>CM028377.1:30951351-31239016 GCA_013146195.2 Codonopsis lanceolata | reverse complement strand
TCACATTTTTATACCCTTCTGTTGTCAAATTTTATTCTCTCTAATTATCACCGGTGACCGATTCGCACACCGAAGGGGTTTGCGAGCCACCCCCTCGCCGGTGGACGTTGCTTATCCATTTCAGGTACCGATCCAGACCAATTGAGTAGATTCCCGATCATATCCTTGGCGCAGAAAACAACATCATCAAGTCCAATACTACATTAGATAACAAGAATAGGGAAAGGAAGATTACAAGATCCCAGGGGAATTAGGGTAACGACCCGAGTCCGAAAACCCGGTCGCTATGTTACAATTAGCTCTTAAACAAGGTCATTATTCTCATTTCTACTTTTGACAAAAACGTCTTCATGGAAATCAAACATGCAATCTTTATACCTTTACAGCATCTACGAGTTTTGTAACAGGTGGATGCTCATGGGCCCAAGGCTGCTTGAAGTGTTGAAGGGACTCTTTACGCGAGCTCACAATTAGTCCCTATAAAAGCAGGCAGTGTTAAAAGCCTTTCTTCTTCTAGAAAAATAATAAATAACAATAATGAATCGCCTGGACAAGGCCGAGATTCTCAAAGAAGGGAGCTTGCACATAGCTTTCTACTACCTTTGAGTCAACAAGCCAAATCTTCTTGCGAGCCTCTTCCACTGGAACTTGTGTCAGCAGAGAATATAGATAGTCCAAGATTAGGCCAAAAAGCTTAAAGGGCGAAAATAGAAAAATGCAGAGCCTAAGCAAGTTAATACCCTTTTCGATATCTCAAGAGCAATAAGTCTGCAATGCCGTACCGCCTTCAAATGGTTCAAAACAGAAGAAGAGAGAGAGATTCAGTAGATTATAAAAATCAATGCAGATATACAGACATGTTCATAATTTGTCTATCTATAATATGTGGGCGAAGGATGATGGAGACTCACCTCTCCAGCACCTAAAAATAAGAATGTATGATCAGAGAGCCTCCCACCAAGTAATTTGAGAGATGCGATCAACCCAGCTAGAACCACGGACGCTGTGCCCTGTCACAAAGGAAAGAGAAAAGCAAATTGTTAACTTTGCTCAGAATGAGAAAAAGTTCTTAACTCGATTAATATCTTTCTTTCTCCCGAGTATTACCTGTATATCATCGTTAAATACAAGATGAGTAGTGCGATATCTAGCCAGTAGCTCAAAGGCATTGTGGTTGGCAAAATCTTCAAACTGGAAAATACAGTAAATTTGCTTCAAATTTTTTAGAAATAATAAAAGGGCGTAAACTCTAAATTCAAAGCATCTGCATGGGTGTTTGGACTGGTGAGAGATATATACTACAAATAATATAAGTTGAACTCGTGAATTTGCATTCTTCAAAGTAGCCTATGTTTCATCTTAGAGAAGGACGCATTGGGATTAGCCTTCCCTGTCAGGCGTCAGGGAAGGAGCTGCATGAATTACAATGGGCATATTCCTCCATTTTGCTTTTGTTAATATATAGTTCAAAACTTCAAATAGTAATGAGGTGATGTTCCAAATAAATGTTATATCAAAGTCGGAAGGTTGAATCTTTATGGGTCAGTTTTCACTTGGTGGAAAATACTTATTTGCTTCATAAGTGGACGTTTCAGTCTTTGACATCATTCTGATACTTTTATGTCAGCATGTGGATTGAAAATTCGAGACTCGAGAGCTTGGAACCACCATCTTGCTCCTCATGACTCACTAATGAGGTTGCTTGTGCCCTCGCTTAATTACCCAAAAATGGTCCATTTTTTTCTTACTTTGACCAATTTTTACATTTTGCTACTGTATTATTTTTAAAGTAAAATTATTATTGTACTTTTAAATGGAGATGCAATTTCACCATTTTTTTTAGTTGTCATTCGGTTTTTAACTGAATTAATTTCAGTTACTTCCTCTAAGGTTTTTTTAAAAATATAGGAAGATCCTAAGTTAAAAATTAAACTGTTTTTTGGTTCTTAAATTATTGAAGATTTTTTTTTCTTTTAGAGGTTAAAATAAATATTTTATGAACAAAAAATAGGAATGAACGAATGAATATAAAATACAAAATAAAAATAAGAAGGAAAGATATATTATTTAGATAAAAAAAAAGTGAGAGAAAAAGGTATATAATACAATAGCGTTCAGTAGCTCAATCACAATTGACAAAAGCCATTTATTGATATATATTAAATCATTTTAAGATTTGTAACAAATGAGAATCACAACATGAGTGAAGGTGTTTATCATTTTTATTTAAAAAATGTTTAATAATTTATTTTGGAAATTATTAAAGAATTATTATTTAATAATATAATAATATTAATTTAATAAATTAATAAAATTTAATTTAATAAATTAATAAAAATATTTTTAATTAATTTTTAATAAATTATTGAACTATTTAAAAATTTCTATATACATGATTTAAAATTATTTGATAAATTATTAACTAAAATATTCAAGGCATAAATCATTAAATAACATAAAATATTGTTAAAAAATACTCTAGTTCTTATAAAAGAGGAAAATTATTTATGAAAAAAATAATTTTTAACACATCACAATTTTCATGCTAGCTATTTAGGTTGAATTATTTTTTGTTGTTGTAATCTTATCTTTATAATTCCAGTTATAACGGATTTTTAAAATGTTAATACAAAAATAAGTTATATTTTTTTGTCAATTCACTTTACAAATTAAATTAAATTCAACGAATGAGTGATAACGACTAGATTTAATGAATTAATTCTTTTTCAAAATTTATTAATTGATTGGATTTATTTTAAACTTATTATGTTTTTTTATTTTTTTATTATAGTTTGTATATATGATTCATTAAAACAAAATGTATATATTAATTAATTTAAATACTTTTCTCTTATTTTTAATTTAGACAATATATCTTTGAACATTTAAAAAAACATTTTAAAAAAACAAAAAAAATCATCAACATTTTAACATCGACAAATATTATGAATCTTTGAACATTTAAAAAAAACTTAGGGAAGGCAACTGAAACTAATTATGTTAGAAATTTGATGACAATTATGGATAATGACAAATTTGTATTTTATTTTAAAAGTACAATGATAATTTTACTCAAAAAATAGTACAGTGGTAACATGTAAAAATTGATCAAAGTACAGTAGCAAAATTAATCATGTTTCCTTATCGAAGCTAACTTCAGCATACTTCATGACATTTTACATTTAAAATTTGATCAAAGTACATTTTAGTATTTTACTGTGGCAACATGTAAAGATTGATCAAAATACATATTACATTTAACTTTAACATACTTCAAAGTATGGTGGTACAATTAATCATAAATCAAAGTGCTATACTATTTTGGAATGTTTCAGTTAGAAAGTCTACTTTCAAAAATGATATCTACAATCTCCATGACATTTTACCTTCTACATTTGATATTAACATATTGATTATGATAAAGTATTATTTTAATTATGATCAACTTTAATACTCCTTCGTTTCTAAATAGTTGTTTGCTTTCTTTTTTCGTTAGTTTCCAAAAAATTGTCTTGTTTCCAATTTTTTTTAATATTCTTTACTACATTACCCTTACTTTTTTCTCTATTATAAACATGAGTCACGTACACATGAGTTTTAAAGAAAATTACATATTATACAAATATTTATAATTGATTCACTTATTTTTCTTAATCTGTGTGCTCAGTCATACAAAACAATTATTTAGAAACAAATGTAGTACTAGTTATATATCTTTTAATTATTAGATTTTTCAAACATGAATTTTTTTAGTGAAACATATGAAGTATTTTAAAATAAATGCCTTTTTTTAGTTAAAAGTTATTAATGTAAATTTTGCTATTTATCATGTCCCAATAAGGATATTCATGTGTAGGAAGGATACTATCAAATGACTTAAAAAATTAGTTCCCTTAATTAAAAAAAGGTAACTTATCTTGGTCTGTTATTTCATATGATCCCCCACCGCCCAAAAAAACGAATAAATTGCTGCTTTAAATATTTAATGAAAAAAATAAAAAAGTGTTGGTTCAAGTGGAGAACCCATTGGACATTATTAGCACCAAGTAGCACCGGCCTGCTATCCTTCCACTGCAAGGAGGGGGAGGTAAGCGCTGCTCTGTGAAACCAGCCTGACGCGGTGCCCTCCACACTATGAGCCACAAAGCCCAAGCCTTCGCTCGAACCACATGACCCACTCTTTGCTTGGATCGGACAAGCCCGAATATAGCTAGCTCAGCGCCTATCCAATGGATTGGCCCAATGTTCCAACACAATGTTACCCCCACTTGGGTTACAAGCCCCCGTAACTGAGCTCGGTGATTGCAACTCCGATTCAGTGAGTATATTAAGTGAAAGAACTTTCTCCTCGTAACTGATGTGGGTTCAGGTTTTTTTTATAATAATATTTCAGTCTTTTTTCTCCTCCCATCACTTGACCATAGAGACTATTTGCAGGTCACGAAGAAACAGAAAATTGAATCAAAGTAGGACAGTTTTTTTAAGATTGAAAGTCGGATGGATTTTGGCAAGAGAAATTGCTTGTAAAATATCTTCTTGAGCTCTAGAAAGCAAGCAACATGTTTGCATGAACGAATCTTTGCAACTATGCATCGAATACCGTGAACTCAAGAAGGTGATAATGAAGAATACCTCTACCACATATTTTAGATCTTTTCGAGCAACTGCAAGGCTCGAAGGTATATTTGAAGATTGACCTGACCATGACCTACCATAGTCTAAACTGATAGAATAGTGGATGCACTTTCTGCATCTCCTTCAAAGACGACACGTGGTGAAAGATGTTATTCAATATCTCGGTAAAGTTATACCGATCGATTTGACCTCGGTTACGGAGGTAACTGAGATTCAAGATCTGCTTGTTCGCCCCAGTGCGTTAATCCTCCTGCTTTGTTGGGTTCGACCCCAGGATCAGATGACTTCAGGCTCTTGAATTTGAAGAATTTATACCATCTTTCATCCAACTAGCCAAGAGTTTTTTCACCACTCTCTCACTGAGCCCAGTTCGCTTCATTAGCTTATCAGTCTGATGCTGCTACCTAGCTATTGATTCTTCCGCTTTAGCTAGACCTCCAGTTAGGCAAGAGCAGCGAACCTTTTTTTCATTCTTTTGAAAGGATTGACCAATTGAATATACAAGAATCGTACGAGAACCAAACCAATTTCACCCGGAATGGGGTGAGAAAAGCGCTTTCAAAGGGACTTCTTTCGCAGTATAAAGAGCTTACCTACGGTAAGCAACTACTAAGGGCAGGGGGTGCTAAAGTCATAGGGTAAAAAATCGCCACGCCGTATTTTATTTTTTGCTATCTTTCCTCTACTTAGCTACTTTGAAAGGAGCTTTTTTTTATCACTAAAATCTTGACTAAGGGCATGGGCAGCTGTTGAGGCCGCGGACAATCTCATCATTGTTAATGAGTTGCTTGGGGAGGTAGGGGAGAAGCGTAACGAAAACAAAGCTCATGGATGCCTTTATCTACGATTTCCAGTACAGTTTCCGCCATTCTGGAGTCAATTGGAGGGACGGAATAAGTCTCATTAGTTTCCATGGAGCAATTCGCTCTTTACTCGATGTCATACATGCTTACACAGTTGGTTTATGGTGGCGGTTTAGAACTCAGAAGAGTCTGTGGTCCCTTTTCATGAAGACTAAAGAGTAATTATTGCCAAAATACTCGCCCATGTCAAACTCAGGTTAGGGGCTCTCACAAATGGAATCGCATGATTGTGGTTCGTCCTATTGCTGAGGAATCTATATACTGGATTGTAGGTAATGAAAGTGCTCGGTTTGGTACGATCGTTGGCTCCATGATGAACCAATTCAGCCCCGTAATCAACAACTCATTAAACGCTGTCAAATATCTCTTTTGCAGCCCATCACAATTCTCCAGTGAGGCTGCAAATGCACTCCCAGCTTCAGTCAGTACTGATGTGGATAGTCAAGCTCAAGGTGTTTCCCTCTCACCGAGGGAGGATATCCCTTGTTGGACTGCAACATCCAATGGTATGTTCTCAGTCACATCCACCTTGACCTGGCAAAAGGTCCAGAATCCAGCCCATCTTCTTTCATCTTCTAAGTTCATGTGGCATAAAATGCTTCCTAAAATCAATATCTATATATATAACTTAGGTAGCCTAAAAAGATGTTAAATCCGTCAAAATGCACTTGCTAAAAAAGGAAAGTCATCTTTGAGTATTATTATATAGTAGTTAGCATGCATTGAGAACATCTGATTTTTTTATTACACAACTCTCAAGATTTATTGAAAATGTGCAAATATGCACATATTGTAGATAATATCAAGTTTCTATGTAGTAGTATTTAATAGGAGCGGCCACCCATTGAAAATCTGTAAATACAAATCTTTTTGGTACATACTTAATTTATTGATTAATTAAAATGAACAAATAACACTGGAATAAGACAAATGTGCTATAAAAAATCATAATAGTAGATATCAACCACAAATTTTAAATATTTAATAAATCTCTATGTTATATAGAGAATAATATACATCTCAATTACTATTTATACTATTTAAGATTCTAAATTTTAATACCAAAAAATATTAATTATTAAACTCTATAAAATTATGAACGAAAAAATTACTAGCAGTTTATAAAATATTGGATTAAATGATATTAATTATATAGATATAATTTGTTCTATTCATCATGTTTTTTCTTTATTTTTTAATTTTGTTTATTATCTTCATTTTATTTGTGTATAATTTAATTAAAAGAGATATATGCACGTGCGTTTAACACACGAGTGTAAAACTAGTTATAAGTGTAATCTTATGGAAGCTCTTTCAATCTCGCCTCCCGCTAGATGAAGACCTCTCGAAAAAAGGCATTCAACTTGCTTCTAAATGCTCATGTTGTATCACGGGACATATAGAAACGCCAGCCCTAGTGTCCAGTTAGCCTGTTCGAGAAGCCCACATGCGCAGGTGGCGCGTGAGAGTGCGTGCAGCGTTTTTGAATCTCCGTTTTGGAAACGACCGATGCGTCTAAACTAATTTTGGTCTTCTGAGATCAATGGTGTCCTCTGTTTTGATCAATTCAGCTTGGAAGTATTTTTTAATTTTATTTTCAATGTCTAAAAACATGTTTTTTGATTTATTAAAAATTCAAAAATAACTTCCAGGGGTTGTTTTGTCATTCTGTGACCTTTTGACACTGTTAGGGACTGTTCTGTAATTTTTTAAAATTCTTTGTGAATTTTAATCTATTTTTAAGTCATTTTTCGTATAATTAATTGTCATTTTGAGCTCTAAAATTACGATTGGGACTATACAAAACCCAATAATTTTATTTTCAGTAGTGAAAATATTTATGTACATGTTAAGTGTTTCGATGGATTTGTTCTATCTTAATTTCTTTTGTTCAAATTATCAATTTATGAATATTTTTACATCGTGCATGCCTTTGGTTGTGATTACGAGCCTTGCGGATTTTCCCTCCTTACGTGTATAATGTGATTATATTTAGTAATTGATTTTTTGGAACGAAAGTGAATCGAAATATATATGTTTATGTCTTTTTTTTTCTTGCATCAAATTGTGGTGAAATGGCTTCTAAAAATGTAATCGATGACCTCAACAAGGGTGATAAATTATTTGGCACCAACTATAGTGTTTGGCAAAGGAAAATCATGTATTTGCTAAATAAGCAAGAGGTTCTTGACAACCTAGATACTGTGATGGAAGAACCAGATATGGGTAATTTGACAATCACCCAGTATCGCCAGAGATGGATAAGATCAAGTGTAATATATGTTCTTATCAGTTTAATATCTCATATGTGAGCTATTATCTAACACGATATTAATCTTCTGGTTTTTTTTTAGGGGGAAGACCCATTACCATAGCTTGCTATTGGGGTCTTCATGTGTTGCCCATGCCTTACATTATGCTGCAAGGGCCTGGCTCACCCCACCAATACCTATAAATTTTGTTTGTAATGGCACTTGCCTACTTATATATATCCTTCTATTTTATATATAAATCCTAGAATATGTTTTTGAGCAAATAACGATTGAAACTGCAATTCAGATCAGTAACACTTTCTAATGGTTTCGTGAGGACTACATTCATGCCACTTTAAGCCACAGACCAACTCTCCACACATGAATATACAACAACATTGTCCGTAGAAGCCAACTCATCCGCAATGATTACATTACGTTAGTGTTGAGTGTTATTTTTCTCGTAAAATGTATGAACTTTCACATTTCCTTCTTTTAAGATGGAAGACATTTCCCTACCAAAATAGTGAGAAAAAAAATAAGAAAAAAATAAGAACAACAAAGAAGGCAACTGAACGACACAAGAGTGCAATATATAAAATGAAGCATATTTATAGGGAAGTAAATAAGGTGGCTGATTTTTTTGCAGCTTACGCACATGTTCATCAAACGGCTGTCTATATTCAAGACCTAACAGAGTTTACCTTGTGATGTTGTGAAACGGATGGTCTGTTTATTTAAAATGATTATAAGATATCAAAATATGCTTCATTTGCGTAAGTATTGCCTTTTTCAAAAGTTTTCCCACATTGATAATTTACCAAACATCAGATAGATTTATATAGCACTGCTGGCAGCACTAGAGTTTGTCCCTTAGGGGACATCCGATAAAATTGGAACGATACAGAGAAGATTAGCATGGCCCCTGCGCAAGGATGACACGCACAAATCGAGAAATGGTCCAAATTTTTTTTGGAGGGATAGAGAGCTAAGGAAGGCAATACTCACAAGTTGTATAGAAGCCTTATGCTTTGGAAGAAGCTTGTACAATGTTATAGGCCTCTCCTCTCAAGTCTGTCCCCGACAAGGTCATTTGACTGCATGAGACTCCTAATCTTGGTTTGGTATTGCAGTCTGAATTCCTTAAACCCGAACGACCTATTTTTTTTCCAATTTGAAAGCAAGCCAGGCAAAATATGTAGAGAATGCTTTTAGCTCTTTTCCCGACTCTGCTCCTATCACATCCTAACGCCTATGTCCTACTGTCGAGGTTGATTACAACTTTGTCTTCACTTATGCGCGCATTCCTACCCAAGTTGAGAGAAAATAATTCTTACATGGTTTTCATGGAGACATTGCCTGTAAATAATCTTTCTTGACCACTAAAGAGCACGACAGTCAAACTCCGTTAAATGGATGTAATTTCTCTTCTTGATTGTCACAAAAGAAAAAAGAAAAAAGTCTGCAATTTTGAGTCTAAATGAACTATCAAATGACGAAAACAAAGGGTTGCAGTTTCGCTGTTTAAAATCTACAAAAAAGAACAGTGCATTCTTGAAGCAAGTTTAGTGTAGCACTAGGTCTCGTTTAGATCAAGCCGTTGCACACCTTTTTACGGTTTAACATTAAAAAAAAATGAAGAACAAATCCGGTATGCTTCCTTGAATCAGTAAGTTTATCCCAATCAAAGGTCTAAAAATTCCTGCTGATCAATATTGATTGGGATAAACTTACCGATTCAAACAAAATACTGATTCAACAAATTTATTTGGCAGTCCAGTGAAGTGAAAAGGAATATATTTCATTAATTGTGGGTATCAGTAAAGATTATATTCTGAAGTACATTGCCAGACTTCACACAACTAAATGACAATCAATCCTGAACTAGAAAAAAAAAAGAGAAAAAAGGAAAAAGTAAAAGATATTCCGTAGTTGAACCTAACGTAGGTGCTAAGCGTAAAATCAAATCAAGCATAGTGTACTAAAACTAGGAGGTTAGAGATAGTTGCGGTAGACCGGAGTATACATGCAGCTCTCTGCATACTTAACAAGATCCCTAGGACGAGGAAGACGCGAAGCCAGGCCTGAGAGAAAAAGCATAAAGTAAGTACTGTACCAAAAACACGATTATCTGAATTTTATAGGAGAAACTATATGGATACTTACCAAGTTCGTATGCTTTAGCAGCTACTTTAGCAGCGATAGTAGCTGAAATCTTTCTGATATTAGTGAAGGGTGGGAAGATAAGTCCTTTTGCGTAGTCGTCGTGAGTCACTTGAGATGCCAAAGCTTCCGCTGTTGAATGTAGTTAGTGGTTAAGTCACATTATAGCTTAAACGCAATAGCATTTATTAGACTTTCCATGGGTCACCTAAAATCTTTCTTGTTTGTTCTCGCAATTTGCAGGATGAACCCCCCCCCCCCTAAATAGGGATGTTTTATAAACTAAGAGATTGGCTCAGGCTCGACTTGGTTCATGTTAAGTTCGAGTCTAGCTGGAACATGAACACTCCCAAGTTAGCTTGAGTAGCTCGAGCTTGGCTCTAGTCGATTAAAATAAAAGAGACAAACCAAGGAACAGGTGGGTCAGTGCTTTTGTTCGCCTTTTTGGAAGTCATCTTTTATAACCATGTTTGCATATAAAATTTTTATGTTTATTATCTGAACTTCACTGATATCTTTCAAGATGCTGTTGTAAAATTAATTGCTGTAGATTATTTCTACTTTGTTTCCAAATGCGACTACTCTGTGATTTGAATGATTCCCAAAATCGTACATAATATGACAGTATAGAGCAATACTTACAGGCTGCCAAAAGCAAATCGTCGTGCACACGCACTGCACCACACATAATCAAACCCAAACCAAATCCCGGGAATATGTAAGCATTGTTAGCCTGCAGTATACAATACAAGTACAGAAACAAGTCCCCAAAGAATTTCAAGAAAGCCAGCCCTCAGTAAAAGAGCAAAAAAAAATAAAAGGATGAAAAAAATGTTTCTGGCATAGGCTAGACCTGGCCGGGCGTAAAAGTTTTCCCATCAAATATAACAGGGTCAAATGGACTTCCACTGGCAAAGATTGCATGACCCTACAGATTGTATCATAGAATGGAGAATAAAAGGATTGCACAACAGTAAGATTTCAAAATTTTCTGCATAAAATCAGAGTTAGAAAGTGAAGATAAACTGAATGCCTTAATACCTGGCTCCATTCATATGCTTCTTTGGCAGTACACTCAGATTGTGAGGTTGGGTTGGAGAGAGCCATTATGAGAGGTTTCTACATTCAAACCAGCCATCTCAACATCATATTTTTCAAAGATATATTACACTTCTGTAAGTGAGAGAGAGAAAGAACCTCATTCAAGGTAGTCATGGCCTCAACAACATCTTTTGTAAATTGTTTTCCAACACCAGATGTTCCTATCAACACCGTTGGCTTGATTGACTACAGAAGTCCAATACTACATTAGATAACAAGAATAGGGAAAGGAAGATTACAAGATCCCAGGGGAATTAGGGTAACGACCCGAGTCCGAAAACCCGGTCGCTATGTTACAATTAGCTCTTAAACAAGGTCATTATTCTCATTTCTACTTTTGACAAAAACGTCTTCATGGAAATCAAACATGCAATCTTTATACCTTTACAGCGTCTACGAGTTTTGTAACAGGTGGATGCTCATGGGCCCAAGGCTGCTTGAAGTGTTGAAGGGACTCTTTACGCGAGCTCACAATTAGTCCCTATAAAAGCAGGCAGTGTTAAAAGCCTTTCTTCTTCTAGAAAAATAATAAATAACAATAATGAATCGCCTGGAAAAGGCCGAGATTCTCAAAGAAGGGAGCTTGCACATAGCTTTCTGCTACCTTTGAGTCAACAAGCCAAATCTTCTTGCGAGCCTCTTCCACTGGAACTTGTGTCTGCAGAGAATATAGATAGTCCAAGATTAGGCCAAAAAGCTTAAAGGGCGAAAATAGAAAAATGCAGAGCCTAAGCAAGTTAATACCCTTTTCGATATCTCAAGAGCAATAAGCTCTGCAATGCCCGTACCGGCCTTCAAATGGTTCAAAACAGAAGAAGAGAGAGATTCAGTAGATTATAAAAATCAATGCAGATATACAGACATGTTCATAATTTGTCTATCTATAATATGTGGGCGAAGGATGATGGAGACTCACCTCTCCAGCACCTAAAAATAAGAATGTATGATCAGAGAGCCTCCCACCAAGTAATTTGAGAGATGCGATCAACCCAGCTAGAACCACGGACGCTGTGCCCTGTCGCAAAGGAAAGAGAAAAGCAAATTGTTAACTTTGCTCAGAATGAGAAAATGTTCTTAACTCGATTAATATCTTTCTTTCTCCCGAGTGTTACCTGTATATCATCATTAAACACAAGATGAGTAGTGCGATATCTGGCCAGTAGCTCAAAGGCATTGTGGTTGGCAAAATCTTCAAACTGGAAAATACAGTAAATTTGCTTCAAATTTTTTAGAAATAATAAAAGGGCGTAAACTCTAAATTCAAAGCATCTGCATGGGTGTTTGGACTGGTGAGCAAGTAGTGAAAGACCTGTACGAGAATTTTCTCCCCATAGTTCTGCTTAACTGCGGCCATGAACTCATCTAGAAGCTCCACATATTCCTAAATTGAAGAAATAGCAAACTACCTTTTGTAATAAATCCGTCCACAAGGCACAACTAAAGAGCCCAAAATATTGTGCCGAGAAAGAAAAATTAAAATAAAATTACTAACCTGCCCAGTTGCTCTCTTGTGCTTGAGCCCAATGTAGAACTCATCATTCAGCAACTTCTCATTGTTTGTGCCAACATCAATAGTTATGGGCAAGCACTACAAATAGAAAAAATCCAGTTAACCTATGGTACAAGAAGTTATAAGTGCAATTTGATTTTACAAGTATCAATAAACAAGGAAAATAAGAAAATTTAGAGGGACAAAAAGGAAATGAGAATTGAAATGCTTACTACTGAAGGACGAACACCTCCCAGTGCTGTGTATAGAGAAAGTTTCCCAACTGGTATCCCCATCCCCTGCAAATATTATTCAAACATTTTGATTTTTAAATAAATCTTCCATTACTCAACAATAACATTAAATGCCAGCACACACATTACTATGAATTCATTGCTCAATAGTGTCGATTAGCAATCAAACTACACACCTGGCAGCCAAGATCACCGAGCCCCAATATACGCTCACCGTCAGTCACAACAATAACTTGGATGCTCTTTTCAGGCCAATTCTTTAACACTTCAAGAATCCTCCCCCTAAAGATTCCATTAATGAGTATTTCTCGAACTAATATCCACTAAACAATCACTCCCTTCAATCCAAAATAAGTGTCGGGAATTTAATAAGGGTATACATATTCATCAACCTTCACAGTTTCTTAATATGCGTGCATTACTCTAAAACGACACTCAATTTGAATTGGAAGGAGTAAGTTTCTAAAACTTCACAGAGAGAGGAACTGAAATTAAGCAGGAATATAGCCATACTTGTCTTTCAAGCTGATATAAAGTCCCTGCGGACGCCTGTAAATGCTTCCATATTTCTGGCAAGCTTCGCCAACTGTTGGAGTGTATACAACTGGGAGCAGCTCTTCAACATTATCAATGAGAAGCTTGTAAAATAGCCTTTCGTTCCTCTCCTGCAAATATGGGTGAAAATGAAAAATAAAAGTCACTAAATATGATATTGTAAGCCCTGTTCCACTATCAAGTGAAAAACACTTAATACCTGGAGATCCATCATTGCCATGTATCGGTGCAGAGGAACGGTAAATTGGCGGAGATTGTGCATCAATCGCTTCTCCTAATTACCAAAATCAAGAAAAGGGTAATCAAATAAGAAATAATTTGAGGTAATATTCTTGCACACGTAATATATGTAGAAGATGAACATGAAGCTGGAGGCAAGATCTATTAGCTAACCTGAAGTTCCTGCGAAAATACTGCAGGGGGTAGCAGGCCACGCAAGTAATGGGCATCTCTCTCTTTTTCGCTAAAAGCAAGCCCTTTGTTATGGTGTGGCTCACGCAACAATGTGTACCCGCTGAAATACACAAGTTAAGGAAGATCACTAATCAGTCATGCTTGTGAAGAATCTCTCTCTCTCTCTCTCTCTCTCTCTCTCTCTCTCTCTCTCTCTCTCACACACAGAGATTGCAAACATAGAAAAGGCAGAATTGCAACAGAACGAAGGAGGGAGACTCCAACCGCAAGAGCGTGGCGAGATATCGAGCTCCACCCAGCTAATGAATAGATCCAAATGCCATTTAGAATAAAAATTTACAAACCAGACAACTCATTGGCTATTAAATTGGGAGAGATAAAACTAATCCATATAACAGATTCCAAAATCTTACAAAACAATAACAAACTAATCCATGTCAGAGAATTCAAAATCTAACAAAACCAGAACATGATTAGCAGCGAGTTCTTCTCATAATACAAAGTCATTACTTCTCTAAAAAGACATTATGATCTTAAAAACCAACAATAAGTCCAATTCAGGAAAGAAAAAAAAAACTAAAGAAAAATTAACATGATCAAGAAATAAATGATTTGTATGATCACCTAGCAATGGAGACGGTCCAAGGGGTTATAGGCTGATCCTCAGTGGCTTTATCCTCACCATAAACATCTTCGACACCACCAGCAACTCCAGATTTATCTTTCAAATCAAGGACTGACTCCCCACCATTCATCTCTTTCAATGTACTCTCCATCATAACACCAACCTTCCTCTCTCCTCTACAAGCCACCACACCCAAAATTCTTTTCTGCAAATGTACACACAAAACTCAACAAACCCACAATAAACACACACACACTCAAAAACAAACAGTTTCTTTTCTGTAATTTCTATTCAAAACACAAACACCCACATTTTATAACTACCCAAAAAAACATTAATTTATAGTAATCAATTTTATTACTATTACATGTGTTTCTTGATTGACAAAATCTTGCGGACCCATTTGTTCTTTTTCCCTTCATTTCTTCTTTTGCAAGTTGACGACAGAAAAATAAATTTCTTTAGATTAATCTCGAAGTATGAAATTGGAGAAAATGCTTGCTGACCCAATTGTCAAAAAGCAAGAAAAATGATGTGACCTACCTACTTCGGGTGTGAACGTGAAATAAAAAAAAAACATTCAGCTCTACTTTTGCTCATGTCAAAACTCAAGAATCTGGAACATGGGTCTATGAACACAGTTTATCATTATTCAAAAATTAAGAAATTGGAGTATAAAAATAAAAGTAAAAAAGGGTGATATAAAAATGTACCAGAAAATTGACTCTTTTGAAGGGGAGCATAAGAAGGGAATATCTATATATATAAAGTAATTCCGCGTATGAAGAATCTTAGAGAGAGAAGGTAAGGAATTTCCGGACAGATATGGTAGTTGTTGCGAGAAACAGTTGTTGAAGAAGATTTCGTCCATTTTTCTTGCACTATTGTCTCTTTTCTCATGGGTATGCCTGCTTCTCCCCCTTTTCTTTTTCTCTCATTTTTCCCAAATAAAAAAAAGAAGAAGATATTGTTATAAAAGTTTTTTTTTTTACACTTTGTGAATAGTCAAAGATTTTGCATTAGTTCGATCGATTTTATAAATGAACTAGCATTCATAGGTTACATGTATGAGATCAGCTCAATAACCACCTCGTCAATTTAAACGAAAAGATGTAATTAAAAAAATTATTATAAAAAAATATTATTATAATTGGTTGTGAAGAGGATAATTTAAACAAAACTCATAGATGAGGAGTTGACTACAGCGTAATTGGTTGTGGATGAAGTAATTCAAACAAAACTTATAACTAAGAAATTAATTTGTAATTCACATATTTAAAAATCAAATTGAACCGCTCCCAACTTATTAGAGTTTAACACTCAATAATTTGGTAAACAATACTCCCTCTGTTTCTAAATGAAATTCATATTTGTCCTGGCCCATGGAATTAAAAAAATTAAATGATTTACTATAAATATTAAATGAGGTTTTTTTTTAATATGTCCATTTGAGAATAGGTCTCATCAATAAAATAAATATCAAATCAAGAATAAAATAATAATAGTGAGATCAAAAAACTATATAAAAATAGACATTTTTTAGAAAGAGAGAATAGTTTTTACTTTTGTATCATTAATGTACAATTTAATTAATGAGCTTAATTTATTTGAGTACTTATGTAAGTACCTAAGCATTCAATATAAAATAACGTCCATGTGCAAAGGTGTTCCATTTTTTAATGGTGCTTGATGCTCTTGAAATAGTTGTTCATGCATGTGTCAAACTTAATGATTATTATTTATTTTTAAATTTTAATCTTGGATTCATTATTATGTGCTAATTTTTGACGTTTTACTTTACACACCCATTTTCCAAAATAGACTAAAACTTTGAAGAGTTACTAATAGACCTTTTTTTAGTTGAGAATTGATGGGGATCTCAAATGGTTAGTCTAATTTGTTATTCTAAATTATATTGTTTTGTTTTTTAAAAGGAGTTTTGCTTAACTCGAAACACAAATTAAATTGGAAAAAAAAAAAAAGCAGACTCTATTACAGATACTCCCTCCGTCCCTAAATTATTGTCCTCCTTTCTTTTTTCGTCTATCTTAAAATAATTGTCCAGTTTGAAACTTACCTTTTTAAAACATCATTTTTACCACTTTATCCTTACTTTTTCATTCTATTTTAATTATGGACCGCATACACATGGGAATTAAAGGAAACTACACATTAAATCAATATAAATAATCAAGTCAATTGTTTTTTCTTAAATTATGCGCCGGGTCAACTAGGACGATTATTTAGGAACGAAGGGAGTATTAAATATTGTATGTTTTCCAAAAGTGGGCATGTAAGATGGGTCCACCAATTAAAGTATGAATAAATTAAGGTAAATTGTTCTTTCTAATAACTATGCCCGACAAATTGACAATTAGTTAGATTAAATAACGAGTTGTAACCCGATAGACCCAAATATCAAACTAGTCATAATGGATCGGGTCGTCTTAAAACATACAGTATTTGTTTTCCCAAGAATCCATATATTTATAAAATAAAAAATTATCGTAATGAGTTCAACCCGTTTTAATCCAACATAACCCAACCCATTAACAAATGTTAACGTCTTAGGATGGGTCGAGTAATTTTTTAGTCCGGTGGATTATCGGATTCCACTTGTAATTGTCAGATCTACTGACAACTGTCAAGATCGAAGGTGTACATGTAAGCATTTGTTAGCAAATCTCAAAGATTTTATTAAGTTCATAAAAAGAGGAACATTTCTATAAGGCAATTCAAAATAAACGACATGGTGCATTATGTACAAGTAAAATAAAACACTACTTGGACTAACGTGGTATAAATTAAAATTGAAGGGCTAGTTGATACGAATTTATGGATGGATCATCCTAAGATGGAAACTAAACAATTGGAGAGTGTTAATTTTGATATTTCATGGTTCATAAGGACTGTTTCAATAAGAAATGGAAGTAGAGTGCAAGGAAAGTGGGGTACAAGTCACATGCGTCACGGCTTGACATAAGCGATAAACGATATATAGCTCACATTGGGTGGGTTAGGGAACTCATGGGTCACGGCTTGACAAAGTAGCCCAAGGCAGATTTAGGCGTGCACGTAATTAAAGGGTACAAGGGGGTAGAGCCGTCAAAATGGACCAAACCCGTTGGGTTAGTCCGCCCCGCCATGTAAAAATGGTGGGTTGGGTTAGTAAATTATAGGTCCGTTATTGGGCGGGCCTAACGGGCTTGGACCGCGCGGGTCGCGGGCTAAGGCGGGGCGGGTAGCCCGCTATTTTTGGAAGCTGAAAAAAACAAAATTGAAAAACAAAAATATGCTAATGCAATTATTATTTAAAATATATATATATATATATATATATATATTGTTTCTCGATATTCAAAACGGAAAAGAAGGTTATTTGTTTTTTTTGAAAAGTTGTGAATTATGATTGTGAAATATCAAGAGTTTAAAATTAAAACCCATCAATAAATCACTGATTCACTGCCTAGTCTACCTTGCCATCGGGCACTGATCCATCAATTCAGACTGTTCATTGTTCAATGAATCAGTAGTTCACTGCTCAATGCACAATGCTCTAAGACTCTCAGTCACAGCTCACTCACTCATTACAATAACTCAATTTGGCAATTTCCAAGACAAGAGAAATAGACTTATAGACTAGTAGAGTAGTAAGTAGAGAACCAAGAGTCAAAGACAATTTATAAACTTATAACCACTCATTCACACAAACCCTTTTTCCCTTAATCCCTTCGGCCCTGTACCCTTTCTCCTTTTCTCGATCTCAAATCTCAATTCTCAAATCCCCGGTATGGCGGTATCCCATGTCTGTCCGTCATCTCCAACTGGCGACTCCGAGACTGTCTCAACCATTGTTGACTCCTCTCCGGTTCTCCCTCTGATCAGACTGGTCCAGTGGTCCACCATCGTCGGCGTCGCTCACCCGCTCACTCGCTCTCTCTCTCTGTTCATCATCCGACGTCGTCGTTCTCTCATTATCTGACTGATTGACTCATCTTTCTCTTTTACTTTTTTTAGCTATTCTTTAGTCTTTACACAATTTACAATTTGTATAATTGTATCACAAATATTCACAATCACAATTCACAAGTAATTTGAATATTCAGAATTCCAGCAAAATCGATTTTGCAGTGCTGCCAGTGCATTTCATATTTTCATTGGATACAAAATTTACAATTTACTGGACCAGGAAGCTAGGAAGGACTCACTTTAACTTGGATACACAATTTCCTTTTTGGATGGGTTGGTCCGCCCCGCCCCGCAACCCAAGGTGGGTTGGGTTGGACCAATGTCTTCCCAGTCCGCCATTTTTGCGGGTTGGTCCGCCCCGCCCCGCCATTTGGCGGGGTCCGCCATTTTGCGGGTTGGTCCGCCCCGTTGGTCCGTTTTGACGGCTCTACAAGGGGGACACGGTTACAAGTCATAACCCTAAGGAGTTCGTCACACAATGGCACAAGGGAGTAAGGTGGTGCATGGAAGAGGATTATACCAGAAGCAACGACAAGGAGGCAGCCACAATTGGTGCACTATGGTTTGGGAAGGGTTTGGACGCCACATACATTGTAAGCCATGGTTGGAAGAAGAGAGATAGAGCAAGGGGGTAGCCACATTCTACTCCAACAAAGGTTGTCGTTTTCAATCCGTAGAGCTCAAGGATTCACTTAGTTTAGGGTTTAATTTACTTCCATGTTTTGTAATAAAGTCCTTTAAAAACTATGATTTAATTAAGTAGTTTTCTCTTCTAATTACAATTGTAACCCCTTAAGAATTTATGATTTCCTTTCATTGTTTCTTTAGGAGTTAGGATTTATATGATACTTCATCTGTCATAAAATTATCGTTTAGGTTGACTTGGCGCACGGTTTAAGAAAACTCATTTGATTGGATTATTAATATTAGTTTGATATATAGTTTACTTTAAAACCCATGCGTATGTGGCTCATAATTAAAGTATGATGAAAAAGTAAGGGTAAAGTGGTAAAAGTGTTATCCTAAAAAGGAAAGTTTCAAATAAGACAATTATTTTTTTATAGACGAAAAAAGAAAACAGGACAATAATTTTGGGACGAAAGGAGTAGTATAAATAGCTACTTTCATTGTATTTTCAGATTATTGTTTTGAGAAAATGTAATAGAAAACGAGTAAATAATTGTTCAACTATCGTGTTTTGATTTCTTAAAGGTTAGGAAGTAATTCAAAAGGAGTTATTTACGTTAGATAAGTGAAACGTAACCGGTGAGTCCTCCATATCTACCCAATCCACCAATTTACCCTTGATATTTCGGCCATTGTTGTTATTATCCTAGTTGATTCCGCCAACTAGTGAAAGGGATTGAAGAATCCGCATCACTAGTATTCTAACCCAAAACAAAATATACCAAGGAAAAGTAATAAGAATATCCTGGGCCACAAAAAAAAGGATAAATACCAAAACCGCAAAACGTCATTAAAAATGATTTAACTTTAATTATTTTTATTTGACTAGATCTCTTATGAGACTGTCTGATCTTAATTCGTAAAACGGAGTCTCACTGTCTCATTGCGGGTTGGGTTAGGAAGATCCGTCTTACGCAAAATACCCATAAAATCGTATTTTCTAAGTTTTTTTTTCTTTTATAGTTGAGGCTCCTTGAGAGAATGCTAGATTGCTAAGAGACTAGGTAGAGGATTTGTGGGTGTGTATACATCCGTCCTTGATAACTAATGACTTTATCCGGATAACTCGTGTTATTAGCCCCGACCACCTATTGCGTACCAAACATCATGCAACTCGGCTTATTAATCCTTATCTGGCTACCAAACGGCACCTTAGTTATAAAGGATGACCATGTAACAAATTAAAAAAACCATTTTAAAAAAAGGTTTGAATAATGAAGCTAATAGTTTTAATGAATAGATAATGCTAGATGATTGCTAAGAGACTAGGTAGAGGATTTGTGGGTGTGTATACATGAATACCTTATTGAGTCGATGAAGACAAAGAGAGATTATCAGAACAATGAAGGTGGAAGCAGTAGCAATTACCCATCTTGGCAACAACGAACATGCAACTTCTTCCCCCATTTTTCGCTCGAGAATCGTAAAAACGGAAGCTTAATTAACCTTTGAGGAGAGAAAATAATCTCGATACGAGTTGATCAGGTTTAACCAAATCTATATATAGAGGGAAATATATAATACTTTTTAGATCAGAATTTTGCAAAGCAAGTACAATTTTGCAAGGCAAAGAATATATGCAAAGGCGTATAAGGACTTAGGTGAACAAGTTTGGCCAAGTAAAGAACAAAGCTGAAAGCTAAGAATAGATTAATGATCCAATGGATATATTTATAATGTTTTTCTTTTCCCGCCATTGTTCTCTCTATTTTAAATGAATTTGGCAAAATGGATTGAGCCATCCAACTATTCAAAAACTTACATTAAACACACCACTACTTCCAAATTTTCCAAATAGACCGCTATACTGAGTTTTCAGCCCCAACTCACCCTATAATTGGATGACGGTTGGATTTTTCCATTAAATAAATAAATAAATGATCTCTTTTTCTCTACTAAATTACTCAATTATGAAAAGTATGGTTGCCTAAATAAAGCTAAAAATATAAAATTTACAATGGTTAACCAAAGAATTAACTTCCATCCGAAATACGACAGACTATGGCTATAGAATCAGTTAGTTTACTTGCCTTGCATCATTACTAGCTTGTTGTTAGGTATCCAAGTTTTTGAAAAGTTTGAGGGCTCAAATATATCTTTTACTAAATTGATTGAGTACTTTAAAAAAATAGAAGGAAAAATAAATATAAAGAATGATAAAATGCACTAATCGTCCACATTCGTTGCTATATATAATAGCAAAAACGTTCATTTTCTTGTCTCTGTATAATATTTATCCTCCTCGAGCTGTCATTTCATCCACTTTTCTTATTAAGTGAGCGTTATCTCCAACATATGCAGCCAAAAAAATTGCAATGGAGGAGTACAGCATGGGACTCAAACCCACAACCGTGTGGTTAGAAGCCATGCGCTTCCATCCACTTTTCTCATCAGATTAACGTTATCTTCCAACATGTGCAAAAAAAATGTAGTAGAAGAGTACAGGGATGTTCTTTGTTATTATGGCAAAGTTCATAAATATTTGGCACTTTTTATTGTGTAAAGAACAAGGTCAAAACGCCATCCGTGGGACTCGAACCCACGACCACGTGGTTAAAAGCCACGCGCTCTACCAACTGAGCTAGAACGGCTTTCTGCCAATATTATGGTAAAATAATAATCTAACTGCATTTCGTCATATACTCCTTCCAGTTAAAGTCTACCACCATACTTTTTTTATAATGTTTTACTTAAAAAATCTACTTTTACAAATTATTTTTATAATTTTTATAATATTTCATCTTTATCCTTCACTTGTATTGTAAACATATTGCTTGTTCTTAAGTATTTTTGTAATTATGACCAACTCCAATAACATTAATGTATCCTCTTAATAATTAGACTTTTTAAACGTGTACTATTTGTGTGGAACAGACGAAGTAATAAATAAGGACAAAAGTGTACAAACACAAATATATATATATATATATATATATATATATATATATATATATATATATATATATATATATATATATAAAGGAAAAAGTTTCTAAAAGTAGCAAGTTCCCGCCAAAACACTTTTACCAAAAATAGACAACGAAAAATTTTCGTCTGTTACGTTAATTTTGTAATACCGGTTGAATAAGTAAATGATTTCCCACTGTTTTGTTCTCATTGTTTTTGAGATATGTCATGTAATTGAGGAACTAAAAGATGTAATTCAGAAACAAAAAGAGATGTTTCATATTTGAGGCTTGATAAGTCATCTCATAAGAAAAGTAAGAGAGAAGATTTTGAGATTTTGAATTGAAATGTGATAAACTGACCGGTAACATTTAAAAAAAAAAAAAAGTAAAAGTAGCCATCATGCATTGCATTGGAAAGAAAAATCGACTATACAACTCTCAAGATTTATTGAAATTTTGCATACTTTGAACAAAAACTGATTATGACAACACATTTTAGCGTATCTTTTAATTTATTACTATACACATCTATAATATACTCCCTCCGTCTTTTAATAATCGTCATGTTTGACCCGGTGCACAGTTTAAGAAAAAACAATTGACTTGATTATTTATATTGGTTTAATGTGTAGTTTCCTTTAAAGCTCATGTGTATGTGACACATAATTAAAGTAGAGTGAAAAAGTAAGGATAAAGTGATAAAAATGATGTTCTAAAAAGGTAAGTTTCAAACTGGACAATTATTTTGGGACGGGCGATAATTTAGGACGGAGGGAGTAATATAGCTCATAGTCGTACATGTGCAATTGACTAAAGCTATTTAAGGGCTGAGATTGATTCTTTTACTAAGATCATACGGTCATTATGCAGTTGGGCAACTATCCCCACTCTCTCAACAACTCCCCCCACTATTCACGGTTGATGGCCGCTAATCCTTTTCCCCATCAAACCAACGTTCCTTTTCTTTTAGATATTTTAATTAATTAATCAATTTTATGTCAAAAAAAATCGTAAGTTTTGTAATTTGAAATATTTGTTTTTTTTAAACTGTTATCGTAATTAACTTAATCAATTTATTTTTTGAAATTGAATCCCAATTTAATTTATGTCTAAGTTTTGAATATTTCTATTTTAATTTTTTTCTTTTTAATTGTTATCTTAATTAACTTAATCAATTTAATTTTTTTCTGGCCTGTAATTTCGTATACAAATAAATTTTAAAAAAATTCGTAAGTTTTGTAATTTGAAATATTTATTTTTTTAACTGTTATCATAATGAACTTAGAGAAATTATAAATAAATATTAATTTATTTCCACATTATCTGCTTTATTTATTGATAAATTTACAAACTGACGATGTGCCGTAATGTTATAAATAGAATAGGTGGTGCTACCATTGCATATCTTGCATAAGTTGAAGTGCACAACAAATCAATGCCAAAAAACCGCCATCCGTGGGACTCGAACCCACGACCACGATGTGTCGTAATGTTATAAATAGAATAGGTGGTGCTACCATTGCATATCTTGCATAAGTTGAAGTGCACAACAAATCAATGCCAAAAAACCGCCATCCGTGGGACTCGAACCCACGACCACGTGGTTAAAAGCCACGCGCTCTACCAACTGAGCTAGAACGGCTTATACTGACTGCACCACAAAACCATATAAAATAATTACTACGAATATCAATATGAACATATTGCCTCTATTCAAAAGAAATAAATTGCTGACTTTTTAAAATTAATTTGATTAAACTTTAACCAAAATTTTATGAAAAGATAATTATTTTTATAGAATTTTAAAACTTGGTTGATTGCATTCTTAATGTTGCATCAATTATTAAAATTTCATTAACTATGACATAATAAATTAATGTTAAATAGTATTTCATTTGTTCCACTCAAAGCGTTCATGTATAAAAAGTCTTATTATTATGAGATATATAACTAACATTATAGAATTTGTCATAATTACAATAATGTTTTTTAGATTAAGCATGACATTAATTGTCGATAATAATTTTGCTCTTTTGTTTGTGATTGTAGGTAGATAATAAGTGGTTTGATTCGATTCAGTTTTGGCTAAACCGCAAACCGACCACTTCTAATAATTTCAAATTTTCTCAAATCGAACTGAACCGCACGAAGATTGAAATCAAGCCGAAACGAACCACTCGATTTGGTTCGATGTTTTTAAAATTAAAAAAATATAATCAAACTTATACAAAATAAAAAGTAACATAGTCACACTTTCAGTTAAACACATAATCACTTTTTCAACACCAACAAACAAACAAAAAATGTCACCCTTAATCTCAAAAACTTATTCAAATACTTAAAAATCTAGATGCATTACATTTGATGACATAAATGAAAACTAAAAAAATGTTTTATCTTGTCATCATACTTTAACTAATCTTTCCACCATTTTAGCATTTTGTCATTGTATTATTTATGAGATAAAATTATTATTGTAGTTTGAAAAAAAAAGATACAATTTTACAATTGTCACTAACTGTCATTCGCTCTTTAGCATAATTAATTTCAATCGCCCAGCTCCTAAGGTTTTTCGAAGTAGAGATCCTTAAGAGCACCTCCAATGTTGGATTCTTAATGGATTCTTCCATTAAGAATCCAACAATTGTTCCATTGTTGAATTCTTCATCAATTCCCCACCGATTCCAAGGAAGAGAGAGAAGGTTGGATTCTTAATTAAGAAACCAAAAATGGCTGAAGAATTGAAGTCACAAGGCTGGAGAGTGGGCTGCACACACGCATTGTAGAGGGCGCGTGTATGACACGCGCGGAGAAGGCGCGTCCAAGGCAGCGGAGGTGGGTGGGCCGGCTGGCCGCAGAACAAAGCAAAAAACGTTTTTTTTTTTTTTTTAAAACAATGTGACCGTTTGTACAAAAGAAAAGATTAAAAAAAATTCTTTTAAAATTTAAATTATAACCGTTGGGGGTCCGGGGGGGGGGGGTCCGGGCAGTCCAACGGATATTTTTAAAAAAAATGTTTTTTTTTAATTTTAAATATCTTATTTCTTTCCTATAAATAAACTACCTCAACCTTCTTCATTTTCTCCAAACCTTCTTCATTCTCTCTTTTATTTCTCCATATTCTCTTCTTTAAAATCACTTTCTCTACATACTTCTATTCCAAATGGATCCAAGAGGTAATAATTTTTACCAAAATTTTATGAATTCTCTCGATATTGAAGCAAATCAAAATTCACAAAACTCTCGTGTTCCCGATTCTATTCCTCATTCTCAAATTTCATCTACTCCCCAATACCCCCAATACCCGCATAATTTTCTCAACAATCCAAATGTTCCAAATTATCCAAATTTCTACATGCCTCCAAATTTTCCAAATTTTCAGAATTTTCAAGTTCCTCACACAATTGGGAATTCATCTGGTAACATTTCTTTTCCTCCGAATTATTGGCAACCAACGGGAAATCAATTTTTCGCTCCGCAAGGTACGTCTCATGCATTTTATCAACCTTACATATCTTCAAATGATTCACGTCCAACAAGTGTAGATGGGACTTCATCCGGTAATTTTCCGGCAACGCCATCATCGGTTCCCGAAACGCAAATCAACTTAGAAACAATTGATTTGGACGACGAAGCGGAATCGGAACCAGAAAAAGACAAGGTTAAACGTGCAAAATGGACCAAGGCTGAAGATCTTGCGCTTATGGGAGCTGTGCAGACTATTGGTCAATGTCCAATAGTTGGTAATGGTCAAAAGGCGACGCAATATTGGAAGCGTACAGCTGATTATTACAACGAACATCGCCCAAGTGATTCAATGATGAGAGATAAAGCGAAATTGTCACCACGTTGGTCAAATAGAATTGCTCCATCAGTGAGAAGCTTCAACGAAATATATAATAGGCTTCTCAATGCTCATCACAACGGTTGAAGCGATGATATTCTAATGAGAAATGCAAGGGAGCTATATCATCAAGAAAAAGGTCAGCATTTTATTTTTGATCATGTTTGGGAAGTGTTAAAAAATTCTTCTGTTTCCTTTTTTCCACAAACAAATTTGGGTCACACTAATAAAAAGTCTAAGACGTCTGAATCTGAGGGCGGTGATCATTCTAAGACTAGTGTGGATGTTGAAGATGTGGAAGAAATCGATTTGCGTACTCGTCCGATTGGACAAAAGGCGGCAAAGAGGAAAGCTAAAGGTAAAGTCAACGTCGAAACATCTCCGGATAGAAATAACTTGCAAACAATGTCTTCTGGGATGGTGTTATCGATAGATAAATACTCGGAAATTAAAAAACAAGAATTTGAAATTAAAAAACTTGAGGAAGAACGGAAAAATAAAGAAGTTGAAGTCAAAAAAATTGATGCGGAAGCTCGAAAGGCCCGAGAAGACAGAAAGGAGCGCGAAAGGCTCGTGAAAGACATTGCTTTTCTTACTCAAGATATTTCTCATATGAATCCGACACAATTTGCCATGTATCAGCAAGGATGTGAGCAAATAAAGGCACAATTGAGGAAGAAAGGATATGAATTTTAGTGCTCTTTGTATCAACACCGATAATTTTATGTAAGTTTCATTATGAATTTTATTTTATGTAACTTTCATTATTTTTTTTAATGTAACTTTCAATTATAACGTTTTTATGTAATTTTCTATTCATGTTATTTTACAAGTTCATTTATCATTTTATGTATTTAACGTTTTTATGTAATTTTAATTTTATGTTATTGTACGAGTTATGTATAATATGTGTTTTATAGATAATTTATTAAATAAATTATAAATTATAAAATTTAAAAATAATAATGTAATTTATTATTTTTAAATTAATTTTTGTCTTAATTTATAAATTTATTATTTATACGAAATATTTAAATATGAAATATATAAAATATTGTGAAATAAATTTATTTGTTGAGAAGTATAAAAATAAGAATGAAATGTAAGTTAATGAGGTGGCAGTGGGACCTAGTTAAGAATATGTTAAGAATCGTATACAATGGGAAGATGAATTCTTAAGTAAAGAAAAAGAGAAAAATGTGTATGTGGCAGTGGGACCCAGTTAAGAATTTATGGGAAGAATTTGTACATTGGAGATGCTCTAATGATAGTTGGCCTTTGAAAGTAGATGAATTTTTTTGTTATTAAATAATAAAGGAGTTATTTTTTTTTTATTTGAGACTTAAAAAAAGAAGATATTTTATGAACTAAAAAAGGGAAGAAAGAATGATATATAAACATAAAAGCGAGAAGGGAAAGATATATCATCTAAATAGAAAACTATGAGAAAATATTTAAATTAATTACTTTATACATTTTGTCTTATTATATTATAATATAATTATAGAAAATAGACTTAATAATTTTATAATAAATTCAACTAATTAAATAATTTTGAAAAAAGTTAATCCATGGAATCTAGTCAGCATTACTCATTTTTATAAACACAAATAACGAGAATTGACTAGAAAATTGCACATTTATAATTCTGCTTTAATTGAAATTATAAACATAAGATTATAGGAAAATAAAATTTTAACTCAACATATAATAGCACCCATGAAAATCATATAATGTTAAAAAAAAATATGAATAAACAGACAAAACAAGCCCTCTAAAATGAATTTCATGTTGTTTTCTACTGATCAATCATGTCAATCAAATCATTCTATCTCATTTATATTATCTACTATACCAATTTTGACCCACTGTTAACATTACCGAAATTTTGTCACATTGTTTTTCAAATTAGCTATGTACAACTATACACCGACAAAACAGGCCTTAAAAAGGCCTTCAAAAAAAGATTTCATACTGATCAATCACATCATTGTCTCACTTACATTTTGTGCTATACCAATTTTTTCCCATTCTGGACAAATGGGACTGATCCACTATTTTTGTAAAATCCAACCTGTACCACTTTTTGTAATATCCAACTTGTATCACTGTTTTGTATAAATCCACCGGTTTTCTACCCACAGAATTGACTTGGTATAGATTAAAAAAAATAAAACGAAAATTATTTACATGACAAGTGGCACCTCCCAAGTACACATGCCAGATTTGCATGCATAAAAAACCATTATAAATACAACACATTGTTCCACCCTTGCAACCCAATTGTTGTTGAATGCTGGAATTCTTGGCAAGTTACAAATGGCTCCATTTTTCAGCTTGGTTCGGCAATTAAATCCTACAAAAATAGAGTGGCTTGTAAAAGTTAGACTTGTGCTCAATTATAATGTGCCAGCATTTGGGGACTCATCAATTATTCAAAGTTTGGAATGCATATTTCATGACAATGAGGTAACAATACAACTTCATTGTAGCTTGGTTTAACGTTTCCCAGAATCTCTATTACATTTTTCATCACCATTGCTTACTTACTTTTTATATATACACAGAATCTGCATTACATTTTTCATTACAATTGCTTACTTACTTTTTATATATGCACGGAATCTCTACTACATTTTTCATTCAATTGCTTACTTACTTTTTTTATATACACATGGATCAAAAATTCATGCAACAATAAAGCAACAGCATATAAGAAAGTTCAAAACTATTTTCCAGGAACATCATGTCTATGCTATCAAGGATTTTATTGTGGCAGATAATTTAATGAAGTTTAAAATAACTGATTCAAAATATAAGATTATTCTTATGGGAAAAACAATGGTGACTGAAGTATTTGATGAAAAATTCACATGGAACATATACGAGCTAAAGCCATTTGACTATTTTTCAAATCCAGAGGAAGTAGATGAGTCCCAACTGATTGGTATGTACATTAATATTTTCTTCAAGTGATAAAGTTAGCATTAAATTTTTTTTTTCATTCATTTGGTTCTCTTTATGAAGATGTAATAGGGAAGTTGATTGCTCGCAATTCTCCACAACACAAGGAAATAGCTGGACGGCAAGCTAAGATGATGGATATAATTTTGGAAGACCATGAGTACATTCCATTATTACATGCAACACTGTCCTCATTAGTTTTTAATAAACTGTCCATAGTTGACTGTGTTTAATATGCCTACTAATTGCAGAGGAAAAACTTTATCGTGTACATTATGGGGAGAATATGTCGACTACACTATGAACTACTTAGCTGCAACAGTCGAAGAACATGTTATTGTCCTACTGCAGTTATGTCGTGTTCGAAAATTTAGGTATGTGGTTAAAGTTTCAAACACATTCTATGTAAGCAGGGTACTTATCAATGGTGACATCAGAGACGTAGCAGATTTTCGTTCCAGGTAATAAAATACAGTATAAGTAATGTACATACATAATAGGTAAGTATTGAAACTATTTTATGAATTTAGTGTAGTAAAAATCAAATACTAAAGCTGTATATTTTGCATGTTAGTTTGACATCTGATAAGAAAGAAACAGGAGAAATAAACAATTTAGCAGTACATGCACAAGCACCAATACAGGCACGAGCACCGGCATCTACAACACCAACAACAAAGTCTGAAACCAGTATAGAAGAATTTGAAAGATCTCTTGATTTGATTAGAACAATAGAACAACTCAATGAAATCAATGAGGTAAATTTAATAATTGTAAAAGAATGTTTAACTAAATTGTGTATATAATTTTTAATGTAAACTAATTACAACACTTTTAAATTTGAACTAGCCTGGCAACTTTTGGGTCATGGGCAGAATTGACTTCATAGATTCTGGAAAGAATTGGTGTTACACTTCGTGTCACAAATGTCTCAAAAAAATTACAGCTGTTGCGGGCCAATTTTATTGTGACAAATGTGAAATTTTTGATTCAAGTTGCAAGATAAGGTATGATATATGCATTTTAATCCTTTTGATTTTGATAACTTTTTATTATGTCTTTAACTCGGTAATACTTTACTTTACAAGGTACAAAATTCAAGTTCGGGTGGTTGACAATACTGGGAATGCATCTTTCCTAATTTGGGACAAGGAATCAAAGGACCTCATTGGTAAATCAGCTGCAGATTTAAAAAGTAATGCTCAAGAACAGGTGATGTTATAAAAAATAGTACATGAAACATAACAATAGGAGTACGTTTATTATTACTTAATGAATGGTCAAATATTTATAACTTTTGCACACAAAATTATGTTTGTTTCAGGAAATTCCAAGGGAAATAGCAAATTTAGTGGACAAGAATGTTCTTTTCAAAATTCAGATTAGACCATATCATTTTGGGCCTATTCGAGAAGTTTATCAGGTTTTAAAAGTGGTCATGGACAATTCAATTATAGACAAATATTTTGGAGGGCATAAAAATAGTCACGAGGCTGAATATTTTCCAAAATTGGATGAGGGAGATATCTGAGATATACACGAGGTATACTATATTAACTTTAAATGTAAATATTTTTATTATAACACTTTATTAAAATCTGTATAGTTTATACAGCCAAATTCATCGAAGGGTGATGCTGCAACACCTATAAAGAACACAAAGAAAACAATTGTTGCTAATGACATTAAAGATTCAAAATTAAAGAGGGCTCTTTTTGAAGAATTCTGCTCAAGTACCAATGACAATGAGAAGAAGATGAAGGTTGAAGTGAAGATTGAGAAAGAATGAAGGTTGGAGTGGAAATGAAGGTTAACAAGACAATGCACACCAAAATATGTAGGGTGTTTTCTACAATGCTTTTGAGTCTAAAAAATCTGAATTATTGTTTTGTGTTTTTGCATTTGAACCAACGTACGATCTTTTGTTTTCTGGACTAGACTATAGTAGTTTCTTTAGGTCACTAGACTATGGTTGTACGATCTTTTGTTGTCTAGCCTAGACTATGGTAGTTTCTTTGGGCTCTAGACTATGGTTGACATGGTCAATCTTGCTATTGTAATATTTAACTTATTTATGAATTTTTCAGTTTTAAATTTTAAAGTTTTGGACATCTTCATGAATACATGAATAAAATTAAATGCATTGTGTAACTGTCAACAATGAAGAGGTCTGAAAGAAAATTTAAAAATGTTTTAAAATGTTGGACACTTACTTTGAGTATGTCAGACGATTTTTAAAAAAATGTTGGACACTTGCTTCAATTCATAATGAGTATATTTAAAAAAAAAAAGGTTGGACACTTTCTTCAAGTCTTAATGGTTTTATATAAAATGATTATTTTACAGAATCAAGGGACATAGGAAGTGTATCAGTTTGCCAAGTTCAAGATCATATTTCAAGTCTATTTAGAAATAAAACAATAATTTGAAAATGGTGAGATGAAAAAAACAGACCAAAACAGATATAAAGTGAATGATTATTAATTATTTAAAACAGATATAAAGTGAATGATTATTAATTATATAAAAAAGGTTGGACACTTTCTTCAATTCATAATGGTTTTAAATAAAATGATGACTTTACAGATTCATTGGACAGAGAAAGTGTATGTCAGTTGTCCAGGTACATATTTCAAGTCTATTCATAAACAAAACAATAAGTTAATTGGTGAGATGAAAAAAACAGACCAAAACAGATATAAAGGTAATGATTAGATTTTTCAAAAAAGGCTGGACACTTTCTTCAATTCATAATGGTTTCATATAACATGATGACTTTCCAGATTCATTGGACAGAGAAAATGTATGGCAGTTGGCCAAGTTCATATTTCAGGTCTATTCATACAGAAAACAATAATTTAACTGGGTGAGGTAAAAAAAAAGACCAAAACATATATAAAGTTAATGATTAGATTTTTTAAAAAAAGGTTGGACAGTATCTTCAATTAATAATGGTTTTATATGAAATGATGACTACAGATTCATTGGACAGAGAAAGTGTATGTCAGTTGACCAAGTTCAGATTTCAAGACTATCCATAACGAAAACAATAATTTAACTTGGTAAGATGAAAAAAAACAGACCAAAACAGATATAAAGGGAATGATTGATTTTAAAAAAAAAGGTTAGACACTTTCTTCAATTCATAATGGTCTTATATAAAGTGATAACTTTACAGCAGATTTGGACAGAGAAAGAGTATGTGAGTTGGCCAAGTTCAGATTTCAAAGACTCTTTCCCTCTCCTACAGAAAACCCTTTAGATTTTATACTTTTAGCAAAACCAACTTTTGTCAGAATATGAAAAGCCAAATAAAATACATAAATTTTTCGAAAAAGTTACCAATACTCTAACTTTCCTACAGAAAAGTAATATTTTTAGATTTTTATTTTTAGCTAAACCAACTTTTGTCAGAATATGAAAGGTCAAATAAAAGACCTAAATTTTTTAAACAGTTAGCAATACTTTAACTGAGTGAGATGAAAAATCATACATACACATATATCAAGTGAATGATTAATTTTTCTTAAATATGCTTGGGCACGTAACTCAATTCGTAAAAGCTGCAATTTGCATGGATAGGCACATTATTTAGATTGTGGACATATGAATACATCCAAAGAGGGAAATGAAGTGTCAAAATAGGACCTAAGAAATTCAGGATTCCTGTTTGAAAATCTATAAATATTATGAATCAGTCTTTCAAGGTTTTTTCCCATTCATTTTCAGCACTTTCTAATTTCTAATAGCTATTCTCTAAAAGTTTCAGCACCCATACTTTTAAAAGTGATAGTACATACGACAATCAAAGTAATCCAGCAAACAAATAGACAAAGGGAAGCAACTTCAAGACATATGTGTAAAGCTAGCTTATGGTAATGCAGCAGGAGTTAGATGAAGAAATCAACATAAGCTTGAATAAATATTCAACTCCAGGTAAGTAATTTCTTTTGTTTTTGTTTAAAATTGATAGTGAAGTGTGTGTCCAATGAATTTCTTAAAGCAATGACAAAACTAATGTCTACGTAGCTGTTAGTTTTAAAAAGCAATTATGTATGACTGAAAAAATTTTACTTAGCTACCATTGTGATGTTGCATTTGAGCTGATTTAATTGTTTAATTCAACCTCTCCATTTCTGTATGTTATCCCTTTTCTAACCCCTTATATCTTCGACCCTGCAAGTATGAGAAGTATCAAAAAATGTTACTTCAATAAATTAGGAGAAAAATAATTAAACAACAGTCTTATAATAGGGGCTCTACAGGTACATATCAAAAAAGGGAAAAAAAAACATATGGGAAATAGTTTAAACAAATTATGAATTCGAGGTACCAAGTTGGAAACAGTACATAGGAATAGTAATTATATATTTTTTTCAATAAGAGGTATCCAGAACAGGAACCGTGCACAATAAGAGAATTTTGAAGAAGTTATAAAACACAAAATTTGTTTAAGGGTAACTATAAATCTTACATACAATTTGCTGTAAAAACATGTTGAAATGTATTAGTTGTTAATGATATTTAAGAGGATATTTAAAATTGCACAGATAAACTCTTAATAGCACAAAGACATCTTAATTATAATCTGTATAATATAATACATGAGGATTTTCTCAGATTCTAAAAAAAAAAAATTCAAGAACAAAAAAAGCCATTACTTGAAGCATATGTTCTTGGCTATTTCCTAATGAGATTATCGAACTCCGATGATATGAAGATCACGAAATCGACAATAATTTCAGGCAGGAGTACAAGCAACAACAGTTCATAAAAGCAGATAGATTTGTCTATTTAGCATTTTTTTTAAATGCATATTGTAGTATGTGAATAGTAAAATGTTACTGTGTTTACTCATATGAAAAAAATCAGTAAAGCAACATAAGCTTGAATAAATATTCAACTCCAGTTAAGTAATTTGTTTTGTTTTCGTTTTAAATTGTTAGTGAAGTGTGTTTCCTCAATTTCTTAACGCAAAGACAAATCTAATGTCTACGGAGCTGTTAGTTGTGAAAAGCAATTACGTATGACAGAAAAAAAATTACTTAGCTTCTATAGTCTGATTTAATTGTTTAATTCAGCCTCTTCATTTCTGTATCGTATCCCTTTTCTACCCCCATTCTGTCTTCAACCATGCAAGTATGACAATTCAGTATGATATATTATGATACATAAATAAATTATATGAAAAATATTTTACCAAATGTTACATAAACAAATTATGAAATAGAGGTACGAATAAGGGAACATTACATAGCAGAGGTAATTATTTTTGAAACATAAGAGGTATCCAGAATTGTAACTGTTCACAATAAGATAATTTTGAATGTAGTAGATGAAAGACGAACAAAAAATTATGTACAATAAACTATATAGTACACACAGAGTAAAAACCTGTTTGTTTTGTATTTTGTAATGTAAAAATAACTAGAAAGTCCCTATGTGAAGAAAACCCCGCCTCAATTTCAGAAAAACTTCCAACTAAGTCTGGTAAATGTTCTATCCAACTGGAAGCATTTTGGAAATAGCTGGAAATATAAAACAAGAATTATAAAATAATTTGTAAAGCATGTTGCTGCTTAGTTAAAAGGGAATCACATACTGATGAACGTTGTTGATTGAGCCCCCCATTAGCTTCTACAATCAAGTCTACATCAGCTACAGGGGCGACTGAAATGGAAAATTCATTAGTCCAAAACTTGAAATAAACAAAAGCTATAATTCCTCAATTTCATTGCATTTGTAAGTCTTTGGAAAAAGTATCATATTTTTTTCTGCAGCCACCAAGCCAAAACCTCTCTTTGATTTATCATTACCACTACATTTCCACCCCCAATAAGGATGATACTGAGCAGTGGGTACCAAAATGAACAAAAGAACAAAAATAAGAAAAGAAAAAGAAAAAAACAATCATACCAATTAGTTGGCCAGCAGTTGGATTTGATTGCTGACAAGTTTTCTGTTCATTCAACTTCCTCCTATATCTCCAATTGTAAGACAACTACATAACACACATCACATTCCCAATTAGCTTCAAGCAGCTTCAAGCAAACACATCACATCTTTCCTCAATTTCATTGCATTTGTAAGTCTTCGGAAGAAGTATCATATTTTTTTCTACAACCACCAACCCAAAACCTCTCTTTGATTTATAGATTACCACTAGATTTCCACCCCAATAAGGATGATACTGAGCACTATGTACCAAAATGAACAAAAGAACAAAAATAAGAAACGAAAAAGAAATTAAAAACAACCATACCAAGAAGTTGGCCAGCAGTTGATTTTGATTTCAGACAGGTTTTCTGTTCATTCAACTTCCTCCTATATCTCCTATTGTAAGACAACTACAGCACACACATCACATTCCCAATTAGCTTCAAGCAAACAGAATGCAAGTGAGATAGCTTAGGGTTATCCTCGCTCCTTTTCATAAAAACACGTCAACAGTACACTTGATAATACCAATTAGAACTGAACTTTCATATTCCAATTTGTAAATAACAATCATTATAAATAAACTATACAGTACACACAGAGTAAAAACATGTTTTGTTTTGTATTTTGTAATGTAATAATAACTACAAACTCCCTATGTGAAGAAAACCCCGCCTCAATTTCAGAAAAACTTCCAACTAAGTCTGGTAAATGTGATATCCAATTGGAAGCATTTTGGAAGTTTCAATGAAGACAAGATTTTCTATTCCACAAACATACAAATAATACCCTAGCTAAAAATAATAATTGTTCCCTGATTTAAGAAGAAGAAAAAACTACTGGGCACTATAAGAATCGTTGTTTATATTTTTAAAAAATAGAATTATTATCCTTTAAGGGTTAAAGCTCTATTTCATGTTAACTACCAATCATCAAGGCGATGTTACAACAAGTGCCCAACAATTTTGTTTACTGTTGCTTCATAAAACAGAGAATAAATATGCCTATTCTGAATTAATTGCTCAAATTTCCCAAATTCTTCACCCCTTCTTTGGAATTGGAGCTGAAAGGTGTTTGTAATCGAGTGTATACAAGGAAGGCGTGTTCTATGAGGTGCTTTTTTTAGCATGATTTTCTTATCAATTTTAATTCTCTAAGCAGAAAATATAAAACAAGAATTATAAAATAATTTGTAAAGCATGTTGCTGCTTAGTTAAAAGGGAAGCACATACCGATGAACGCTGTTGATTGAGCCCCCATTAGCTTCTACAATCAAGTCTACATCAGCTACAGGGGTAACTGAAATGGAAAATTCATTAGTTGGAGCTGAAAGGTGTTTGTAATAAAGTGTATACAGGGAAGGCGTGTTCTATGAGGTGCTTTTTTTAGCATGATTTTCTTATCAATTGTAATTCTCTAAGCACTAAATATAAAACAAGAATTATAAAATAATTTGTAAAGCATGTTGCTGCTTAGTTAAAAGGGAAGCACGTACCGATGAAAGTTGTTGATTGAGCCCCCATTAACTTCTACAATCAAGTGTACATCAGCTACAGGGGTGACTGAGATGGAAAATTCATTAGTCCAAAACTTGAAATAAACAAAAGATATCTTTCCTCAATTTCATTGCATTTGTAAGTCTTTGGAAGAAGTATCATATTTTTTTCTGCAGCCACCAAGCCAAAACCTCTCTTTGATTTATCATTACCACTACATTTCCACCCCAATAAGGATGATACTGAGCAGTGGGTACCAAAATGAACAAAAGAACAAAAATAAGAAAATAAAAAGAAAAAACAATCATACCAATTAGTTGGCCAGCAGTTGGATTTGATTGCAGACAGGTTTTCTGTTCATTCAACTTCCTCATATATCTCCAATTGTAAGACAACTACAGCACACACATCACATTCCCAATTAGCTTCAAGCAGCTTCAAGCACAGACATCACATCTTTCCCCAATGTCATTGCATTTGTAAGTCTTTGGAAGAAGTATCATATTTTTTTCTATAGCCACCAAGCCAAAACCTCTCTTTGATTTATAGATTACCACTAGATTCCCAGCCCCAATAAGGATGATACTGAGCACTGTGTACCAAAATGAACAAAAGAACAAAAATAAGAAAAGAAAAAGAAAACACAATCATACCAAGAATTTGGCCAGCAGTTGGTTTTGATTTCAGACAGGTTTTCTGTTCATTCAACTTCCTCCTATATCTCCAATTGTAAGACAACTACAGCACACACATCACATTCCCGATTAGCTTCAAGCAAACAGAATGCAAGTGAGATAGCTTAAGGTTTTCCTCGCTCCTTTTCATAAAAACACATCAATAGTACACTTGATAATACCAATTAGAACTGATTATTTTAAAACCAATAAAAATATCGTAAGCCATTGATAAACACATTTTTTTTTATTTCATAAACTTTTCTTTTTCGTGTCTCAAAAATGATCCGCATCATTTATTAATTTTTATAATTACATATTCTTTGGAGTGGATATCTGATTGAGAAACTTGAAGTGTTACATAATATCAACATGTCCATTCATGTATTCGGTTAACAAATTCATAGGCATATAGTTAAGGCCTAAGTGATGACAAGCTTTGAAACACTTTAAAATATAGCACATGATTATAATACCAAACATAAAAAAAAGACGTGTGATAATTAAAAACTACATATACATATTCAACTAATAAAAAGTTCTTACCAATTTAGAGAAACATATACATAAACAAATAATAAAAAATTGAAATCTTTTCTAGATCTGAAATTTTCTTTACGTTAAGACAACAGATCTGTAACATTACTACAAGAAAACTTAGAATCGATCATAATTAATAAAACATAGACTAGATCAGGAACATAAATTCATACTATTTACATATTTCAAACACTTTTTCTTATTTTGTTCAAAGAAAGTATAGATCTGACACTTACGGAAACAATTCTAACAGATCTAAGTGAATAATAATTGGAATTAAATTTTTAAAGAATATACAGTTATTTTTATAGATTTGACTCCAAAAATGAAAGAGTACCTACGCCGAAACGCATATACAGTTGATTCTTGATAGATTTGACTTTCCATTTGTGTAGAACTTTGAGAAACGACTTGTGATAGAAAAAATCAATGAATCTCCCGAATACCTTCAACAGCAAACGGGAAGTGTTAGATTGAAGAAAGAAACAATTAAATTATATAAATAAAAAGGTTGAAAATAAACTTACAAAGAGAAGATTTCGACCACCATGTTTTAGAGAAGAAAAATATCAGATTCTTGAACCAAGGTTGATGAACAAAATTGAAAAGATAGATGTTGGTAGTAGGAGAATTTATCGCTCACTAGGAATGAGATGGAGATGATCAAACTACATGAGAGAGAGAGTGGTGGGTGATTTGAGAATTATGTGGATCATAATGACGCCTAGGTAATAGGTTTCTATTAATATTACTCCAATAATGCAATTGATCTTATCACTTAGGGTATCCGGTTTGGGCCAATTATAAATTGGTGAAAAAAGTCAAATCTCAATTGGGCTCACTTTAAAATAATCTATATTATAAAACGGCTGGGGAAACACGTGTGCAATTGATTAGAGATAAAAAGTGGCTGAGATTTACCGTTTTACGGTGATCCAACGGCCCGTAATTCTTTTATCACTCGCATGTGCAAACAGCGGTTTCGTACGGTTACGGCTTTTTCCTCCGACTGCGGCATTCATCTCTACCTTCTTCCACATTTTCTTCCTCTGTTACCGCTTTCCATGGATTTTCAAAACCAAGAGAGCGTTTCAAGAGAAGGGCAACAAGATAAAAAGCCTTTAAGGGCCAACAGACTCTCAAAACCTTCCGCCGCCTTCTCTGCCGACGATCTCCCAATTCTGTGCGCCTCTCTCCCTCTTTCTCTCAGTCCAGGTATCTCTCTCAAAGCCAACAGACTCCTCCAGCCCCCTCAACCTTCCGCCGCCTCTCTGCCCGTTCCAGCCCACTTCGCCGCCTTCTCTGCCGACGCTGTTCGATCTCTCCCAATTCTGTGCGCCTTTCTCCCTATTTCTCTCAGCCCAGGTATCTCTCTCTGCAACCCTTCCTCTCATCTTGGTTTCTTGGTTTTTTATTAAATTTTGTGTATTGGGTATTGAAGGATTGTTATCCATTTGGACATCCTTTGCTAAATTTAGTTCACACTAAAACAATTTACACCAATTCCTCTTGGTTTTTTATTAAATTTACCGGTTTCTAAATCATGGGCTTCATTCAAATGTTCAGTTATGAGTTGGTCACTTTAATTTGATTATCCTGTTTTTCCATGTCAATCAAATATGTAAATTGTTTTAGTCCAGGTATCTCTCTCTGCAACCCTTCCTCTCATCTTGGTTTCTTGGTTTTTTATTAAATTTTGTGTATTGGGTATTGAAGGATTGTTATCCATTTGGACATCCTTTGCTAAATTTAGTTCACACTAAAACAATTTAAACCAATTCCTCTTATCTTGGTTTTTTATTAAATTTACCGGTTTCTAAATCATGGGCTTCATTCAAATGTTATAGATTTCGGGAAGAAGTAATACCTCAGTCAATTTGTTGGGTGTGATTTAAAATCTCATCTACTTGATGACAACAATTTCTTTATTTATATTGGGAATATAGGAGAGGATTGACATTTTGGGTTGAAACAAGCTAATTTCTATAGTGGCAGCAACAAAGACCTTAAAAAGGTCTCACTGAAGCAATGAAAAGCTCAAGCACTAAATTGGAATGTTAGCTGTTGTTGATGGAATTTGTTTTTCTTATCCCTTTTTCTTTTATTTTCTTGGTGGAGTTGGTGAATGAAATTGTAGGCTTAACATCTACAAACTCTCTCATTAAATATTGAGTCATTTTTTTGACTTTTCAAAGCCAATTTGAAGCTGAAGCTTTGTGGTTAAAAGATATTTATGTGTTATCTGTTGTAATTTTCTTTTGTTGTTCATTTTGATCCCGATTTTAGTTTTTTAGTTTAATGCTGATGTATTTTGAAGGGTACTTTGTTTACTATACCGTTCAGGTTTTCCGCCGCCTCTCTGCCCGTTCCAGCCTAGGATTTCTGCTGCCCTCTCTGCCCGTTCCAGCAGTCCACTACCTTCTCTGCCCTCGCTGTCTGTGCGCCTCTCTCCCTCTTTCTCTCAGTCCAGGTACTGTAACCCTTTTTCTTCTCCCTTTTTCTTTTATTTTCTTGGTGGAGTTGGTCACTTTAATTTGATTATTATCATGTTTTTCCATGATTATCCTGCTTCTATTTGCTTTTTCCGTCTATCATGCTTCAATCACCTCTCCTGTTTTTCATGATTATCCTGCTTCAATCAAATATGCATCTTTTATAGATTGCGGGAAGAAGTAATTTGGGTGTGATTTAAAATCTCATCTACTTGATGACAACAATTTCTTTATTTTTATTTCTGGGGGAATGGAAGTTGTCCAACTGATGAATTGCTTATTGTAAACCTACAATAGTGGCAGCAACAAAGACCTTAAAAAGGTCTCACTGATTGTGGTGTAATCTGATATTTCTTAGACACTCAATTTATAGAAAATGATTTCTTGAATGAACTCTTAGATAGGGTTTACTCATGAGCAAACAATGAATATTTTTTTTATACCTGTATTCTAATTAAAGTCTTTATAACAGATCTGTTTGCCTATGAATAAATCTTAACATACAACTGCATCATTCCAACACAGATGTTTAACTAATTAATTAATAATCTATTTAAGGATGAAAAAGGAAAACAACAAAGCTAGAGCATCATGTTCATCGCCGCTATTCACTGTAGAAACATTCTTTGCATACATACACGATCACACATCGTTCATGAAATAATCAAAAACAGGTTGGGTTAATTTTTGTCGTTTTCCTTGAATTTGGGAATGGCTTTTCCATTTTGAGAGCCAAAAGACTAGCTAATCTCTTCATTAGGAAGTATTAGGACGCATCGAGGACAACGACTATAATTTTAGGTAGAAAGATGTCATTTAGTGAAAAGAATCTACACCCAATAAATAATCTGTTCAATTAATGAGTAGAATTACATTCAAAGAATACAAATTTTCCCAAGTCACTTCCCAATCATATATAGATAAAACTCTTGATTAGGTCAAAATTTAAGCAAACTCATAAATTACACATCCGACAAAACCAATGAATCTGTCGTAAACCATCTTCACAAATAAGCTAAATTGAATTCCTACCATATCAGATGAATAATCTGATTTCAAAAACCTACCCATTTTTAACTGCTACTCCATAAAATAACTGAAACAAGCTATTTTATGGGGAATGGAAGTTGTCCAACTAATGAATTGCTCATTGAAACCAGTAGGTATCTCAATGTTACTAACTAAAGATATCATGTTAGAGAATTGTTTGCTCTAGCTAGCTAACTGTTTACCTGTGAGTTTGTTAGATAACTAGCTGCAACCAAAGGTATCCAATTCCTTTTTTATTCAACCTTTAAGGATATTGTAGATGACTGGCTTTTTAATACCCATTAAGTGGATGATTTTCAGGCTACCAAATCATATGCTCATATCGACCAATTTTGTGTATTGGGTATCAATTTTGTTACTTCAGTTTCATTGTCTTTATGCATTGTCTATATGAGTCCAACAGTTTGAATGAACAAGAGTCTCCTGCAATTTGATCACATTTGCAGGATAAAAAGTAGATGTTGCCAGCTTCTTATAAATTGATTGTAGAAAAGTAGGATAATATTTTTGAAAAGTAGATGCTGCAAATGTGATAATTTTTTTTTTTGATAAGTAAAAATTTTTTCATCACAAAATTATGAATTGTTACTTCAGTTTCATTTTCGGACAACAGTTCAATGACTTTGTTCAAAATTATGAATTGTTACTTCAGTTTCATTTTTGTTACTTCAGTTTCATTGTCTTTATGCATTGTCTATATGAGTCCACCAGTTTGAATGAACAAGAGTCTCCTGCAATTTGATCACATTTGCAGGATAAAAGTAGATGATGCCAGCTTCTTATAAATTGATTGTAGAAAAGTAGGATGCATTTTTTGATGAGTACAAATTGATTGTAGAAAAGTAGGATAATATTTTTGAAAAGTAGATGCTGCAAATGTGATAAAAAAAATTTGATGAGTAAAAAATTTTTCATCACAAAATTATGAATCATTACTTCAGTTTCATTTTCGACAACAGTTCAATGACTTTGTTTATATGTAGGTACATTCTATATGCATTGTCTTACTTGAATATCTGCCTTATGACCCATTTTAATTAAACAAATTTTGTTTTTTGCCATCATCAAGACTCTGCTCCCGGATCCTTGGTCATTGGTCAATCTACATATGCCCTAGCTTGCATTCTAAATAACATTGATATAAAAACTATGCACTCACAGTGCCAAAGGCTAGATATGTACCCAACATCCTAAACTGATTGAGACAGCACTGATCCAGTTCTGGCCTAGAAATGGTAACTATATTTATTGCAAAAAAAAAAAAAGAATGGGAAATATGGACATGATATTGCTCTAACCTGTGTATAGAGTACGAAGACAACAATGTTTTACAAACACTGCATTTTTTTAGATCGATTCGCAAACAATACGGTCATCTATTTGTTCGAATTTGATCGTCACAATGCTATTTTTCCATATCACATGAAGCTAGAATTCGGCCTATGTTTACTGAAGTACTCATTTTTTAATGCAGGACAAGCTTTTGGATCCAACAAGCGTCACTCATCTGTTTCCAGTTACCAAGTTCCTTGGCTTATTAGCTACAGGCACTACAGGTTATTGCTTTTGTTTTGCTTTTAAGCATTGTTAGTACGAATATTATGAATTTGTTTCTTGGGACTTGAATCTCCTGGAATCATTGCCCTGTAATTATAGGAATTTGCTCATGAAGTTGAGATGCCATTCTATGATTTTATCATGTTTCTTGAAGTTAACCTTATGAAATAGGAGTATGTACCTTTTGATTTGGGTGGGCTAAAGTCTTTTTACCTATAATAAAAGGAGGTCGGCGAAAACTATTTCAAAATTTAATTCGGGGAATTATAAGAAGATTTCTATTTCCCACAGAGGCTTTGCTTGGGTGGAGGGAATAAATTATGTCATAAATGTGGTATATTGTTTCTCAGACAAAGGATATAATAATAAATATAAATGATGTATGGAAAGGAGCTGTGACAGAAGCTGAGTTGCTTGGTGATGGCCTGTAACATACAACAAATATACAAATGGCTTGGAAACTTGGAAACAACCAAATAAACACAAACATATACTTTATGTTTCAACTAGCAAAATAGTACACATAGTGGCTGATTGCAAATGTGCTTAGAGATTGCCTAATTAAAAATTATGAATTGTTACTTCAGTTTCATTTTCACAATGAAACTGAAAATTATAATCTCTATACTTTTGTGTATTTTTGAAAATTATAAGTTATTTTTTAAAGTTAATTATTACGTAAAACATCTCAAAATAGCATTGGAGACTATTTAACTAAATCAGGGGGAGTATACGATATAATATGCATATAAAAAATTAATAATTGACCGTAAACCCAAAATAAAAAAAACTCCCAAGTACTACTTTTTTTTTTCTGTTTGTGTTTTTGTATTCTCTTCATCTCTATGTTTTGTGTATTTGTGAAAATTATAAGTTATTTTTTAAAGTTAATTATTATGTAAAACATCTCAAAATAGTATTGGAGACTATTTAACTATTACATTTTTTATAATATATCTATATTAAACTAGCTTACACATATATAATATATCTATATTAAACTAGTTTATTCAAGTATGAATGATCATATTGTTTTAATTGGTTACCGAGAGGTCTTTATTTTTAAATTTTAATTTTAGACTCTTTTTAAAACTTGATTAAATCATATATCGATTTATTTAAATATTTACACCCTCCAATACTGACATTCTCCCCTACTCGTGTCATGCCATAGGCACGGGCACAAAGACTAGTAATATGATAGGTTGGATTGGAATTGATAATGCGTTGAAACATGTAGAAACTCATTAGAACCCAAATATCAAATGGGTTAAAATGTATCGGGTTGAATCGGATAATGGGTTAAAACAGGTCGCCCTGTCTCAACCCAAAAAAAATCCCCCAAAAAACATAAATTTATAATATAAAAAATCACGGGTTCAAATGGGCAATAGGTCCGACCCGCTTTGACCCGATCCGCCCCGTTAATATTATTGGGTCGAAACGAGTTATCCTCTTCAACCCAAAAATATTAATGGTTTGGGTAATTTTTCATGTAGGGGTGTAAGTGGTTCAGTTTGGTTTGGTTTATGTCAAACCCACAAACTGAACCGCCCCTTATTGGTTCTAAAAATCTCTAACCGAAACGAATCAAGTAAGATTTGGAACCAAACGAAACCGAACCGAACCACTCAGTTTGGTTTTGTTTGATTAAATTTGGTTTTGTGGTTTATATAAATTATTTTTTAATGAAATTAACTAACATTTAAAGTAAGATCTTAATTTGTAATTAACATCAAAAGTATGAATTAACCTACTAACAACAAATTATCATAAAGAAAACAATATAAATTCTAAAATAAACATAAACAATGGAAAAAATAATAATTCTTCAACAAACAATTTATTGAAAATTGACTTTAGCTATTTAAAAAAACCAACGGAGTCCAACAATGAAATATATGGTCAAATTATATGCAGCAATTTCTCCAACAATTTACATAATATGTTGTCTTCAATATATTTCTAATGGCTAAACACATGATTCCAAATTTTCTTGATCCGTTCCATTGAAATATTTAATGAGACTTATTAAACGGATTTATTAATGTCGTTGAAGTTTGTTAAATTTACAAAAATAGTTATGCCACAAGCAATTTTTTTACAATTACACTAGATTTTATATCAGTCGTAATTTTAGTAAAAAAAATAATTTAGAATATTAAAGTTAAACATCCCAACGAAGTATCATGAACTTTATATCTACAATGGTTGAATTATGTAATTTGAATTTATTGTTATAAATAGTTTTGTAAAATTTTTAATTTTTTTATATTTTAATTGGATATCAATAAATATGAATGACCATCTACAAAATGAATGTTGAGCTTCGCAACAGTATATGTTTGGTATATATTTTGAAAAAGGTATATATATGTCTTCAATTCCTGCTTTATCTGATGCCAACACGGTATTAAGCTTAATTATGTTTTAAAGTACATAATTATTATTATTTCCATATATATATATATATATATATATATATATATATATATATATATATATATATATATATAAATTACGATACTATTTTTTTACAGCGCATTAAAAGATTCAGATTATGAGTAACTCTCATTTGGATTGCGGGTCGTCGGTGCTTTTTGGAAGTACCTCTACAATTCATCGTCCAACGACTGATAATGATGATTCAAGTTGCATTCCAACAAAAAAATCATGTTTCGATACTTCATTGTCTTCACCTATGTGTAAGGGTATCTTCTTCCTTCTTTTTTTTTATTTTCACTTACATATGTTATAGTAAGTTGCATACTTTTTCCTCATGCTTTATTCAAGCCATCATTCATATCTACGAAGTCACTAATATTACGTAATTTATTAGTGTGTAGCAAACACAAATTATTGTGTTTAATTTTCTTATGAATTATATTCTTTCATTCGGTGATGATTTCAATAATATTTCCTTATTGACAGATGAAATAATAGAAACCATAATTTTATTACAATGTCTTGGTGAAATAATTTTGTGTTTTGGTAAACAAATTTTATCTTATATAATAGATAAGGATTAATAAAGTTGGAAACATTTTTTTCAATGTTATGCATAAGATATGTTATAAAATTGTATACTTTTCCAAACTTACTCACAAAAATATCGGTCTTCCTTTTTTAATACTCAAGCTTTAAGCGCATTTATATATTTTAATCGTAAAACATTTGTATTTTGCAATTGTGGTCGATCATAGAAGTTCGGATTTTGTAACTACAAATTTTGACACAGATAGTTTGTCTTACGAACAATGAACGTGTTTCACATTCCTCACTTGGTTTGTAAGATTTTTTGTACTGTCATCTGTATATTTACTTTTGCAATATTTATGTACCTTTCAGCTTTTTTATAACTAAACAATTACAAATTTTCTTTTGTTTTAGGTTATTGGGATATTGGCGATCCAACTTTCACATGTAGTTTTTGTGGTGCTTGGTTTTGGTACGAGGAGAGATTAACTCGACATTATAAGACCCGCAAACCAAAGTTCAGTTTATGTTGTAATCAAGGAGAAATACAACTTCCTGCCCTAAAACCACCCCTCCAGAATTACAAATATTGTTATATGGAAACACCGATAAAAGTAAACATTTTCGTCAAAACATACGGTCGTATAACAATATGTTCAGTTTCACTTCAATGGGAGGGAAGATAGACAATCGTGTAAATCAAGGTCGTTCTCCTCCTGTTTTCAAACTTCATGGTCAAAACTATCATTTAATTGGAAGCCTTCTTCCACCCATGGGTGAAACACCAAAGTTTACACAATTGTATATTTATGATACTGAAAATGAAGTTGCAAATAGAATTGCTGCCGTAAGGTAAAGACATTTAAATCATTAATAATCATTTTGTTTTTTACATGATTGCCAACATATTATATTAATTTTATAATTGTTTTTCATATAGGCAAGATGTCAATTCTCATGAACTTCATTCTGAAATTGTATCTGATTTGAAGACCATGTTAGATACAAATAATGTTTTGGTGCATTCTTTTCGAATGGCGAAAGATAAAATGGTCCAAGAAGGTAGATCAGAAGTCAAATTAAAATTGATAGGAAGACGTAGTGGTGATGAGAGAAGGTACAATCTACAATCTCGGCGCATCCGAGGTTCTTTGCGTTGGTTGTTGGTGATTTTGATCAAATGTTAGGTGATAGGGATATTTTACTTGAGAGTCAAACGGGACAACTTAAACGTATAAACGAATTGCATCCTGCTTATCTTCCTCTCCAGTATCCATTGATTTTTCCTTATGACGAGGATGGATACAGAGAAGATATTCCATTTTCTGAATTAAAAGATGGTTCCAAGGGGCGGAAGAAAGTCAGTATAAGAGAATTTTTTGCGTATAGATTGAATGAAAGGGATTGTGAGCCAACAACCATTATGTTTTCCAGAAGACTATTTCAACAATTTGTCGTCGATGCGTACACTATGATTGAAAGTAACCGGTTACTGTACATTTGATTGAATCAGAAGCAACTGCGTTGTGAAATGTACAAAGGGTTGCATGAAGCTTTGTTACGTGGTGAAACAGATGCGTCCACTCAAGGGAAAAGAATTATATTGCCTTCATCTTTTACTGGAGGTGCCAGATTCATGATACAAAACTATCAAGATGCTATGACTATATGTAGATGGGCAGGTTACCCAAATTTATTTCTTACATTTACATGTAATCCCAAGTGGCCTGAAATTGATAGATTTGTTGCAGCACGTGGATTAAAGCCTGAAGATCGACCAAATATTGTTTGCAGGGTTTTTAAAGTGAAGCTTGATGGACTTATCAAAGATCTTCGTAAAAACAAGATTTTTGGAACTGTCAGATCAGGTAATTTTTTTCTTTTATTTATAGATGAATATTTTTAAAACCATATAACATTTCCATTTTAATCCTAATTTATTTACGCTAATTATGGTTTATTTGCGTGTCAAATTTTCTACAGTCATTTATACTGTGGAGTTTCAGAAGAGGGGTTTGCCGCATTGTCACATATTATTGTTCCTTTCTTCCGAAGAGAAGAATCCGACAGCGGATGCAATTGATTGTTACATTACGGCAGAGATCCCGGATGAAACTGAGGACCTAATTTACTATGCTGCAGTTCGAGATTTTATGATACATGGTCCGTGTGGTGGTGCTCGAAAGGATGCTCCTTGCATGATAGATGGGCGTTGCTCAAAGCATTTTCCAAAAAAAATTTGTTGAGACGACTACAATTGACGAAGATGGATATCCAGTGTACAGACGTCGGGATAATGGAAGGACAATAGTTAAGAATTGAGTTGTTTTTGACAATAGACACGTCGTTCCTCATAATCGATACTTATTGATTAGTTATGGGGCTCATTTGAACGTTGAGTGGTGTAATCAATTGCGTGCAATAAAATATTTGTTCAAGTACATAAACAAGGGCAACGATCGTGTCACTGCCACATTTTATCAAAGCTCAGGTGATGCTAATGTGGATAAGAATATCGATGAAGTTAATTTGTACTACGACTGTAGGTACATTTCATCTTGTGAAGCAGCATGGAGAATTTTTGGATTTGAAATACAGTACAAAGACCCGCCCGTTGTGCGTCTTAGTTTTCATCTTCTGAATCAATAAAACGTTGTTTTCTCGGATTCAGATAAAATTGACTATATCATGGATCGGGAAACCATAAAACATAGTATGTTTTTGGCATAGATGGAAGCAAATAAGAAGTATCATATGGGAAGAGAATTGACTTATGTAGAATTTCCCAAGAAAATGAATTAAAAACTAAAAATATTTTAAAAAATCTAAAAAAGCACTAAAATTTACACTAGCGCGGAAGTGGTTTGACAACATCAAATCAAGATAAAAAGATAGGAGTACAATATTTCTAGTCTAGCCCGTGTTTAATATTAATCATCTTTTTATTGTTCTTTAACTCAAGTCTTGGTAGTCGGGCGCACAATTTTATTCACAACGGGCTTTTGCTACGTATAGCAAATCTAGCTATCACTCAACCTTGCTATCATCGCAATTTTATTCACTACCTACGGGCTCATACCATCACAACACATAACACAGGGGAGAGAATAACTACATGTGAAAACAAGTTTACAATGACTATTTACACATGATCTCCTTTCGGTCTCACGCAACGCAAACAATTATTGTGATTTTCAGAATAACATGAAGAGCTTTCGCTTCGTATCCTATCAGTCTAGGGTTCATTTAATGGTTCGCTACGCCATCAAAAGCATTAAGAATACATAATAATAACCAAGCACATGGGTAATACTTTACAAAAAAATATTCTCTATATTTTTCTACAAATCAGGTCGGTAGCCTAGACACACAAAATTGGTTGACTACGAGATCTCGCATCTTATAGTCAACTCTAATTTCTCTGACTTCGCGAATGACTAAAGTGGTTCGATCGTGTGTCGAAACAAGTCTCACAATGGCTATTGGTGTGTGTCACAAAAACACCAACTATCAAATTGATTGGTCTGAAATACAAAGGTAGCTCTCGCAGATCCTAGACATTTCTAAAATCATTTTATTAATGGTCAATTAATTAAAAGCATTAAACCCACAAAATAATAACCAAACATGAATGTGTACTAAAAAAAGAAAGATTAAATTCAATCACTACATTGGATATAGAAAAATAATTGCATCCCATAAACAAATTAAGCACAAACCAATTCAACAATTACAAAATTAATCAACCCAAGAAAATACAACAAATATATCAAAATATGAGTTGGAAGAATTAAACCGAAGAATCGTGAATCCGAGTTTGAAATCTTTTGTAGATGCATCATTGACTCTTGATTTGAAGCTCCAAACCTTCAACGGTGATCAATCAATGGAGACATGGAAGAATCTTGGGGAAAAGGGGCTGCTTCCCCTTTTAGGGCTCAACAACTCGTATGGGGCTTTTCTTTTCTCAAAATGAAGCTGTTTGGAGATAAAAGGAAAGGGCAAAGGAGGCAGGGCAGAATCGGCAGAACAAAGGAGGTTTAGGGGCTAGATTGGAAGGGAAGTGAGTTGCAGTAGGGTCAAGGGGGATCAAGGTGGAATAACCACATGTAACCCATGGGTGAAACGGGTGAGGGAGTGAGGGAGAGACTGGCTGGATGGAAAGGAAATGGGCTGGAGCAGGCGCGGGTTGATCTAAATTCGTATGAGGGACACGCATGTCGGGCTTTGGCTGGGCGGAATAGCTGGGCGACAATGCATAAAAAAGACTTTCCAGATTTGCGCCAGCCTCCCCTGAAATTTTACGTGCTACCCCGGTGCCCCTGACTTCTTCAAAAAGGCTGCCGAAGGTCCTTCCCTTCCCAGGCATTGTAATTTGGTCCTCTGTTAACTCCGTTAACCCTTGTTAACTTTCATTTTCCTTGGACTGTTTGACAGACTTAACATACGTTGACCGAATGATTTGTAATTCAACTTTGCAACCCGGAATTGCCTCAGAACTTCATGCTAAACACCATGAATGCTCGATTACACCTTGGAAACCTACATTGAAGAACAAATACACAAATAATAATATTTTCAAGGCATAATTAACTGAAAAATAACACAAAATCAAAGTAAATTCAGGGAAAAATTAGTGGAAATCTTGGGCTCATCATTATTGCAACTATTTATTTCATTGGAACGAACCCAGATGACTATGTATCAAGTTGGTTAAGAGTTGATATGTATTTGAAAGCCTATGACTATGCTTTACAACCTGTAAATGGTGAGATAATGTGGCCTAAAACACCCTATAAACCATTCCAACGTCCACCAAAACAAAGGAAAATTGGTAGGCCTCAAAGGAAAAGAAGGAGGGAAGAAGATGAACGAAAGAAGTTTAGGAATAAAACAAGTGAAATAAGCAGAAAAGGGAGGCAAATGAGTTGTACAAACTGCGATGGTGTTGATCATAACTCTAGGGGATGTAAGCAGCCTAGAGTAGAGAATGACACGAGGTTGAATAAGAGAATGAAACAACATGCAAGGAATAAAAATCCTTCTGCCACAACTACCATTAGACCTTCAAGATATAAAGAAGATAACTCTGTAAGTTTTTTTTTTTGGACTTTTTATTTGTTGGTGAGTTTAGTTTTCTTTCACTATTTTGATTGACTATGATGTTGTGATTGCAGGGTGCTCATGAAACTACAAGGGATCTACATGTTGCTCCATCACCCATATCATTAAGTCTTATAAATCATTACATAATCTTACACTGATACCTATATGTATAATCACATTATGTCTTATCGCACGAGTCAACATGTTTCGTTAGGAACACTTGTCTACCAATAAAATCTAACATATTCTAATGGTTCAATGTCTTCATTATTGCAAACCTCACATGGACCAAATGCGGCTCCTCCCATTACTGTATCACCTACTTCCTCAACTGTTTCTGCCAGGGATCATGTAAGTAATATATGGACAAATGTTAGTGATCATCCTAATGCATCAGTCTCACCAACTTATTTATTATTGCAGAACTCTTTGATTAGATTTCATGGAAGAATGGAGATGACTCAAAGTGCTTTAGTTGCTAAAAGAGACTATGATAAATAATTTGCAAAAAAACCACTGGTGATGACTTTCATGTCTCACTCTCTGCTCCTGTAACCATAAGTCAATTCAAGACTCCTAGAAGAGCTTCACCAAAGATGGCGATTTCCAAAGACTCTCGTAGAAGCTCACCAAGGCTAGCAGAAAAGAGGAAGAGGTTGGACCTTGATTGGATGATAGAGGTTTATGAGTTTCTTAACTTCAGCGTAGGATGATTATGTGTTTGATCTTTTGGGATTGTATTCAAGCATTCTGATTTTTCAAAAGGAGATTTATGTTTATCAACTTTTAGTTTTATTTGAGTATCTTTGAACCATTAAAACAATGTCTATTTGTGTCATCAAGGTTAAGGCAAATTTTGAAATTGTTCTGGCACATGGTTTGACTTTGAATAAAAAACTGCTTTCATATAGAGAATTACGTGGTATGCTATATATGGTTGGAAAGCCTCGTGAGTCTAGTATTTTACCAAAAAAAAAGAATTTTTCAAAAATATTATCTGTGGAAAAAGTTAATGCCATTTTACTAACTACCTGTCCTCCAAAATTTATCAAAAATAATATCGTTGTCCCTAACTTGCTTGTTACGACAGTAATTGAAAAGGGGAGGGGAGGGAAGGAAAGGGTAATAATTTTTGATAGAAAGTGAAAATTAAATTTTGGCCACTAATTTTATAAGTCATCATGCCAGGTGGCAAAGTTTAGCGTTACATTATGACCTTAGTTAGATTTTGAATGAAAGTTAGTAAAATGATAAAATTGCATATATACTTCAAAGTACGATGACAATTTTGCCCAAAAGATAATATAATGACAAAATGTGATGAAAGTCTAAAGTAGAGGGGCAAAATTGATCATTTTTCCCAAAATTGACCATTTTCCCCAAAATTGACCATTTGTTTCACGGAAAGCCTAAGATGGAAAAATAAAGAGTAAAATAGTACTAGTGAAAGCCAAGGGAGGAAAATCTGAAAAGGCGCCCAAACTAATGCCCTAGAACAAATCAAAAAAATCTCAGCCCCCCCTTTTGATCTCTCTGCAGCAGCTTCTTTTCGAGTTAATTCCGTTAAAAATTTGCAGAGGACTAGATTTTACTGGCTATGGATCGTCTCCGGCCCAGAGAAAGAAATGTTTTCTCTGGTTTCACTACAGCTGAGGTATCTTCTATACTCTTTACTCCACCATTTTTATTCATCTGGGTCCCGTGTTTTTTCATGTGGGTATGTCGAATTTTGGTTATGAAATGTGCTAAAATGTTGTAAAATCTTGCCCTAGAAGCTTAATTGAAAGTAGCTGGAAATGTGGTATTATTTTATCCTTTTGTATTTGCAAAATAGGCTACACAATGGGGTACCATCTCCAGTCTCCACGAGACTCGAATTTGCAAACGCATGCACACGAATTAATTGTTATTTACTAGGTTATCCCATTTCTCTTCGAAATGTTGGGACTTTGGAGTAATTGTAATGTGCCATTCTGTATCACCTGAATTCTAGTGTGAGGTTGTTCTCAATGCATGACAAGCATATATGGAATTTATGTTGCGTTGTGTATTAATTTGTTTAGGTTTTTAGTAATTTGGAATTTGATTGGAGTGAAGCCCCAGTACCTTGTTGACCTCTTTCTTGATCCCGGTACCCTGCTTTTTCCAATTATGTATATTCAATTTTGGTAACTATGTCCGTTGAGTGTAAAATCTTGTTCATCTTCCGGTCATAAAATCCTAGAACTTGCATTACGGGTAGCAGGAATGATTTTTTTTCTATTATTGAACCATTCTGTTTCGTGATGTAACACAGGTGTTCTAGTGTTAGCTTATTGTTAGTGGAGGAGTGGTATTCAATTAGTTATTAGGCTTGAGTGTGGATATGAGTTCTTTGTATTACATGAAATTTGAAATACTGGGTGCTAATCTAATGGCTATTAGAGTTGAAAGATATTCTAAGTGAGTCATAGTAACAAGCTATTTGGTGATGTTGCTCGTTCTGTTGTTGAACTCGGAAAATCATTGATCTTCTATTGGGAAAATGTGATGCATAATGATTGTTCTTTCTGTAGAAAGCTTAGCACTGGTCTGGGCTTCTTATTTGATTGTGTCAGCAAAATGGAAATAGAAGGCCTTTTATATGATGCACTCTGTGTTTTTATGTGTCAATGTTTGATTACTCTTTAGTCTTTGTTTATCTTATACGCTCTTTAGTTCACTTTTTTTATGTCCTACAACTTTCCGTTTATGACTGCAGCGGGCCGTTCATGTTTTTAATGATTAATTATTTGTTTCCTTTTGTTGAAAGTTAGTTGCTCTTGCGTCCAAGTTCAATTTATCCCTGGAAACAAGATCTATGAAAGGCATTACTTTTCGGTTAGTTAAGGAGTGGCCGAAATCACTTGGAATCTTTACGTAATTTTCTTTTCACAGATTGACGTTTTAAACATAGCTTTTCATTTGCGATTTTCTTTTCAAGAGAGAAAGATATCAGTGGTCCACATCACTCCTCATTGGAGATGCCAAATGTTAACATTATATTTGCTTGGGGATTGATACGATCTTCTCGGAAGGCTTCGTTGAAGAACGGATTATTCACACGACGGAAGCTAGGATCGAATGATTTTTGCAAGGGTGACACCTCGACCCAACAATTAGCACGAAAAGAACCTTGGCACGTAGCCGCAACCTGCAATCGTAGCAATTGAAGAACCTAAGTATTGTGAAAGACGCCACAATTGATATGGAAGAATCAATTGATAAGTCAAAGATGAATACACAAGCTTCACACTTGTATATGCTCGATAGTTCAAGAAGAACCAATAAGTTTTGATAAACTCACAAAATAATAATACTCAAGTTGTGTTCGATAGAAAAAAAACCCCTGTTTATACCTAAACTAGGCTATAAACTCGTACTGAGGAATTAGGGTAAAGTTTGAAAGAAAACCCTAATTTACAATGTAGTAAAACGGACAATCGTTGATCCTTGCGGCCGCAAGCCCTTGCGGTCGTAAGCCTTACAGAATGTCAGCGCGTAAAACGACCAAACCATGCCGCCGCAATCCTTTCACTCCTTGCGTTCGCAAGCTTCCCAGAATGTTTGCCCGTGAAATAACAAGGCCTTGCGGTCGCAAGCCTCTTCAACCATGCGTCCGCAAGCTCCTTAGTCTCGTCAGCCTCGTTCCTCTTGTTCTGAGTTACGTTCACCAGCTTCCTTTGACCCTTCAAGGTCTTCTCTTCATGGCTCATTGCTCTTGCTTCCATTTCCATTGTCTCTCGAACTAAGCTGTTGACTTCTTCACGGATTCTCTTGGCTCTAGCTCTTGTGACTGGTCCAACGGATGTCGGCATTGGTGTTGAGTTGTTGATGTTGTTGGGGATGTCCTCATCATTCGCTCCCTCTTGAAAATGATTTGTCCTCAAATCACTTACATCATACGGACGCAAATCAGAAACATTAAAAGTAGCACTAACATTATACTCACATGGAAGATCCAATTTGTAGGCATTGTCATTGATTCGTTCGAACACTTGGAACGGTCCATCGCCTCTTGGCATCAATTTTGACTTCCGTTGTTGTGGAAATCTTTCTTTGCGCATATGCAACCAAACCCAATCACCCGGTTCAAGTACCAAGTGTTTCTTTCCCTTATTGGCTTGCTTCGCGTACTATTTTGTTCTTCGCTCAATGTTGAGCCTTGCCTTCTCATGTAACTGTCTTACAAATTCTGCCTTTGCTTTTCCATCTAAATTCACAAACTCAGAAACAGGTAATGGTGATAAATCCAAAGGGGTTAAAGGATTAAAACCATAAATAATTTCAAACGTAGAATCTTTAGTGGCTGAATGAACAGTTCTATTATTTGCAAATTCAATAGAGGCAAACAGTTTTCCTAAGCTTTTAGGTTCTTAGAAAGTATAGAACGTAACAATGCAGATAATGTTTTATTAACAACTTCCGTTTGACCATCAGTTTGGGGGTGACATGTAGTAGAAAATAAAAGTTTCGTACCAAGCTTATCCCACAAGGTCTTCCAAAAGTAGCTAAGGAACTTGGAATCTCTATCGGAAACGATAGTCCTAGGCATGCCATGGAGTCTTAACAATTTTGCGAAAGAACAAATTCGCAATATGTGAAGCATCATCGATTTTAGAAAATCTATTGACTACCACAAATATAGAATCACTCCTTTGTTTGGTTCTAGGCATCCCTAACACGAAGTCCATGGATATATCCACCCAAGGATAGTCTGGAATAGGTAGAGGCATGTACAACCCATGGGCTTGCACCCTTGACTTAGCTTGTAAGCAAGTCACACACCTCCTACAAATTCTCTCTACATCTTGTTTCACGTGTGGCCAAAAGAAATGTTCTTGTAGAATTGACAAAGTCTTAGCCACCCCAAAATGATCCATTAATCCCCCACCATGGGATTCCCTCACTAGCAAGTTTCTCAAGGAACAATGAGGTATACATAGTTTATTTTCTCTAAACAGGAATTCCTCATATCTATAGTACTTTCCACATGCAATTCGTTCACAATTTTTATACTCATCTCTAAAGTCAAGGTCATCATGATACAGTTGCTTAATATGTTCAAATCCTAGAACTCTATCATCTAAAGCAGAAATTAAAGTGTACCTTCGAGAAAGAGCGTCGGCTACCACATTCTCTTTACCTTTCTTGTACCGGATGACGTAAGGAAACGTCTCGATGAATTCCATCCATCTTGCATGTCGTCGGTTAAGTTGTTGTTGTCCCTTTAAGTGCTTCAATGACTCATGATCCGTGTGAATGACAAACTCCTTAGGCCACAGGTAGTGTTGCCATGTCTCTAAAGCACGTAGCAATGCATATAACTCCTTGTCGTAAGTAGGGTAGTTCAACGATGCCCCACTTAACTTCTCGCTAAAGAATGCAATTGGTCTACCCTCTTGCATCAAGACTGCTCCAATTCCTATGCCGGATGCATCATATTCTATCTCAAATGCTTTCTCAAAATTTGGTAGGATGAGAAATGGTGCATTTGTTAATCTTTCCTTAAGCGTCACGAACGCTTTCTCTTGTTCTTCTCCCCACTTAAATCCAACACTTTTCTTTATTACTTCGGGCAAAGGAGCAACAATACTGCTGAAATCTTTCACAAGCCTTCTATAAAAACTAGCAAGGCCGTGAAAACTACGAACTTCTACCTTTTCTTCATCAACCTAAATACCCTGCGAACTAACAACAAAACCAAGGAAAACCAGACTATCTGTGCAAAAAGTACACTTTCTAAGATTAGCAAATAACTTTTCTTTTCGCAAAACATCTAAAACAATTTTCAAATGATTTTCATGCTCATCCAAGTCTTTACTATAAATTAAAATATCATCAAAGTATATTACTACAAATATACCAATGTATGCACGTAAGATGTGGTTCATTAATCTCATGAAGGTACTAGTTGCGTTGGTTAACCCAAAAGGCATGACTAATCATTCATACAATCCATGTTTAGTTTTAAAAGCAGTTTTCCATTCATCTCCCTCTTTTATCCTAATTTGATGGTACCCTTGTTTTAAATCAAGTTTTGTAAAATATCGGGCACCATGTAATTCATCAAGCATATCCTCTAGTCTAGGAATGGGAAAGCGATACTTTACCATAATGTTATTTATGGCTCGACAATCCACGCACATCCTCCAAGACCCATCTTTCTTGGGTATCAACAAGACTGGTACCGCACAAGGACTCGTACTTTTCTTTACTTGACCTTTGAGCAAGAGCTCATCAACTTGCCTTTGAAGCTCCTTAGTTTCCTCGGGATTACTTCTATATGTTGTTCGGTTAGGAATCGATGCGCCATGTACAAAATCGATCTGATGTTCAATACCTCTAACTGGAGGTAATCCTCTCGAAATCTCTTAAAAAAACACGTCCTCATAGGCCTGAATGACAAAAGATATTCAACTAGGCAAAGTATCAAGTAAATCATCGTTAGTACTCAAATATGTCTCTCGATACATAAGTACGATCATTGGCTTGTTAAGAAACATTGTCTTTTTAATCTCACTTGCCCTAGCATAGAAACTCTTTTCTTTTCGCTCTTGGTTTTTCCCCTCATTTCTCTCTTTTATATTTTTATTGCTCACTTTGCTCTCCTTTTGCCCGACTATCTCACTACTAGCTCTCATGTTTTCAGCCGGCCCCTCACTCTTGTTTTCTCTCAATCTCTCCTTTTGTTCGGCTTCTTCTGTCTCTATGTTCTTTTCCTCACAAGCCGCATTCTTTTGTATACTAAGCTGATCTTCATACACTTGCTTTGGAGTAAGTGGTGCAAGTATAATATTTTTGTTGTTGAAAACAAATGAGTACTTGTTCGTGTACCCATCATGGTGAACTCTCCTATCAAATTGCCAAGGCCTCCCTAGCAACATATAACTAACCTGCATAGGCACCACATCACATAACACCTCAGCCTCATATCTCCCTATCTTGAATTGCACTATCACTTGCTCATTCACCTTCACCTTTCCACTATCATTCAACCATTGCAATTTGTATGGTTTTGGATGTCGAATCAAAGGTAACTCCAATTTTGTAACCATGATAGTACTAGCCACGTTAGTGCAACTACCCCTATCTATGATTACTCCACAATTCCTACCCTTCACTTGACAACGAGTATGAAATATGTTCTCCCTTTGCAAAGTCTCATCCTCTTCTCTAACTTGGACATTCATTACCCTCCTAGTCACCAAACTCACCCTATCTACTATCTCTTCCTCAACCTCCTCTAAAGGTGGTATTTGTGAACACGCCTCCTCCTCATCCTCGGATGACAACTCTCCATTCTCCCTCATAATCATCACCTTCTTGTTCACACACTCATTGGCAAAGTGCCCCGTACCTTGACACTTGTAACATTGAATGTTTCTTGTCTTGGTTCTAGTGTGTTCGGGTTTTGAAGTAGAAGTAGGTGTAGATGTTGTAACCTTTGGTGTTTCAAACCTAGACTTCACAACAACTTTATCTTCCCTTTGGTTCCCATAATTGGACTTCCAATTAGAATTAGGGAAAACCAGTGTGTTACCCCTCCTCTTGTGTTGTTGCTCCACTTTAATGGATTTTTGAACTAGTTCGTTAATGTCAACGTACGTTTGCAACTCCACTACATTGGCAATCTCCTTATTTAACCCCATTAGAAAGCGGGCCATGGTTGCCTCACTATCTTCCTCTATGTGTGCTCTAATCATAGCAACCACCATCTCCTTATAGTACTCCTATACACTCTTAGTACCTTGCCTCAAGGTTTGTAGGTTTTGGTGTAGGTCCCTATAGTAATGACCGTCTCCTCATCACTCTTTTCATCTCCTCCCAAGTATCAACTTGAGGTTCCCTATATCTTGCTCTATCCACCCTCATCTTCTCCCACCAAACCGCAGCATGGTCGGAAAATTCAATGGCGGCTAATTTGATTTTCTTCAAGTCGATATAGTTATGGCACCCAAAGATTCTCTCCATCTTCATCTCTCATTCTAGGTATAATTCTGGATCGTTTTTACCCATGAAAGTAGGCACCTTCAATTTTATCCCGTTCATATTATTATCTTCTCTATTTCCTCCCCATCTATTCCTGTCTCCCCTATCATTAGAGTTTCAATCCTCTTCACCTAATTCTTCCTCTAGATTACGTTTAGGTATTTCTTTAGGCTCAACTGGACTTTGACTCTCACTTGCATTACCTATCACATCAAGTTTCTCATTAAACTCCTCACACATCTTACCCATCACCTCATGCATCTCCTCCCTTTGTTCCCTCATCATCTTTTCCATCTTAGCCATCATGGCCTCTAATAATAATTTATTTTCGTTAGCCATTTGTTTTTAATTCCTCACAAAACTCCCTTACGTGTATCTCTCCACTCGTGTATCACACAAAATTTATCACTCAAATCAAAACTTTAGGGTTCTAAAAGAACTATCAAGTATTAACAAGTACAAAATCAAGTGACAATTCAACACAAGACTCAATTGATAACGTATAGAGAATTAATCCAAGAGTAAGAAATTTGAAGAAACGAAGACGCACAACGTATAGAAAGCTTTTGATCAGGATATTCAATTTTTGAATCCACAATTTGATTTGTAATTTTTTTTTAATATCACAATTTCCCTTTTGTTTCGGTCACAGTAATGTCCTCCTTCCTTTTCTCCCTTTTTTTGTCCGAAATTTGTACTCTTTTTTTTCCTGGCTCTGCCGAGTTTCAGCAAGCAGCAAATAACAGTAATCATTTTTTTTTTGTTGAGATTATAACCCTAGAAAATTTTAAGGTTTTGAAAGAAAAACAAATAAAACACAAATACGATGAACAAACGTAGGATTGATGATCCTAGTTCGAAGGAAGAAGAGAAAGAAACAAATAACTAGTTAAGAGCAATTTAAGACATGATAGATTATGGTGATATGATCTTCTCGGAAGGCTTCGTTGAAGAACGGATTATTCACGTGGCGGAAGTTAGGATCGAATGATGTTTACAGGGGTGATACCTCGACCCAACAATTAGCACGAAAAGAACCTTGGCATGTACAGCCGCAACCCGCAATCGTAGCAATTGAAGAACCTAAGTATTGTGAAAGACGCCACAATTGATATGAAAGAATCAATTAATAAATCAAAGATGAACACACAAGCTTCACACCTGTAATTGCTTGATAGTTCAAGAAGAACCAATAAGTTTTGATAAACTCACAAAATAATAATACTCAAAAGATGTGTTCAATAGAAAGAAAACCCCTATACTAAACTAGGCTGTAAACTCGTACTAAGGAATTAGGGTAAAGTTTGAAAGAAAACCCTAATTTACAAAGCAGTAAAACGGACAATCGTTGACCTTTGCGGCCGCAAGCCCTTGAGCCCTTGTGGTCGCAAGCCTTACAGAATGTCCGCCCGTGAAACGGTCAATCCATGCGGCCGCAATCCTTTCACTCCTTGCGTTCGCAAGCTTCCCAGAATGTTTGCCCGTGAAATAACAAGGCCTTGCGGTCGCAAGCCTCTTCAACCATGCGTCCGCAAGCTCCTCAGTCTCGTCAGCCTTGTTCCTCTTGTTCTGAATTACGTTCACCAGCTTCTTTTGACCCTTCAAGGTCTTCTCTTCATGGCTCATTGCTCTTGCTTCCATTTCCATTGTCTCTCGAACTAAGCCGTGACTTCTTCACGGATTCTCTTGGCTCTAGCTCTTGTGACTGGTCCAACGGATGTCGGCATTGGTGTTGAGTTGTTGATGTTGTTGGGGATGTCCTCATCAGGGATGGCGGGAGTATAAGATATACAATAACGTCATTGTCTTTTTGAACTGGAAACATCACTTCCCTTTTCCATATGGGCTCACATCAAAACTTAGAAAGGGAATTTGTATTGACTGTTATTTGATTTACATTTCCATTACAAAATCTAAGCTGCTTCTGTTACACGATCCTTCCTCTCTTTTACAGTTTTGTCCTTTTTCCCAACTGCAATAATAGGATGGTTGTTTCAAATTTGTCTAATAGATTACTGAGCTTTAATCTGTCTTTCCAAACACTGTAAATTTATTTTCTTTGAATTCCTTATCAACCTTAGTATCAAAAAAATTTCTTTAGTTTACCTTCTCCAAAAAAAAAAGCCAAAAACATAAACAGAAAATCCTTTAATTTGTTGACTAGCCGTACCTCTGTAGGGTAACTTTTCCTCTAAATGAAGACAGTTTTTAGCAAGTGAGTCAAGTTTTATGAATCAATTTAGCCTGGCTGTGAAACTCATTCAGGGACAAAATAGAAAATATGAAGTGACACTCATTAAGGGATGAAGATTGTAGTTTATTTCTACCATCGGCTAAATATTACAATAGCTATTGTTCAGCTTTCTTTGGAAAATACAGAATCATTTCTCAGCAATGTTGTCTTCTTCTTTTTTTCTGTTGTTGTTTTAAATCAATTTTCCCACCGGTGTTTCTTGCCTTGAGGCATGATCAAATGTCTCTTCTCCTTGACCCAAACAGATTGAGAAAATGGAGAATATTTTGAAGGAGTCGGGAGAAAAGTCTCTGGACCAGGAGCTCTTTAAGAGACTGACCCAATGTTTCAAGTGAGTCTCTCCTGCATTTCTACATTATTTTTGATAACATATACTAAGTTCTGTTGGTTTTTCTTGCTATGCAGCCGCTCTAAAGGTCGTTCCGGAAAGCCTATTTTAAAGTGGGCTGAGGTTCATTCTATTCTTCTATTATTTTTGGTCTTGGGCCGTAAAATATAATTTTGTTCTTGGAATATTTACATCTAATTATCTGCTTGTAATGTAGGTTCAAAGCTGGTTCCAGAGTCGGCAGCAAGATCAGCCGTCAACAGATGATTCACCAAAAGATCTCATCATACTGACAAAAGTTATCCCAGAAGCGTGTGGGTTAAACAACATGAATGAAAGTTATCAAATGTCTAAAGGTGTTCTAGTGTTAGTATAATCTTCAGCAAAGTATTTAATATGCAAAGTATTTAATAAATAGTTGCTAGTTGATATTTGCCCCATAATTAGCCCATTAACAAGTATCCTTCTTTTCTGTTATGAGAGTAGAATCGATCATTTGCGGGAATTACAAATAAATATTAAGCACCTTTTCTGTATATTCTAAATCTGCACTAATTCTTTTCTGAGGGGTAAGTTTGGGATGTGAAAACTGGACCAGGGTTAAGGACTTTAAGTTGGTTACTTATCTATTGATAATGGTTGGAATTCTCTACACGCACACACTCAATTAAAAGTTTGAACGAAATCTGAATTACTGAAAACATGAGAAGAGGGAAGAGTCATTCGGAATTGGTATATATTGCAAAAAGAGTGGAGTTAGCTACTTCTTCCTTGATCTACAGTAATCCAGTTTTAAACATTGCTAAATGATCCCTTTCCCTTTCTGTGTGAGATTGTACTGATGGGGCCTAATGGTTGAGTTATATGCTGCTAGAAAAGGATACGTTCTATAAACATGGTCGATTCCATTTATATGAGTTTGATACAACATTTTGAAGGGCTAATGATGGCATTCTTTTATCAAAAAAGAAAGAAAAAAGAAAGGGGGTAATGATGTCATGTCTTTGATTTGGCATTGGCCTGTTGACTCTTTGGGACATTTGGTTCCATGGGGGTGGGTACGCTTCTATTAGTTTTATTGAACCATCTGTATCTGTCTCTATTTGGTACATGTTGCAATTTCCTTTTCCTTTGTTTGTATGTCTTGTATACATCTCTGCACATTATTGCACTACTTGCTCGACTATAGAGTTTATCCCGAAAGAACAAGGACAAGAATTAGCAATTTAAAAGCATTAGCATTTATCAATGATGATGATCTAGGAACATGAGAGAAGGCCTATTATTTGCGTGCGCAGAGTTATCCCTTTTGGTAAATATCTTCTTTGCTTGAATATCATTTGTGAGCTTTTGGTTTTGTTTTACAAGACAGCAGGTAGGTAACTATCAGCTGAATTAATACTGTGTTTCACAGCATGACATTGGGGTGGTGGAATAGGGTTGGAGATCAGAATTATCCGATAAATTTGTATCGTCAGATTCCAATTCTGAGGCCCCAATCTGTTCTGGCCGAATTTGTAAAGGGATTCGGAATCAAAATCATTTCTATTACGGCTGATCTTCAAAAAAGGGTTCCAAATATCTAACATGTAACTTTAAGTGTGTTTGGTTAGGATTCTAATACCTTCTCATCTCACAGTTATTTTCTTTTTGGTCTTCCTCTAATAGAATCAGAATAATTTCCAATACAACTCATTTTTCGAGAGGGTTATGAATATCTAAGATGTAACTTTTAGTGTGTTTGGATAGGGTTCTAATACCTTGGCATCTCGCAGTTTTTTCTGATCTTCCTCTAGTAGCTTGGTAACCTTATGATAGTAAACCCCATCTCAGGTAGTATTTTTCCTCTTTGAGACATGCAAGTTGCTATTAAAGCTGGGAAGCCAAATATTGGACCCTTGTCAGGTAGATTGGTGATTATTATTTTGAGCTTTGAAGCACTGTTCCAGTGTAGCCATTGATGGGTTGATCTGTGTTGATACATTTGTGCAGTAAACAATCTCTACATAGTGCTGAGCCTTTGTCTCAACTACTTCTTGACTTGTCAATTGATTCACATATATTGCTACTCTGTCAAGGTCTTTATCTTTCAAATTTTGGTATTTATCTTAGTTTTGCTAGTTGTTCCTAAGCTGTTTTCAGAACTCACCCTTTTTCCTGCTGTGTGTGTGTGGAACCAGTGACATACATCATTCACACATAAGAGTTTACTATTTTAAAAGTACATTTACTGCTCTAAGTTATCTTGTACTATTTTAGACGCAGAGGAAAAGGTTCCAGATCTGTCAGAGTTGGAATTCGAGGCTAGGTCATCAAAAGATGGTGCATGGTAAGCCAACATCAAGTGCAGGGAAAGTTTGATCATATTTCCAGTAAGACCAAAATATGTGAATTGCATGATGTCATGACAGAAGAGACATAAAAAACAATGGAATAATGTATGAATTGATTATAATAAAACTTCCAACAACTGATAGGGATGGGAGAGATGGCAAGGGCACTCAGGCAATGACCTTGAGGTCCTTGGTTCCAATCTCCATACCAACAAGGGGTCACACTTACCTATCCAAAAAAGCAACTGCAAAATTATCGCAGCTATCTGCACTATTATTGCATTGGATAATATCAGCAAAAGCATGCAGGGGCAACTCCAGTCTTGATCAGATTTTTTCTCTTATATACCAACATTTTTAAAGAATTAACTGTTAATTCTGGGAATTTCTGCTTAACTTTCAATAGTTTGACGTACTTTTAAACCATCTGCCTACTTACCTTCATTATTAATCGAGTGAATTCCTAACTTCTAGTTGCAATGATCTATATGGATTGTATTGCAGCTTGCTGTTGTCGGTTTTTTATGCACAAGTGATTTGCCTGCTTAGTTTTGACCTCTTAAATGATCTACTCACCCCCACCCCCCAAATACGTAATACTTGGGAAATTGTTGTTCCTCTTACCGTTTTTTTTTTTCCATGGCTGGACAGGTATGATGTGGAAACATTTCTTTCCCACAGATTTCTTAGTTCAGGTGAAGCTGTAAGTAGTTATATTAAACTGTAATGCCTTCTTTATGTGGTTTACCCCCATATTTCTTGTGAGTCCTCTTTGTGTTCTGGTTTGTACTATATACTTATTGGCATTTGTTACTCTCTTTGCCATTTCATTTTTAGGCAGCTCTTTGACAGGAATACAGAATTACTCCCTCCTTTCCACTCAAAGACTCTAAAATTCTATTTTGGAATGATCAACTCAAAGAGCCTGTTTCAAAAATTAAGCTAATTTATTATATGACTTTCTAAATTTACCCTTATGACACTAGACTTCAAATTAAGAGAAGCTATTTCCTAAAACAAAGGGTATTCGTTGAAAAAATTTTGATCCTTAAAATGTGGACACTTTAAGCTGAACTGAGGGAGTATTTCATGGAAAGTATTGCATTATGCAATTACATATAAAAGAAACTAACACGCAAGAACATGTTTTCCAGGAAGTTCGTGTGAGATATGTTGGTTTTGGGTCAGATGAAGATGAATGGGTAAATGTGAAAAATGCAGTGCGTAGGCGCTCTCTTCCGCTCGACCATTCTGAATGTGGCAAAGTCAAGGTTGGAGATCTCGTACTTTGCTTCCAGGTAAAACAATGGTTTATTGAATTGAAATGATCCAAGGGAGCATCATTCCCCTTAGTTGCATGCTTACCTTACGGCACCTCTGTGTAGGAGAGAAACGATCAAGCAAGATATTACGATGCTCATGTTGTAGAAATTCGAAGGAAGTTGCATGATATTAGGGGTTGCAGATGCCTTTTCTTGATTCGATATGACCATGATAACACCGAGGTGAGTCTATATTTTTCTTCCTCCGTCGCGCACAATAGTCCTTTCCTCTAGTGTATAGAGACAGATTGTCCATCACACCCGTCGGACTTTTCTTTTGTGGATTTTGTGAATAGTTTTAGATTGGAGTAAGATTTTTGTATACCGCTAGTGTACAAAGGACTCGGCACCTATTTTGACACTTTATATATTATTCATTATTCATCAAAAAAAAAAGTTCCACTAAGAATTTCTGAAAAAAAATTACGCTTGCAACTGGCATAACATTCTTACACACTACCACATCTAAATAAGCATGTTGGATATACTGACACGCACACAAAATAATAGTTGCTTCCAAGAATAAGAAAGAAAGACTGTTGCCAGCAATATTAACTTTCAATGGTAAGAATATATCTTGAGGTCCTTGGTTCCGATCTCCATACCAACAAGGGGTCATACTAACCTATGAAAAAAATTACTCCCTCCATTCCGAGCAAAGAGTCCCGGTTTAAAAGTCATACTTTTTAAGAAAAAATGATATCTCAAAATTGCCCTCATATTAAACTTTTGATTCTTCACAGATCTGGTCACTCTCCCTTGCTCTCCCGACCACCCCCCTACTCCTTCGAAACCCATCCCAATTGCCCTCAATTTTTTGATCTTAGTGTGAAAACCCAAATTGTGATTCAGGCAAGCGAAACCTTTGTCTCTCTCCATTCTCCAATCAAATTCAATCTGTGATCTCCATACTCTGTGACAACGAGGAATACCTTCCTAATATTACGGGTATATTACCATGAGATTCTGCTACTGATTTTGAGTGTCCGAGATGAGGAGGATTGTGTTATACAAATTGGATGAAGAAATAGCTAAAATTGAACCGACTAAAATTGAACCGAGAGAGTACGCATCTTTGGTGGTGTTGTCGTCCTTGACGTAGAAAGGAACACAAAGGAGGAAGAGTGAGAGTGAGAGAGAGAGAAATTGAATGGGTGCTCAGTAACCACATCGAAGGGACAATTCAGGCGATACTGTAAGTAAATTGTTCGAATAAGATTGTATTTGAATAAAATTGTGAAGAAGGGTATATTTGGAAATTTTAAAAAATATGGCTTAATTTTTTAAACTGGTTATTTAAGTGAAACATCCCAAAATTGAACAGTCGACTCTTTGCCTAGATCGGGGGAGTAAGAATTTTTTTGAATGGGATAGAGGAAGTGGTGCTTTCTGTTCAAGTACTTATTACCATAGAGTCAACTTTCACCCAGACCTACACCTGTTGTGTTGACAATGGGGTAACCTGTAATGGGGATTTTGGTGTCATCAAGATCATGAGATATTCCATGCAATGGTCCATCTTACTAGAAGTCTGCTTAAAGGGAGAAGTTCGCGAATTTTGGTGCTTCTAATTACCGATCTGGCTCAAGCTCAGCTTGGCTTCCACTGTTAAAGCCTGACTCATGTTGTGAAGAAACTGAGTCGAGCTTGTACATATGCTCCGTGGCTTTGAGTAGCTTGCGATTGAAAATAGAAGAGCCGAGCTCGAGCACTCAAAGCTCGACTTAACTCCTCTATAGCCCTAGACGAACCAGTTAAAACGAGCCGAGTATGTGGCATGGAAATGAATTCCCCACATTGCATCTCTTTCTAGACAGTATATGACATGCAAACTTCATCTCTTGGATCATTTAATATGAATTTTGATGTCAAGTGTGAAAGTTTATGTTGATTGTTTCTTTTTTTCCGACTTCAGGAAAGTGTTCGGTTGAAGGGACTATGTTGTCAGCCAACAGATTGATGGCATTATGAGGGGGATGCACAATTTTGATCTCTTTTCGATTTGGTATATTTTTCCATCTGCCAGACCAAGGCGGATTTGATAGATATAAAGAGCTATTATCGAGTAACATGGTATTTAGTGACACTGCAGATATACTACTAGGAAAACCTGTATATGAATTGTTGGTTTAAGGAAAGCATCAAGGAATAATTGCCTTTTTACTACCCCTCTGTTTTGTACACTATTGCACTTTGGGGTCTATGGTTTTAATTTTTGCCCATTGTGGTATAAGGTTGCATTTTTTGTTGCAATTGAGGATCAAATGAGGATTTATGTTAAAATTTGAATGAAAAGCTGTTATGTGCCATCCACATGCATTTTTGGATTTAGGAATTAGAAGTTACTACTCCCTCCGGTCGTAAATAATTGTCCTGGAAAAAAAAGTAATTGGTTTCATTATAAATATTGATATAATGTGTAGTTTCATTTAATGTTTTTGTACATGTGGTCGTAATTAAGATAAGAGGAAAAAATAATGATAAAATAATAAAAATACTTTCTTAGAAATGAAGTTTAGAAACATCACAATTACATTGAAATAAATAAAAAATATGACTATTATTTAGTAATAGGTGGAGTATAGCTAATAAAAAAAGAAAAAAAATTAGAAGTTACTATATTGTATTTCTTTTTAGATGTGAAAACAAAAAAGATCAAAGAGATGGTTTCTATAAGGGCAAGTCTAATGGTGATACTTACCTAGCTTATATGTATCAAAATCAAATTTTGATCCCTATTGGTTATTATTCATGAATATCAAATAATTATTTCTAATCATAGGTATCAAAATTTGATATAATAATAATTTTGAATTTTTTTTATCCGACACATATCATAATATAAAAACAAAATTAAAATATTAATATACAATAATTTAACAAGACTTATTATGACTTAAATATATGGTCAAAATGAATGGTATTAAAATTATGTGTGGTATTAGGGGAGATATCAAATTTGGTACTTTCTTTAGTATCACATATATTTTTGATACATTTTACTTTAACCATTGAAGAGCCTAATACTCTTACATAAGTATTAAAATTTAGTTTTGACTACCACCACTGAACTTGTCCTAATATCTGGTCAAATAGTTGATTTCCATTATAGGCAACCTTTTACTTTGATCCAATGTATGATATGATACTGACAGTTAATGATTAGAGAAAGAAACTTATACTCCCTTCGTTTCGGGAAAAGAATCCACTATTTCATTTTGGTATATTTCATTTAAAGAGTTCAGTTTTAAATATTAAGTCATAAAAATGTTATTTTATTATTAACAAGCTACTAAAAGTGTCATTTTCTTAAAAAGTTTGACTTTCAAACAAGGATACTTTGCCCGAAACGGAGGGAGTACTAAATAAAATTAAATGGAACTTATACTAAATTTGTCCAAATTACATTACACAAAAATTAAAATACTCCATATATTTCAAGTAAGGAATCCACCATACTATTTTAAGATGTTTCACTTAAAAAAATATACTTTCCAAAATTACGGCTACAATCTTCAAAATATTTCATCTTTACCTTTCACATTTAATATTAGGGGTATACTTAATACAGCACCTATAAAATACTTAATACAACACTTTTTGAAATAAGTTTATCAATTTGCCCTTTGTTCAATTTCAAAATTAAATTGAAAATTATAATTAAATGGAAAAGAAAAAAAAAGATTGGTGGTGGAGGTGGGCGGGAGTTGGTTTTTAATTAAATGGAAAAAAAAAACTAATTTTTTTTATGGAGATAGTGGCGGAGGCTGGTCGGGAAGTGGTGGAAGCTGGGCGGGAGGTGGCGGAGGTTGGGCGGAAGGTGGCGGAGGTTGGGCGGGAGGTGGTGGAGGCTAGGCGGGGAGGCGGGCCGGGTAAGGGAGGGGGGATGCCCAGGTGTGGGAGGGAGGGAGGGCTGGGGGCGGGTGGGCTGGGGATCGGGCTTGGCCCAGGGAAGGGGGGAGGGATCGGGCTTGGCCCAGCGTAGTGGGGTGGCGGGGGCGGTGTGGCTGGGGGAGGGGCTGGGGGTTGGGGGCGGCGGTGGGCAGTGGTCCGGTGGGCGGTGTTGGTTCGGTGTTCAATTTTTTATTTTTTTTTAATTTATCAAGGGTAACATAGTATTTTTACAATAAAAAGTGTTGTATTAAGCATTTTATAGGTACTGTATTAAGTACCTATGTTAATATTAATATATTAATTATGTCCAAACATTATTGTAATTATAACTAACTTTAATGTTAGTTATATATCTCCTAATTATTAAACTTTCAAACAAATGTATGGAGAATTGTTTTAACTTGTGAAGTAAGGGTGTTCGGACAAATTTATCTTTTAGATGTTTGATTTTCATGGTAATAGTGAAAGTTTCATATGCCTTACAATTACTGTCAAGGGAGGGTTTCTCTCCAATAGCTTTAGGAAGAACATTTCTTTTAGGTTAAACAAAAAACTTGTATTTTCCGAGTATAAGCTCAATGAAAATAACTCAATAACCAAATACTAACTTTGAAGTTTGGTTTGATAAAACACAAGAAAGTGCATCTCTTGGTTTTATGTATAACATGGGTTGAAGTTGAAACCTAACCTCCCTTAATATTGATTCACTATAAATCAAGCTCAATGAAATCTCTGCATCAGCTTCAGCAAATCTTCAATGAACATCATCAGATCAGCATCTTTGACAGCGATGAAGTACGAGCGAAGAGAGAAAACAAACTAGGGGGTTCATCTGTCACATTGCGACACGTTTTTGCAACTTAGCAGCTTCGACACAAATTTGTTGGGTTTAGACAGGTATCCCATCTCGACTCACTTCGTCTATTGGTTTGGTTGGGTAATTAACTAGTTGGGTTGTGTAGCAGGTCGGAATTGACAGGACTACCAATAGTGAACATGTCTGTGATATGTGCATCCCAACTCCCTTTCAAACTTGGAGCATAATCCAATACCAAATCTGTAACTCCCATTATAATCAAACTATATTTACAGATGGCAATATCAGTCATGGACAGGTACCAAGCCACTACCTGCAAACTAACCATGTAGCCACTACCTGCAAACTAACCATGTAAAAACATTAGGATAGGTATCTGCAACTCTGCAAGCATAAAACCAAACAATGCCTTAAGCTGCCCATCCCAGAAGTGAAAACTTGTAAACAGGCAAAGTTGTAAATCAAACTAGTCTCAGCGTACAGAAATATTCTGGTATCCCCATGTTGCTTTTCTTTCCCCAGAAAGTGAGATTGGAATTGTCAAACCGGTTTGGCATGCAACAGCTGGGATAACATCGTAGACTTGTTGGTGTTTAAATGGGACCCAAAGAACCAGTCAGGATATAACTGATCACTATTTATTCATTCCTCATAGCTTATAAACCATCCAATATACAAATAAATATACCTATCCTGATACCCGTCGTATACAAATCAGAAAATACACTACTGCAGTACATAGAGCAGAAGAGCATATGCAAAAACAAGGCTACAGAAATTCTCCAATCTACATAAACACATTTTAGTACATGCAAACTTCAGATGTGACATATTTAACAGTCTCAGGCTCTCAGCCACTGGTTGGTTTCTCCAACATCACTTCCATTTTCTGGTCATTTCTGAAAGGCACATTCCCGTCAGAATCATTTCCATTTATAGAATATGCTCCAATCATCTGGTCAGTTTACTACATGCAGATCCACCTTATTCTCATTCACAATAATTAACAAGAACATTCAATTCTTTTTCCCGTCGAGTGGTAGAAAGCTATGTTGCACGGACACGAATACATGGACACGGGGATACGCAATTTTTAAAAAATATAGGACACGGATACGGGAGGAAATGTGCAAATATTCAAACTATAAGAACCAAAATGTAAATATTCAAAAAATATAAGGACCAAATTATAAATATTAAATAATATAATATAGGGCTTGTTTGGTAGTCGTATAAGGATAAGCAGTATTATTAATCCCAGTACTATTAGTGCCCTTGCTATTAATCCTCACTTGTATATTGGGGGTAGTTTTGAGATTACAAATGTTAATCCCAAATTTTTTTAGTGAGGGCGCTAATAATACCACCCTCCCCCTTGGTATTAATAGTGAGGGGATAATGACTTTATCCAGATAACTCGTGCTATTAGTCCCGACCACCTATTGCGTACCAAACATCAGGGAAATCGGCTTATTAATCCTATTTGGTTTTAATCTTGGCTACCTGATAAGAAACCTTGGCTGACTTATTCCAGGAGGCCACGTCAGAAATAAGTTTATTTATTTTTCAGTATTTTTATTTCTTAGTTATTCTCCCAGTAAGTGGTTTGAGTTAATTTAAGAACAAGCTGAGTTAAATAAGGTTCCCACTACTTTGTTAGGTTCCCACTCCTTTGTTAGTTGTTGAGCCCACTACTTTGTTAGTTGTGGAGAGTTTTTAGGCATTATCTTTCCAGTCAGTTTTATTTTCCCGGCCTATTTATATCCTAGCTACATTTGAGCAGGATATCAGTGAAGAATATAAGTATTTTCCTTTCATTTGGAGATTCTCCTACGGGTTGTTGAGAAATATTTGAGTGAGATTCTTGCAAAAGTTATTTCTTAACAGAGTGTTTTAGTGTTTCATTAGAGTGCTTCAGGTACTTAACATTTGGTATCAGAGCAGGTTCAGTTACAATGGTGAATACAAGATCTTCTAATGTTCCTGAGGAGCCTGTGGCTCATCCCTCGTAATCATCTTCGATCCGTTGGCGCTATTCGCAAAACTTGATTCTCTTAATGAGATATCAACAAGAATTGCTGCACTTGAAGCCGCTTCGCGACAACGACAATGGCCAAGCGACGACACATTGACGATGGTAGAAGGCGTTCCCATTGGGATGAAGACAGTGAAGATGACTATAGGGGGAGACGTCCACCATACACCAAAATTGAATTCCAAAATTCAGTGGAGGGGACCCAAGAGGGTGGATTTTGAAGGCTGAGAAGTTTTTCCGGTATTATCAAACACCGGAAGATTCAAAGGTCGATGTTGCTTCGATGAGTGCGGAAGGAGATGCTTTGGATTTATTCTCATGGGTAAATTAAATTCGGAGCGTACCTTGTTGTATTGGGATGAGTTGGTTAAGACACCGCAAGAACACTATGGGCCACCCGAATATCAAAATCCGGATGAGTACCTTGCATCTGTCAAGCGAGCGGAACCGCATGTGAGTATCGCCGAGTTTGCCAAGCGAGTAGCACGAGTTCAAAAGCGCCCCGAGCATTGCCTCTTAGGTATTTTTCTTGGCGGTCTCAAGGAAGAACTAAAAGCGGATGTGCGCATTCGAAGCCCGAACAATGTACATAGCCGCAAGTCTAGCTCTAGAATTTGAGAAAAAGCTCGCCTCTCGGTGGACCTAAGCCCGACTCTTCATACACTCGAATCGCTTGAACATATCTCAACCAAGTAAACTCCGGAGACTCAAACTCGCTGGTTCTAGCAAATCCCACCAAACCCAATTCATCGGCTCCAATCGCCCCTAAATATGCCTCAATACTTGCAAAAGTTTCCTCCGAAGATGCAGGCGTCAAATCAGCGTGATAAGGGCCTATGTTTTAGGTGCGGGGCTTCTTTTCGTCCAGGGGCATCGCCGCAATGCTTCTTTCTCTTTCTTTGGAAATTTATGAAGAAGGTGAAGAAGTCATTCGACCCTTAAACGAAGAAGTTGAAGCAAAAATGGAGTCGAAAATACATAAATTTCTTTCAATGCTATCTTGGGACATAATTCGGCAGCCTATAAAGGTATAAGGTACTATAAAGGGAAGGTCGACTCGATTTTAATCGATAGTGGCTCGACTCATAACTTTATTTTAGAATCGGTGGTAGCAGAGGTTCATCTTCCTCTTCAAGATGTTCTTACTTACGGGGTTCAAATTGGCAACGACAAGAAGGTAAGATGCAACAGTTTGCCCAAAGGTTGAGGTAAAAATCTTAGAGTTAATTATTCAACAAGATTTCTACCCTTTTTCTTTGGGAGGTTGTGATCCGGTGTTGGACATTAAATAGTTGGCCTCATTGAATCTTGTTCAGATAAGCTGGAATAAAATGTTCATGATTTTTTGGTTGAATGGGAAGAAGTATAAATTGCAAGGTCGACTACCAACAATGATGCTTGTTCGATTCCAAGCTATGTTTCTTACACGAGAATCAATGAATGTTCATGAAACCTTGAATGTTGACAAGATATTTGAAGAATTTCTTTGTTGTCTTTGCCTTGAGCCAGGCGCTTACCTCCGCCTCGTGATCACTACCATACCATACAGCTATTTTCTAATGCAGCTCCACCCAACATTCGTCCGTATCGTTATCCTCATTACCAAAAGAATGAAATCGAAGCTCAGATTGAGGTTTTGTTGCAGCGTGGGTTCATACGCCCGAGCAATAGCCCCTATGCAAGTCCAGTGTTGCTGGTGAGTAAAAAAGATGGATCGTGGCGCCTTTGCATTGACTATCGTCGTCTTAATTAGATTACTGGGTATCACCAAATTCGTGTCCTACCAAAGGATATACACAAGACAGCTTTTCGCACTCATTCGGGCCATTATAAATTCTTAGTTATGCCATTCGGTTTAACTAACACACCTGCCACCTTTTAGTCCATTATGAATGATTTATTCAGGCCTTATTTGCGGAAGTTTGAAAAGTTATCTCCCGATTTTTGGCCCTTACACGTCTTTGAGATGGATTGGTTCAGTTGCGTACGAACTAGAATTCCCTCCAAACTCGAGAGTTCATCCGATATTCCATGTCTCGTTACTCAGACCTGCACATGGTCAACAACCTTCAAATCTGCCAGCTCTTTTGCCTTTATCTGAGGATTTAGAAATGATGCTTTTTCCTAAAAAGGTTCTGCAACATCGCTGGATGGATAAGCATTCACTGGAACTATTACTTCAGTGGGAACACAGATCAGTCGAGGATTCCAGTTGGAAGACTATGACCTGCTCAAGGCACAATTTCCTGCATTTCCACTTGAGGACAAGTGGAGTTTCAAAGGGGGGAGTAATGATAAGAAACCTTGGCTGACTTATTCCAGGAGGCCACGTCATAAATAAGTTTATTTATTTTTCAGTATTTTTATTTCTTAGTTATTCCCCCAGTAAGTGGTTTGAGTTAATTTAGGAGCAAGCTGAGTCAAATAAGGTTCCCACTCCTTTGTTAGTTGTTGAGCCCACTACTTTGTTAGTTGTGGAGAGTTTTTAGGCATTATCTTTCCAGTCAGTTTTATTTTCCCTATTTATATCCTAGCTACATTTGAGCAGGATATCAGTGAAGAATATAAGTATTTTCCTTTCATTTGGAGATTCTCCTACGGGGGCTGTTGAGAAATATTTGAGTGAGATTCTTGCAAAAGTTATTTCTTAACAGAGTGTTTTAGTGTTTCATTAGAGTGCTTCAGGTACTTAACACTACCAAACGACTCCCAATTTACAACTCAATTTGAAATCGAAGAGAGAGAACATAGAAGCGACTTCGAGATTACCTGGCGATGGCATCTGGCGAATCCACGAGCCAGAAGCAGTACGCACTACGCACTACGCAGGTCAAAGCAGAAGCCTCGAAGGTTGAAGGGGGCCGACGCCACCAGACGACGTGGTTCTGCTACGGTAATGGCAAACGCGATTACGATTTGAGGGAAAAGGGGGCTAGGGCTCGCTCATTCGGTCGAGGGGATTTGATATTTGAGGGAACAAGATAAGTCGACAAATATACCCCCAACCGTGTCCGACCTCAAGGTACCTGTCCCGACTCTCTTCCGGCTGTGCCCGCGTCCCTGTCCGAAAGTTTTGGAAATTCAAATTCGACCCCAAACGTATTTTGGGTTGTGTCAGACGCGTGTCCGTACGTGTCAAACACGGAAAACGCCATGTTCTTGTCGTGTCCGTGCATCATAGGTAGAAAGTAAGTTATGGACCAGAACAATTGAGCATAGCTTCAACAACAATTAAATACTCCCTCCGTCGCAAAAAGATAGTCTCATTTCCTTATTGAGAAATCAAATTACGACAATATCATATCACAATTTAGTATTTACCATGTATTTTATTATTTGTTAGGTAATGAAATTTTATTTATTGATACAATATTAAGAATACTATCAATAAGAACTTTCAAAATTTTGTAAGAATTAGTATATTTTGACCGAGAAAGGTTGAAGTGGAACTTTTTTTTGGGGGGGCGGGGGGGAGTAACAGTTTTCTAGCAATTACATTTGTTCCTATGATGTTTACCTTCTCATACCAAATAAAAAGCAACATTAGCATGTTCTCTGATGGCAGTGTCTTGTGTATCGGATACAGATATGCTACAGATACGCGCCTAGATACATCCATGGGTGAATTATCACTTTTTCAAACTTTGGATACGCAACCTAAATCCGGATATACCCCTCCAAACTCGATCGTTTTGTCTTGCTGAAGAGGGGGATAAATCAAATTTTCACAAACCCGACATACCTCATACATACGCTTCGATGCTTCTTCCTCGCTCTCGCCGTCATCTCTGGCCCTCGAGCCCTAGCCGCCCGACCTCGGCCTCGAGCCCTAGTCACCCTCGCCTCGCCTTCTTCGATTTCGAGCCCGAGCCGCCTTCTTACTTCGATTTCGAGCCTTCTTCTTCATTTTGTCGACATATATTATACTCCCTCCGTCCCTAAATTATCGTCCTCCTTTCATTTTTCGTCCGTCCCAAAATAATTGTTCATTTTGAAACTTACCTTTTTAGAACATCATTTTTACCACTTTACCCTTACTTTTTCACCCTACTTTAATTATGGGCCACATATACATGGGCTTTAAAGGAAACTACACATTAAACCAATATTAATAATCCAGTCAAATATGTTTTCTTAAACGGTGCGCCGGGTCAACCAGGACAATTAGGCTCCGTTTGTTTCAGGGAAAACGTTTTCTGGAAAACGTTTTCCGGAAAATGATTTTCGGAAAATGAAATCATTCTATTTTCCGTTGTTTGGTAAGTCTTATGAAAATGTTGTGGAAAACATTTTCCGGTGTTTGGTAAACTTTGTGAAAATGTGTTGGAAATCATTTTTTTTACAATATCATTTGTATATAATACTCCAATAGGAACTAAACATAAATTTTCACACGAGTTATCAACTCTCTATGTGTACTAGCTATTTTACAAACGCAATAATGACCATAAAATGACAGCATACTTTGGATAATTTTTGAATGTACGTTGCATAAAATATAAAATTTCACATTACTCAAAAATACTTACCAAAAGTCTAATTAAGATGTGTACAAAATATTGTGTCCCACATGATGATCATGTTCAAATACTAACAAAATATTACCAAAACTCTAATAATTGTTTTAAAAATAAACCATCATCCAAAGCTTTCTTGTCCTTCAACAACAAAACATAAAACTAGTATCCATACCACTCTTGGGTCATGAATTTTTCAATTCATTTCCTTCGAATGTTCTCACTTTTTACCATGAATCCTCTAGCCAAATCCTTGTTGATAATCAGATGATCAAATACCGAACCAAGAAACACTTCATCAAAGCCTTCAGTTTTCATAACCTCTTTGTAGAGATCTTCTGTGGTCACTTGCTCATCAGAAAGTTTCTTGATTGCTAACGCAACCTCTCAAAGTTGTTCAGCTACTTTGTTGTCATATGAAAAATAAACATTTTAAAATAAAAAATAGACAATGTTTAGGATGTCCCTAAAAAATGTTACAGAAAACTATATATGCATAAATACAAAAAAATATATTCTAATATTAATGTACATATTGAATATAAAATAGTGTTAAACTTTAAGTAATTTTTTTTTAGTAACCATTTATCATTAGTGGTGTCAAATCAATGTCTATCTTTTTTCAATCTCACAATTACAACTAATTTTTTTGATAATTGATATGAAAAAAATGTTTTAAAATAGAAAATTGACAATGGTTAGGATGTCCCTAAATAATATAGGTGATACTAATTTTAGAATGTAGTAAGCATTTACTAAAATTATAACTTATAAATAGTATACACAAACTTTATTTATATTTCTAAACAATTTATTTGTTGAGTAAAATATTGTGTGTGTAAGTAAATATGTGCAATTGTGAAAGAGGGCGGAGGGTGTCCGAACATTTGGAAAATGACTTACGGAAAATGAATCCGTAAGTCATTTTCTGGAAAAGAAGCCTTCATTTTCCGTTGACTCGGAAAACCTTTTACGTTGACTGCATTTTCCTAATGTTACCAAACACCGGAAAATGAGAAAAACGTTTTCCGAAAGTCATTTTCCGTGAAACAAACGGAGCCTTAATTAGGGACGGAGGGAGTACTATATATGCTATAGAGTATCTCCTGTATGCCATATATCTATATAATATATACATATTAGTATCCCTGTAAGGTTGTATCTATATAATATATGTATATTATTATAAGTATTATAGTGGTACTATTTATTTGTATATAATGAATGTATATTTATATTTTGGTTCTTATAGTTTAAATATTTACATTTTAATCCTTATAATTTGAATATTTACAATTTACCCCACGTATCCGTATCCGTGTAACCTAGGTTAAGACCAACCCCTTTGCTGGAAGGGGGAAAACAAATAAAGAATATATCACTCCAACAGAAAAAAAGTGAATGAAGGCAATAAGAAAAATAGGGATTTTACCTTAATTCCAGATGATATTGCACCCAGGGAAAGAAGATATGCCTGCTATCAACTGAACTCACATTCTGAAACTAACAGCTTGAGTTCAACACTAACAAGAGTCATCCGTTTACTGTTATGTTTAGCATTAAATATCACCAGTAGGAACACATACCAAGCACCCAATTAACCAAGCTTTTGGCGAACTTTAAACATGCGCTAGAGCCACTTCAGGATAATAACCAATAGAAACTGCAGTACAATTTCACCTTACAAACAGACACATACTAAATTTTGCTGGTACGAGAGTACTAGACTATGCATTTTGCAAAGGGCATTCTTTCAAAGGGTAGAGGGCTCAAATAGGTTGCCCAATATCGTGCAACAGAACTAATCATACTCAGCTGCAACCTCATAAATAATCAAGAATGCAAATAAGTTTGGGTTTAATCAGCTAACCTTCTCACCTAATTTAGTTAAAATTTTAGAGGAATTTCAAACCAAAAATGACTAAATTAACTGGACAAAAGAGCCCTCAACCGTCTTTAGACAGTTGCATCAGGATGGTCACAACATGTCGAATACATGTATACTAACTCTATGTAACCGATTCTCGCAATAACTGCTCTCTCGGCTATAGATAGGGTGAAATCCAGAATGCAGGTCAGAGTTGGTTAGAAGCCAAAAGAGGTGAACACAAGCAGAAAAAATTAAAATAACAAATAATAATAAACAGCTACAAGCAGCTGCTCCCAATATACAAAATAAGTAACATCCCTTTTCACGTCAAACATCCCAGGCAGAAAAGGGCCAAAATACCACGGATGGAAAATTTACAAAAAAAAAAAAAAGGCTAGAAAAAACTACTTATCCTAGGTGGGAGGGGATGAAAGGGCAGCCAGTGCACATGCCTTCAATTAAGTGATTATTGTCAAGACTATACAAGCTTTTTTTGATCAAGTACAAAAAGCAACCTAGAAGGGCACGAGCTGCTTAAGAGCAGTTTGGCACAATTGAAGAACAGGTGCACATGTGTCAGTAATACTACGTGCTATGGGCAATCACTGATTGAAGTAAATGGTATGAACCAGCTTTGTCAATCCTACGGCAGGACATTCCCGGAAAAAACTGTGACAGCTCAGGAAACAGTTCGACCAAAACACATAGATGCAATATAAAGATTTTTCGCCCATTTCTCCTGCAGAAAATAAGTACATGAAAGTTAGGCTTACAAATTGTAATACATAGGTATGTACAAGCAACATAGATCTGAATAAACCACCTTGACATGTGTACTAGGAAAAGCAGAAGTCCGAAGAGTTTCTTGTGTTTCATCTACAGGCTTTCTTCTTGGCACACTAAGAACAAAAGCAGCCTGGTCCCACGTGGCTGCAGTCGACGTGATACGGTAACCAAAATCCCATCGCCTGTGAATACCTTCACTAGGATATAAAAAATCTAGTTCTACAACCTGGAATGATAAAAGGAGATACTGATCAGGGATTCTTCTTTTAATTCTTTAATCGCGTAACCAAAATCTAAATCACAACGAACCTGATCAGAAAATCCAGCGCCACGGGACATAACAATTGCCCATCTACTTCCAGCAGTCGCCATGGAAGTAACATAGAACCCCTCCCTCCATTTCTTATTTATCCACTTGAATGGAAACGACTCACTAACTTTATAAGACTGCTGTAGATATTGGGTACCTGAATATTCAAAAAGGAAGAAAGGTAAGCGAGACATACAAATATGGGATATACATGAGCTGAAACTTAACACTAACCCTTAGACATTACTACTAAAGAGCTCCCATTAGCAGCCCCTGCTAGTGCGCTAATGTAATAGTTTTTTTCCCACTGTTCCATAATCCATTCCTTCAATTCAAAGAAAAAAAAAACAGAAATGTTAGATTGTACATTAATCAAGAATGTACACGCCATATCATATGTATGTACTGTCAACGTATGGCACAATATAGTGCAATTGTACAATATATCAAAGAACTTGCATGCATATTACAGACTACTAGGGGAGTATAATCAACCTTGTTAAGAAAATAGGGGCAGAGTTCATAAACTTGAGAAGTGAATCCAGTCCCTGCATCCATGATAAGAGCCCATAGGTTTTGACAAGATGCCACACTGCTGATAAACAACCCGTCTTCATTTCCTTTCTCAATATGTTGAGAAAGCCTCACATCAGCCACATTATAGTGATATCTACAACACAGGTAAACATTACTCTATTATCCATCTCTACATATTGAAGGAAAAAAGAGTAACACAAGTGAGCCACGCTCACCTTTGCTTCATTGGACGGCGAGCATTATAAACACTAATCCATTGCGTTGCAGGCATTCCCATACGGACTTTCTTCTTTGGTTGTTCATCATCATCTTCTTCCATAGTCAGTCTTCCTCTCTTATGTCCAACTTGACATATGAGCTACAGAGATGTCCACAATGTTAGCAACAGAATAAATGGAAGTACAGGGGAATTTCAAGTTCAATCAACTAAGGTAAAAGAATATAAGGAAATACTTTCTGGGCACCGTCGGTGTGAAGTGGCCTGACATCTGGATTTGGACCAACAATACCGTCAAAGAGTGAAACATATTTTGCATAATTGGGCTCCTCATCAAACTTCAGATTCACGACATACTCAACAAACTGACGAAAAGGTGCAGGACAAAAGCAGCATAGTGCTTCAGGGGAAGTTGCCATCTTCTTCTTGCAGACAAGAAACCCTTTATTATCTCCCTGAATAGACCATTATGTAAGAATAACAGAAAATTACATATCAATAGAAGCCCATACAAGTTAGATGCTACCGACCTGAAATCCCTGCCAAGGCAACCGGCCACGAAGAAGAAAAATAAGGGTGTAAGCAAGAGACTCTAAATCATCCCTACGGCTCCCTGTTCTTCCAAGATGAGCATGCACACTAGCATAGCGGACGGTTCCCCTGGAACATCATAACAATCACGTTCAGAGAAAGAGCCGACGAACAAAAGAATAGAGAAACCCAAGGAGAGGGAAATAAATGAAAGTGGACAGAGGAATACTACACAAGGACCATACCTGAAAACATCTGGTCGCTGATCATAATCAACATGCAACCCTGTTAAACTATCTCTCCACTTGGTGGCTGATGTATAAGAGAGATACTTCAGAATTTCTTTTTTATTAAATATTGTAGAAAACTAAAACACTACACATAATTAACAATAATATACCTAATCCAAGGTCAACAAGAAACAATTTTTTCTCCTCCGGAGTTCCTGTCGGACCAAGCAAGAAATTCTCAGGTTTTACATCGCCATGTACGTATCTGCATAAATCAGCAGTCAAATATTATGTATCAAATCGTCCATCAACTCGTATGGAAATTAATCAAATGTTAGATAATAACATTAGTCTTGAAGTAGAAATCAAGAAACAAGTTTTTGGGAGCATTTGCCTTTGTGGTTTAAGAGCTTGATTTCAGATTTTGGGTTTTGTTTATGTAATGATTGAAGAAAAAAGTAAGAGAGAGATTGGGAGAAAGGTGTGGGAGAGAGAAAGTCTTAAACCACCAACATCAGACCTTAAATCACAAGGGGCCCTAAATAAATTATTGTACATATAATGAACCGTTAACAAAACTGCATAACATCATTACCCCCTGGAGTGCATCTTCTCCAATATGGAGATAGCTTCAATGGCAATGCAAGCAACCATCTCAATGGACATCCTGCAGATGAGAAAAATCAAATTAGACATGTGTTAAGTGGTCACTGGTCAATAAGTTAAATATAAGTTTCTTTTCTTCAGGTCAATAATAAAGGAACATTACGCGTGAGAGTTGTTATTCCAAACATCCCACAAGCTAGGTCCAAGCATGTCCATAACCTGCAAAAATCATCAGTTTATTACGGCATCCATTAAAGTGTTCTATGAAGAAAACAAATCAGTAAATGATAATCCAGTGGAAAAGCAAAAGAAAAGACTCTTACCATTATATAGTAGTCACCTTGTCGGCCCTTATAATGCACACGCGGGACACCATGGCTGCCACCAAGAGCACTGGGAAAACCGCAATGCAAACACATTAGTACTTCTAGCAACTTCTATTAGCAAGAATGCCAACGAAAACCAAATGAACAAAAACAAGGTACTTTAAAGAGACTTACCTGTAAACTTGCCATTCATATGGGGGTCCATAATTGCACCCTTTGCTACTTCTATGCTCAAATTTCATTGCTACCTAAAGATTTTATTTTATTTATAAGTAAATAAAGTATATAAATAGGCGTCAAAACAGGTGACTCAATGCTACCTAAATATTATAAAATGTAATGCCTACATATTTAACATATAACTTTGAACTTGGTCAGACGTCAGAAGGTGCAAGCTATATCATACCTCTAATGCTCCTGCACCAGTTCTTTCATGCGTATGTGGAGAACCAACCCGCCGTCCAACATATACTTGTCCAAAACCTCCTTTTCCTAGTTTCCTATCAATCTTATATGATGGGGAACCACCAACCGAAACCTGTTAAGACAAACCAATGGATGTCAAAGAATAACCCTGACAGCCAATGACTTCACAATAACATTCATTGCAAATTCACATCAGTATATCATCATCATAGCAACTACAGAGTATTATGCATTACAGCTACTGGCTTGCTACAGCAGTACAAGAAAGCAAGTTGCGTAATGAGTGGGAAAATTCCCCGCTAAAGCAACTTTTCCCCATAAGTAATGGAGACCATCACAAGTGTATTGTAATTAATGTTTCGAAAACATGTTGCATTTTGTGTGGTTATTCTCAACTATCCAGAACTTCGAAAAGAGCACTTGCACCACTTAGTATGCACAGAGCTCCGATGTTGCTCATCTAATAGTTAGATAAGCATGTAATTCCAACTATTAGTTACCGACATACTATTAGTATATAATAGTAGGTAAAATAATTCCATTTACATCATTACCAACATAACCTGTGTTCACGAGAATCCTCCCTATTCCAAGACGAGCTCAAATTTCTAACTAGTAAGGAACAATTTAACTATAATATAGAAGATCCACCAAGGGTCTCGCACATCTACCTGCTCACATTGAGACCCAAGTAGAAATTCAAGTCCGGGTAGAGACATGTTGCTAAAATTTTGTTTTTTACTTTATTTTTTACTAAGAAAACCCAAGCTTAAATTTCACAGATTGCCTTCATTAAAATATGCCCTTTTTATCCTGAAATGCATTATAGATTGGTGCCAATCAAGTGTTTCTAAAAGTGGCAACACTGATTAAGAAGGAAAAAGATTACAAATTTCTAAACAATCATGACTAAAGCTACATCTAATAACAAGTGAAACCTTCAACTTTCAACTTTCAATTTACCTCCATCCCGTACCCCCAATAAAACAACAACCAGGCTTTATCAATCGACAAAAAAAAAGAAGCAGTAATAAAATAATAATAATAATAATTCACTTTATCAATATTTCTAATTAAAAAAAACAAAAACTAAAAGAGAATCATATATATAACTGCCAAAGATTATAACATTATATCATAAATTAAACAGCATATACACAAAAATGTGTCTCTATAGAGGGAGAGAAACGAAGAGGGAGAGGGAGAGGGAGAGAGAGAGAATCGGACCCTTTCTGGGAGAGGAGCAGGGCTGCCTTCATCTTCAGCACCCAAATCCTTATCGCCACTCCGGCCAGCACTATCGTACTCATCCATATTCTTTTCCCCAACCTCCACAGCAGCTCCTGCCAAAACCCTAACTTTCTCTTCCTTTCCTTCTTCACTACCCAACGGCGTTGTCCTCTTCACACCACCATTCTCACCACCGCCACCGTCAACCGCAACTTCCTCCTTACTTCTCCTGTTCCGTCTCCGTGTAGCAGTATTTCTCCTGGTCGTCGGCTTTTTAGTCTTGCCGTCGTCAACAATAATCGGTGACTGCCGCGCCCTACGCGATTTGCTTCGCAATTGAGGCATATCCACTATCCATCAAGACTTCGATACGTCATCACGATGATCTTTCTACGGGCGCATTTCGATGGATCAGTGCCCAAAAAAAGATGTTAAATCGACGATCAGATTAATCTTTGTGTGTGGGTTTTGTAGACAGATGTAGATGTAGAGAGAAAATTAGGGATTGGAAATGGGGGGAATTTTACAAAGATCAGTGGAGGGAAATGAAAATCAATGAGTAAGTTACTCCGTAGAACAAAGGGGGGCACATTGAGAGATTATAGAGCGATTGAAACAGTGCTGTAATTGTTTATCTCTAAAGTATTTTATTTTGTGTCGACTATTCAGAGTCCTAACTAGGGTTGTGCATGATTTTTTCGAAATCAGAATCAATATTATTGGACCAAATCAACCAAAACTAGATTGATCAATATTTTGGTTTAGTTCTAGATCTAAATTTTCATAAAATTAGATATTTGGGTTGATCTCGATTCTTGAACTAAAAAAACACGGAACTGAACCGAGCCGACCAAATATGTTGTTTATTTATTTATTTTATATATATATATATATATATAATATTATTATATAAGTATATATATTAATTCCTAATACTGTTTTTGTTATACTTTTTAATTGGTACTCTTTTATTATTTTGTTTCCACTAGTTTGTTATGTTATGAGTTTATAAGTTCGACATTTTTAATTTTTGAATGTACTTTTATCGAATATTTTTTAATTTTTTTAATTATGTATTTGTATTAAACAGTTAAAAATCGTAGTATTGGTCCGATTCTGGTTCTCATACATCTTTGATTGGTTCTGGATCGGACCAATGTTTTGGTTCTCATACGTATTTGGTTGGTTCCGGTTCTTAATTTTTTGAAAACCAGACTATTGGTCTAGTTCTGATTTTCTCTCTCTTTTTTTTTTCCAAAAAATTGAATCGAACCGGATCAAGCTCACCCCTAGTCTTGGGGTGGAATTGAGATGGGATCGGTCCCGTGTCGGGATCCAACGAATCGGGATCCTGATAGTTTGGAAGATAAAAATTGCATAATTCCAACTATAATATTTATAAATAATATCTTCTGATACAAAAATATTTTTAAAATATCTACATCATGATTAAGATTTAACACTGTATATTTATAAGTATACTTGAATATTTACTTAATGGTGAGTATTGATGAATCTGTCATTATGAATAAAATACACCCTCACTCGCAAGAGAAGAACTACACTAAATGGAGAAACGGGATAGACAAAAAAACACAACAATATGAAAATAAATTTAACAAACACCATTAAGTAATTTTAACAAACAAAAAATAGACATTGTTTAAAAGATAATCTCTTGGCTTGGCAAATCATATCCACCAATAATCCTCCGAAGTTGTGAAATTTTCACGTGATTCACTTAAAGACTCAACACTCAACAATAGTACACACTACACACTCATAATATTTAAAATAAATAAATAAATAAATTTAGTCGAGTCTCTTCCGTCCTCCCATTTAGAAGGGTTAGGATGGTTGTGTCCCCCTTAAGGCCCTGTCTGGTACCGCGTTTTGGAGGAAAATGCTACTCAAACCTCTCAGTTTTAGCAAGCGGAGTGTATCAATACCGTGGTTATGGAACGCGGCGTTTGATAGAACGCTGCATTTATGGAACGACAGAAATAGTAGCGTTTTCAAAAATGCCATAAGCAAAACGCTCATCATCTCCCAGAGCTGGACCTAAAATACCCTTGCATATTCCTTCGTTTATCTCTCCTTACCTTATTCTTGATTGCAAAATTAATACAACCTAAAAAAATACCAACCTCTTTCTTTCCTCAAGGTGCTACCTTCAAAAAAAGAAGGAGATGATCGGGGGAAGAGGAGATGATCGGGGGAAGAGGAGATGAGGAGGCGAGGGGAAATGGAGGAGGGATTGGATTTGGGGGGAGAGAGAGAGACTAAAGAGGGAGGAGAGCTCAAAGCGAGAGGAATGGGTTTTAATGAAAAAGGGATTGAATCTGAAAGACAAAGATATAGAGAGAGGGACCAGGAGGAGGAGGGATTCTTTGACTGCTAAAGTGGGTTGGGGAAATGGTGAAGGGATGGGTCTGTTAAAGTGAGTTTGGGGAAATGGGGAAATTTGTAGATATGATGAAGGGATGAGTTTTTTCTTTCTTTTAAAATTTTATTACTGTAAGTAACAATCATCCCTTCATATAAATTAATATGTTAATTTTTTTACTTGATTATAATTGAAGTTTTTAAGAAATTAAATTTGTTTGATAAGTAATTATATATAAGGATAACATAGTCAATTTAATAAATATACAAATTACAAATATATCGTTTTGAAATAGAATCCAAACGTGTTTATAAGAAAAAAAACTGTGTTTTAAAAACGTTCCAATAAAATAAGAATTTATAATAAATTCAATTTAGTATAGCGTAACAAGTTTAGAAAATAAGAATTCATGTGAATAATGACATAATATTTTAATTGATAGAAGTACATGTTTAGAAGTTTTCAATATTAGACAAGTATTTATTAATATTAATTTATTATGGTGGTCCAGTTCTGATCAAAAGGTATAACTGTCTTTTTGAAAACTATTCAAGTTTATAAAAATAGCGTTTTGAAATTATATTACAAACGTGTTTGTAAGGAAACCGCTGCGTTTTAAAAACGCTACACCAAACAGACCCTAAGTTTGTTCTTTTTCCTCGTTTCTAATAATATCTCACAGAGTGTCATCCATGTTTCCTTTAAAAAAAATTAGTCGGGATTGATAATTATCCTGCATATCGTCCCGAAATAAGTTGGAACAGGAAAAATTCGACAAAGTCGGGATCAGAAATGTCTGGACGAGATCGGGTCGGCATTGGGACGGGTCAGGAAAAACGGGACTTTTGCCAGCCCTAATTCAGACATCTGGTTCCTATAAGTTGACCCCCTTATAAGTATATCACTACCCAATTTTAAAATACTTCAAAACACTTTGTTGATTTAGCAAAAAATGTACAAAAGTATATACAATTTCTTTTTAATTTTAGGCAAAACACACAAATGGGCACAAACTTTCCCACTTTTTGCAATTCGGCCACCGAAAGTTTGAAATATTTATTTTGGCCACCCAACTTTTGTCCAGTTGCAAGCAAGCCCATTTTCTAATGCCCGTTAGAAAATGACATTAACTTTAGAGGTAAAATAGGAAAAACAACGTTAAAAATGTCAAAACTATTTTGATTTACTTGAAAAATGTAAAAAGATCAAAAACCTACATCTAATACCTAATTTTCAATTTTTGTCATCAAGATTTGACAAAAAATTTCGATGAATTTGTTTGGTCTTCCTTCAGTCAAAAAGCTTCCGGCCATTGCTTTCAGAGCAAGATCGGAGAGTGCTTCTCTCTTTTTATATATACTAAGGGGGTTAATACTGGAAAAATAATGATGCATGAGCTATTTGTGGCAGCTCCTAAACCTCACTTAAATACCCACCATCATTGTTGCAGCTCTAATTTTTCCTTGAATAGATTCTTGAATTGGAAAAATACCCAAATGGATTTTGCGTTCAAATAATGAACTTGACAACCATTACCACAGAAGCAACAACATATTCACATCTAGCTTCAATTCCGATTCCACCGTCGCCGACATAGCACCCACAGTCTCGCCATCATCAACAACTCTGATCTCCAATCTCCAATCTTTTCCTCTTCATCTTTGGCTAGAGCCTTTCGAGCAGCTCCTAAACCTCACTGAAATTTCCACCACCATTGTTGCAGCTCTAATGTTTCCTTGAATAGATCTTGAATTAGAAAAATACCCAAATGGGTTATGAGTTCAAATAATGAAATTGATGACCACTGCCACAAAAGCAACAACATATTCACATCTAGCTTCGATTTCGATTCCATCGTTGCCAACATAGCACCCACAGTCTCGCCATCATCAACAGCTCCGACCTCCGATCTTTGATCTATTTTCTCTTCATCTCTGGCCAGAGCCTCTAGACAGTTTGGATATGTTCAGACCATTCCGGGAATGGTTATTGCACCTGATATTAAGAAGAGCGTTTTGCCAGGAAAACACGTTCGTATAATTCTAGATTAGTTATCAACTCATGTTAGAGGTCTCGTCGCACTGCAGGCCTTCCATCTTGAGTTAAGCCAAGTGTGGCGGTGATCGTGTCTTATTTTAATTAATTCCTTGCAAGTGCACAAGACTATTGTAGAACACCTTGGGAAGCAAGGGTCGAACCATATAGACAAGAAGAATACCGATGGCAAGAATATCGGTAGCAATTTAAACTAAGGGGGTTTTTTTATTTATTTTATTTAAACTAATTATTCTACTAAAATAGTAAATCTAATTAAACTAGGCAACAATCACAGTTGTAAAGATCTGATGGAGGAGGGAAATCTAGGATTAGGGTTTCACTTGCATCTACTCTATTGCTTATTTAGATAAAGTATCATTCAATAACTTGGGTTCGTTCACAAATGATAGATATAGCCTGTCAAATTATAGTTCAGTCTTCATCCCAAATAATTCATCCATTCTACATCCTAAGCACAAGAACATATGGATCCTATCTGTCACTTAGGTCATATATATGAACCTGACCCTAACTTATCACTCTCGTGCATCGATAGGTTCAATTTATCATGATGGTAAGCCAGTGTACAACATATGCTTATGGTCGTGCAGGTATCCGCACCTCTAGGCCTTTATTACTTGCGATTTCATTCATTTAGTCAAAGCTAGACAATAAAGGGGTTGATAAACACCATGATCAACAAGAATTGAATGAATAAAAATATATATTAAGCAATAGATTCGATACAAGTTACCTCCCAATTCCTAGATTAATTGACGGTTAGTTCATCCTTGAAGATGAACTGAACAACGAGATGAAGGAATACATGAATCGATCTTCAAAACTGTAATTACAATGACTAAACTACGTAATACAAACTAAAATCTAAGCTAGTGTTGTTTCCTAACACTTTTCGGACCTCTTTTGCTTTGGCTACCATCTTTTATTTATACCAGGGTGTTGTAGGGGAATAGGAAGTTCAATCCAAGTGAAAAACCCCGTAAGTCGGTTTCTGGGGACCTCGCGACCGTATTGGGATTTTACCTTGCGTCCGCAAGGGTCTTGGACGACCTATCCTTCTTTATGTCTACCTTGCGAAGGCAAGGTCTTTTGGCCTTGCGGCCGCAAGGTGTCCAATTTATTCTTTTTGCGTCTTTCCCAATGTTGCACTTTGCACCCTTCCTTGAAATCTTCACTAAAAGCTTCATAAATCCTATAAGTTCACCTAAAACCCTGAAACTCATATTAGTAGCCAAAAGCCTCGTGGAATTGCTATTTCTAAGTCATAAACGTACCTGATAAAGACGTATAAAATACGTCTATCAAATACCCCCAAACTTAAAATTTGCTCGTCCACGAGTAAACAATACTTATAAATACAAAATTAAACATACAAAAATTAAGAAAATCTTTTTGGAGGGTAACACTATTTACACTCCTCTAGAAACCCACAAACTCAAGGAGACTCTAACGAGCGACTCGATTATGCAGATAAATACAAAAACTAATAAATACAAACACAAGTAAAAATTACTCTAAAAACAAAATAAAAACGAAAAATCTTTTTGGCTACTAATATGTGTTTTTGCCTGAATATAAATCGGCCGATAAGGTCTATATCGGCAGCGTGCGGAAATGGGTTATAGAGAATGCCGGGAGGGTTCCAGAGGATGACAACGAGACCGTAGCTCGCGTCGCTAGAGCATTTTTATTCTTTTTCCTTGGCACATCTCTTTTTGCCAACTCGTCCACTACCCTGAGGGTTTCTATCCTGGCATGCCTGAGGGATTTTGATCATATTGCTAATTATGACTGGGGGCAGGCAGGCCTGGCCGAGCTATACGCCTCGATGGATAGGGCTAGCCGCAATGATCGCCGACTCTGAATGGACTTGCTCCGGCGTAGGAGGTATCTTTTCTTTTCCTGCCTTTGTTTTTTTATAGCATATATTTTCTTTTTGCTGATTTTTTTTTGCTGATGATGATTTTTTTCCCTTTTTCCCTTTTTTTTTTTTTTGCAGGTATGGGCTTATTCATTTTTTTCATTTCACGCGGGGTCGGTTGCATCAGCGTGTTCACGAGCCACTCTACTTGGCTGAGTTCGTGAATGAGAACAGAGTCAGGCCGGACCGGGACGGCGACTGCTTGGACACAAATTAGGTGCGGGAGCGTATTGCCTGAAAGTGCGAGCACAGTGCACTTTCTCCTGGAGGGCACAGTGGGTCATTTCTTTGTGACTTTGGAGATGAGCATTTGCGGATCGATGGTATCCATTATGGTTGACTCGTTATATATGGGCGAGTGGGTCAACCGCCAGCACTCTCCACTCTTGACACCCCCAGTGGTACCTCTTATGCCTCCCATTTGGGTAGTTGCGCCAGACTTTTTGCCAAACAGGTATCAGTACCTGTCGAGATTTCCTATGCCTCTGAGTAACTTCATGGCCATGGCATACGAGGATTTTTTGAGGATTATGTTGCATCCTCCCCTCCCATTCTGCGTGCGGATGTTTAGGCCGAGGCCTTCTATTCCATCTCTTGATGAGCATCTGGAGTTCACTGGACCTGATGATGCTTTCTCCACCTTTTGATATCATCGAGATGGCAGGATGGTGGAGGAAGTTCTCCCGATGCTTGATATTCTGAGGAGCGGGTCCCCACATTTCTTTTGCACCTTTTTCTTCATCATTTTTTTTCTCATACATTTTTTTGGAGACTGATGTATCTTCTTTTTTTTTTTGCTGTCTCACTTTTTTTTCTTCAGGTAAACGTGTCTACGTACAAGAAACTACTACTGGGTTTCTTTAGCATCAACAAGCTTTATCAGAAGCTTGTGGATGAGTTCTCTTGCCGATGAAATGACGCATTATGGCAAACCAGGCGCCGGAATGATGATGATGAAGCGACTGTCGGATTGAGTCGCTCTCAGGCGAGAGGACGAGCATATACGGTCGGCGGTGGATACGGCCCTTGGGTTATGGGAGGCAATCTTGACAGGAGCCAGTCTTCCCGTGCTCATTAGCTTTAGCCACCTGCATTTATTAGCCCTTTGTTTTCTTTTCTTTTCTTTTTCTTATACCAAAATATGTATACATATTTATTTTATGCAATGCAATATAATTTTATATGATGCAAAAATTTAAAAATACAAACTCAATATTCATGCACAAAATAAAGCTAGACCATTATCTAGGGGTAATGGCACATTGTAGCTCAGGAAAGGATTTTAGAAAAATACACCTTCGAGTTCGAGCGGGCTTTTTTGATAATCTGCGGGGAAGAAGAGGCAGCCGCCTCTTCCTGTGCTGGATATTTCCCAATTCGCAGAAGGCTATTCTTATAGCTTCTGCATTTTCTTCGCGATCAGACAGAGCAGCAATGAATGGTCGGAGCCGAAAATACCAGGATACAAGCCAGTTTGGGGAACAGGAGGGAGGATCCTGGCACCACCCATAAGGAATATGGGCGCGGCACCAAGGAGGTTTATTGGCGGCGCCGGAGCTTTTCCTGTGCAATCTCTGTTCATGCACTGTGCTCAGAATCGTCCGTTTCTTCAGTTTTTCGGAATAAATGGCGAACGAGGCAGTGCTCAATTTTTCATCAGCCTGTTTGCCTTTTCTTCTGCTTAACCTTTCGATATCCCTTTTGCTCAGTTTCCCCCTCTTTCTATTTGATAGAATTTTGCTTTTCTCCGAAAATGGCTGCACCAGCTCATACAGCTTTGGAAATGGAAATTTATGAGAATGCCCTGGATTTTTGGGTCATTTCCCTACGGTCAGATGAGCGGGACTGGTTCGAGCATATCTATGGGTATAGGTGTCTGCTGCCATGGCGAACCCTTATCATCAACTGGGATATGTTGAGGGGAGCCTCCAGATTTTGGTCAGCTCAGGACCATCTCTTTAATTTTGGCATGAACGAGATGTGTCCCACCTTTGAAGAATTCTACATTATGATGGGGATGACCGCTGCTGGGCCTATTGTCGTGCCTTCTCCACGGAGGCGTCCATATATGGCAATAAGGGAGCTCTTTGGCACCACTCGCGCAACTACTCCAGGCTTTTATAATGGAGTAAATTTTGATCTGACCGTCCTTTCTGGGGCCTTTACGGAGTATAGGGAGGATGAACTTGATTATTTGAGACGCCGGTTGTTGTCTCTTTTTCTTTGCCTTGTGGGGTGGTACCTGCTGGTGGGCCAACCCGGATATATTGATGTGCGGGTCGTGGACCTAGTATTGTAGGCTCGGGATCGCCGGGTGAACATTATTTCGGTGATCTTGGCAGAAACCCTGGCGGGCATGGACGCCTTTACAAGTGGCGATGAGCTATTCCCCTCTGGCAGTCCTCTTCTGATCCATATGTGGTTAGAGGAGCATTTTAACTGGGTGATGGACCCAATGACGGCGGAAGCAAGGTATGATCCGGGGCTCTATGCATGGCTCTCGAGGTCATTATACCCAGACCAATTTTTCGGAGTCCAACTGGGTTGAGATTTCTTGCGCAGAGGCTCCACTGACATAATATGGGTCATCAGCCATTGGCAGATCCATCACTTTCTTGATATCTTGGGGTCTATGCCAGGTCATTAGGGTATTGGCGTACCTCACTTTTAGCGGGCGGACGGGGTCTTGCGCCAATTTGGCGAGGGCGGCTTATCACGATGCGGCCGTCATGCGTGGAATTTGGAGATAAGTAGGGACTTGGGCACCCTTATCGACAACGCAAGCCCCGGACTTTGACTTCATTGGAGGTAGCAGCCCCGGACTTTGCTTACTTCGGAGGTGCTTACCTCTTCGATTACATCCTCCTCTCCCATGAATACTTGTCATGGATTATGGTGGCTTGAGGGCCTTCCCTTTGATTAGGCGGCAGCGAATCTTTGGGTCGTCGAATTACCAGTGGTCTGGATGCTCGCATGATGGAGATAGGCGAGGACATAAAGAGTTCGGGGCTAGTGATCCCTCAGGCCTTGCATGAGGACTTTAGGTGTGTTCATGGCCTTGATGCTCGAACGTCTCCCTGTCCAAATGAGGCAAGTCCCAGTAGCGCACCTCCTCGACTGAGCAATGCAAGCCGGCAGAATAATCCTTGGGAACCAAATGAGGCTATCCCTCCACCTCAAGCTGGCGGATGGGGCACTGCCCTCAGGAATGATGGTGCTAGCCCGAGTAACATGGCTATCCAGGATAATGGGGATGCCGATGATGAGGACGAGGACATTTCTGGGGGTTCTCACGCTGGTGAGACTGGAGCCTCTTCTGCCTCGCGAGAAGGAGTATATGGGCAGTGGGCGGGCCATTGATAGACCATTTGTGGCTGCAAATAAAGGATAGTTGGGGGAAACAAGGGGGTAGAGGTAGTAAGTAATAGTAGATAGAATGTACAGGCAATAAATGCATAATCTAAAATGTCTTAAGCAGTCATTCCTAAGTTGCACCAAATGAGCCGTTTTATATTTTGGTATTTTAATGCGAGCTTTTGTCGTGGTTTTTCTCTTTCTTTGTCAGTCAAGACTCTGCACGCTGAAGACTGGAGGTCGGATGCTGAGGATTTAGAAAATGCATTCCCTCCCCTTTTCTCCTAATTTTTTTTTATTTTGCTCTAACATTTGGCTAGGCCGCCCTTTTGGGTTTTTAACCTAGCGAGCCCTTATTTCTCCTTTTTGTTTTTGTTTTTGTTTTTATGCTCTGATTTTTTCCTAGGCCGCCCTTTCGAGTTTTCAACCCAGCGAGCTGAAGAGGAAAGCAAATTGCCAAATATATTGGCTCAAGCATAGTACCTCTTGAGCTTGTCGAGGTTGGAGGGCTGAATAAGATCCTCTCCTTCCTGATTTGTAAGGAGTACCACCCCTCCTGACCGGATCTCTTTGACGACATAAGTTCCCATCCAGGGAGATTTCCATTTCCCTCTAGTATCGACATAGCTAGGGGGCTTTTCTCGAAGCACTAAGTCTCCGATTTGGATGTCGCGGACTTTGACTTTTTTAGTGAAGGCTCAGGCTATGCGCCTTTGATATGCTCGGGTGTGCTCTAGGGCCAGCAATCGTCATTCATCAATTAGGGCTAATTCTTTGTGTCGCCCTTTGACCTAGTTAATTTCTGATATGCCAGATTCCATCATTACTATTAATGATGGGATCTCAACTTCGATGGGCAGCACTGCCTCCATGCCATATGCTAGAGAATAGGGAGTAGCCCCAGTGGGTGTGTGGCGAAGTGCGGTGCCCCATAGGGACTAGTGGCAATTTTCGCTTGATCTCTTCTGTGTCGACCATTTTTACGATAATATTTTCGGCGTTTATTGGGTAGCTTCAGCACACCATTTGCTTGCGGTCGGTAATGTGACGCGGCCCGACCGGATCTCAATCCCGAGATCCCAATTAAGGTAGTGCCATCGGGACAACCAAGAGGCAGACAAGCACGCTAAGCATAATGGTGCGAGTCAAAAGACGAGCCAACCAGCTCACGACAGGAAGGTAAAGCCATAACGGCAATATAGAAAATAAAAACCAAAACCTGCGGAAGCAAAAACCTTAATGGGACCCGAGCTATCAAGCTCCTAAATATAAACAACCCAGAGATAGTAAATCTCTCGCCCCAAAAATTCGGCAGCGTGGCCGCAACATTGAACACGCACAACTAACCATCGGCAACCAAAGGCGGCAACGAGACAAAATCCCCACGATAAACAACACTCACGGCTATAACATCTTGGGAGGAACAATTCACTATAACCATATAATCAATGCTAAACCACCAACCAAACCTCACGACTAAAACTATCGGAGGTAGGAACAACAATATCAACTAGAACAAACCCAGCCAACATGCTTTCGAGCGACAAGAAAAATACATTCTAAGGATACAAAGGCTCGGCAATACATCAAACAAATATACAACCATAATATAACACTATAATCTACTCAAGTAAAGTCTACATAACTTTACATTCGAGCCTCACAATAAATACAACATAATAATAAATAACTCCAAGCTTTTGACTTGGAAGACCACACTAAAAGTTGTTATCGAAGCATTGCGTACTAAGCGGGATCACTTTGCTGCACTAGGAAAACAATCACGGTGAGTCATAATGACGATAAGTTTCTAAATGCAACATGAGGCATATTATGACATGGCATGGCATAAATGCCTGATCGTATAAAATCATGGTATCATGCTAGTATACCATCATGAAACATGTACTTAATTTTTAAAGCACATAAACTCACATAAATCAAGTAGCATCTTATTTTTCATATAAATGCTCATAAATAATCATGCGTAACGATGCGATGGTATTACAATCAAATCGGGTTCAAAACCCGACCAACTTACCATGATATCAAATCTCAAACCATGATTAGGGCTCAATTCCCAATCAATCATACCACAGGGTTTCCTCCCAAATAATCTCAACTCATCGGTTTCCTTAATGAGTACTCGTTACATTCATCGATCTCAGGATGAGAAATGAGAGCTCGATGTCGGGCTAGGTGGCATAACTCGAGATCACATCCCACTATTGGCCAAATAGTGAGGAGAAAAGGACCAATCAGCGATTTGTAGCGATTGTTCCCAAAGGCTATGAATCGTCCCATTGCCGAGCACAACAACCAAAACCCGCCCATTTGGACTTTAAACCAAACCATCAAGTAGATACTTGCATAAACCAATGAGACCAAATTCATAATTATCGGACTCATTAAATCATGTAGGACATAATGCTCTACAACAACTCATAAACCATGCACATAATTGCACATAAACAAATAGGGCATAATGCTCCACAAAATCCCATAATCCATGCACATATTTGCATATAACCACGTAGGACATAATGCTCTGAAATCTCATAAACCATGCATATAATTGCACATAAACAAGTAGGACATAATGCTCTACCAAACATCATGAACAATGCATATATTTGCATATAACCATTGTGTTCAACTAACTTACAAGTTTAGTTCAAGAACTACCTTATTGAGGTATTCATTATTCCTCAAGTCATTAACCCATTCAAGCATACACCAACTTAATAAAATATAATGTGAGGTCTTCCTTAATCCTCAACTCAAATCAAACCAAGACTACTACGCTAGTCTCAAAATATCCACCAATCAAGACTTATTATTTTGTCTTTATTTTAAGTACAGGACTCAATCATAGTCCTAATCGTCATACATGATCGATAACCCAACACCATACTTAAAACTTCATGACTACTCGTAGTCACTTGCATAAGGCGTTTTCATATATACGCAACAAAATCCTTGAGAAGAGAATTCTCTCTTAATCTTCTCTTAAATAATCTCGTGACCTTATGTGGGTCTCCATTTTCCCATGCTCTAACAAGCATGCTTAAAATTTATTTCTAGTTAGTCTCCATAACATAAGTGTCGCCATTGGACATAACCAAAAACCGGTGTGCACAAACATAACCCAAACAAACCCAAACATTGTAGGGTTTCAACCCGAGAGCTCTTTATCATTTTATTAGCCTTATAACGACTCAGATTAAGTCTTACTAACACATTTCATTCTTTATGTGTTTTATAACTCCACACGAAATATTTCATTAAAGTTCACAACCAAATCCCAATAGTCGTTCGGGCTTAATTCCCAAGACTAAAAATCCATAAAGTTTATCGTAATTATAATTTCATTTAAAGTTTGGAGACTAAGCATTTCACAACATTAATCAAGCGAAAATCAATCGTCGTAGGATTTCAACCCAAGCTCGTTTAGCACATTATCGAACTTATAATGACTCAGTTGAGTCAATTTACACTTTCAAAATTTAGGGCATAGAAGCCATGGTTCTCGATAACCTCTATATTACAACTAACATCAATAGCCATCTTCCCAAGTTCGTTTAACTCACATAAACCCAACAAAACATTTATCAATGTGACATAGAACAAATTTGCCAATTTGTGCATAATTTCCTTTAAGTCACCTTACCAATCCCACTCTCCAAAACATCGTTAAATCACACAACCGGATTAATATACTACACTATACATGTGTAACATTTTAATCAAGCTTTCAACTATGTTTATTAAGCCAATTCATGATTTGGGCAAAATCTCCTTCCAAGTATCTTGGCCAAACAAGTTCAACACACATCAATAATTCACATAACAAGGTTTAATAGACCACTTAGCATATGAATTTCATACTAATCAAGGTCTAAGGTTCATCCATCTATATCAACATTTGAAAACCTAGGGTTCATGGCATCTCTAACAACCCTAGAAATTGCATCCATTGACCTCACATAGCAAATATGATTGTTTCCCTAGGGGTCAATGGAGCCAAAATAAGAAGGAGAAAGATGGGTAGAAACTTACCTCAAATCGGCCCCTTGAGTCCCAATTTCGAAATTTCAATTGGTGGGTCTTGCTCTCCTCGACCTCCTCTTCAAATCTATGGTGTGGATTGGGCAATGGAGCTCTCAAGCCATGGAACCCATGAAGCACACTCGAAACCTAGAAGACTCCCTTTCGGCTCTCGAGGTTCTCTCCGTTTTTAGAAGTGATAGGTGAAATGAGGGGGTTAAGTGGGTGTTAGGGCTTCAAATAGATTAGGAAGTAAGTGGGTTATGTGTTTAGATGATAGGTTTGTTTATCTCTAATTAACCCCTCTAATCCACCTCCCAATCTCAATTAGATGCTTAGGATACACCCTAAGGTAGTTAGGAGGGTTTAGGAGTGGGTTAGGTTGGGTTTGGGTAGGGTTAGGATAGACAACTTTGCAAAATTCCTCAAAAATCCCGTAACAGCAATTCAGGGACCCTTGCGGTCGCTTGGGTCTCATATGATGCGGCGCATCACTCCCTACACACACCATACACTCCTTTGTTCATTCCTTGCTCGGTTTCGGTTGTTCCGCTGCGTCCTCGAGCCTTAAAGCTTGAAATGGCTCACAATTGAACCCTTAAAGTCCTCAAACATTAAACTAATCAATCCAAGTCTCAAACCAATTTTAAAGTAGGTCTAGACTCCCATAAACAACACCGAAACAACCAGGGGCAAAGAGCGCAAGGCGTAACAACTTGCTATCTAAACGTCGAATGAGACCGCAAACCGACGGGTAATAACCCATGATTATAAACACCTAAAAGGGATACAAAATAGGCCTGAATGCCTCTCAGATGATGAACAACAGATAGGGGAAATAGGCTCTCGAAAGTTCGCAGGCTCGATCTCAAACTATGCGATAAGGAGAATTGCTATTCTCGGCGTCAAAACTTCACGAGACTTATGGAATACATCCAATTAGAAGTCTAACACATCTAAACATGTTATTTAATCATCATGTAAAGATGCGGGACCAAATCGAGGTCAAGAAACAAAACCTTAGAATAAACTCTCAATCAGTCGCATTTCGACTATCGTCGAGTTACGACTTTTGACTTTAACAAGTCAACCACTATATGACATTTCTTAAAAGTGTTTTGGTCTTAATGTGATCTCTCATACACATTTAGACTCTCTTACAAACCAAGCGAGCAATCAACGAAAGAGAAATCACGAGCTTTGCATGATTCAAGCTAGCAGGAATCGGGATCTTACAGTGGGGAGGATTTATGTCTTTGGATTTTGAATTCATCAAGCAGACGATTCACGTCCCCTTCAAAGTGTGTGCCGTTGTCGGAGATGATCTCGAAAGGTACTCCGTATCGATATATGATGTTGGTCCGGATGAATTCGGACACCTTTTGAGCGTTTAGAACTTTATAGGAAAATGTTTCCACCCACTTTGTGAAATAATCGACGGCTACTAGGACATATTTGTGGCCATTGGATCCCTTCGGGTGAATTTGGTCTATAACGTCGATTCCCCAAGTTGAAAAGGGCCGGTACGTGGAGTTATATAAGATGTGCGGGGAGTACGTCTTTGCAGATTTGTAAAAGCAGCGGCACTTGTCGCAATGGCGTACCCACCGGATGCAGTCGGTTTCTAGTGTACTCCAATAGTACCCCTACCGGATGACTTTTTTGGATAACATATGGCCATTCATGTGGGGCCCACAGGTACCACCATGAAGCTGGTCCATGATTTATTCGACTTTTGCTTGGTCGACGCATAATAGGTTTAGGCTCTGATAATGCCTCTTGTACAGGCTGCCACCGCTAAATACGAATTGTGATGCCCATCTCCGCAGGGAGACTTTCCCTCTTTTGTCTAGGCCGGGAGGATAGATCCATTTCTGAAGCATATTTAAGATATCAGAATACCAAGGCTCGTGATCTGTTTCAGGAGCTGCATTAATTTTGAAGAAGTATGCCAGAGTGACCTTTTTCCCAACTATGAATGGCTGGACCTTAGTTTCGGTGGGAATTTGTACCAGCGATGCTAAAGTGGCCAAGGCATCAGCAAATTGATTTCTATCTCGCGGGCAGTAATGAAACGAGATGGAATCAAATTTGGTGGCAAGTGCTGTTAATTTGGCATGGTAAAGCTGCAGCCGGGGATCTTGGGTCTTCCACTTCCCTTCGACTTGATTTATGATTAGGGCAAAGTCACCGTAGACTTCCAAGTCTTTGGCCCCTTTTTGGAGAGCTTCTTCTAGGCCAGCAATACAAGCTTCGTATTCAGTTGTATTGTTAAAGCATTTGAACTCCAATCTTATGGCCAACGGAGTGTGGGAATCTGCTGGGTCGATTAGCAAGATTCCTATGCCAAAGCCTCTTTTATTTGCGGCTCAGTCAATGAACATTTGCCGTTGGTGTGGTGGTCGGTAATTTCAGGACACCTTCGTGCGGGAAAATTTGGGCTCATTGCATCTTACGCTTAGGCGGATCGGCTAAATGGTGCGATTCTGCGCCTTTGATAGATTTTAGCGTGACATAGGTTATGTCAAACTCATTGAGAAGAAATGACCACTTAGCCAATCGGCTGGATAGTGATGGCTTGCCGAAGATGTATTTTATAGGATCCACCCTAGAGATGAGCTTGATGAATCGTCCTTACAAATAGGTTTTGAGCCTTTGTGTTGCCCAGACTAGGCCGGTGCAGCTTTTCTCTAGTGCTGAATAATTTAGCTCGCTTCCTTGCAACTTCCTACTTATGAAGTATATGACATTTTCAATGTAGGAATTTTCTTTTTCTTGGGCGAGCATAGCCCCTACTGACGTGTCTGTGATGGTTAAATATAGGAGGAGAGGTTTATGTATATGGGGAGGAGCTAGCACAGATGGATTGGTAAGGTAGGCTTTTATTTTTTCGAAGGCTAGCTGGCATTTCTTGTCCTAAACTTGGTCAGTATTTTTCTTTAAGAGTTTGAAGAGGGGTTCACATATGGATGTCAGCTGTCTGATGAAGTGGCTGATATACTGCAATCGGCCCAGGAAGCCTTTGACTTCGGTTGGAGTTTTTGGCTGCGACATCTCTATAATGGCTTTAATTTTGGTTGGCTCGATTTCAATGACTTGCTCAGTCACAATGAATCCCAGGACCTTGCCTTTGGTAACCCCAAATGTGCATTTGGTGGGGTTAAGCTTCATCTGGTGCTTTCTCAACCTTTCGAAAAACTTTCGAATGTATTTAATATGAGCACAGTTGGCATCGCTGGAGTGCACAATCATGTCGTCGACGTATACTTCGATTTCTTTATGGATCATGTCGTGGAAGAAGGTGGTGGTAGCTCTTTGATAGGTAGCCCGACATTCTTTAGTCCGAATGGCATGACATTGTAGCAGTAAGTTTCCCAAGGGAGTAATGAATGAGGTTTTCTCCTGGTCTTCTGCTGTCATTTTGATCTGATTATAGCCCAGCATGCCGTCGACGAAAGATCTGATTTTGTGAGTAGTGAGGGCGTCTACCACAATATCAATATTGGGTAGAGGGAAGTCATCTTTGGGCGATGCTTTGTTGAGGTCACGGAAGTCTACATAGATCTGAACCTTCCCGTTGGGCTAGGGAACGGTCACTATGTTGGACAGCCAAATTGGGTATTCTACTACCCGAATGAATTTGACATGCAACTGCTTCATAATTTCTTCCTTTACTTGTAGTGACCATTCCGGTTTAATTCGGCGGAGCTTCTGCTTGATTGGCTGAGCATCCAGATATATGGGGATCCGATGTTTGATGATGGCTGGGTCCAATCCCGGGCATATCTTCATAGGACCAGGCGGAGATGTTTACAAACTCTTTGAGGAGGTCAATGAGTGCTACCCTTTCAGAGCCTTGTCGGTAGCTGCCGATTTTGATTTCTTTTGTCTCATTGTTTAGCCCCAGATTAATAGTAGACAAGTCTTCAGTTGCTGCTGATGAATGATGCCTTTCCTGGTGCTCAACTGACTTTACGAGCTCAAGCAAGTAATTTTTATCTTTTGGATCCATTTCATCAAATGACTCATTATTATAATTATTTAATACGTCTTTTAATGTAGGTGCAACTAAGGAATAAGCAAAGACATTAAGATTATCATTAATAGCAAACTGTAGAGGGTTATTTACATTATTGAGGATCTGGGGTTTAAGCTCCTCAATTTTAGGGAGCGGATCAGTAGATGACCAATCCGTAAAGCTAAGGGAGGAATGAGGAATAGTATATCCGAAGCGGTCCACCATATCTGCAGGCGTTAGGAGCGGGCCGGTCGTAGTATACCAGTTCTGCAGAGGCTTATCAATAATAGACTCAAACTCAGCAGAGAGTCTTTCATAATTAGCACCTCCGTCTATCATACCCAAGAAAATGTTTCCCAAACTCTCATCATCTAATAGGGCCAAGCATAATCATCCTAGTCTATAAACCAAGTATTTTCAATCGTGACAGTCTTATATGTGGTGCTACGGGGTTCCAGGGTAACTACTGCTGTTTTATCTGTGAGAATACTGACATCTTCAAAGATTTCCCAACCAGGGCGTATTTTCCCATTTTGGTCTAGCCAGGGCTCAGGAAACATGAGATAGGCTTCTGTTTCCCCTTTCCTTACGAAGTATTCGTTTAAGTTTTTCTATATGGTTGAAGAGGAGGATACTTATAAGGACGCTTTTCTCTTTCTGCCTTAATTTTCTCACGTTTCTGTTTCATAACTATGGCTACTTCAGTTGGAGTAGGTTTGTATCCTAGACCGAAAGGATGGATACATTCCTTAAGTTCATCTTGGACTAAGTTAACAAGTCCACTTTAATTTACGCGAGACCAGACCGGCACTGCATATAATTCATTTTTCGAAACATGTTTTAAGGGACCATGTTTCCTAGGGATGTGGTTTTCTTCCTGGTGATGTCAGTTTCTCGCCCATATTCAATGGCGTTGATTATAGCTTGGGGGATGACCTCAAAACCACTGAGAAATATACCCGTGTCATAATGCTCTATTTCGAGGATTGGGATGTCATCGCTTTCCTTGTTTTCCATGATCTTATCAGCCAAAATGATTATTATATGATCATCGTGGATGAATTTGACACGTTGGTGCAATGAAGAGGCTACCCCCTTTTACCCCATGGATCCAAGGGCGTCCCAGCAACAAACTAAAAGTGGCAGGTATGTCCAAAACCTGGAATTCTACTGGCATGGTTAATGGCCCAATAGTCATCATTAAAGTGACCACCCCTAGGACACATCGACTAGTGTTGTCGTATGCCCTTACTGTCTGCGATGAAGGAGTAAGCTCTGATATTTTCGTTCCGAGTTTGGCCAGTGTACTAGTGGGACATACATTCAGAGAAGAGCCATTATCTATCAGAACTCGAGGAACCTTCTTTTCCATAATTCCCACAGTGATATGGAGAGCATCAATGTGGTTGGTTCCTTCCCTTGGCAGATCTAGATCAAGTAAACATAATCACATTCCCAAAGTGAATGTTTCCGATCATTTGAGTGAGCTCATTTGGGGAGGTTTCAATAGGAATGACTCCCTGACTTAAAGACTTAGCCAGCGTATCACGGTGGGGTTTGGAAGCACAAAGCAAGCCCTAGATGGATATGTTGGCCTGAGTTTTCTTCATCTGAGCTAATAAAGTGTCTTCCACCGTTTTAGCCCAAGTATTAGTTTCTTGATCTTTGCTAGAGTGGTCACCTCTTTCCAGGTTTGGTTGGTAGGCTCGGCTAGATCTAGTAAGGTGGCTGACATCCCCACCGACCCAAGTGGCTTTTTCAATATTGCAGGTATTTTGGCTACCCAAGATAATGTCCCAAGAGAGCATATTGCAACTAGACTCTTTTATGGATAGAGATGGAGAGAAAGGAACAATGATATATGGTAAGGAATGTTTATTGATTTCGAACTTGGGTACATAGATTTTTTCGTCAACCTCAATCATATTGATTTGAGGTAAGGGGTTATTAACTATATTTGGTCTGGGAGGAGGCTTCTCAATAACCTTATCATCTATTAGGTCCTGGATAGCATCTTTGAGTATATATCATTTGGCAGTGAGGTGACCACTGCAGCGATGGTATTCACAATACTGGGCATGATTCCACGTCCTGGGCAGGGGGTTTGGTGGCTTATAGCCTTCTAAAGGCTTTAACACTCCCTGTGCCATTAGCCCTTGCAATATCACAGACTGGGGAGCTTGCAGTTCATCATAATATCGGTTCCCTCTGTTCTGATTTCTGAAATTTCTATTTGGGCCATTATTCTCTCCAACTGCGTTGACAGACCTATTTGATCCGTAGGACCATGGAACGATGTTATAGCTTTGGGTAGGAAAAGTGGCTGATGCATTTCCTACCATATTAACGACTGGTGCTGATGCGGCTGCCTTTCCTTTAGAGTATCGGAAAGAGCTGGAGGGCGTATTGACTTTTAGTTGCCCAGTCCGTATATCATCATCAATACAGACTCCTATGTCCACTATTTCTTTAAAGTTGCCATAAGGGAGATACCACATGTGGTCCAGGTATATGGGTTGGAGATTTTTAATGAACATCCTGGAAGACTCAGCTGGATCAGGTCTGTCAAACGTATGAGCCAATTTTCTTTTCCACGATTGCGAACTTCGGCACAGGTTTTTTCCCTTTGGGTGCACGACTCGAGGTCTTTTTTTTCAGGGGTAGTGTTGTCTTTGTACCTTTCTAGGAACCCTTCGGCTATTTGGTCCCAAGTACCTATGGTGCTATTATCTGACAACATTAGCCATTGCTTGGCCGCCCCTATTAAGGTGATGTGAAAATTGGAAGCCATAGCTTCGAAGCTAGCCCCCCTTGATTGCATGCTAGTGGAGTAGGATTTTAAGTGCGATATAGGGCATCCAGTCCCATCAAATTTCTCTATGTCGGACATTTTGAATTTTAAAGGCAATACTGCTGAAGGTTGTAATGCTAATGCCCGCATAGAAAATTCTCCTTTGTTTAGAACTTTGAGCATCATACTTTTTAAATTCTTCATGTCAGCCTCCATTTTGGTGGGCGGGGGAGTTGGTTTTTGGTATATGCTGGCAGGATTGGGAAAGGCCGGATTAATTTTGCGGAGGGTAAGGATTTTGGGTTGGGCAAGGATAAGGATTTTGGATAGGATTTTGGGTAGGATATGGATAAGGATTTTGGATAGGATTTTGGGTTTGGTAACGATAAGGATTTTGGATAGGTGGGTTTTTGGCGGTTTCAGTTTGGCGGCCATGATCATTAAAAGGTAGGTAGGTTGTTACTTGGCCTGGCGGATTATAGTTGTTTGGGTTCATATGCAGGCTATTTTGGAATGGGTTGGTTATGGGAAAAGGGAGGTCATTTGGGTTCTGGGGGATATTGGTGCTTGAGAAAGGATATGGAGGATAGGATGAGAAAGGGTTAATATTTGAGTAATAGGGATTAGGTGGAGGATTTGGATTTGGGGTAATAGCAGTATTTGGTGGGTTGGTGTTTGGTTGAGGGTTTGGGTTTGGAGGAACATGGGAGGTTGATGCTTCTTGGGGGACTGCAGGGGAAGAGATTCCCTCACCACTGGATTTTAAATTTTGCACCAAATTAACCATTTGGCTCATTATACGATCAGCCTGTGCACCCAAATTTTGGTCTAGCCATTGTTGCATAGAAGGAGTCAAAGTGTACCATGGAGCCCATGTATCTGTACCCATAGCGAACTGCTCACTTTCTGCTGCCATACTGCTCGGATGCACTCCTCCGAACCGATCGCTTTTTTCGATCTGAATTTTGCACAGTATTTCGTATCAACCGGCCAATACTATCTCTACCTTTCCAAATTCGGGTCAGGTTTCTGAGGAAAATGGGTTCGAAGGTATCAGAAGGGCTGGCTGAATGCTTTCTGGGCTTAGAGTACAGTGTGCCTTTATTAGTATTTTTTATTATTATTCATTTTTTCCCTACAATTGACTGGACAAGCACCTGCTTTGTTTTGACAGTCTCAGGACTATTCCTGGAACAGTAGATTCTTTCTCCAGAGTATAGGACCTTCGTATTCCACCTGTCTTTCGACTCCCCAAGATCGGACTAATCTCAGGCGAAAGGCATATACTCTTTTCGGGATCCACCATTCAAAGATGATCTAAGTCGAGCATCAATAAATAACCAATCAGCCCCTGTGTATTTATCCATATCCTTTGCTTTTTTTTTATTCATCTCTTTTTTTGCTTTCATTTCTTTTTTTTTTTTTTACTTTTTTTTTACAGGGGCTGACCAATGATTCAGAGATGCAAAAACCGGTCGGTCTATGAAGTGTCCTGAGAATCTATATGCACTTTAACGTTGGCTTATGCAGGGGGTAAGCTGGCCATGGCGTAGGGTAGCAGTTCGGAATATATCTACATGCGTGCGCGTGCGTGCGGTATCTAAAAAGCAGTAAAATCTCTTTTTTTTATTCAGATATAAAACAGGAAATAAAACAGATATAGCATGTCTTGCTGTTATTTGTGGATTTTCTCGGCTTTTTTAGTTTGAACGTGAGCAAGCAACCAATCACATCAAGAAATAGAAAGAAAAGTGGGGAATCTATTTATTCCTATTAATTACAAATTTGTCCTAATCCCCAAAATAAAATGACAGAATGAAATAAAATATATACATATTTTGCGTAAAAAAAAACGAACAGAATAATAATATAAAACAGAAGTAAAAATATAAAGCAGAAATAAAACGATGATAAAATTAAAGCCCTAGCCCTTTTGTTATGATGTCCGAAAATTTATTGTATATATTTTTTTTTTTTGAAATTATATATTTCTAAATATACCTGGAACGAGACTGCTGCAAGATGGAGGATCATATCCACAAATATATACACAGATGTATAGAATGCAATATTCAAATGCTTAAAGAAATATAACAAGCATACTTTAGCAAAAAAAGAAAAAAAAACTTTGGTTGCTGAGTCTAGCCCTCCATTTTTATTTAAAATAAAAACGATCTCCCCATTGAAGTCGCCATTGTGGGTGCCCCGGATTGCGCCCGCTCCCCGAGCCCCGCGCGCCCTTGGATAGGGATGCCCGACGTGCGGAACGGACACCATGCTTTCCATTCCACCCTCCCTTGTCTAGGGGAAGACGAAATTAAAAATGCGGAAAGGGTACTGTTAAGAAGCACGTTGAATACGCCTCGGTCACCGAAGTGAGTTTTTGGTCCAATATGAGAGCTTTTGGTTTTCTGTATCAAGTTATCCCTTTTTTAGGGGATAACAGGATGCATGAATACATCACCCTTTCATTCTCATTTTTCCTTGCGTAGGGGAAAACAGAATAGTGCAAGAAAGGATGTTGCGGGGCCCCACTATGGACTTTATAAAAATTACCTTAAGGCCTATTTCGGATCACTATGAGTGCTTTGGATTTTCTGTATCAAGTTATCCCTTGTTTAGGGGATACCAGGATGCAGAAATACGTCACCCTTTCATTCTCATTCTCCCTTGTGTAGGTGAAAACAAAAAGCGCAAGAAAGGATGTTGCGATGCCCCACTGTGATCCAAAATATTTTAACAGAGTCGCCATCTTTATTTTAAGGAGAAAATAAAGAAAAAACCAAAAATAAACCAGAGATAAAAATAAAACGGGTTAGGAGACTAAGTTACGAGTTGGGAAGGTGCTAGGCACCCAACTCGCTCTTTCAGTTTCAAAAACAGTTTTTAGCTAAAGTATGCTTTTATTATATTTATTTAGCAAATAAATAAAACATTAAAAGAAAGAAAAGAAAACAAATACATCCAAGTCTACATTATTTACAGACTTGCAACCACTTCCTTCTAATAATTTACAAATACATTTAAAAATATTTGGTCATAATAATGGCTCTTCTTAATGCTATTTTCTAAATAAATCCGGGCAGCACAACAACTTATACTTTTACATTGGGCCGGATGGAAAATAGCTTTTTATAAAATAACGTCCTTAAAGGCTCACCTTTTAGAGCGTGGTGTGCTCGCTTTGTCCTTCCGGGAGAGGGAGTCTTTTTTGTTGTTGCTGCTGCGGTTTAGGTAGGGTAATTACTTCCGAAGATTGCTTCTGGGCACCGTCAAATGGGTGGAGCAACTGCTTGCGTTTTTGCTGCTGTGTGCTTACTGCTGGCGGAAATCGGGCTGAACAAATGCTTGTTTCTAGCGGATTTGGCCTTTTTACTCGGGTAGAGCGACTGCTCTTTTCGAGATTTTTGGACCAGGAAAATAGGGTGGAAACCTAGCTGGGAGGCTAAGGATCACTTTAATCGGTTGGTTTTAAGTTTAGAGCAGTTTTGGCAGAGCTTCGAGGCTTTATAGGAGGGGGCGCTCACTATCTCACAATCGCTCACTATTCTCATAGCATAACAACAACGATGAAAGCTTTGGGCGTTTTTCTGTGTGCTGAAAGCGAACCCGGGGCCTCTTATTTATAGGCTGAGAGAGGGACATCGCTGGCATTTACGAATTTTACTTTGTGCTTCACCAGCTTGTACCACGTGCTTGAGAATTTGTGCAATACGTTAACTTTGGGGGTACTGTAGCACATATGGGCGCCGGAACCATAGCCCCTTGGCGCCGCGCTAGTAGGCCTTATTGGCCGCGCCAGCCTCTTATTCTCAGCTTCTTTTTGCCACTTTTGGCCCTTGCATTTTACTGTTTTGCGCATCCTGCTTTGTCTTTTGCATTTTTAAACCCTGTAACTTGACATTTGTTAAGTTTTAATAGGTCTTGATATCGCATGTCAATGTTACGTACCAGGGGTACGAAATTGGAGTGTCTACACAACTGTAAATAATAGAACTTGGGTGGTTTACAGATTTAGGAGTATTGTGCATAAATTCACTTATCGTATACTCTGGTGATTTTTGATAATTCAACTATGGTGGTATTTGGGTTTATTTCAATGTTAATCTGGTTGAATTAATTTTGACTAATCTGGTTGAATTTATTTCAATGTAATCTAGTTGAATTAATTTTGACTAATCTGGTTGAGTTTATTTCAATGTTAATCTAGTTTTACATATCTGGAGGAGAGAATTGTTAATTTATTTCAAAGTTGAAGATGAAGATGAAGTGATAAACACACTCAGATCCGTAAAACTCCCCCAAGTTCTATTATTTACAGTTGAAACCCTTTCTGAATATAATTGTTCTTTCCTTGATATTTACAGGGGTAAAATAGATATTTGATATAACTTAACGGCTAAATCTAACGTACATCCAAAAAATGGGCTCGCTTGCAACTGGACAAAAGTTGGGTGGCCAAAATAGATATTTCAAACTTTCGGTGGCCGAATTGCAAAAAGTGAGAAAGTTGGGTGACCCATTTGTGTGTTTTGTCCACTTCAAAATAAAATAATGGACTCTTTGTCTGAAACGGAAGGAGTCACTAATAATAAATATTAATAAATATTAATAAGATAATTTATTTTAAATTTTAAACATTATAAATTCAATAATTATAATTAATTGGTCTATTTTATAAATTATGTTGTATTTATTATCAATAAATAAATAATTATAATAAATTATATATATTATAGCCACAAAGTAAATATTAATAATAGTTATAGACGTATGAGTTTGTATTTATCAAATGGTTAGTAATTAAAATTTTATCAAATTACTTACTTTTAAATATTATTAATTTTATAAATAATATTATAAAAATAAATGTATAAAATATAATAAAATTATTAATTGTGTAATCTTGATAATTACAATTTCAAAGGTTAATAAAAAGTGAAAATATAATTTGCTAAGAAATATTCATTTTAGTGTAAGATTTGGTGTTTACTAAGGATTATAGTTGAAATAGTAAATGGTGCTGAAACAACTTCAAATTAGGATTTATGGGTTGGAGATGGTCTTAGATGAATTGTGGTACCCCAGATATGGGGAAACACTATTTAAGTCACCAAATTGGGGCAAGATTTGTATCAATTGGAGGCTTTTGGGTTGGTTATGCCCCAAATTGGGAATCATAGGTGCTTAATAATACACCACATATAATATATCTAATACAACACGTTTTCAAAAAAGTTTACCAAGATGCTCTTTGGCCTTTTATCATGTATATTAACAATTATAAAATTTAATCGTTTTCATTAATTAATAAATTGTAATTAAGAAGTAATTAGGATGAAAAACGGGTTGTTTAAATTTAAGTAGCTAATTTAAAAAAGTTGCCTATGTATTCAAATGAGAATTTGGACATGGATAATAATAAGGATAAAATAATTTTTTGGTCCCTGAACTATACCAATACTATGCGTTTGGTCCCTGTATTTTTTTTGTAATGTGTTTGGTCCTTAAAATAGGTTTTTTGTAAGAGATTAGCCCCTGACGGGGTTACCGTCACTTTTACCGTTATATTTTTTTTGAAACCCCAATTTTACCCTTAGTAATGTTAGTGGTTTAAAATAAAAAAAATGAAAAATGAAAAAAGAAAAAAAGAAAAAGGGAATCAGTTCCATCGCCATCTCAATCTCCTATGATAGTGCAGAAGTACTCGAGAGAATTTTGATCGGTTGTAAACCAGGTCCAACCATCATTCCAGAAGAAGATCTGTTTGGACGAGGGCTCTTGATACTCTATTCAGTTTCCTCTTGGTTCTCCAGGAAGGTCTCAAGTATAACCTTGACAAGTTCGACCAAAGGGGGTTTCTGGAGGGTTATCTCATCTGACCATGCTCTAGCCATCTCCATCTCAGTCTCCATCTCCATCTCCGGCCACCTTCTGCTCCGACCATCTCCATCATCACCGCCGCCACCGCCTTAGCAGTCTACCCACAAAATCATCATTCTTCAAACCCACCAAGTCAAACCCCGTTCCTAAACTAGGTAACTCAACGATTTCGCTCAATTCTTCTGACCCCGTTGCTGACAAGTCAATCCCAGAAACCAACGACGTCAACGACGCCAAGTCAAACCCCGTTGAAGGTGGGTTGGAGTAATTAGATCTAGTGAAGTGGGTGTTGTTGTTTTGTTTGTATTTAGATCTGGGTTCTAGGGTTTGATGAGAGATTGATAATTATTGATGCTTTGATTTATGTTACCAATGATGAAGATTTGGAGCACATGATGCTTGAGTATGATCGTTTGTATCGTGGTTCGAATAAACCGGCTAGGTTGAGGCTGTTTCTGTTTCCGGTGAATGCTACCGCGAGTTTTGGATCGAGTGATACGAAATCGGAGCGGCAGTGGTTTGTTGACGCGCTGAATTCGGTGCAGATTCAAAATTTGGAAGATTCTTCTTCGCCTGCTGCCGCGGCTTCAGCGATTGATAATCTTGATTTTTTGTTCGGTTTTGATAAAGGCGAAAATGCAGGATCCGGTGCTGGTACTGACAGTCTCGGATGTATTTCCGAAGGAGTGTGATGGACAATAATGAACATAGCGGTGGATCCGAATCTGAGTCTCTGAAAGCGAAATGGACGAAGGAAGGTGCAGAAGGTGGCCGGAGATGGCCGGAGCAGAAGGTGGCCGGAGATGGAGATGAAGATGGCCGGAGCAGGTGTTGTAGATGGCGAGAGCTTGGGAGAGGGAAGGAAGGTGTAGAACTGTGGGTTGTGTCCCTTTTTCTTTTTTTCTGTTTTCATTTTTCATTTTTTTTATTTTAAACCACTAACATTACTAAGGGTAAAATTGGGTTTTCAAAATTAACATAACGGTAAAAGTGACGGTAACCCCGTCAGGGGCTAATCTCTTACTAAAAACCTACTTTAAGGACCAAACACATTACAAAAAAAATACAGGGACCAAACGCATAGTATTGGTATAGTTCAGGGACCAAAAAATTATTTTATCCTAATAATAACAATGATACGTTTACTGCAATCGATAAATTTATTGGTGCAAACTTGGATATGGATAATAATAACAATTTTACATTTACCACCGGCGTATATTTTATGATAATCATTACTTTTGATAGTTCAATTTTTATTTAGCAATGTTCAATTTTTATATGTGAAATTGTTTTTTTTTTACCTTGTTTAATTGAAGAAAGAAAACGGGTGAATGGACTGGATAGATACATGCCGATCTTGTATGGAGCAAAAAACCAGAAGAGCCAAAAACCAAAAGTGTTATCAAGCCTTGGATTGGACCAGGCTACCAAAAAAAAAAAAAAAAAAAAAAAAAAAGGGCTGGTACCCTTTTCTAACAATTTAATTGCTACACTACACCTTATTTATTTTTAACCGGAAAAAGTCACTTTTGGGAGGGAATACGTTATCCTTAATGAACGCTTAACGATGAGTAGCCGCATGAACCACGGTTTACAAATCACTTTTTTATATAAATTTTTTATTATTGTTTAATGATTGTTGTTAAAGTGCAAAGAATGAATTAATTTTCAATATATAACAGTATAAAGTGCAAATATATCGCAGTGCAACAATTTTAAGAAAAGAATCGCGGTGCAAGAAACAATAACGTTCTTTACTTCCAATTTCAACATGTGAACCGCGATATATAAAAAAAGGAATCGCGGTAGAAAACTATGCTAGCTTTTGAATTTGTGAAATGCGGTGCCAAAATTTCTGAATCGCGGTTTGAAAAGGTTGTTAAAGTGTAAAAAATTAATTGATTTTCAATAAATTATAGTATAAAATGCAAATATATTGCGGTGCAACAATTTTAAGAAAAAAATAACGGTGCAAAACTATGCTAGTTTTTTAATTTGCGAATCGCGGTACAAAACTTTGTTGGCTTTTGAATTTGTAAAGCACGATACAAAACTTTGTTGGCTTTTGATTTTGTGAACCGCTGTACAAACTAATAATAATAAAAAATGAATACTTCATCAGTCACAATATTTTGCACCACGATATATAAACTTGTCGTAGCACGCCTCTTGCTCATTAAGAGTATCGCAGTCTTATCGCGTCCAAAAATGACTTTTTCCGGTTGAAAGAAGTAATAAAGTGGACCGACCCGAATTTCACCAAAAAAAGGGGGAAATTTGGGTCGATCTTTTTTTTTAAAAAAAAAAGTTTTGGAATAATTGTGGGGCGATCCGCTTTCCAAATTTTATAATCCTTCCAGTCTCGTGTTTTTTTAAACCAGAAAATGACACTTTTGTGGGTAAAAAGACTATAATACCTTTAATGAGCCTGAGGCGCGCTGCGGAAATGTATCACGGTGCATTGATATTTGCATCGTGATGCATCAATATAAATGAATCGATTTTAATTACAAAATCTAATTTTTGCACTGTGATGAATCAATTTTTGTACCACGATACATAAATTTTAATTACCGAATTCAATTTTGCACCGCGATACATAAAATATTACCTAATCCAATTTTGCACCGCGATCCAAAATCATAATGAATCAGACCAGGTTGATCCCCGTTTCGTTACACAATAATGATGATTTTCGAATCTAAAATGTTGGCTAGAGCTGTTGAAGGAGCGATGACATTTTAGGAATATTTATTTCGAAAATGGACTTTAGCGGTTGAAAAAAAGAAGACGGGACTGAAGGGATTATAAACTTTTCAAAAGAGACCGACCACAATTTCACCCTAAAGTTTTTAACCGCTCTGTTTTCCTTTTTTTTTAACTAGAAAAAGTCACTTTATGCATCGCGGTGCAAGATTTTGTGCGTCGTGATGCACGAATTGAAGCACTTTAATGCATCACAATGTACAAATGATGCATCACGAATTCACGATTAAATAAGTGACTTTTTCCGGCTACGAAAAAATAACAGGGGAGAAGAGCAATTAAAAAATTGTAAATCTACCCGCAATTTTTCGAGAAAAAAAATAAATTTTAGCCTGTGCTGTAGGTTGGCTGGAATAGGCTTTTATGAGCTATGGGACTCGAGAATAAGCATGTCGGTTTGATAGAAAAAAAAAAGAAGGATAAATTGCAGATCGGTCACTTTACTAAATTTTTAACCTATTTGGTACTTTAAAAAAAAAAAACTACTGAAGTCTATTTCCATAAAGTTGTTTCTAAAATGCCCCACCGCTTGTCGATCTAGTTTCGACGTTGAAGTTGCCCCACGCTCCTATTAATCTATTATACATATATGAGCATGCTAACTATCATTGAGCATTATTCTGTTTGGATCAACACATGACTGTTGTTTGGATCAATAGTTATAATATTGGGTAAAATTATGGTCGGTCCTTTTATTAAAGTTTTTAATCTCAAGAGTTTACCGATCTTTTTTTCAACCGTAAAATAACACTTTTCAAAATATTGTTTCAAAAATGTCTTCGTCTTCTTCAACAACTCCAACAATACACTTTGGATTCGATAATCACGATTGTGCGCAACGAAACTATAATGAATATATGCTGGATGGAAAAGGAGGAGGAGGAAGAAGGCTTACGACGAGGAGATGAAAGAAGAAGGTGGAGGACGTAAACTGGTTATTTATGCTTTTGTATCGCGGTGCAAAAATGAATCTATTAATTATAACTAAAACAAAAGCCACTAATGCCACGTGGCGGCTTTCTGTGAAATGTAAAAAAAATTTAAAAAATTATGTGATGCCACGTGTCACCCTCTTATAAATTGTAGTTTTTTTATTTTACTCATAAAAGTTTTATCACATTTGATTTTGTAATTAGTTTAGAATAAATTTTATGCCGTTAGTTATGATAAGTTTGATATTATCACAATTGATTTCAAAGTTTTAGAGATAAAAAGTTAGTTTTTATCACATTTGATATTATCACAATTGTTGATGATAGATTTTATCAAATTTGAAATGGTAAAAGTTTTTTACTTTAATTAAATGTTCAATGTTGCTGCCACGTGTCATTTTTGAAATGATAAAAGTTTTTTCTTTTTTCAAAATCGATTAGTTTAAGATAAAAATTCTAATTCTAATTAGATATGATAAAATTCCTAAAACTAATTTGATAAGATAAAACATATTTAGGATATAGTTTTACGAGAAAATTTATGATATAGATTTAGGATTTTGGTATTTTTTTTTCAAATATCGTTTAATTAAACTAGATTTTATCCTATATAATTTATACAAGTTTAATTTGACTAAAACTCTTCTATTTCCATCTTTTTTTATTTTCATAATTTTTAATTTATACAAATTATCCACGGGATAATTTATATATTATTTTTTATTCTACTAATCTATATTTATTAATTATTAATTACTAATATATTAATTATCTACCAACTATTATTAAAATAGAAGTCGTTGTTGCCACATAACGACTTTTTGTTGTACGCTTAAAGTTTTAAAAGAATTATATGCTTCTCACGTGTCACCTTTTATACAAGTTTATAATTTTTTTTCCTATCAAAAATTAAAACCGGATAAAAATTAAAACCGGTGCCTCCTTTATATATGGTAAAAGTTTTTTTTTTGTTTTTTTACCATTTTTTATTGCCAAAATCGGTTAATACCGGATATATTTTATAACATTTGATTTAAGCACGTTTCACTTTATTAGAACTCCAATTTTACGGTAATTTTTTTTAGGATATATTTTATCAATTCTCATAGATTTTAATATTTCAATTACATGACTATATGATCAATTTTGAATATTTACCTTATTTTTTTGTTTTTTTTTCTTCAAATTATTCTAATTAAAAAAACTAATTATTTATTACAAATTTAGAAAATCATCTTATTATAAACAAGTTTTGCAAATAAAATAAAAATTATTAAAACCATGCATATGGTACTAAATATATCTATATAATTCTTTTTTTTTTCATGGTAAAAGTTTTTTATTTGCGGATAGATTTTATCACATTTGATTTTAACATGTTTCACTTGATTAGTACACCAAATTTTCATGGTAAAAGTTTTTTATTTGCGGATAGATTTTATCACATTTGATTTTAACGTGTTTCATCAATTCTCATGGTAAAAGTTTTTTATTTACAATTTTTTGTTTACAAAATCAGTTTCTACCCGATAGATTTTATCACATTTAATTTAGACAAGTTTAATTTGATTAGGACTCCTCAATTCTCATGGTAGAAGTTTTTTAATTTTTATTATTTTGCCAAAACTTGGTCAATTTAAAATAGATTTTATCCAGTTTGATTAAACGTTTTCCACCAACACCACAAACAACCACTACGAAATAGCTTGCAAATTAAATCTACAAAATTCGCATGGATTTCCGGTTTGATGATTCAGTGTGATCTCACTTTTTTATTTATTTATTAATTATGTGGACATCTTGCTGTCGTTGGTTCATTCAAATAACTTACAAATTCTATCTACAAAATTAAGTTTCATAAACAATACTAAGTCAACCGTGCATCGCACGGATAATAACCTAGTTAGATAATATTTTTACACCGCAGTTCAAAGTTTAATTTCCTAGTCTATTTTGAACCGTGATTCATAAATTTCATTACATTAATTTTTGCACTGTGGTTCAAAGTTTAATTTCCTAGACTATTTGTAAATCGCGGTTCATAAATTTTATTGCATTAATTTTTGCACCGTGGTTCAAAGTTTAATTTCTTAGTCTATTTTTGAATCGCGGTTCATAAATGTCATTGCATTAATTTTTGTATCACGGTTCAAAGTTTAATTTCCTAGTATATTTTTAAATCCCGGTTCATAAATTTAACCCGATATTTTTGAACCGCAGTTCAATAGTTTAATTTCATAGTCTAATTGCACCGGGATTCATAAATTTAACCCAATATTTTTGAACTGCGATACAAAAACGTAACTTGCCTCTGGCTAATTAAGGGTATCACAGTCATTTCGCCCTCCAAAGTGTCATTTTTCGGTTGAAAAAAAAACTGGATTAAAGGGGTTATAAACTTTAAAAAGTCGACCGGCCCGCAATTTTACCTATAATATTTCTTTAATTTTGGTTTTGTTTGGATTAACAGTTCAAATATCCAATGACTGTTGCATAATTGATAGTTATATTTATAATTAGTATTGAACTCTTGCGTGATTATTTTGTTCCAATTTATTAAGGAGCAGTTTATTTGCGATGAAGAATTAAATCACGATACATCGTTTTGGAATTGTGATACATCGATTAGGAATTGCGACACACAATTTTATTTGCGATGCACAATCTACAATTAAAATACAAAAGTAAGTCCCGATGCAAATTTTTAGATTTGCGAGACACCAACTGGACCCCAATATAGAAAATCCCGATGCACATTTGCCACCATAAATTTGATAGGATGGAGCAAATGCAGCCAATCTGTAATAGAGCCCATTTCCCTAAGTTAGTTTCTGGTTACATAGGAATTGCGAATGATTTAGGGGGAACTTCTGAATCAATGGATAAAAAAGGATGTTCGAATTGAAGCATATGTTTCACAAGAGCTGTTCGTATAAAGCAAATTTGGACCTTTGTAAACTGATTCTCTTTTTCTCTCCATTGGTAATGGTAGGAAGACCAACTCTTCTAAAGTTATGTGGAAGTCGAAAAAAAGGTTGCAAGAGGAGTTCCATTCATAAATGCCAATTTCTATTTCCCTTTTGACATCAGGTCTACCGGGAAAAGTGAGCTCGATGATTTTCTGGAGAGATTCAAAGGTATACTCGTTTCTTTGTCATAAAAATGTCTTTTATCGGTCAATAACAAAAATGTGTCCTTGAAAGGTTGGAAATTGATGGGAGACGACCAGCCCAGTTATCACATGAAAAAGAGAGGGAGAAAGCCTAGTTTTGGGCTTGGGGTACGGAAAATGTAAAATTACGGATCGATCCACTTTTTAAAGTTTCTAACCCCTTTAGTTCAGTGTTTTTTTTTAACTGGAAAAGGACACTTTTGAGGGCAAAATAACTGTAATACCCTTAATGAGCCTAAGGCGCACTACATTTGAACCGCGGTGCAATTAAACTATTGAACTGCGGTGCAAAAATTAATGCAATTAAATTTATGAGCCGTGGTTCAAAAATAGACTAGGGAAATTAAACTTTCAATCGCGGTGCAAAAATTAATTTAATAAAATTTATGAACCAAAATTCAAAAATAGACTAGGAAATTAAACTTTGAATTACGATGCAAAAATTAATGCAATGAAATTTATGAACCGCGGTTCAAAAATAGACTAGAAAATTAAACTTTGAACCGCAGTACAATAAAAATAATCTAATTCATTTTTGCATCGCGGTATAAAAGCATAAATAACCAGTTTACATCCTCCACCTTCTTCTTCCATCTCCTCCTTCGTAAGGCTTCTTCTTCCTGTTCCTTCTCCACCTTCGTCCCAACTGAAAAATCCTTCAACCTAACACAGATCCATTATAGTTTCGTAGTTCATGAATAAAAAAGTTCGTTCGTTTCGTTGCGCACAATCGTGATTTTCGAATCCAAAGTGTGTTGTCTGAGCTGTTGAAGAAGACAATAACATTTTTGAAACAATATTTCGAAAAATGATCTTTTACGATTTTTTTTTAAAAAAATGTAAACTTTTAAGGTTAGAAACTTTGGGAAATGAACCGGCCATAATTTTACCCTAGGGAAAATGGGGGAAGGGCAGGAAACGCATCGGGTTCAATGTGGAGTGGGCTGGTGGACGGTTGGCATGGTTGGGTTTGTAAGGAGAGGGGTTGGGTTTTGTAACATTGAAAAAGGAGGGAGGCAATGGGGCAATTGGATTTTTTTTAAATTGAAGGGGCATGTTGTTTAAATGTTTTAAGGGGGAGAGTGAATAATTGGATAATTATTTTTTCTATTAAACAAATGTTATTTATTAACTATAAAATAATTTTCATAATTATTAATTAAAGAGAGAATGATATTCAATCATCTACATATTTATACAAATTTTGTTCCTAATTATTTACTTATCTATACTAAATTAATTTGTACTTATCAAATAATAATATTTTTTATTAATTAGTAACGGAAATAATTAAAAAATATAATATTTTTCACATAATATAAAATATAAGACATCTCATTCCGATTGTCATGAGAAAAATAGAAATAACGAGGAGAAATTTATTGATAGTTAGAATTGTTAGTTGAGATATTTAGAAGGGTGTGTAGAATAAAGTGTTAAAAAAGTAAAACTACAATAGAAAACGAGGTATTTATAGAGTGATATTGAGAGTTGATGTAGATGCTCTTGGCTGCCTCCCCTTGTTTATTACAACAAGACCTAACCAGACGGAAAATCAACACACAAAATAACCAAACCATAACATTAAAACAGATGCAACAATAAAGGTACAATAAGAAAATCAGAGAACAAACAAGAGCACAAACTCCTCGAAATTCAACTCCACTCCAACCCATTGAACCCCAAGAAGGAGCCTCAACCCAAAATTATACTCCCATCGTTTCGAGTAAAGAATCCTCGTTTGAAAATAATTTTTTTTAAAAAAATAACACTTTTAGTAATTCATTAGTAATAAAATGATATGTTTATATCTTAATTTTTGAAAATAAACTATTTAAATGAAACATCTCAAAATAAATAATATACTTTTTGACCGGAACGAATGACTCTTTAAATAAAACATCCCAAAATAGACTAATGTACTCTTTGACCAAAGCGGAGAGAATATAACCCAATTGCCATCCCGCATCACTATTTAAACTGTGTCAAAGTCAAATAGGAATTCTTTTTAAAGAAAAGAGGGAGTATTACTGTATTAGATACATTATTGTTATGTGCAAATTCACATTTAGTTAGATTGATTTTTATAATGAAATATACCGGTAAACTTTTTAAGTCTATTATTCCGGTTTTTATGTTATGAGTTTATGATTGACATTTTTAATTATTGAAATGTTTCACTTAAATTGGTCCGAAATTCTCTCATCTTTGATTTTACGGACCAAAAATGTTTTGGTTCTCATTATTGGGTTGAGGTATAAAAATACCATTTTATCACTAATAAACTACTAAAAGTGTCATTTCTCTTTAAAAAAATTAGATTTTCAAACAGAAACTTTTTACCCGAAATAGAGGGAGTACCAATTATCAAGGAAACAAGGAAAAAAAAATCAATAATCGGATCGTATATAACAGAATACAAATGGTAGGCGTTTAGAAAAGGAGCCTAGAGTGTACAAGCAACTTCCATCTGTTAGTTCTCTCTCTCTCTCTCTCTCATGGAAAATGGAAAGCGTAATGTTGACAATTGAATTTTAGAAAACGAATGATAATTAGAACTAATATAATATAACCCACTTGTTCCTATTGTGTAGAAAAACCTATCAGGTCGTCTTTGCAACTAAAGGCAAAGATTTGAGAAGAGATACTGATGGTCGTCTCACTGTGTGATTGAGCAATAACATAAGTGTTAAAAGAGTTAAGGCTCCGGCCTGGTGGGCACTGCCTAGTGAAACAGGCACATATGACAGGAGAGTCGATATCCCCAGTGTGACCTGCATTTCAGAAATAACTTGCTAAGACAAAACTAATGCAGAAAAGTGAAGCAGCCCTCTATTTAAATACCTGTACACCAGCCATCCCCAATGTGCTTCCAATCAAAGTTCGTATAGCGGGGTGCAAGTCCAATTTCCTTGTTGACCACCATAAGCCACCAATTGATAATAGCGTGGCAGTTGCAAGGATACGATGATCAAGCTGTAAAAGAAGGATTCCATTAAATGTATGATACTTGGTTGTAAAGTAGTGCCTAAAACAGAGATGTAAATGCCTTCCTCACCAAAGAATAAAACTAGGAAATATACATATTTCCCACAATGCCAAAAACAAAATTCGAGTTCTAAAAAAGTTTGATAGAGAAAGCTTCCTTGAAGCATCTTCTCCAGGAATGTTAACAATTTTAGTTTGAAAAGAAAAACCACCCCCAAGGATCGTTGATTGAATGACTAGACGATAGTAAAATGCCTTGACCAATTGGGCATGGGAAGAATATAAGCTATTGAAACATCAGCAGTTATTTTCACAATTTTTTTTATCATTGTTTCTCATGGTAACATAATTAAGAAACAACAACACATGAAATCAGAGTAGCTGAATTTACAATATAAGTTTTGACAGCAATGCTAGAACCTGGGGAAAATAAGACATGTAACCAATCCCAACAGAAGCATTTAGTTGAAAGTTGAGAGATAATAAATATTGAAGCCACCTGTACTTGCAGCAAAGGCATTTTTAATGGATGCAATCACAGGGATTTCAAACTTCTACATTTTAGCTAGAAAGAGAAAAAAAATAACAAGCCAACCTGATAGTGGATATGCAGAACTATTAACAGCTACATACCTGCACAGTTGATGTATTCTCAAAAAAGTTGCGCATAAGCGGCGGCCATGTTCAAAACGTCATCCGGAATCCATGACTCACCCATCTTGGGAAATGTGTTAAACGCATGGCCCTGGCAATTTTTGCAAGCAAGAAAGTTTAAAACCAGCATTTACCTCAAAGCAAAAATGACACAAGTAGATTTATTCATATTTCGAAAGAGAGAAGTAAAACTTAAGTTACAATGTTACATACAGCATCATTTCCCGCAACAAAGGCTCCTGAGACTGCAGTGATACCAACTATGATGCTTACAGGAAGAGCTAGCCTCTTAACTTTTGCAGCCTCACGAACCCATGTTACTGACTCGGCAGGAGGTTCAGGCATGACAACAGAAAGAGCGGTCCAAAAGAGTCCGCAATAAATAGCAAACGCTGAGGTAAGGTGAGCGGCAAGGCGGTATGGGCTAACTCTTGGTTGGACATACTCTGAAGGTGGCTCCTAAGAGAGCAATAAAATAAAATAAAAATCAGGAGCTTCACATCTTATATTAGGGTTTGACAATAGGAAAGGCGATAAAAATTACCTCCAAACCACTTTTAACCATCCACCAGCCAATTAGTCCTTGCCCAGCACCAAGACCAAACAGACCAGACAATCTAACTCCAAGACGCAGAGTAATATACCCCTTTCGAAGGAAATATGAGAATGGCAGAGCAAACATGACACCAAGAGCCCTGCCCCACATACGATGGGCATACTCCATCCAATATATGAACTTAAAATCTTCGATACTCATCCCTTTGTTCACACTGCAATTGGTTAAAAAAATATGTAATATTAGCATATCCAACAATTACCTGGTCCCATTTTAAAAGTGGCATACTGGCATCAGTTCATATCATAACCAGAAAAGTCTAGTAGTACCACTAATTAACTTACCATTGACCACCAAGAGCAGGCATGTAACATTTTCATAAGCATCGTATATTTGTGAAGATGCCTTAAATAAATAATGTCATACCCCCCCCACCCCACAAAAAAAGAATCACATACTCAAAGCCAAACTTTCGATCAAAAATTTTCATTTCCACGTTTATCTTGACTTTCACTAAAAATTTAGTCAAGCCAATCATATACACATATTTTCCTTTGCCATGCTAAAATTCAGACACAAAATTGCGGTGCTAAAAATTTCTAAATACAGATACAATGATGCTATCGTACCTTTACCACCCACAACTATGACCCTGGACCACTACCACTCAGTACATTCTCCAGCACTAACAACGTTTACTGCCGTGCCATGAACAGTCTAACTCACTCTTTATTCCCTTTTCCAAACCGTAACACCAAAACAAAACCTATCACCTCAAACTTCCTCTAACCACCTCTGCCACCACAAATAAGCATAGTCCACAACTATCACCTCTCTGAATGGAATACATAAGTAACCAACCCCTTTTGGACTAATGCAAGTTGATCTCCACACTCTCTCATAAAGGCAAAGTTGCAGAAACAGAATGCAATTATAAAATAACTCTGTGATGGATATTTCTGTGTGTGAGAGAGAGAGAGGAGACAGTGATTTTACATTGCTGGATAAGTTGCCGGTTATTTTGGTGGAAAAAGACAGTATAATTATAACTTTATAAGCATATTAGATATTACTTTAAAGATCTAAATTTCAACTGACAGAAGCCCAGTGAAGAGCTTTCCAAAGTAAACTTTGGAAGAAGATTGTGTGATCTAAGATCTTAGATTTTAAAACTGGACTGTTTCTCTGGACAGATTAAAGGAGAAAAGGATACTCTATTTCAGAACATAGTGATATTTAAGACCACTGAACCTTAAAAGTCAACACAAACTGAAAGTAAAGATACACATACTCATGCTTGAACTAACCGCTTGAACTCAGGAGATTGCTTATATTTCTCAAACTCAACCAACCAGTCTTCGTCTGACAAAGGAGGAAGGCTACCAGTGAATTTCCAATCGGTCATTGAAAGACCAGACCGGGTCAATCGTGTCACTCCACCAAGAACTACCATACTAAAGACCCACGCAGCAGATGCAAAAAGCCATATACCTACCATTTTCTGAGCATGGGGTCCTGCAGTAACAAGGAACTTCAGGGTCTCCTTCTCCTTACATGAGGCTGCAGCTACAGTGGACATGATCCTAAATGAGGACTTATAAAATCCCTGAAAATTGCATCAAATCATTGACAAAAGAGCAGAATAAAAACGTAAGAATGAAATGAGAAAAATTCCTACACAAGAAAGAACCAATGGCCTGAAAAAAGAGAAGACTGATGAGTGAAGTAGCTAAATGTGATTAAAGGTAAACAATTCATGCAAAAAGTTCATAGCCGATGAAACAAAGTATGTTTCAAATTCAAGAGAACTGAATGATAAATAAAGAGGCTGAACAAAAAAGAAACCCAGCAAAGCAGTAACACGAGCTCAACAAAGCAAACCATAAAAGACAAAAATGGAACTTATCATGCAAACTGCAATAGATAATGCCAGGAGACAAGATTCAACTAACAAATCTTCATTCTGGTTATAGAAGATGGTTGCAAAAAGAAAAAGGAAAAAAAAGAAGGAAGTTTCACCATTAAATTCATCTCAAACCAACGATGGAATATCCTTGCAAAACACGGAAAGAGCCCATCATTCCAGCATACATTTATGCCACACAAGCAATCGAAACTTTTACACCCTAATCTTGAAAAGAGAACTGGATACATCCAGCTTCATTGAACTAGAGACTCAAATTCAAACAGCAGTCCACAATGCCATGAGATGGTCTCTTAACCATCATTCCAGTTATGAACCTTTTTTTTTATAAATAAAGTATATTAATTAGAAAAAGCGTCAGACCAGGAGACGTATCCTTGTACACGGGACATATACAAGACATAAGCAATTATAAACCAACATAACTGTCCATAATATTTACAAAAGATTCCCCCTCGGATGGATCCACCTTTGAACACCACATACCTGGTCTGCAGAACATTCTTCTTGAGACGTTCCAGATCTGCTTCTATATTGCCAAAAATCCTCCTGTTCCTCTCTAACCAAATATTCCACCAAATCGCCAGAGGAGCTGTACCCTACAACACTTATTTTTCCTTCTGCGCTTGTACACAGACCATCCTCGCAAAAGCTTAATTACAGATCGAAGCATGACCCACGAGATTCCAGCCAATCTGAAAACAATCTGTCATAGTTCCCTCACTACCGGGACAATGAAGAATAAGGTGATTAACAGTCTCTTCCTCATGTTTACACAAATAACACCTATTGACAAGAATCCTCCCGCGAGCTCTCAAGGTATCCCCCGTCAAAATGGCCTCCCTCGCGGCTTCCCAGGCGAATAAAGCCACCTTGGAGCCTTCGTCATAAACAACTCTATCTTCCGACAACACACTTCTTTTATAATCATATAACATCTCAAACATCTAGCTTATATCTTCAAACTCCCAATCTTGCAGCTCCCTTCTCAACATGGGACTCCACGAGTCTTTGTCATTATGATTAACCATTATCAAGTTTACCAATTTCTCCTGATCAACAGAGAGGTTAAACAATCTTAGGAACCTATCCTAAAGCTTTACATCTCCGCACCAAATATCTTTCTAGAATCTAACCTTATCTCCCTTACCAACCTCAAAGACAATATGACGCTTCAAGGAGTCCCACCTTTTCATAATCCCTTTCCAAGCACCCACCCCATGAGAGCAAGAAACTGCCCTAGGGTACCATAAATGGTTCCCTTCACCATACTTCCCTACCACAATCTCCCTCCACAATGCATTTCTCTCCACCATATACCTCCAATGCCATTTCCACAGCAAGGCCCAATTAAAATTCCTTAAATTTTTTTAACTCCCAAGCCTCCACTCCAACACCGGAGTGCACTGTATTCCAGTTTACTAAATAATACTTCCGCTCCTCCGTCCCCCCATCCCATCATAGAAAGTCCTTCTCTATTTTTCCAGCCTCCTGACCACTGAATTTGGAACCGCAAATAAGGATAAAAAGTAAAAGGGAAGGTTGGATAAAGTGCTTTTTATCAAAGTCATACGACCACCCTTCGACAATAGTTGCCTCTTCCAACCTGCCAACTTTCTTTCAAACCTTTCAATCACAGAATTCCAAGCAGTTACACTCTTGAAGTGTGCCCCCAACGGAAGACCCAGATATGTAGTCAGCAAACAAGCAGACTTGCACCCAAAAAATGAAACTAACTGCCCTATGTCCCCCACCTCACCTACCGGAATAATCTCGCACTTAGAGATATTAATTTTCAACCCGGATGTTACCTGAAAAAATAGGAGAACCAAACGAAGATAACCCAGTTGAGACCTCTTAGCTTCACAAAAAAACCAAAGAGTCATCTGCAAACAATAAGTGCAAAATATTCATCCCTGGATGTCCCACTCCACCTACTCCAAACCCCAGTTATGAACCTTATCAGGTTGTTATTAACTTCATAATGTTTCTATTTTTTGGAATGGAGATGCCTTTATTCAGAAAAAGAAAAGCCAGAATAGCTGCATTTGAAGCATTAGTAACCCTCTTACAACTGTCCCGTCTTTAGGCTTCCAGACAATGACATTGTCAAGGCTTCAAACACTAATAGAACCTAGGTGTTTAAGATGGGCCTTTTTGAATTATCTTCTCTCCAAGTAAACAAACTTTGACATATTCAATTAAAATGTCATTATTACATTGCACATAAGAGCATAGCCACAGCCATTCTAAATTTCTAGTCCCTTTCAATAATTCTAATCAGTCCAATTAAAATCACAAAGCTTCAAGAAAGTTGAATTTAAAAGAGTATGGGCAGAGACAAGATCCTATGATAATCAAGAAACAAGGATCAAAAGCCATAGATGATTTTATAAGGCAAAAGATAAGAACTACATTTTTAATAAATAAAGAGTTTAATTAAGGGCAAATTATCTTTTTAACCATCCTACAATTCGCACGTAACTGATTTGACCAACCACATTACAATATCCCAAATGTGACAAATTTACTTAATAATTGGGAGCGATTTGGTCCTTGCCCTTAAGGCTCCATTCAATTTTTTAACGAACTACTAATGTGGACTAACATAGAGATTTTATCAAGGGTATTTTTGTCTTTCATTGTGCACACATTTCTTTCCCCCCAACCTTTTTTCCTTCAATTCCACCATTATGGGTTCCTGGCAGCAGGACAGTAGCAACACCACACCCACCGAAAGTATAAGGACCTCTCACACTGTTTTTGAGATCCTCCAATTCCCCACCCCCACCGGTGTGCACCTCCCATGCTCTCCATTAATCCCTCTCCAAATTAACATTACCATCAATGTTACCTCTGAATTAAATCATCTCCAGCCATATTGGAGAGCAAGAAATATCTTATATTCCAACCCCTCCATTAATCATCTCTGGCCATCTTTGAAAAATGAAGATTTTTCTCCCTAAAATGTATTCTTTGTATCTGGGTTTTGATTCAAGAATGTGAGAAAAAAAATGGAGAGAGCTCAAGAAATTTACTGGCTTGCTCAATATGCATCTGTGATACACCTTAGAGAGTGGAATGCCCCTTTAATAGATGTTGACTCCATTCCACTTACTGGCTTGCTCGATATGCACCTCCTTAATTCAGTGGGCTTTAAAAGCAGCCTAATTTTTTTCAGAGAGAAAATTGCTATGAAAATTTCTCTCTCCAAAAGAATTTTGGCCTCCCTAATATAGTGAGTCTTTTGTGATTCATGAATGATGAAAAGGTAGGGAGGGAGTGAGAGAGAGATACCCCATGATTGTCCGACATTAGAACATAGATCTGGAAAGTTTGACCTCCGCCTTCGACTTGCGCATGTCGACGACGGTGTAACGGTGGTTGTTTGTTCTTCGAATCTTCCATCATGGAACCTTCCAGATCTTGCAGAAGACACGAAGGAGAATGAAGGACAGAGGTTTAAGAGGCAACTCCTAGGTGGAGCAGTGGGAGCCCTTGGTCACACTTGACTATCTACCCTCGCCACCACCCTCTGCCCCTCCACCACCACTGTCACACCCACAATGCATTCTCCCACAAAAAAGAAGTATGTAATGGAACCATCTTAACTGGAGACAACTTGCGGGCTCGTCGCAAGATCTACGTTAATTGGTGTTATATGTGCAAAAGGAGCAATGAATGTGTGGACAATTTGCTTATTCACTGTCCCATGGCGGCGGAATTATGGAATTGGATTTTTGGTCTATTTGGAGTTTCCTCGGCTATCGGATGAGTTTTGGATTTATTCTTGGGCTGGTCCCTTTATAAAAGGAGTAGGAGAAATTCCTTATGGGAGGTTGCACCGTTGGCTGTTTGTTGGATCAATTGGAAGGAAAGGCATTGGAGGGCTTTTGATAACGAGGAAGGGATTGTAGAGAAGCTTAAAGATATTTGCTTGCGCACTATTTCTTCTTGGTGTCCTGAGTTAGTGGATCTATCTGATACTCCTACTCCCTCTCTAGAAGAAATAGTGAATTCCTTCCGTCTCGAGCAGCTCGAGATCTCTTGTATTTGCACTATATTGTACATAGGTCGCGTCACCTGTTTTGACACTCTTCGTATATAATACTTTTACTTATCAAAAAAAAAAGTATGTAATCCTTGAGATTCAGTAATTTAGTACATTTTTTTCTTTTCATAACCTTTTGCTTTTTGAATTTTTCTATTTTGACATTTTTAAGCATCTGAACCAATGTCAATCCATTTGCTACAAAAAAAATTAATAGTAAATTGAAGGAAATATTCTAATTAAAGGAAAAAATATTTGGTGAAGAATGGGGTGCCCATTCAAAGACAAAAATACCCTCATAAAGTCTCTCTGTTAGTCCACATTACTAGCCCATCACCGGTTAAAAAAATGGATCGGCGCTAACGGCAAGGACCACATCGCACCCAATTATTGAGTACATTGGTCATATTTGGAATATTGTAATGTGGTTGGTCAAATCAGTTATTCGCATAGGATGGTCAAAAAGATCATTTTCCCTTCAATTAATAGCCAATTACGTATAATATTGTCAATTAACACTTAGAAATACACTAATTAGCTCTCCTCCTAGTAGTCTTGACTATTGTAATGGCTAAGTGCTTCAACAAACGAATTCATCTTTCTCCAGGAAGTCTATCCCATCTCTTCACAAATCTCATCAATGTGGTCTGAAGTGCAAGTCCTCTTGTAAAAGTCTAATTATCTTTTTCAATGTTTGTATCTTTGTGGTTGTTTGTTTGAACATCTTCTCCATTGCATGGCAGCTTAAACTTAACATCCTCAGTCAACTTAACCATTTGTCATTTACAACTTAACTCTAAAGCATACAGGTTTGAAACGCTTTCCACATGACCCAAAAATCCGTGTTCGAATGGAAGGATGAATCGTGCCCTTGTTGCCAAGAGTCATTCCTTTTTATTTTCTAAGAGGATAGTGATCCAATTAAGCCTTATAATGTGTATAAGGACTTCATATGACTCAGGTGAACCCTAAGAAACAATGAAGGGCTCTTGTATAGCTTTGAGCTTGTCCTTACCATCTATAACCAATAACAAGAAGTACAACATCAACCTCCAACTTCATATTTTTCAATTTCACAATAATACAAAGTTGGAGGCTAATGTTGTACTTCTTACTATTGATGGCAAAAAGAAGCTCAACGCCAAGTTACCGGCTGTTTCACACCCTTTCCTAATGTCTTAGAATTTCCCTCAAACATGATGTCCTTGAAAAGGCAATTACGCATTCATTCGATCACTCACTCAAAGCTAAATACTAATATTTTATCTCTTGATTGGAGGGGCACAATTCATTCATATTCCAAACATGTAAATTGTGAGTTAAGTGGAGAATTTTCGAGCCTGCACAATGTAAAGTAAGATGCAAATGGTTGGGTCCACAGGAGGATAGTAAGTTTAATCTTCGAGCAAAGAGAAGATGCTTCAACAAACAACCACAGAGATGGAGATATTAAAAAAAGGACTAGGTTTTAAAAGGAAACATGCATTTCAACTTACAACATTAACCACAACGATGAAACTTGCGAAGAGATGAGATGAGATGAGATGGACTTTCTACAGAAAGAAGAATTGGTTTGCCGAAGCACTTGTCCCTTAGGTCATTAGTGATTGATTATCTATTTATTAATTAAAGGCAAAAGAAAACATGTGCGGTTATGGCATATTATAAGCACCTATTTATAGTATGTTTTGTCTCGAGAACTACACTAGTGACATTGAAACTTGTGTTCGAGTGATTTTCAAAACAAAACTTACTATACCTAGGATTTTAAAATGTACCCTTAGGGCCCATCTTAGCCACCCCTTAATTTATAGTTGTCAAAGTCGAGGGGCGCCAAAAAGACGATAGGTCCAAATTTGAGACGAGGAGAGGCGAGGTGCTAAAAAGGCGCTCAAGGAAAAAATAGTAAGGAAAAATACATATAAGTATATTACTTAACAAATATCAACAAAGCATATTATAAGTGAGCATAATACATGAAACTAAGTGTTGGAAAACTAGTGTTTTTAAGTGAAGTAAATTGGGGCTTTGAGACACTAATTTATTTGAGTCATTTATGTAATGACTAGGGTAATTGTGGAATTATGTTTTTCTCCATGAATACATAAGAAATTACTATATTTATTTGTCCAATTCGGATTTCGGATGAATAAGTTATAGAGGCTTAAAGTATGACATTGGAAGTGTTGGAAATGGATTATCGTACATTGGAAAAATATTAAAGGTTTGAATGGTTTATATATAAAGGCTCCCTTGTGTTGGATAAGCTTGTATAGAAAAAACTATCTCTCCCGTGCCTGCAGGGGGGGGGTGCGAATCAAGATCCAATTTGCCTTGGGCCGGCTTACGCGTGTGCAATGGTATTGCATGCCTTATCATTGACTTACAATGGTATTGCATGAAAAGTAAGGATAATCATGTTGACAGTGTGCTACTAAAATGGCCTCATAGTCAACTTTCTTAAAATTTTATAATAAATAGCTAAAAATAGATACTCATTTTGGGACAACTCAATATTAGAACCTCAATAATAAATGCATTCATATAGAAGAGACAAAATCCTAAAGCACCTACTTATAGTAACTTTTGTTTAGACAGCTACCCTTAGTAGAATTGGAAACCTGAAGTGCAACTACATGAATTCTATTCTAATTGGGTTTGGCTAACACACATAAACTTAATAATAGTAAGTTTTGTCTTGAAGATCCCTAGTACACAAGTTACAATGCTACTACGATAGTTCTCAATACAAAGCATACAATGATACAATAAATAGATGCTTTTAAGTTACAATGCCACTATAATAGTTCTCGAGACAAAATCACAAAATATACAATAAATAGTGGCTTAAAACATGACTCAAAAACACATGTTAGTTTCACTTTTTAATTATCTTCTCTAAAATAAATTTATTTTGAAAAAATCAATAACACGTCAAAAGCTAGTCCTGCATTGCACGATTAATTTAGAAATAAAAAAGTATCCACAAAAACAGACTTAACCACGTCAATTCTAATCCCTTTCAGAAATTTTAATCAAACCAATTAAAATCAAGAGGCTTCAAAACACATCAGTGAATTAAAACATAAATATTAAGGGGAAATGGAAAGGTGAAAGAAATAAAACCTTAGGATAATGGAGAAAGGAGGATCGAAAGCCATATATGATGGAATTCCTAGCGGTAGCTGAGCCAATGTTTCCCAAAGTAGAAGAAGAAGAAGAAGAAGAGAAGCGACTCGAGAGGTTCGCCGGCGATGAGTGTCCGGTGGGGATCCTAGTCGCCGGCGATCCGCTTTTATTCCATGTAGATGATGATAACAACTGATTCAAGGATTTGTTCCTCCTTACAATTGACACCAACCTGCTCTCGAACATTTCCTCTCATACACACTCTCTCTCTCTCTCTGATGGGCTTCCTTTTGGACAGAAATGAGGGTTTAGGCAGGGGGAAGAACTTTGGGTTTAAGTTTGAGAGTGAGCCGGTCCGGTTCAGTCAGTATTGAGAGTAAATCGGTTCGGTTCGATATTCGTGGACATTTAGATTGCCGTGGAAACTATAGGAGGTTCGGTTACATTAAACAAAAGGATGCACTTTTGAGGTTTGGACCTTTCATTTTGGTGTTATTTTGATATTTTGTATTTTTGTGCTACTTTTAAATGTATTAAAATTAAAATAAATAATGTATTTGAACATGTTATTTTGCATTTTCACTTTGAGTTTATTTTGTAAATTGTATACAAATAATTAATGATTAATCATACGAGGTATGATTCGCATAATCCAAGAACCATACAATTGTAGAAACTTCATAGAAGAATGAATGGATTTGTACATGAAAAATAATAATAATGGGGCCCAACATAAAAACACATTTGTTGTAAAAAGAAGTTTGCCATAGTTGAAAAAATCCATGAAAATTCTTTTGATGTAATACATAAAAAATTATGACAAAAACTTTTTGAAAGGTTCACAACTGAAGATGTCTTTGTAATTAACAAAACACACATATTGTAATGCATTGATGAACTTTTCATTTTATAAAATAATTGCATATTCTTATTTCGATGTTGATTTAGAGACCTATTTTTCATGGAGTAGCCTATTTAACTACTTACTAGCTAGGTCGTTTGCTCCAGAGCTTAAGCTATGTTAGGCTTGGTAATTGTAACTCATTATCCATTAACCCACCCAATCCAACTTAACTCATTAATATTTTTGGGTTGAAGCGGGTAACCTGTTTCAACCCAATAACATTAATGGGTCGTGTTAAAGCGGTTGAACCCGTTATCCATTTCTATCACGTGACTTTTTATACTATAAATTGATCTTTTATGGGAAATTTTTGGGTTGTGATGGGTCGACCCGCTTTAACTCGTTACCGTTTCAACCAGACTCATTTCGACCCAACTTATTTCAACCCGTTTGACATTTGGGTTATAATATGTTTCGACATGTTTCAACCTATTACACATGCCAACCTAACCCAACCCACCCAATTACTAGGCCTAAGCTATGTAAATCGTGTCCCATCTTGCAAAGTGAGACTAGCCCTTTGGAAAAGTTCATCAACACAATTTTAAGTGTGAAAGCCACGTCTAGAATGTGATGATAATCGTTTTTGGTTTGTTAGTTCTCAGTTATCATGCCAATATATAGTTATTTGTATTAAATATTTGTAATTATTATTTAGTTGTAACTGCCGTATATAGCTTTTTTTCCTTATATAGTTCTTGTCTTATTAGAATTTCTACCTTGTATAGGTTTCTTGTACTCTACTTGTGTAACCATAATTGTAACTCCCTATAAATAGGTGGTTCAATAACTCATCCTCCAATGTAAGATCCAAACTTGTCAAGGATTTTGTTTATATAATTAATTTTGTTAATTTACTAATTGACAAGTTAAATCAATAAAAGGCAATGAAAGGTTTATGATGTTATTCATAATTATTGTGAGTTTCTACATGGTATCAAAGTTTTGCTACTAAAACCTCCTTTCATCCCTTTGTCGTCGCCGCCCATCTTCCGCCTCCATGGCTTCCAGCAACCAAACCCTCACCGTCCACAATCCCGTTGATCTAAATCAAACCTTCCAACTCATTAACATCTCTCACTACAATATCACCAAACTCACCACCACCAACTACATTGTTTGGAAACTCCAAGTTGAGGCAACCCTCATTGGCTATGACCTCTACAAGTTCGTAGATGGCTCACATCCATGCCGCCTCCCACCATCCTTTCCAAAGATGCTCAAACATCAAAGGTGTTCCTACGCCCAACCCACAATACCAACCATGGATCCGACAAGAAAAACTTATGTTTGGTGCCCTTGTTGGTTTCCTTTCTACTCCATTGGTTTCCATTGATCCAACAGGTCGTCACTACCCGCGATCCATGGCAAACCCTTGCTCGCACCTATGCTCACCCAACTCATGGTCATATCAAGCAGATCAAGTACTATCTCAAGCAAGCTTCCAAGGGCACTCAGTCGATCTTCGAATACATGCAGTTCGTCAAAGGTCGTGCTGATGAGCTCGTTGGTCTTGTAAAACCACTTCGACCATGAGGATCTCATTGAGATCACCCTCGGGGGTTTGGATGATGACTACCACCACATTGTTGATGTGGTTGAAGGCCGCGACACTCTTATCTCATTTGTTGAGCTTCATGAAAAACTCATCAATCGCAAGCTGCTTCTCAAGCAATCACAGGCCGTGTCCTTCTCGCATCCTGCTTCGGTCAATCATGATACCCCGAGGACCACTAGCTCGTCTGCTCGGTAACTGTAAGTCAAGTTGGCAACAAATAAGGCTAGAAGGGACCTTATTTAAAACTTTGAGAATAGTTTTGAAAAACTTCAAAAGTTGCAGCGAAAAACACAACCTTTGTCACTCAAGTCAGCTGATATAGTGTCTGTCAGCTGCCTAAGCTGTAGAGCTGTCAAATAAGGCAAAAGCCCCCGGGCATGCCCGCCCCGCCACCCATTAGGGGCGGGTTGGGCTGATGTATTAAATACCCGTTTGAAAAACGGGCTTTTCAGGCTTTGCGGGGCGGGCGGCGGACAGCCCGCACTTTCTTACAATTCTTAATTTTTAAAAAAACATATACATTGCAATATTACATTGTGCAACTTGAGCCCAACAGCAACTGTCATTTGCCAAGCCCATTCCATGTAATCGTCTTTAGGGTTAGTATTAGTACTCAAAAAGTCTAAATCTCTAATCTCAAAAATCAAAAGTTGAAAAAGTTCTCACACTCTCTCTCACGCTAACGCACAGCACATCGGACGGCTTCAGACTTTCTTCCTCCGGCGTTGCGCCGCCTCGTCCTCGGCACTAGCCTCCGGCTCCGTCTCAGAGTCACTGCCACTGGTCCGTCTCACAGAGTCACAGCACACGCACAACACGTCGCACCGCCTCCGCCTCCTCTTCTTCCCCTCTCACGCATTCTCCAGTCCAGCGGCAGCGACTTTGTCTCTTCAGACTTCAGTCTTCCTCTCTCCTCCATCTCTACTCATCCAGCTTCGCCGTCGACGAATTGGTCTATTCAGCCTTCCTCGGTCCTCTCTAGTTTCATCTCAGATCTCACGCTCTCTCTCCCATCCAACCTACTTCTAGATCCCGTCTATGCTCCTCCGACTTCCCCGTCACAGCCTCAATTTCTCCATGCCTCCATTTATGTTCTATTTGAGTTGTGATATACTGATATGGTCCGTATGTCAATGTTTACAGGTCTTGTAGATAGCGTGTACTATATACAAAGAGGATGGACGAGACGACGAGGTCAAACACGAACAAAGTTGACTGTTGAGACAGATTAATTGTTTTTCATCCATCCATTACTCTTTTTGTGTTGTGCAAATGTGTTGCTACTAGTCATAATTCTTAAAATCAACTCACCAAATGAGTCTTTGTTTGTCTTGAGCAACAATCGCCTCGTTTTTACTTTTGAATTTAATGGTTTATTTGTTCAAAATCTAAATCTATTGTAAATTCAAATAATTGATAATAAATTTTAATGGTTTATTTGTTCAAAATCTAAATCTATTGTGAATTTAAATAATTGATAATAAATAAATAAAATATTTAAAAAAAACTCATTTTTTGCGGCTTTACCCGTTTTTCCCGTGGCCCTACGCGGGGCGGGTTGGGCTAGGGGATTCTAGGACCGTCATGTTCGGGCTTTCCCGCCCGGGCTTTTCAGGCTTGCGGGCAAATCCGCCTCGCAGGCCCATTTTGACAGCTCTACTAAGCTGATGTTGTCAACTAAAAGGAATATAATGGTCATCTGGCTAACACAATTTTAATGTTTTGAAAATAGATCACAAGCTATAAGGAAAGTACTGAAAGACAATTTATAAAACAAGTAAGTAAACAATTTATGTAAAGAACTGACTGACACTTAAGTAGATTAAGACTGCTTAAGTGTTAGAACAGTTTGTAGGAGCTGATGAGTAAAGACAAAGCAATTCAAGTGGTTCACAGTATAAACTGTTACGTCTACTACCAAGTTGGTCAAACTTGGATTTTTGAAGTGCACTAATATTATTAATAATCTAGATGATCACTAATGGATCAATGTACAATAAAGACTGGTGTTTATGGAGTATGATTGAAAACAATCACACTCGTGGGACAATCAAAAGGTTCCTTGAAGAATATGAAAGAAGTAAGGAATGTCTTAACAATGATTGTCAAAATCAATGAACTAGAAAAGAATAGAAATCAAAGATTATCTAGCTAAAGTTTTGGCTGAGGCACTTCAAAAAATAATCTGCTTGAGAGAGTATGAATGCTTCAGTGTTTTTTCTTCAAAAGGTTCCTGTGGATATATATAGATGAATTTAAAGTGCAATTCGTTAGAAACACATTTGAATTTGAAATGTGTCAATAATTCGAAGGTATCTTCTCACAAGATCATAGGGATCCTGTGTGGGAGATAAACAACAATATGATCTAGCAAAACGTAAAATAGGTAAATGTCAGTACCAAGAAATATTTAAGCATAAAAGGTAAAGAAGTTGACACTTAAAACCGTGGGTCAGCAACTTCTAGGTAGCTGACAATATGATACTACAAGCTGGCCAAATATTCTTTAATCAAAGAGATTATAAGTTCTAACAATCTAAGTAAAAGCATAATGATTTTAAGCAAATTTTAATTTAAGCATAATTCAACAGTAACCATCCTCACAAGCTCGACAATTGTCCTCGTAACCTCGACAACCCTCTCAGTCCTCGGCAATTGCTCCTTGACAACAATGACCATATCTTGGAAAGTGTTAAGGATGTCGCCAACAGGGACACACAGTTGCTCACTGCCCCAACTATCAACTGGTCGCCACCACACCTTTACCTACTGCTCCCAACTCAGCCAATGGCTCCAAGTGGCAACCACGGGCATACCTAGCAACCACAGTAGACATAGGGACACCGAGCTGACTTCTGACACTGGTGCTTCTCACAATGTCATTGGCAACCTTGGCAACCTCTCTCTACACCCCAACTACGTGGGCACCGACGACATCGTCATTGGTGATGGTATAGGGTTAACTATCTATAAAACTGGTTCTTCTTCTCTTTACACACCATCACACGCATTTGCCTTGCATAATGTTCTCTTTGTTCCCAACATGAAACGTAACCTTATATCCATATCTCAATTTTTCACCTCCAATAAAACATCTATTGAGTTATTACCATCTTCTTTTCATGTGAAAGATCTATTGACAGAGCATATTGCGATGACCGGGCACTCTAAACATGGTGTGTATGAATGGCCGACCATTAACCCTCTTCCTCGTCCATCTGCTTATGTGGGCGCTAAAGTTTTTCACCAAGATTGGTATCATCGGCTTGGTCATCCATCTGAACCCATCCAACGTCAGATTCTATCTAGTTTAGGTGTAGCTTTAGACACTACTCACATTAGACAAATGCATTGTAATGATTGTTCATGCAATAAAAGTCACAAAATCCCTTTCGCATTCTACCATTGTGTCTTCTTCCCCACTTCAACTTATTTACTCTAATGTCTAGACCTCTCCCATTCATTATGTAGATGGATTAAAATACTATGTGATTTTTATCAATCACTACATCCATTATATATGGCTCTACCCACTCAAACGAAAGTCTGAGGAAACCACCATATTTTCTGGCTTCAAAGCCCTTGTGGAAAATTATTTTAAAACAACCATTGTCACTATTTACTCTAACAATGGAGGCAAATACACGAGACTTGTCCAGGACACTGTCTTGGTCGCCTACCTATCCATTAATGGTATCTCTTATCTTACCTCGCCACCTTATACTCCGGAACACAAATGGGTTCTTGGAACGTCACCATCGACACATTGTTGAGACCAGTCTCTCTCTTTTCCCTAAAGGTTATCTTCCGCTGCCGTTCTGGTCATTTACCTTCCAAACAATGACCTACCTCATAAATCGACTACTAACACCTACATTCGAACAACTATCTCCCTATCAAAAATTGTTTGGGTCTCTACCTAACTACTCCAAACTCCATGCCTTCGGTTGCCTTTGCTACCTTTAGCTCCGCCCATACTCTGCCCACAAACTCATTGCTCGCTTCATTCCCTGTGTCTTCCTAGGTTATTCGCTCACCCAAAGTGCCTATCTCTATCATGATCTAAGCACCACCAAGTTGTTCATCTTGCGTCATGTTCAGTTTGTTGAGTTTACATTTCCCATGTCCACCATCGACACCCACCTTGCTCGCTCCAATGATTCCACTCGAGCCACTTGGTTACCTCTGCATGAACTACTCTTGGATTCATACACATCGTCCTGCCCGCTCCAGTAACTCCATGCCAGTTGTTCCTAGCACTAATCAGATTATGGTTGATCTCAGCTCCCTCATACACATGTGCACACAGCTCAACCATCCTCGGCAACTAGCGACCTGCCCGAGGACAACTTTATACATGTTACTCGCTCATCCTCGACATCATGCCCCATGGCCGAGGATAGCACTATGTACACTACTCCTCTTTCCTTGGTACCGAGCACCCTAGTCGAGGACAATCCAGTGCCCGTTGAACCCGAGGACGTTCCTGTGCCCGCTGCTACCAGTACCTCATCTATTATTACTCGCCCCAAGAATAATATTTAGAAGCCGCTCACCAAACTCAGTCTCTCGGCTCAACTAGCAGTGGATAGTGAACCAACATGTGCCACTCAGGCTCTCAAAGATGTCAAAGTAGCACCAAGACATGTCTAAAGAGTATGACGCACTGGATCACAATGGTACTTGGGATCTGGTTTCCTCGGTTGGGGCTCACAATATTGTTGGTTGCAAATAGGTCTTTCATATAAAACGGCATGCTGATGGCTCCATTGATCGCTACAAAACCTCGCCTAGTTGCCAAGGGGTTTCACCAGTGACCAAGCGTCTACTATCATGTGACCTTCAGCCCAATGGTTAAACCTACCACAATACAAGTTCTCTCTTTGGCCATCTGTCAAGGATATGCTCTTCGACAGCTTGATGTGAACAATGCGTTTCTCCAAGGTATGGCTCAACCTCTGGGATTCATTGACAAGGACAACCCTTAGCATGTATGTTAGCTTTGTAAGTTGACCTGTCAAAACGGGCTTACGGGGTGGGTTTTCCAGCGAGCCTGAAAATCCCGTAAACATGACGGTCCTTATAACCCATGGCTAGCCCACTCCGCGTATGGCCGCGGGCAAGACGTGCAAGCCCGCAAAAAAATTGATTTTTTTCCATTACACATTTAATATCATAAACTAATAATAAATTATAAATACCATAAATCAAACCACCACATATTTATTTATTTATTCCAAAGAAAGAAACATTGAACATTGTCTTCGCCGAATCTGGTTGAAAGAAATCGATGTTGGGACTGGGAGGTGTCGATTGGAGCAGGAAAAGGCTGAGACGGACTTGGATTTGGTGTGACTTTGGAGCCAGAGCTGTTGTGAGACGTGAGAGAGAATGAAAGATCGATGGACTGAACATAGGGAGACATGTCGACCTGATTTGAAGACGACGCGGTGGACGCGACCGGACATGGTGGTTGATGAAGTTTGGATCTGGGGTCGTCGATGGAAAAGAAAGAGATGGGGAAACTAGCCAAAGGTTACCGGCCTATGGAGAGTGCCGCTAAGGCTCGGGTTAGGGCGGCGGGAACTCATCTGAGCCGAAACTGGGAGATGGAGATCAGGGTAGGAATGAGGAAGACGTTGGCGTTGGCGATGGGGATTCACTGGAGAGAGAGATAGGAGAAGAAAACCAGTGGATATGACGTTGATGGGAGACGTCCGACGGAAGTGAGAGAGGTGTGAGACGATGGGGAAAGGTTGAGAGATAGAAAAGAGAGATAAAGGGGGGAGTCGGGGAGATGACGGCTGTGACTGAAGAAGAGTGAAGTCTATGTGGATTGAATAAAATGTGAAGAGGGACTAAGGTAGGGTTTGATGGGATTTAGGAGGATTATATTTATATATTAAATACAATAAATACTAATTAAGTGACGGGCAGCCCGTCCCCGCCCCGCTCAAACCCATAGCCCATGCGGGTAAAATCTATGAGACCCGTTCCCAAACGGTCCTCCATTTCATTGGCCCAACCCGTAACTTTTAGGCGATGGGTTTGGCATGCCCATGGGCTTTAGCCTAATTTGATAGCTATAGTCTCAAATAGGATCCCCGAGCGTATGGTACAATGAGTTGTGCCAGTTTCTCCTTGCCTCGGGTTTAAAAACTTTGTGGCCGACACTTCACTTTTCATCCTTAATTCAGGGGTCACCATCATATATCTCCTTGTCTATATAGATGACATTATCATCACTAGGAACCAGTCTGATGTTGTCCAGACCTTCATCTCCCTACTCGCTTCTCGCTTAAGGACCTTGGTGAACTTCACTATTTCTTTGCTGCTAAAGTTGTTAAGTGACCAAGTGGTCTCATGCTCTTCTAACGCGGTTATATTGCAGATCTCCTCACTCGCACGGGCATGACAGATACCCACCTTGTTGCTACTCCCCTCATCACCTCACCAACTCTAACACTTCTATCAGGTACTACTTTTACCGACCCTACAGAGTTTCAAGTTGTGATCGGAGCCTTCAGTATATGTCTCTCACTCGCCATGATGTCGCCTATGCAGTCAACAAACTCTCTCAGTTCATGCATAGGCCGACCATCGAGGACTGGAATGCGACTAAACGAGTTTTCTCGCTATCTATGTTGGGCCATTGATGCTGGAATTCTCCTTCATCGTCAGTCTCCCTTAGCTCTCCATGTATTCACCGATGCCAATTGGGCAGGCAACAAAGATGACTACACTTCCACCAGCGCCTACATTGTCTACATTGCCAGCAACATGATCTCTTGGAGCTCCTAGAAACAACGCATTGTTGTTCGCTCCTCGACTGAAAGCTGAATAACGAGCTGTGGCTGCCACTGCTATCGAGGTCTGTTGGATTGTGTCTCTCCTCGAAAAGCTAGGTATCACCTCCTCCACTCAACCCGTCATCTACTATGACAATGTGAGCGCCACTAGTCTTTGCTCGAACCTACCCGGTCTTCCATACTCGCATGAAACATGTGGCACTAGACTTTCACTTCATTTAGCAATAGGTTCAAGACGGGCTCTTACGGGTTTCTCATGTTTCCTCGGTTGAACAGTTGGCCGATGCCCTTACAAAACTATTTGCTTGCTAGCGGTTCCAACAATTACTTCACAAAATTGGTCTCTCCTCTCGGACGTCCATCTTACGGGAGCATATTAGAGAATAAATATTTGTAATTATTATTTAGTGGTAACTACTGTATATAGTTCTTTTCCTTGTATAGTTTTTACCTTATTAGAACTCCTACCTTGTATAGGTTTCTTGTATTCTACTCCTTGTGTAAACCTAATTATAACTCCCTATAAATAGGTGATTCAACCAATGAAAGGCTTATGTCGTTATTCATAATTATTATGAGTTTCTACAATTTGGTCATTGGGGTTTAATTAATTCAACATAATTGATTAAGCTTTTTGATGACTTATTATTAGGTGGCGTGCTAAAGGTTATAAGGCATATGTGTGAATTACTTGTGTTTGTGCATCGGACGATTGGTGAACCTATAAACACGAGACGATTTCTCACGTGCATGCAACCATCTATTCTACGTTGGCAAGTATGTAATCTCATCGTCTTTAATTTCTTAAGCAGTTGGTCGTAAGCGATTCCTTACTTATGATGCTTGAACCCAATTGATGCTTTGATTCTAGTTGTTTATATATTTTGGTTATTGGTTGGTCGAGTAATTAACTCCTTCAGTTTTTTGTTAGCGGTTAGAATTTCAGTCCGATTGTATGGTCTGAGGTAGGATCTTTGTTTTTTATTGGATCTGCTACCAATTTATTATTGATTCTTATTGGTGACTGTATGCGTACACTGATTCGAGAACTAGTGTTTTGGGAGTATCAAATTGGTGGTACAATTTTTATTATTTAGACATTTAATTCTAGGGAAGGTCTGAGCTAGAACACGAAGATATTCTTTTGCTAAATTGATTGTGTATTCTTATTTAAATGCCGATTTAGGAGGCCTATTTTCATGGAGTAACATATTTAACTACTTACTAGTCACATAGTTTGCTTCTAGACTTATGCTGTGAAAATTGTGTCCCATCTTACAATTTTGAACAGTGAGACTAATTAGCCTCGTGGAAAAGTTCAACAATACATTTTTATTGCAAAAAACGAGCTAGAATATGATGGTTGTCTTATTTGGTCATTTAGTTGTCATTTATCATGTTGTTATATAGCTATTTAGTCGTTGGGGTTTAATTAATTCGACATAATTGATTAAGCTTTTTGGTGAGTTATTATTAGGTGACATGCTGAAGGTATAAAAGGCATATGAATGGATTACTTACGTTTTTGTATGAGTAATGCTAAGGATACTCAATCTATCTATCTAATAACTATTATTAAAACAAAAACCGTTGCTGCCACATGACGACTTTCTATAAAATGGTTGTCACGTGTCAATCTTCTGTAAAATGAGAATAAAAGTTTACAAATAAAAAATTATTTATAAAAGTATTTAGTATAGGATACATTTTTTTTCCGGATAAATGTTATCACATTAATTTGATTTATGATAAAATCGTTTACTTATAAAAGTTTAAAGTTGCTCTTTAAAATTACGGATATGATAAGTTTGATTTTATGTTAGTCTATGATATTCTTGATCACATTTTGATTTATATGGTTAGAGCTAGTGTTGTCGAAAGGTGGGCTTCACTTTGGCCTAACAATGAAAAAGTCAAGCCCAGCCCATATGTGCTTCGGGCCTATGGGCCAAAACAAAGTATCTATAAAAAACATTACTACACTACAAACACTGGACCCAAGAGTTGAACATGCTTGATTCGTTATTCTGGAACAACAAACTAGACATAGTAATACTAATTCTGTTCATCATCTGCTTGGTAGTAAATAAAAACTTGATTGCATCATAAAATTCACAAAACTCATAATACGCTTTTCCTTGACATATATCCTATCCCTCACAACTCCCACCATTTTCCTCATCCCTCTCCATCGCATTAAGACATACAAAGACATCATGACTTTTATGCCTCAGTTATGGTTGTGGTTTCCTAGGCTTCATCGACTGCATGATGGGATGGAGCAACTTCTACAAGTTCCTTAACACCCTCATCAGTTGACTCAGCAGGCTGGTCATGAGAGCGATAGAGACAAAGATGAGAAAGCGAGTAAAACAGTAAATCTGTAAGAGACGTGCCTGTGTGTGTGTGATGCCATGGCTGTGGAGGCGGTGGCGGTGGTCCGGCAGAGGGCGGCAGCGGCAAGATCAGAGAGATCGAGCCTCGAGGACTAGGAGATGAAGACGATACGAAGACGAGAGATTAGAGATTAGAGATCGAGAAAGAGATCGAGACGTTGGAAAGAATATAGTGACCGAGCCTGAGCCACTGATAGTCTGATAGAGTGATAGGCGAAATAGCTGATAGGGTTTTTTTAAAAAGTTTTTGGCTTTTTAGTTTTTAAATAATTAAGTTTGTAACTTTAACTTCACTGAGTTTGTCAGCATTCACTTTCGCCTTCGATTAAGCCATTCAACAACTGCACTTCTTTGGTTTTGTGTGTCCGGCCATTGCCTAAGGCCAATTAGGCCCGGTTTTTTTTGGGCCTTCTAATTTGAAGCCCAGGCCCTTGAAAAGTCGGGTGGGCTGGACCGGGCCTATGGGTCGGGCTCGATTTTGACAGCTCTAGTTAGAGCATCACCAATGCAATCGTTGATTTGATCCTACGTGGCTGTAAGTAATTCACACTGATACGATCCAAGTCACATACTCGTGAACAAAAAACATCGATATGGTTCTAGTCGCGTACTCACGATGATAGAGTGCATCTCACGCAGCAGAAAAGCTTGAAGCAATGTTAATGAAGCTATGCGGATTGTGACACCTCGATACAATGCTACAATGCACAAAAGACTCGAAGTACTCTTCCATTTGAATGCGACAAACACCAACCTCGGTATAATGAAGAACGCCACAATAGGGATGTTTGATCCTATTGATAAGTTTGTGTTTGATTACTCAGCATCTCACCGAAGTAATCGCAAGTTCAATGAAAAACAAGGAGGTTTGAAGAAACACTCAAAACTAATATCATTAATCAAAGTTGTCTCTATAATGCAATGAAAGTAAAAGACTATTTATACTACCTAGAATTAACCCTAACCCTAGAAGGAATAAAAGGAAACAATTCAAGTATTCAACTTACCTAATCTATGTAGGAAACAATTAGGTAAGTTACCTAATCTAATTAGGAAACATAAAACAACCAAAGTAAGGAAAATCTACAAATCTCATTTTTCTACAAGGCTCACTTTGTAAAAGTGCCTTAAATCTTCCCCTAACCCTAATTTAACATACGAAAACATCCCTTTAGGGTTTATGACTCATAAGGGCATCATTTTGGTCTTTTTCGAACTCCTAAATTGGTCCTTGAACCTCCAGGGTTGTAGACGAAGCTCGTGCAAACTCTTGAGTCTTGATCCATGTATTTTAGAACCCTTGAAACTCGATTCATGCTCATATGGACCCTCGAACCTCGATCTACATGCTTCTAATGCCTCTTCCATGCTTGTGAAAATCTTAGTTCTTGGTTGGTGGTCAAAATCATATCATTCCCTCTCTCTTGAAAAGGATTTGTCCTCAAATCAAGACCTATAACAACATGACATGATTTAATGACAAACAAAATTATATGGAAATGATACTTACCATAGATGAATCTCGTCATCGCTTTGTGGTCAAGCTCTAACTCAATGCGATTCCATTTCGCAACTCCTTCCCAAATTGCACATGCTTTATCTCCGGGATCAAAGAGCAATCAAATATAAATTTCTTGAGACAAAGCCTCAAGGTACTCATCAATCCTTGCTCGAACCTGCATAAAGATTACGACAAGACTATGCACTACAAAACCGTTAGTACAAAATTTATCATGTAATAGGTTAGCATAAGTAGTATTTTACTTGAGATGATGAAAAGTTCCTCTAGCTTGAAGAATTGATTTCACATCTCTTTGTTTAGGCACATGCCCCACATTCAAACACATCCAAACCTTATCGCCGGGTTCGAGCACTAATCTAATAAACACCCCATGTAACTTGATGAGACCGTAATAACCACTATCAAGGAACGACCTCAACATAAATAAAAATATAGTAGGTGTGCTTTTAAGACCTCTTCAAGTCTCTTGCACAAAATTTCCTCACCACAAGTAATCTCAGCAAAAATTATTAACTGACTTATCAAGCTATCATAACTCATATTTTTGTCATGCAATTCCTTGGTATAACCACAATTACCAGGTTTAAAATTTAACCTAATAAATCCATTTTTTAGCACAATCATGCTTAACATCAAAACTTTATGCAATCCAATGCATATACTATTAATCATGCAAATCAATGAAATGATTATATAAGACAAGATACTACTATAATCAAATCTTTTGCTCATCAACTTACTTAATTCCTCGATTTGAAACAAACAATTGATTTCACTAGGTTTAAAGATCAACCTAACAACTTTCATCTTTTGTATATCCATGTTGATCAATAATGAATCATGCAACAATAAGAAATTACAACCAGAGTGCAATCTCAAGGATAAACATCCTTTATGTTCTTCATTCAAACTATAGGTGAAAACATGCATATAATCATTAACAATATGAAATTCAAAACCTTCGAAAGGTTTCACATGCTTAACACAATTGGTATTCCTCCATGAAACCATATGCAATCCATGTAATCTATAAATCTCGTGAAAGAATAATATAACATGGAAAACAACATCTTCTTTGAAACATGCATCAACATAACTCAATATAGAAGAATCTTGCATGTTCTCACATATAGGACTCACACAATTAGGTAGTTTAGTCACACCATGCAAACTCATCAATTCAACACCTATCAAAGTGTTATGGAACACATCTACTATCTCATGTTATGACTTAAGATGTCCTATATTAAGATTCACAACCATATCATCTTGCAATGAACTTGTAAATTGAATTCTAGTTCTATTCAATGCACAACTAAGAGATTCCTTCTCAACTTTCAATAAACAATGCAATCCTAATGACTTATCAACCAAAGTATCATCCATGAATGGACCTACATACACATGGTTAGGAATATGCAATGTCAAATTTAATCCATTAGCCATGCTTTCACCAAATTTCATCAAATCACTTAAACCATGGTGACTAACTAAACTTTGCAATTGAAACTTCATTGGCATGTCAAATGAACTAACAACACTTTTCATGAATAAGAAATTCACAAGACTAATCAAATTATCACAAGCAACACTTTAAAAAATTCTGAATTTCTTATCAAATCCTTGGTGCTTAACATGTAATAATTTAGGTGGCTTAACAATTTTACCCATGACACAAGTGTCCACGAACCTAGTCAATTGTCCAAACTCAACAACAATTCTATAACAACTCACCACATACCTTATTTTTCCAAGAAAGAGTAAGATCATACTTTTGAGAAAGTGTAGGTTCTACAACAATCTCCTTACCTTGTTGGTATTCTATCTTGAATTTCTTTTGGTGGTGTAGTCTTTACCTCTTGAAAATTTCGTGATAAAGAAACAATAGAATTTGGCAATGCAACATTAACTTGATTAGTATTAAAATTTGCCTCATTTTCTTTCTCTTTCTCACACACACTAATTTTTCACTCATTTTACCCGGTTATCTCACATTTTTCACTAGTCTCTAAAACCGACTCTCTCACTTTGTTTTCACACAAGCTTTTCTTTTTCTTGGCTATCTCACAAAACTCACTTTTATCTCTAGCCAAACTCTCATTATTTTCACTCGAGCTCTCCTTTTTCTTGGCTATCTCATATTCCTCACTTGTCTCTTTAGCCAAACTCTATTTTTTTTCTCGCAAGCTCTCCTTTTTCAAAGGCTTCTCTATATTCTTTTCCTCACTAGCCTTTCTCTCTTCACTAGCTATTGAACTTAACATCATATAATTCTCATAAGCTTGTCTTGGAGTCAATGGTGCAATTTTAATGGTTCTTTGATTGTGTACGAATAAATATCTATTTGTGTTGTCATCATAAGTAACACTCTTCTCAACTTGCCAAGATAGCCCTAGCAATAAATGAGTTTGGCGTATTGGCACCACATCACACATCACCTTATCTTCATATCTACTAATCTTGAACTTCATAAACACTTGCTTGTTCACCCTCAACTTACCTCCTCCATTCAAGCTTTGCAACTTATAGGGTTTTGGATGTTTGGTCATAGGTAACCCTAATTTCTTAACCATGGTCACACTAGCAACATTAGTACAACTACCTTAATCAATGATCACCCCACAAACTCGCTCTTGCACTTTGCACTTAGTAAATAATATTTTCTCTTTTTCAATCTCCTCAACACTTGGAACTCTCACTCTAACATCCTCCTGACTACAATATTGTTTTCTTTATCATCACCTAATGGTAAAGGATTAGAAAAACTTTCGTCACACTTTTTTATCTCCTCTTCTCTTAATTTTGAGTTCTTAATTTGCAACTGAAGATCCTCATAGTTTTTTTCAAAATCAAATTCCTCCTTGACTCTTTCTTCTCGTCTAACCTTAGGTTTAGAATTTGGTTCTATAGATTTACCTTTAAAGTAGTGAAACGGTACGAATTCCATCCTCATTACCCTCTTCATCTCTACCCAAGTCTCAATCGGTTGTATTCTATTTAATACTTTACTTGTTGTCAAGTCCCGCTAATAAACCTGAGCACAATGGGTCAAATTTTTAGAGACCACCTTAACTTTCTTCAAGTCGGAATATTCATAACAACTAAATATTCTATTCATCTTCTTCTCCCATTCTAAATATTCTTCGGGATTACGTCTACCATAGAAAGTTAGTATTTCAATATTAGCACCTCTATTGTTTCTAACTTCGGGTTTTGATCTCTCTCTACTATCCATGGTGTACCTACAAGAAATTGTCAGCAAAAAAAAAAAAAAAAACCTCACACACTCCCTTACGTATATCACTCAATCAATGTCACTCCTCTCGTGTTTACCTACTCTCACTCACCTTCAATTCCTTCAAGTTCTAAAAGAACTAGACAATTAATTCGGTGATTAATAGAAGTAAACAAAACCAAACTCAATCAACAAGAATCTACGTGTAGAGACAAAAAGGCAAGAGTGGAGTTTCAAGGATGATTGGCTCAATGATTTGATTTTGTAAAGGAAAGTTCAATTGATATTTTCGAACTTAGATGAGATAGATAGTAAACAATACCAAGTTCAATAACAAGTTTAGATTTCAAACTTCCAAGCTTTTCAGATTCTAAGTTACAAGATCAATTCTCTTTTCTTCTTCTTTTTTTTTTTTTGCTTTGTCGATCTCTAATTCTTTTGGATCGAATCTGATTTTGTTTTGTTTTTGTTTTTTGTAAATCAGCCTCTAAATCTTTTGGATTGAAAAACTCCTTTTTTATATAATCTTGCTTGGCCGAAATTTTTAAGCTTTAATCAAACAAATTTCTTTTTTGCAAAACTAAGGTTGGCTAAACTCTTATAAACAACACTATCACAATAATTTTTTTAACACGATGTCCGAAATTTAACAATGCAACAATTTTTTATTTATTTATAACCCTAGAAGATTAGAGTTTGAAATAACAAACAAAACACAATTTTAATAAAGGAACAAACTACAATTAATGATCCTAGTTCAAAGGAAGAAAAACAAACATATAATCAAAATAAGAACAATTTAAAGTAAGATAGATTATGGAAACGAAACTTAACTCTGATACCAAATGATACGATCCAAGTCACGTACTCGTGAACAAAAAACATGGATACGGTTTTAGTCGCGTACTCACGATGATAGAGCGCATCTCACGCAGAAGAAAAGCTTGAAGCAACGTTAATGAAGCTATACGGATTGTGACACCTCAATCCAATGCTACAATGCACAAAAGACTCAAAGTACTCTTCGATTCGAATGTGACGAACACCAACCTCGGTATAATGAAGAACGCCACAATAGAGATGTTTGATTCTATTGATAAGTTCATGTTCGATTACTCAGCATCTCACCGAAGTAATCGCAAGTTCAATGAAGAACAATGAGGTTTGAAGAAACACTCAAAACTAATATCATTAATCAAAGTTGTCTCCCTAATACAATGAAAGTAAAAGACTATTTATACTAGATAGAATTAATCATAACCCTAGAAGGAATAGAAGGAAACAACTTAACTTACCTAATCTATGTAGGAAACAAATAGGTAAGTTACCTAATCTAATTAGGAAATATAAAACAATCAAAATAAGGAAAATATATCAATCCCGTTTTTCTATAAGGCTCACTTTGTAAAGTGCATTGAATCTTTCCATAACCCTAATTTAACATAGCAGAACGTCCCCTGGGGGTTTAGGACTCATAAGGGCAACATTTTGTTCTTTTTTGAACTCCTGAATTGGTCCATGAACCTCCTGGGTCGTAGACGAACCTCCATGCAAACTCTTGAACCTTGATCCATGCATTTTAGAACCCTTGGAACTCGATACATGCTCGTATGAACCCTCGAACCTCGATCTACATGCTTCCAACTCATCTTCCATGCTTGTGACAATCTTGGTTCTTGATTGATGGTCAGAATCATATCACACACCCTCAATCACATGTGTCATTTTTCCCTCTTCATTCATATTCAATCAAAATAGATCTCTCCAATGCAATTGTGGAAGTAATCTTATGTGACATGCATCACACCACTAAAATAATATTTGACAAAAAAATAAAAAATAAAAGAAAAGATACTAACCAATGGAAAAAGTTTTTTAAAAAATAATGATTACTAGGATATATCCACATCCTCAAGTAGAATGTGAAAATTTCATATTGTTATCCACAATGTGAATAAATTTGGTTGCTACATCATATCCACATTTGCATTTGAGAGGTTTTTTCGTTCAAAAATGGTATAAATTCTAGGTGGTATCAAATTTCTTTCACATCCACATTAGCATTGAAGATGTTCTTAGTTTAGGATAAGGTTTTTTGCGATAAATGTTATCACGTTTGATTTACTGATAAAATCGTTTACTAGTAAAAGTTTAAAATTGCGGATGTGATCAGTTTGCTTTTACGTTAGTATATGATATTCTTGATCACATTTGATTTTATACGATTAGTTTAGGATAATTTTTTTTTTGGATAAATGTTATCACATTTGATTTACTGATAAAATCGTTTACTGATAAAAGTTTAAAATTGCGGATATGATAAGTTTGATTTTACGTTAGTATAGTATATTTTTGATCACATTTTTGAAACAAAGTGGTGAAGAATGTAGTTGTTTTGGATAACGGATTTGTGGTTCCACATAATTTGTATCTTCTAATGAAGTATCAAGCTCACATCAAAGTTGAATGGTGCAATCAATCCAGATCAATTAAACATTTATTTAAGTATATAAGTAAGAGGCATGACCGTGTTACTGCAACTGTTTGTTGAGGTTGTGGCGAGGATGGAGATGATAACAATGAAATTGTTGATGAGATAAATATGCACTACGATTGCATATATATTTGAAAACAGAGAGAGTACTATATATTATCACAATAACTTAAGATATAGGTAGTGAGAGCATCACCGTAAAACTCTCAAGTTATAACATATTGTTATTTTTGTTTAACCATAACAAAACTTATTTACTATTAATTTGAAAATCTTCGAGTTTTAACAAATTATCTACAAAAGAGAAAATAATAAATTGCAAATCTGTGATATTAGTCTTACCGAGAAAAATTGATCGACCACTCTGAAAACAAAAGTGTTAGAAAAATAGTTCATTAGTGTACTATTATTACTTTTATCAGTGTCTCATTGAAAATTACATCAATTTTTGGATTTTATGGTATATTTACTTGAAAACACTATGCTCATTTCAACAAATCTTATAATAGATTTCAATCTCCTTTATGCATTCAATCTAGTATACATACAAAAATTAGTTTAAGAAACAACACTAAATCAATCGTGCATCACACGGTAATAATCTAGCTTCTACTAAAACTTTAGCACTCAATGACATGACAACTGATGTGGTTATTATGGGTCCCATTTTTTACTTACTCCATAACCCTAGCTATAACTAAGATTAATTTTTACTAACCTAACCAATAAATCAATGTGTTAATTTATACCTAAAATAGTGTATCCGTTGTATTCTTCTCCAAGTCATACGCGATGCCTTCTTCTTCTCCGGCTCCGGTAGATCTCTCCGTTAACGAGATACCATTCCACGAAGCCCCATGTCTCTTTCCCCGGCTCTCTGTCTCCATCCCATATGATAATTCCCCCAAAATCATTACCAACCCAACAAAATCTCTTTGAAAAGGTGAGCGGCGATCATTGGCGGATCTAGAAATTTTCTCAGCGGGGCACAATGCATTTGGAGAGAAAGAGGGGGAAAGCTACCTGTGTTTTCTCATGTTAATTTTTTTTATCGATGACAAAACAGTGTCACTTAGGTGAAAAAAACAAAAAAATAAAGACGCAAACACAACCATCTTCTCATTTGAGTTACATCCCCTAATTGCTCGGAGAGAAAGAGGGAGAAGGTTACATGTGTTTTCTCATGTTAATTTTTTTATTGACAACAAAACGATGTCTTTTAACTTAAAAAAATAAAATATATATATAAACACGCGAACACAGCCACCTTCTCATTTGAGCTACGTCCCCTAATTGCTCTTATATTGTAACAAAAAAATATACATTATACTAATGCAAGGGATTGAACCAAAACTTTTGTTACAATCTCACAAGCACTTACCACTTCAGCTACATTCACTATTTAACTATATATTATTTCAAAAAAAAGTTATCATAAAAAAATATTAATAGACAAAAAAATTATTTTGAGCGGGGTCCATGTACACCGTATTTGTATACATGGATCCGCCACAGGCGGCGATTCCTCTTCTTATCTGGTGTGTGACAGCCCGACCCGAACTCCAATGCGGAATCCCAAGGTCGTGCCGTCAAGACAAGCTAAAAGATGGACAAGCACCCGCTAAGCGTAGTGGTGCGAGTCAAGAGTTGAACCAACAAACTCTAAACAGGAATGTTAAGCCATAACGGCAAAACCGAACAACCAAAACTAAAATCTGCGGAAGCAAATCATAAGTGGGACCAAAGCCTATAATTATAAACTAAGGAATACAAGGCTGAGAGACGACTATCTCTCGACAAATCTAAGACTCGCGTGACGCAACATTGCGCACGGACAACAAACCATCGGCAACCTAAGGCCGGTGAAGCATCAAGAACCCAACCTGATAAACGACAACTCTACGGCTAAAACATGCCGGAGGAATAAATCAACTAAAAGAGTAAGAGATAAAATACTAACCACTAAACCAATGTCTCTCGACTAAAGTCGTCGGAGATGACAATACCAACAATACTAGAACGAGTGAGCTAAAGCATGCTCGGAATAATAAAAGGGAACAACTCATAAGAGATACAACAGCTCGACCAAACAAGTCGGCTACCAAAATAATACAATAACAAAATACTAACATAATCTACCCAAGTAAAGTCTACATAACTTTACAATCGTGTCTCACAAAATACAAAATACAACAATACTAATAACCCCACTATTGCCCGGAAGACCACCTGCTATCCGTCAAGCGCCCGAGGCTGCAACGCGCACTAATCAAGCTAACTGCAAAAACTAAGGAAAACAAACACACGAAATGAGTCATAATGACCCAGTAAGTTACTAAATGCAATGTATGGCATGGCATGGCGTGGCATGGTATAATGCACAAGCATGCATAAAATCATGGCATCCTTATAGCATACCAATATTAAACTTGTATTAGTCACCGAGTAACATAAACTTCATAAACCACTTAGCACATTATCTTTTCATATAAGTGCTTATAGTAAGCCACATAAGGGATAGAGAAGATACCCAAATAGTGTCGTTGTGCTGCTCCTGCAATGCACATAAATACCGGGTTGTACCATCGATGCTCGTGATTACATCGACATGCGGCTACACGCAACCCATCTAGCTTAGCATGATCCATTCGCTCTACAGATTACGAGATGGGCTAACTTCCCCACTGGGGCCAACAGTGGAGGGTGTGTGAGGTCCCAGGTACGGCGATCCATAGCGAATACGAATCTTACGATTCGTATAGGCGATGTATCGTCCCACCCTGACATAAAAATCCAAATCCATATAATTGCCAGCTGGGCTTTTATGAAGTGCACAAGTAGATAATTACTCTCATGCTCAAACAAGAACCAAGACCGATCATTGCGGACTTATCAAATCAAGTAGGACATAAAGTTCTACACACCAATTTAACAATGCACATATTGTACACACTTAACAAATCCAACCAACCTATCCTTTAGTCCAAGAACCACCTATTGAGGTATTCATAACCCTCAAGTCACAACCCAATCATACGTAGCATATAAGCTCAAGAAATCACAACGTGAGGTCTATTATAGCCCTCTACTCGGGATTAAACCAAAGACTATTATTTAGTCTAAAAACAATCATAAATCCATACTTAGCATTATCCTTACTTAAAGGTACACCGGACTCAACCATAGTCCCAACGGTCATATATGTTCGACTTCTTCGAAGTCAAACTCACGGGTATCAAAACTAAGCCGTAGTCATAACCTCGCAAGTGCTTTCATGCGCACCCGACCCAATTCCCTAAAAGGGAACTCATTTAAATAATCATTTCTTAGAGTAATACGAGATTATAGGTTGATCTCTAATGCTCCTTGCCCTAACGAGCACGCCCTAAATAAATCCCCAATAAGCCTCTAAATCTTGGGTGTCACAAATGGGACACAATTCAAGATGCTTGGGTACTCATTAACAAAACCAACCAAACCCGAACATCGTAGGGTTTTAACCTAATGCTCACCAACATGATACTGAATCCTAAAACAACTCCATTGAGTCTTAAAATCACACATCATTGAATACATATTACATACAACCCAAAATTAGTACATCATTCAAGTTTATAGAAATTATTCCAAAATATAGTCCGGGCTTATATCCCAAGCCTAAAATCCAAGAATTCATCATAGACGTAGTCAACGAAACCCAAATGACGTAGGACTTCAACCCGAGTTCGTTAACACAATATTGAACCTATTACGACTTCGTAGAGTCTACACACTAAGTTTCATTCTTAAACCCTTCATCCATGTCAACATTAATACCCACTTTAATTAACAACAATATATCCAATAATTTGGGCTTAGTTCTCAAGCCCTAAAATTCACAACAAAATCCCAACATAAATTAAAACCCATTTCATGAATCACATCATTTCAAATAAATGTTCCTACTTATAAATTCTAATGAGTTCATATATCCAAGCCCCAATCATAGGCATTCCTTCACAATAAGTCCAAGTAACATATAGTCATGGTTTCTAACATGCTCATAGGCCTAGAAACACAAAGAAGAGTAATCACATATTCAATAATCATAGAATTCATCCTACACATGCTCTTAACAAGTTCTCATGCTCAAATCACAAATTAAAATCATACAAGGCAAGTATGTGTATTCATTGACCTCAAATAGCATAGAGTTTGTTTTCCTTAGGATCAATGAGTACAAAATCAAAAGAAGAAGAAGTAACTTACAAGTGTTCAACACCAAGGAAGCAAAGGAAGAAATCAATCGGTTAGAAATGCTCCTCTTCTTGAGCTCTACACCTTTAATGAAGGATTCTTGGGCAAAGGAGGAATGGATGATGAAGACCAAGGGCAAAGCTTCATGTAGCCATGGGAGAACTCTCAAGAACTCTCTCTCACGTTTTTGGGAATGCTCTCAGCAAATGAGAAGTCAAATGGCTGAATTGTGGCTTAAAAGGGTTTAAATGTTGAGTGGGACAAGTGTCACCACATTGTGGTCACTTTCTAATCTGATTTTGTGGCTTAATTGGCCACTAATGCACTCTTAATCCATCATTACAACTAGTTAGGGATGTTAGGACTTAAGTGGGAAGGGTTAGGGAGGTTTAGGATAGGTTTAGATATGGGTTCAAGGGGTACAAATCGTCCAATTCCGAAACAGGGGGAAAAAATCCCGTAACACACCAGCAGGTGAGGCGGGCGCCTCACCCAAGCCCATGCGGCCGCCTCAACTACTGAGGCTATCCCCAAGTTCAGACCACTCTGCAATTGCTCCCTGCATTTGAGGCGGGCGCCTCAGTGCCATGCGGCCTCGGCTCCAGAACCTCTAAAACTTGATCTAAACTTGATCTAAATGGTCCCAAACTTTTGGGCAACCATTCTAAGGTCTAACCCAACTCAAAACAATTCTAAAACACACCCGAACAACTCCCGAAACAACTCGGAGCGAAACCGGGAAGGGGTGCAACAACGTGCAACCGGAACGACGAATGAACTCGCAATCAAACGAGCAACGAAATGAGACTTTTAAGGCACGTCTAAGGGCTAATGAAGAAGCTTAAATACTTCTAGAAAGTTGAATAACAACTTAGGGGAATAAGAATTCCAAAGGAGAGACGATTACGCGACTCGATTCCCGAACTACGCGATAGAGACGAACGCTATCTCCAAAACTTCCAAATCATCGATAGACTTAAGGAACACCTCCAACTTGAAGTCTAATGCATCTAAACATGTTAACAAACCATCTTAAAGATATCTAGGACCCAAACCGAGGTCACGAACACAAAACGCAAGTAAACCCTCAATCGCGTCGCATTCCGACTATCGTCGAGTCACGACTTGTGACTTTAGCAAGTCAACAACTATATGGAGTCTCTTAATAATGTTTTGGTCTTAATATGGTATCTCATACATATCTAGACCCTCTCGAAAACCAAACATACAGTCAACAAAGGAAGAAGGGCAAGTATAGCACGCAAACCGAGATAACGAAGGAGCGGGGCGTCACATGGTGCATGCAATTACCATCGTTAATGTCCCCTCATTCTAAATTCATAATTGAGTATCCCTAACATTACTCATATTAAATTGGGACAAAGGCATTAGTCAATTTAGGAACTTAGGGGCGAGGGCTAATGAGGTCGATGGACAATCATGCCCGACATGTTCAAGCTTTTTTTTGATAATGTTGCTCAGCTTGAAAAAGTTTGGCTTGATTAATTTGGAGTCAATTTCAAATGAGCTTTTTATCATGCCAAGCTACAATAGTTTTTTTCTAATAGAAAAGTTTGTTAATAAGCTTGTTGGCCCAAGCCTAAATATATAAGGAGCTTGAAAATTCGTTTATGCCTGATTTGATAATCTTAAGAGCTTAATTGAAACAAATTTTTAGTAAAATGAACCTAAGTGATACTATTCTCTCTTATTTTTGTACTGTTGAGTTCTATAAGGAAAAAAATGTTAAGGTTTCAAAAATTTCATTGTTTTAAAATCTTATATCTTTGAAAATTTGAAAAAAATTACAATCCTTTTATATTTTATTAGAGCAGCTCCATTGTTGCATTTTTGACACTTCTTAGTCTTCTTCTTGCGAAAAAGAGAAAGAGTATCAATGAGAGAACTCTTCTTGGGAGATCCACCTAGGAGAGAGAGGAAGGAGACTTATTCATTAAGAAGAAATCCTACTAGGACGAAAAAGAGTCACAAGAGGGGGCAGTGTGGTGCACTGCTGCCTCATACATGGTGCGTGTATCACATGCACTGAGGAGGAGCGTGAGAGGGTTTTTTTTTGGTAGGTCCCGCGTCTACAAATTGTCAGATGAATTTCAATTTTTGATTTCTTTTTTTTCTTTTTTATTTTTAAAATCTAACCGTTCTAATTTGTAGCCATTGGGTAGGGAGGGATGGGGTTTGTCTAGGGGGGGGGTTCAACGGTTGGGTTGGGTTTTATTTTTTTAAAGCTTTTTTTTTCTTCCTTCCTTATAAATATACCACTTCAACATTCTTCCTTCTTTACTTGTTGTTCATCTCTACAAGTGAACCATATGTCAACACAAGCATTTCAAGAATATATGTAGCGAAATTCAGAGGCAAATGATGGAAACACACATCATGAACTTCGATCAAACTTGGTTAAGCATATATGGCGTCGTTACAGTGATAACTAGTGATAGAGTTTAAATATTAACGTTTTTATGTAATTCTAATTATTGAATTGTTTTGACGTAATTTTTAAGTATTTTTGTTATATGTAATTTTATCATTTTATGTATTTTTTTTTCAATTTTACCATTTTATGTAATTTTCTATTTATATTATTTTATGAGTTATGTATAATATGTGTTTTATAGATACTTTATTAATTAAATTATAAATTATATAACTTATGAGTACTTTATTATTTTTAAATTAATTTATATCTTAATTTATATATTTATTTATTTATACAGAATATTTAAATATGAAATTTATTAAATAAATTTAAATAAATTTCTTTGTTGAGAAGTATAAAAATAAGATTGAAGTGTAAAATTAATGAGGTGTCAGTGAGACCCAACTAATAAGATGTGTAAAAAGAGTATGAATGAAAAAATATCAAGATATATTATTAAATAGATAAGAAAAGAAAAATATGTATGTGATAGTGAGACTCATCTAAGAAGATGCATAAAAATCTATATTACAAAAAAGCTAGGTAATTGACTAGGGCTATTCGGAGGTCATGATTTAATTTTTTTACTATCATCCTACGGCTGTCATTTATTTGGGTAACCTCATTTTCTGGGTTTCCTTATACTGTTAGAATTATGTTTCCTTATAAAACAACTAGGTAATTGACTAGGGCTATTCACATATTGAGATTAAATTATCTTTAAAAATTTAACGGTTGAGATTCACCCTCACATTCACACGTGTGAGTAGTTATCCATTTGTAATCCCCTACAATTAATATTGTGAGTAGTCACCCCTTTTTCTTCTCCATATATTTTATCTTCATATTACAAAGTCGCACCTTGCGATTAGTCTTTTGAACAATCACCCCTTATAAAATATCAGTCCCTCGACTATCACTTGAAGCAATGTACCCCTCAACTGTAATATTTTTTAAATAACACCTTCTATTTAGATACAGTAATTTGAATTGACGAAATCATAAATACTAGCACCGTGCCATAGGCACAGAGATACCAAAACACGTGTGTAATTGGTAAAAACTAATTACATGCTGAGATTAATTCTTTTACTACAATCCAACGCTCTACATTTAATCTAAATTGTAAACGTGTAAAAGACAGTTACTTTTTCCAATTTTACTGCTTCTTTTTCTTCCAAAAATAGATAACAGTTCTAATAAAGACATATTCTACGGCTTACTTATTATTTACGGTTTTACAGTTTTACATTTATTATTTTATGGTTTTACCGATATTGTTTTACTGAGATTTATTATTTTAATGTGCATAACTAATCAATTTAATTTTAGCCCAGCGGTAAGTTTTGAATATTTGTATTTTAATTTTTTTCTTTTTAATTATTATCTTAATTAACTTAATCAATTTAATTTTTTTCCGACCCGCAATTTCGTATACAAATAAAAAAATCGTAAGTTTTGTAATTTGAATTTTTTTTCTTTTTAACTGTTATCGTAATTAACTTAATCAATTTAATTTTTGTCCGGCCCCTTTTTTTGTTCGGTAATTTAATTTTTTCCCGGCCCGCAATTTCTTATACAAATAAAATAAATTCATAAGTTTTGTCAGACCAGTTTTTTTGGTCGGCCTGCAGTTTCGTGTACAAATTATTAATTAATCCCTCTATTCCGGGCAAAGAGACCTTTACGGTTTTACAAATATTTAGTTGTAGTTTCTTAATTAATTTTTTTTTTATCATGCTCGATTCATACATTGACCACGCTCTTACTGGCACCATGCCATCGGCACGGGCACGAGTTTATTTTTATAGAATGTTGGACATCTTCTCATTGTTGTGGTTTCGTTTGTTGGGGTATGTGTATTAGTTTCCATTGATTTAACTGCCATTTTTTTAGTTTTTATGATTGATTAATTTAGATCAAATGCATCTTAGTTCGCCTGTTAGATTTTATATGATAATATGTTGTAGGATTCAAGTTTTGTAGATGAAGGAGAAAATTTGGTTAATTGAATATGTTTGAATTTTCTTTATCTTATGTGTAGGTGGAAATAATAGATAAAGTTATTTCATGTTTACAAAGTTAAGCAAAAACCCCTCCAGAAGAAGAAGACTGAGTTTTCGTTATTGAGAAAACAATTTTTTTTAAATTTTAACAGTAGTTACAATTAAAATATTTATTTCTTGGTTTTTTTATAAAATAAATATTGAAGTAAAATGTTTTATTTTGTTAGGTATTTGGGTTCATTTCCACATTATTTAATTTATTGATAATTCTCAAACTGACGTCGTGCCATCGGCACGAGCAAGAGTACTAGTCTATAATACAATAGAACTCATAGCAATTAACTAAAGCTATCTAAAGGTTGAGATTTATTTTTTTATCGAAATCCTACGGTCACGATTAAAACCTACCTTCACATGTGCAAAGACAACCACAACTACCCGTCTCTCTCTCCCCAACTCCCCCACTCCTCATATTTCTCAATATCTTTGTTAGATTTCATTTAGGATACGTTAAACACGAACCTACAATAATTTGCTTCCATACTAACATTGTGTCATAGACACGGGTATACAATCTAGTTTTCTACATTTGGAGATGCTTTTGTAACATAGAAACTCAAAAAAGGAGGGAAAAAAAACCACGCAGCCAAACGTCACCTTTTTTTCCTAGCTTAAATAACAATTTGGTCACCCTATTTTTCAATTTTTTTCAATTAGATCACTCTACTATTTTTTTCTCACTTTAATAATTGTACTTGGCCAATCAAGTCAATAAGGCCACTGAAGATCATTTCTGTTAGTTAGATGGACGAAAATGTTTGAAATATCGAAAATACCTTTACTAATGTTAAAAGTTTTCAATTTAAATTGTTAATAATTAAGGGGTCAAACTAAACGATCAAATTATTTATTATGTTTAAGCCTTCTTTAATTTATTATCAAATTGCTATTTAAGCCTTTTTAAATTTATTTAAGCCTTCATTAATTTATTGAAGTCTTCTTTAATTTATTTAAGCCTTCTTTAATTTATTATCAAAGCATAACCCAATCCTAATTGGTGCCCTGTCTAACTCTCTCATTCCCGACTCCTCTACCTGTTTCCCTCCCATCCCAACCATAGCCGCTCCGGCAGACAGACGATAGCAGCAATCCAACTCCTCCAGCCTCCATCACCACTGACCTCCTCATCTCCTCCACGCACGTGACACACCTCCATGGACCACTCGACCAGCCTCTTCTTTATTATCTCTTCCAGTTTTCAGTTCCACCATAACTCCGTCGACTCTCCGCCTTCCTCCTCCTCTGTGAACGATCTAAACCCTAACCACCTCCATAACCATCGCAATGGCTCGCGCCACACAGACTCCACCATTACTTGCAATACCGACCCAATGCATTCCTAGTGGGAGTCTATCTCTAAGGCTTGTTCTCGTATCAACCTCATCTCCACCATCCTTCCCGAACCAAAACCACCCACCACATTCCATGCTCCCAAATCCGTCCCAAACCCTTCACATCCACTTCCATTCAAAGGAAAAATTGGGTAAGTCAACTAGTTTCATTTGAGAACTCTCATCTTTAAAACTTCTAAAAGCTTAGAGAATTTTAAAACGATGGGGTTTGGAATTCGTTGATTCTACATGTGTTCATCGATGATGATGATCAGAGGTTAATTGGGGTCATAGGGTTTCAATTCCAGGTTTTTGTTTTTGTGCTTGTTAGTGAGTAGTGATAGATGTATAAGATTAGTGGAATTGAAATTTTTGATTAAAATTAGTGAATATTTTGTAGATTTCTCATTTTTATTTTCTTCGATGTGGTTTGATTGTATATTTGAAATTTTGAAAATATGTTTGGGGAATTGATTGCTGCCGAAATCAAACTTTGGTGTTGGTTAATTGGGGTTTTAGAGTTTCAATGGTGGTGGATTGGTGGGTGTTGGTGGGGGAGGTAGAAACACATCTTAAGGTTGAACACGAAGTTTGAGATGTGGTAATAAACGTGACTAACATGTGATATATAAGGGTATTTTTGGGTTTTAAAAAAAAAAGTAAGTTTTTCATCCAAAAAATTGGATAGAGTGATAAATGTGAAACAAATACCAATTATAATGATTAAAGTGAGAAAAAAAAAATATAAATAAAAAAAAATAGAAAGGGGCGACCAAATTGTTATTTAAACCTTTTTATTTTTATTTTTATTTAGTCCTAACTCCTCGAGCCAAAGCTTTGGTTAACGGGTGGAGTGGAGCCAAGTCTTCGGCCGGACGTCGCTCTCAGCAGCGGAGAATAGGGAGATAAAATAAAACACCATTGTTGAAACTCTCTCTACCTGAATGCTCTCCCGTCTCCCTCCTCTCCTCCGCACTCTTCACCCTCCCGTCCCCGCCTCGGCCTCGACGGGCGACTCCATGGCGGCGCGTGTATTCTCACGCGGCCTCCCTTCTCCCGCCCTTGCACTCTCATCATCTACGTATTCCCGCCGCTCACAGCCTGCTATCACCCAGAGCGCATCGTTTTCGTCTTCGAGCTCTTCGCTGTTCGCCCGGTGGCTCAGTGGGGTGCGGAGCGAGAAATGGAGCTTGTCCAGAGGGTCCGGGAAGGTGTTTGCGTCGCAGCGAGCGTTCAGGAAAGTGAGGGGACGGAAAGCAAAGAGTGGTACGAAAAAGGAGAAGGAGTTAGGGCTCGATGTTGCTATTGGTATTGAAGAACAAATGCCTGATGATCCTGAAATTCTGGTTCCTCTCTCTCTCGCTCTCTCTCTCAATTATTCAAAAATGTGTGTAATCATATTAGCAGAAATGTTCACACTGCGCATTTGTAGTTTTGTTCTCTTTTAAAAAAAATATTATTATGAGCCAAGGTTTAGGTTGTTAAAAATGCAGTAGGTGATTTTGAAAAGGAAAAATGAACAGTCTTGAGAGTAATGCTAACATGATTGTAGTTGTAAATTATGAGTTTTAGAGATTTATCTAAAGCAGAGAAAGCATTCTTTACCCCCTTCTCTGACATTAATATCGATTTAATACATTGTATGCGGCAATATGTTGATAAATGTGTGTATGTTTAAACAATGTTCATATATTTGTTCAATGTTTCAAGCAATCTGATCAACTTGAGGCTCTATCATGTTTTCATTGAAGCAAGGGTACCCATGAAAGATCACAGGCTCATGGGAAAACTATGATGATTGATGAATGAGTTTTATTCCACTTTTTGGCATTGATTCCACTAGTTTGGTGTAAAGTGGGGAACTGTTATTAGTGAAGAAGATACTGGTCGCTTTTGTTGGCTAACTTCGTGAGGTGGGTGGAGGTGGCATGGAGAGCCTGTGCGAGTTTTGAAGCCTAGCCTTGGAAGTAATTAGTTTATTTCTTTATGTTTGCTTAAGCTTTTGGGAGATTGGTTGCACTGGTACTGCATCAAGTGGTATTAGAGCCTAGTTTCCATTCGAGTCTTCTTTCCAGCGAGAAAAATATTGCAGTGGCATTGATTACTGCTCCATTTTAGCAGTATAAGGCCTCTTGGGTAGATTAAGGAGGTTCCACGAGGTAGGAAACATGGAAAGCTCAAATATGATATAAAGCTTGGCCTGGAAAGGGTTAGTTGTGCCCTTCCACACAGCTTAAGCTTTTATAGAGTCAGCTTCCAAAGAACTTGACTCATCCAAATGATTGATCTTGGAAATTATAATGAAGTACTAACTTCAAATGGAGCTGAGTTTTTACATAGTTTAATTCGTATCACATGGTTTTATTAACATGGAGTTGTCCAAGTAACTGCCTTTATAATGTATCTTAAGATTCGTAACCAGTAAGGTAGTAACATATTTCAGGAAGAGAGGATTCACCAGATATTCTCTTGGTTATTACCGAAATTTGTGGAATCCACTTGACTATTTCATGGGAATGAGCTACATTCTTCACACGCTGTCAGAATCAGACTTCAATAAATCATATTGCGTTGCCAATCTCCTACAGAATCTGATTTGCTTCTTGTTGCACTTGTTGCTCTAAATTTTAGGGAAAAAAATACTTAAAAGTCCCTCAAAAAGTTATACTATCTAAAAATTCCAAGAAACAATTTTCTTATCCCAAAAGTCCCCAAACTATATTTCGATTATTTTCATTTCCAAAGAGGAAAATTGTCCGTTGAAACCATTACATTGTTAAAAAATGTGTGACCCCAAGGGGTGGGAGAGATGGCAAGGGCACTAGGGCAAATACCTTGAGGTCCTTGGTTCCAATCCCCACATCAACAAGGGGTCACACTTACCTATCAAAAAAATAAAGAACGGGAGTATTTGGACGAATTGACCTTTAGTTTTTGTCCAAATTTCAAACTCAGGACCTCCCAGTAACTTGCCTTCTAAATCTTTATAGATTTTATGCTTTTTCCCTTGTATCCCATGGTGCGGTGATGAGGACGCTCCAAAATTTAGAAATCAAAATGTATATGAAAGTGCTAAAATTTTCCAGGTTTAGATTGGGTGGCTGTTTGGAAAGTAGAAAAGAAAAAAAAGAAAAAGAAGTATAACTGAGATTGGGAGTTTTTGGGTTTTGATTACGGACGAGCTACTCTATTTATAGGGGCAGCGGCAGGGAGCTTCAGTAGCATGTAAAGAAGCAAAAATAAAATGGTGAAGGGTGGAAGGATTTTGGGTTGTTTCATTGTAGTGAAGATGCAACTTTCTAAATTAAATAAATATTTTTTGTTTGCTTGCTCAACCAAGGATAATTTTCTCCAACTCCTAAATTTTATTATTAGTATAAACAGTCCCGTAGTATTAAAAATATATATTATTGGATCATTCGATATGAGATCTCGTCTTTTCCTTTTTTGGATAGTAATTTTTTTATGAGGGTGGTTTTGGTATTTATCCTAAATTTGATGATGTAAAACCTCTTCATTATTATTGTCTATCCGTGTGTTTGTTAATTGTATACTTTTTCCAAACATTTCAGGCTATTGCCGAAATGCTCCGTCTTGATGTTCCAAAGGCTATGACGTTAGCATTTAATGGTTTAAAAGGTTCAGCCTATAAAACAAGAGATCCTGCTATTGATGATGTTGGTTGTTTCGAAAGCATTGAATTATCAGTACTTCTTTGCAATGATGAATTCATTTGCAAGCTTAACAAAGATTGGAGGGGTGAGGACCATGCCACTGATGTTCTCTCGATGTCACAACATATGCCAGAACTCAAGCTTCCGATTGTAAGATCTGAATGCATCCCTATTAATTTATATCAGGTACAATGTTGACATGCATTTTTCTTCCTGCAGCTCATGCTGGGTGACATTGTCATTTCTGTAGAGACTGCTGCAAAACAAGCAGAGGAAAGAGGGCACACTCTTCTAGACGAGATACGAATCCTTGTGGTAGGTTAAACAATATTTACATATTCCCTTCACCATTGTTGCATTGCTTTTGATTATTTTTTCTCATTCTATGTTCTCCTTAGTGTTAGACTTTCTACTCTTTACTATCTTGATTTTTTTCATGGTACCAATGCTTCTTTTGCTCACATAACTTTCAGTTAATGATGGCTCAAGTTTCTGTTATTTTTCAATACTTTTTATCCATTAAATGAGCACATCAACATCTAAAGACTGGATTTCTAATAGCAAGGATATCTTCTAGACACCTGGACAGCTGATAGAAGTATTTAGAGATTCCAAATGAGAAAAAGATGAAGGCTAACTCGCCTGGGAGGTGAAAGGGTTTGATCATAGTTCCTTTAATGCTGAAGCATCAAAAGTTGGATAAGCATACATCTTTGTCATAGATGTAACTAGCTTGTATTTACATGAAGCATAAAGAAGTGCTTTCTTTGTACTATTACAATTGTTAATTGGAATTGTAATCAACATGGTCAGATGTGTAAGGATGCCACTTATTTGGAACTCTTTCTGGGTGGGATGTTTAAGTATCAAGTTATTTCCTTCCAGGTACACGGTTTGCTACACCTTTTGGGATTCGATCATGAAGTCAGCGATGAGGCTGAAGCAGAAATGGAGAAAGAGGAGGAACTTCTTCTTAAGAATCTTGGGTGGAATGGAAAAGGATTAATTCAGAGTGCATATGATGTGGAAGATAATGGAAGTCCTCAATCAGTTTCTCCAGATGGTAATTTGCTCCAGCCTATTTGAAATCCTGAAGTTGCTTATGAGTAGAGTTCTCTCTTGATGGACACATTCATGATCTATTTTGATGTAACGTGATAGAATGCCGAGAGATCTTACATGTGAATTGTCAAAAGACAGGAAGAAAGAAGGCAGTCTTCGATTCTACAGACCGCAATTCAAATATATCTTCTGTGACATGGATGGTGAGTTTGACTTAGAATGTCTTAAAATAAGTTTGGCTTGTTTGCTTATAGCATATGCTTATAATGCTTTCTCATTCATGAAAAAGGCACACTGCTGAATAGCAAAAGTCTAGTTTCTGCAACAAATGCTAAAGCTTTACGAGAGGCTGTATCAAGGGGTGTAAAAGTGGTAATAGCCACCGGAAAAGTAAGGAAAAAATGAGATTTCACCATCACTTCTCAGTGGGTTCTGTTTTTCCTTATGTTGCTTTGTGGTGCTTGCCAGACTCGCCCAGCTGCTATAAGGCTTTTGGAGATGGTTGATTTAGCTGGAAAAGATGGCATTATTTCTGAGTTTTCCCCTGGTGTTTTCATACAGGTTAGTATATTCACTTGTTTTGTTTGCTTCCAGAATATCCAATGAAGGGTAACAGGAGAACTACACAACATCTCTTGTTTGTAAAGCAATTGGTTGATCACTTTTTAGTACTGTGACTAATGAGGCTTTGGACGTAAGATCAGCTATCTGCATCGCATGAAAGGCTATATCATGCTTCAGATTTAAGGACATAATATGTTAGATATCCTTACAAGAGAATCTATCTTTCCTTGAAGATACTAAATTCAGCCAATAAAGCTGAGGCAAAGAACGTGATGAACATAGAAAGCCCTTTTGGTAATGTTGAAAGTTAGTAGTATATAATAGCTACAGAAAAATTGCTAGGATCCTTCTCATCTATGGACATTTTTCAATTTTTTACCTGCTTCAGGCATAATATGTGAAAAAATTGAACGACAACTTTAAATCAGACATAAACAACTGATAACAGAATTCCTATGTTGTCTGTGAGCATGTGAAACCGAGAAGCTTAGCCAGCTGCCTTGTATGGGCATCTACTAATTTCTCTAGAGGAAACCCAAAGTAAATGTAACGGCTGGGTATATGCTTATTTTCTGCTTTTCCAGACATGTTCTGATTTCCAAAGAATCAGTTTTAATTTGTATATTTACTCACCAAATTCTGTTTCTTATTTTCATTTCTCTTATTCATTTCAGGGATTGCTTGTTTATGGTAGACAAGGGCGGGAGCTTTGTAGAACAAATTTAGATATGGATGTCTGCCGAGAGGTACTGGTCGTAGTTATGGTTGATTAAGAAGTTCTCTGCGACTTTGAACCCAAGGGGTGGGAGAGATGGCAAGACCACTTAGGCAAAGACCTTGAGGTCCTTGGTTCCAATCCCCATACCAAATGTCGCACTTACCTATAAAAAAAAAGTTCTCTGCGACTTTTTGGGTCATTGGTCATCGCCTCATCGGAAAGTGCAGCTTTTATGTTTATTTAAAGACCTTGAGAATTTAAATACAACTAGAAGGCATTGACAAGTGTCTACATTATCAAATTATTCTGGTGATCCATCTTTAATAATGTTGACATATATAAGTTATTTCCTTTCTAGGCATTTGACTACTCTCTTAAGCACCAAGTTCCACTTATTGCATTCAGTGAGAATCGTTGCTTAACCTTGTTTAATCACCCTCTTGTGGATACGCTCCATACCATATATCATGAGCCAAAGGTAACTGCTCATCAGTATATTTCATTTACTTAGAAACACCTTTTCCAGGCATTGCCTTATTGGTTCTTCAACACTTGTTTTGCATGAAACGTTTGACAGGCGGAGATCATGCCTTCAGTCGAGGACCTTTTGACCGGTGTCGACATACAGGTATGCTGTTGATCTTGCAGATGTTTCTTAAATGCTCAAGCAGAGATGCTTTAAATATTAAGCGTGAAAGTCACTTCTCCCCCTTAAAAGTCATCACTTGTCTCAGTTTACCTCTTGTCTTTCAACTTACATATACCAGCCTTATAGTTTCAAAGTCGTGTAGTGTTTTCTAAGTTGGGTAACTGTTTGAAATTTAATGATGAGAGTGTGCAAGTGTCTCTCAAATGCTTTCTGACCAAAGGTAATTTGATAAAGGACACCAAAAACGTCACCCCCAATTCCCACCCATCTCTTGCTCTTTTGTGGTACTTCACTCAACCATCATCACCAGACCCATGTACACATGGACAGTCAGTTGTCAGCAGTGGCAGGAATGTTCATTTATGCTTCATCGGAGAAAGAAGGATGTTTTGCAAAGCATCAATAATTTGAATGTCTTTCAGTTTATTAAGTGAAAAGTTGTGATAAGTTGACTTGTCGCACCATTAGAGATATCATTGCTCCACAGCTGTGAACACGCTGTAGGTCAATTAATGGCAAAACCAAAGAAATGGGAAACAATTGAACCAGAATCATGAACTAAAATTGGGATTCCAGCCTGTTATGTTCACAATCCTTTTGAGTGCCTCATAGATTTCAGGATTAGTTCTACTGGAAAGGAAAGCAAAGTGATGAAATAAATCTCTGTTACTCTATTTATCTTGAAGGCTAAGGCAATGATTGGTTTCGCTCCTTTTTTGATACCAAAGAGAAATATGATTTTCTTAGTTGTTCCATGTTTCGTCTTTTGTCTTGTGAGTCTGTGTTTGGGTCCAGATTTAAAGAGCACACCATTATATAAGTAGTGGATTCTAAGGTAGATGGCTCATGTTATATCATGGTTAGTGTTTGTTGGCAGTAGGGTGGTTGGCGATGCACTAGGTTGTAGGAGATGGCTGACAAGATGTGTTTCTGTATATATAAAAGAGGGCGATAGGGGTTATGTTTCTTGTTTTCATATGACTATTAGTCTATTATGGTTATTGTTTATGTAGGTAGGGTATGGTTTCACTAAATTAAATTTGGTCAGAATGCGTGTGAGACTCATGCACACTTCTCTAATCAATTTTGGACTACATATTGTCATATTGAGACTATTTTGACCACAGATGTGTAGGAATTGAAGGAAAGGGCCCATGGGGATGGGGTTGGGGGAGGGGGTTGCTCAAAGGGTGATTTGTTATTGTGCTCAAGTTTCTAGAAACAGACCAACTTATCTAAAATCTTAAGCTAAGCTGTTTGATTGACGTCCAACATTGTGTATCATGCTTTGACACTTGGCTTCACGTGTGACCCTACTCACATGTTGGAGAGAGAAATCAACGTGCATCACAAACCAAACATCCTAACACGGCACTACCTGTGTATTAACAATACTGGGGAAAACAGACGCAAGCCATAGAACCCAAGTCCTTGCCAAACCAAAGTTGTAATACCATGTTAAGTCAGCAATTCATCAAAAGTTTAAGTTGTTAGAGAGAGAGAGGGTTTGATAATATATATCATGCTGTAACATATTATGTTTCTTTTTGGTGTGTGTCAATGCATAATTTTCGGTGGGAAGACAGTATGAAAGGCCATTCTTTTTTTTTTTTTGTCTTTGCAGTTACTTACACTCCATCAAGTCAATAGGTAATTTGATATAGACATGTGCATAGCTTTTCTCTTTCTGATGTATTATGCGAATTCACAGAAGGTGCTGTTCTTAGACACTGTTGAGGGAGTGGCAAGTACTCTGCGGCCCTACTGGTCTGAAGCAATTGAAGGCCGTGCCTCTGTGGTTCAAGCACAGATGGATATGCTTGAGATTGTACCCAATGGAACTTCAAAAGGTAGTGGAGTAAGAATGCTACTTGACCATTTGGGTGTTACCGCAAAGGAGGTTTGTGCCAACAAATCCTTGCCTCGCTTATTTTACTGTACCATCTTATATCAATTCTTCTAGTCTAATTTTTCTTGAAGAGTAGAATTATGGTCCCTTAATTTTTGCAAGTATACCCTGCAGTTATCTTATTCAACAACTGCAAGGTAGTTTACTTATCAAAAATAAAAATAAAAATATATATGTATATATATATGTATACATAAAAATAAAACGTTCAGTAACATATCTATAATTCTATATGTTATTATGTCTAGGCTTTTATTTAACATCTAGTACCATAGCCATGTTTTTCATGAGTGAAAATAAAGTATGTTTTTCATAGTCATGTTTTTCATGAGTGTACAATTGCCACACCCTTGCACATACCGTGCCATGAGGATCGGAGGTGGGTATTTCAGCAAAAATGATGATACGAGGGTAACATATTTAAATGCAGTGCCCCTGGGATAGAGATATATGTGCAACTTAAGTGTCATTGAGAAGGGATAATTCTTGTTTAGAGGACAAATTTAAGTTATTCCTTGAGTAATAAGAAGTGATAATTCTTGTTTGACATTCTTAGATTCAGATCCCGGGTCTTTACTGGGTTAACTTGAGGTTTTCAGTGAGACAACCATACTTGTTGACTTCAACTCGTATTTGGTATTTACTGTTGTTGTGCTTATTATTGCTGATCAGATAATGGCTATTGGTGATGGTGAAAATGATGTCGAGATGCTTGAGCTGGCTTCTTTGGGCATAGCTCTCAGTAATGGATCAGAAAAGGCAAAAGCTGTAGCAAATGCGATTGGTGTAAGCAACGACGAAGATGGAGTAGCTGATGCTATTTACAAGTATGCGTTTTGAGCAATACCACGTGCTTTGAAAAGTCGGGGAACCTTATACAGTCTTACCTTCGTTGTTGTGGGGGAACAGCCAGTAGTCACTATTTATTTTGTTTCTTCAATTCATTTCCTCTCAAAAGGGGACATTTATAGGTTAGTGATTAAAGGAAAGGAAATAAAAAGAAGAAAATTTTGCTATGGTTGGAGATTTATCGCCTTCTGTAGAAACTGTTCAGGGAAGTGATTGCACTTACGAATAGGATAATTTTGGCTGTTAAGGATGCTTGAACTTCAGAGAAGATTTAGGTTAAGTGAGCATCCTATTAAGGGAACCTTTCCAGTATTTCAAGCATTGTCACCATGTATAAGAAAGATTCATTCTCTCACAAGGTGGATTGGGTAAAAGAGATTCATTTTATAAAAAAATATCTATCTTACAAAAAATATCTGTAAGATCGTCTTATTTAAGTTTTTGTTTTTTTGTAAGATGAATTTTTTTTATTCGACCCATTGTGTGTTTGTGGGTTGCGTTTGAGAGATTTATCCCAAAATAAATAGTATGAGTATTATCTTGGGGCAAATTCGAACCAAAACCAAGTGAAAAATTGGATTATTTTTGTTTGAGGACAAAAAACCAAATAAAAAGTTAACACTTAAACCAAAGTAAAAGGATGCGCTGAATTTTTGGGACAGACAATAATTAAGACATTTTTTTTGGACAAACCAAAACAAAAAGTAAGAATGTGTTATTGAGACAGCGAGAGTGGGTTCTATGTACCAAACACAACAAAAATAAGTTAATAAAGTTACAAACAATAACGATTTAGGGGTACTTTGGTCTTTTTATAATATTTGAAGAAATTAAATCCGCTTTTCGGGTATGATATAGCTTGTGGGATTTTCTGTCAGATAAAATAGTTTAGGGGTACAACCTAGAAATCCAAAATAGTTTAGGGGGCTTTATTGTAAATTACTCTAAATAAGGAAATAATATAAATAAATATTTTGGAGTTGTTATAAAATAATCACAAATTAGAACAAAGAGTGTATAAGAGAAAGAGAGAGAGAGAGAGAGAGAGAGTATTATTCAGGCTGAAGGATTCCAGGACAATTGATAACTTCAGACTGCTCGGTATTTATAACCGAGCAGCACACATATAATTGCCAAATATTGAATTGTTGGCACATAATTCCTCTACCTATACAATAGCCTTCCTTTATCTATACAATAGTCTACTGTTCATGTAATTGACTATTCATAACACTCCCCCCCTGAACATAGCATTGTAAGTTGAATAAGTGTCTTGATAAAAACCTTTAAGCCGAAAAACCCAGTAGGGAAAAAATCGGACATAAGGAAAAAAGTACACAACTTAAATCTGAATTGTATGCATGAGTTGTCTCGTTAAAAACCTTTCCATGGAAAACCCAGTGAGACAAAACCATGATAAAGGGAAAAAGAGTACAGCCATATATGCTCCCCCTTGAACTGACAAGGGTCAAGAGAAATCACCTTTGTAAATCTCGTAGGTTTCGCATCCCAATATTGTGAACATGCTTTCTGAAGGTTGTAGTGAGGAGTGCCTTTGTAAATAAATCTGCAGCATTATCACTTGATCGAACATATTGGATACTGACCTCTTTCTTATTTTCAAGTTCTTGAGTGTATAAAAAGAGCTTCGGGGGGGATATGTTTGGACCTGTCACTTTTGATGTATCCTCTTTACTTTGGGCGACACATGCGGCATGTCTTCAAATAATACTGTCGGGTCTTTGTTGACAGGTAGTCCACTGGCATTTTGAATATGCTGAGTCATAGATCGAAGCCATATACACTCTCGACTGGCTTCATGAAGTGCGATCATCTCAGCATGATTTGACGATGTAGCAACTAGCGTTTGCTTTTGAGAACGCCAGGAAATTGCAGTACCACCCATCGTGAAGACATAGCCGGTCTGTGATCTAGCCTTATGAGGATCAGACAAATAACCCGCATCTGCAAAACCAACTATTTCATCCTTTGATCCTTTGGGATAAAATAATCCAAAATCGATCGTCCCTTGAAGATAACAAAATATGTTCCAGTGTCCCCGTGATGGAGATGAACTATATCTTGCCAATAGATTTGTAGCAAATGCTATATCCGGTCTGGTACAATTAGCAAGGTACATGAGGGCTCCAATAGCACTTAAGTATGGTACTTCAGGACCAAGTATTTCTTCATTCTCTTCACAAGAACGAAATGAATCTTTTTCAACATTCAGTGATCTATTAATCATGGGGCTAGTGAGAGGGTTTACCTTATCCATATAAAAATGCTTCAAAACCCTTGTGTAATGTTTACAATTTTCCACTATGCAAGTGTTCTATTTGTAAACCAAGACAGTATTTGGTATGTCAAAGATCTTTCATTTCAAATTCTCCCTTTAGGTAATCAACAACTTCTTGAATTTATTTGGGAGTTCCAATGATATTCAGATCATCTACATAGACAACGATAATTGCAAATCCAACTGTCATATTCTTTATAAAGACACACGGACATAATTGATCATTTACATATCCGTCTTTCACTAAATGCTCACTTAAGCAATTATACCACATGCGACCGGATTACTTTAATCCATACAGTGATCCTTGTAGTTTAATTGCACATAATTCTTTGGGCTTTGAGCTCAGTGCTTCAGGCACCTTGATTCCATCAGGAATTCTCATATAAATATCAGCATCTAATGACCCGTATAAATAAGCCGTTACAACATCAATGAGATGCATATCTAGATTTTTCGAAACCGATAGGCTGATTAGATATCTGAACGTAATAGCATCAATTACAGGAGAATACATTTCTTCATAATCAATCCCAGGCCTTTGGGAAAAACCTTGTGCAACAAGGCGAGCCTTGTATCTCACAATCTCATTTTTCTCATTTCGCTTTCGAACAAAAATCCATCTGTATCCAATGGGTTTCAAAGCTTCAGGTGTGAGAACGATAGATCCAAATACTTTTCGTTTGTTCAACAAATTTAATTCAACCTTCATGGCATCTATCTATTTGATCTTGTCATGCCTCTTTTGACATTCAGATACAGATTTTGGTTCGAGATCTTCAGTCCCGTCATTAATTTATTGGGATACCGAATAAGAGAATATATCATCAATATTCTCCATTTCATCTCGGTTCCATATTTTTCCATTACACATGTAATTAATGGAAATCTCATGGTTATCGTTGCCTGCAGGGCTTACTAGATTTGCATGATCGTGTGTTTCTTCTGGAACAATTTCACGATCGTGTGTTTCTTCTGGAACACTTTCATGTGATTGGGGATTTTCAATCACTTTCTTTTTGCGAGGATTTTTATCCTTTGAACCAATGGGTCGTCCACGCTTCAGGCGTGTCTTAGATTCATTTGCCATTTTATCATTTGGTAGCCCTTTTGGTATTTCAATTCGGGCATGAGCATTTATAGCAGCTACATGTGACTTTGTCACTCTCTTTGTATCTATAAATGCATCTGGCAATTGATTTGCTACATTTTGTAAATGCATGATCTTTTGAACTTTCAGTTCACGTTGCTTTGTGGGAGGGTCAAGGTGCAATAACGATGATGTGCACAATTTGATCTCTCTTCCCACTTGTTTCCCCTCTTCACCTAAAGGTGGAAACTTATCTTCATTAAAATGACAATCGGCAAAGCGTGCCGTAAAAACGTCACCCATTTTTGGTTCAAGATATTTTATTATAGAAGGAGATTCATACCCAACATATACTCCTAATCTCCTTTGTGGTCCCATCTTTGTGTGTTGTGGTGGAGCAATTGGTACATATACCGCACAACCAAAAACTCTTAGATGGGATAGATTCGGCTCTCACCCGAATGCCAATTGTATTGGGGAGTACTTGTGATATGTACTTGGCCTGAGGCGAATCGGTCTTGTTGCATGTAAAACAAAGATGACCCCATACAGAAGTAGGGAGCTTTGTTCTCATCATTAATGGTCTGGCAATAAGTTGAATACGTTTGATCAACGATTCAGCCAAACCACTTTGTGTATGAACATGAGCTACTGGATGTTCAACATCAATCCCTATTGCCATAAAATAATAATTGAATGCTTGAGTTGTAAATTCACCAGCATTATCAAGTCGAACTTTCTTGATCATATAATCTGGGAATTGTGCTCTCAGTTTGATTATTTGTGCAAGGAATTTGGCAAATGCTGTATTACGAGTTGATAATAGACATACGTGCGACCATTTGCTAGAAGCATCAATTAATACCATAAAGTATTGGAATGGTCCACTTGGTGGATGGATAGGTCCACATATATCACCTTGAATTCGTTCCAAAGACGATGGTGATTCATATCCAACTTTAGTTGGTGATGGATCTAATTATCAACTTTCCTTTAGAACAAGCATCACAATGGAGTTCATTAGATTGAAAAATCTTCTGATTTTTCAATGGATGACCACTAGAATTCTCAATAATTCTCCGCATCATGATTGATCCTGGATGCCCCAATCTATCATGCCAAGCTTTAAATGTTTCAGTAAACTTCAGGTTTACTGTAGAATATGATTCAAATATTCTTATGATTGTACTATACAATCCAGAAGATAGAGATGACAATTTTTCCAATATACACTTGCTTCTGGAAGTGTTTGAGGTAATACAAAGATATTCATCATTCCCCTTATTCATAGTCTCAATATGATATCCATTCAGACGAATGTCTTTGAAACTTAACAAGTTTCTTTGAGACTTAGGAGAGAGCAATGCATCATTTATCATGAATTTCGTGCCTCCAGGCATTAGGAAAATTGCTTTGCCAAATCCTTCAATTATTTTGACATTACCAGATATAGTGTTGACATTAGCTTTGTCAATTTTGAGATAAGAAAATATTTCTTATCTTTAAGTATGGTATGCGTAGTAGCGCTGTCTGCAAGACATAAATCTCCTCCTTGGATTTTGGATTCAAACATATTTGTGATCTATTTCAATATGAGACAAATAAAAATAAGATGAATAAATATGATAACACTGTGGGTCCCAATGGGCACAATAATAAGCTAGAAGGGGGGGGGGTTGAATAGCTTATTGTACACTTAAAAACTTTTAGTAAATACTTTGAAAGGTACTTGCAATCTATTGAAAGAATTGAAGTAACGGAAGACCTTCAAGGTAGTTGTTCCAGGTTTGCCGATAAGCACTACCGGTAGACCTTTTACAAGTTACTAAAGTTCTGCTGTAAATGGATAATGATAATCAAAGTACTTAACCAGTTCAAATAACAGACAAACAGTAAGGAATAACACAAGTATTTTGGGATGGTTCATACTATAATGAGTGCTACGTCCACCACCAAGGCAGTCAACCTTGGATTTAAATTGTGCACTATGTTTTCCACTAGATCAATTACAAAGAATATCCCTAATGGATCGTGTACAAAATATTGACTTGTGTTTGGGGTCTAGGGAATTAAATATCTGTAAATACAAGATATTTAATTCGTGCAGAAGTATAATTAATGAAAATAAACAACAAGAAGATAAAACAATAAGTGTTGATGAACAGCTTCTTGTTGTTGACGATGACTTCTAGATCTGTTGAGGATCTCTTGATTGCACTGAGTTGAAAGACTTGGAGTTATGGAGTTTCAGAGCAATTCTATTAGTGTTCGATTGATTTTGTACAATGCTGTTTCTCCAGTCTTTAATGGCAGCATTTATAGTAGGTGCACTTCAAAGGATCCGTTGGAGAAGATGAATACTTCAACAACTCTTTTATGAATGCATTAAATGCATGGGGCTGTCAGTCAAGGATTTTCGTTTTCACAGATATCTAGAGCAGAGAATGATTTCTGAGATCTTCAAAAAGTGGGCGATTTAGGTGTCTGATCTGAGAGTTGTTGCAGAAAGTAGGAAACATTCTGCTTTTCTTGCTTTCACTGTTTAGGACGAAAAGTCTTCCTGCTTTTCGGAAAGTTGCTTTCGGCGGCTTGATATGTCAGGGAATGTCTTGGATTAATTCAAACAATGATTAGATTAGTTTGAATTAATTCAATGAGTCATTGCTGGACATGACACGTCATAAGAGACCAGGTGGACACAAGGTCTGCCGTTTGTAGGCTTTGAGCAGGTCTTCCGGTGAAGCTTGGAGAGGTCTTCCGCTGAACCTGTGAAGTCCTATAAAAACTATACTAGGCAAAGTTCTATACACAGTTGCCACACTAATCGATACGCAGCCCGATTAGCCATTGAAGTATAAAACTAATGTAATGAACTGAACAGATATAAATCTAACATAATAATCAACAATCTCCTATTTATATCTGGTCATCATTACTACAAATGAGGGCTAAAAACAGACTATGTGATAGATAATAGCATGTCTGAGAAATTTATATATAATGTAGCAGAAGACATGCCTCTATCAGACAGAAGAGCACCTCAATTGTAAGGAACTAATCTAAGTGCATACAAGGGTATAAAAATCATAGAATAGCACACAGATTAGCAGCAGTTCAAATAAATTTAAACTGATTGTTTAAATTCTAAACAGATATAGAAAATAAAGTAACAGGAATTTAAACAAGACAATTTTGAGAAACACATAATCTTCTGTTCTTATAAACAAGATGTTTACATATAACAGAGTTTTCAAAATGAAAGATAAGTACAAAGGTAAGGGAAGAAAAGATACAAAACTACCAAGGTCTTTTCCCTTTGCCTTTGTCTGCAGCTTCTTTTTCCCTTCGCTCTCGTTCTAGCTCTTCCATTACGTTCGTACTCTCATTGCATCGGTAGGAGGTGCGGTGGAGCGAGCGGTAGTCGATTCTTCACGAAGCGGTTGTTCTCTTCCATCGGCATTACGTTGATTGACCTCATTTTTTCTTCCTCTCGTGATGGCCTGATCACGATCACGATTAGCATTCATAACGTTATGAGCAGAGTCGCGAGCAATGCGGTTGAGCTCTAGAACCGGAGGGCGGCCATTGCCAAGATGAAGAGTGATGGCATGGAACAACTCGTAAAAAAGGGAGGAGCAGATACAGACACATTCATCTCGTTGAGCTTCAACGTTGATCTTTACATCTGTGAAGTCGTGTCGTATCTGTCCAAAACGAGTCCAGACATCCTCTTGGAATTGTCGTAGAAGTGCTGTAGTTCGGTCATTGGCTTTGGACGTGGCAGTGGCTATCTCAGCGGTAGCGGTAGAGATGCTAGTGAGAGCGCCTAGTCTTTCGTATATAGCGTTCAGCTGTGACAAAATTTCATCATTGGCCGGTTGAGTTGACGTGGAGGCCTGGCCAATATGAATAACTTCTTCCGGAGATGGAGGCCGGAAGGGCTGTTGTGGACGAGGGGGAGAGGAGTCGGAAGAGGAAGAGTCGGAAGAGGAGGTAGAGGAAGATAAGGTTATAGGTGGAGGTGGAGGAGGGGTTGGTGGGGAATCCAGTTCCATATCAGTGTCAGAATTGTCACTGATATGGGAGGATTCAGGTAGGGGTTCGGTAGAAAACCAGAAAGAAGGGGCAGGGTAGAAGAGAGATTTTGGTTTTCGAAGGGAAGGTTGAGGAGGTTGTGGGGTAGGGGTAAATAGGTCTGCTACTGACGAAAGTTCGAAAAGGAACTTGGCGGCAGCAGAGTCTATTGGCTGAGTAGGAGGGATGGGAGTTGGTTGTGGTGTGGTTGAGAAAGTTGGTTGGGATTGGTGAGGTGAGGAAGGGGTAGATGGGTCAGGTGAGTAGTTAAAGGGTGAAGGAGGAGGAGGAGTGGGGGTTCTGGCTGGCTCCTCCTGAGTTTTAGGCTCCTCCTGAGGGATAGGCTCCTTCCGGAGGTGGTGAATTCCTCTGAGTAGATGACTCAGGAGGAATGAGTTGTTGGGTAGGTGAGGTGGTAGAGGTAGTGGTAGTTGGTTGGCTGGCGGTAGTTGGTTTGGGACCAGCAGCTCTCCTTTTCTTTCTCAGCGGCTGAGTAGGAGGCTCAACTGCTTCATCAGTAGTGGCAGGAGTGTCTGCCGGTGGCTGGTCTTCAAAGGTTTTACGAAGTCTCCTTCGTTTTGGTTTGGGAGTGGGTGCAGGAGAGGGTGAGGTTGATTGACTGGTTTGGGTAGGTGGCTGTGAAGAAGTGGTTTGTTGAGTTTGAGAGGTTGGCTGGGCTTGAGAAGTTTGGGCTTGGGTAGAGGAAGTAGCTGGTCTGGCTGAAGGCTGGTCCTTTTGGCCTTCCTTCATCTCCCTCCTAACCCATTTGGCCTGCTCCTCTTCAATTGGAGTGGCTTCTTCGGCCTTTGTCCCTTGGCGCCATCTTGGTTCTTAGCAGTGTTACGCCTCATCGGCCAGGTCTTTGGCCTTTTGATGGAGGGACGCGGCCACTTGATCGTCAAACTTTGCAGAGGCCTTTTTGAAGGTTCTGCTGGCCGCATCATGTGCTTCCATGTTGAAGCGAGTAACCAAGATCGGTACAGGCTTGGCCACTTTGTCTATGGAGACGGGCGGTAGACCCTTTTGCAGCCTTCGTTTGTTCTCATATTCAGAATATTTGCTGAAGAACGAAGCGGTTAGCTGCTTCTCCTTGGCCACTGTAATCAGTTCATCATCCTTCAAGGAAGAGTTGACATTCGAGTCATCTCTAAGAAGGGCATTTATCAGCCTTACGAAGGGGCGCTTGCAAGAGGGGTTGTTCTTGGCTTTCTCCACCCACTGCTTTAATTCATTGAAGATGATGGCCCCCTAGTTGAGACGGAGCTGAAGAAATACGGCACTTGTCAAGTTGATTTGTTGGGCGTAAACATATCGTGTGCTCCACTCTTGAATAGAAGCCCCTTGTCAATGAGATGGCTTGGCGGAGCGTCAAGAGGAACAAATTTCGAGCATTTTCCCTTGCGGTTCTCTGTAGGTATCTACTCCCCTCATTGCTTCCCAGGCATGTACAGCCTCAGCAATGGTTGCTTCAAGAGGTCCACCAAAGTGTACGCCGATGATGGTGGAAATTGTCTTAGCGGTAATGGAGATTGGACGGCCTCGAATCCACCCTCGAAGAGCATTCTTGTTCATGAGCTCCATTCTTTGATAGAATTCTTACGCGAAAGATCTTTGTAATTTTTGTCGTTGAGGCGGAAGAGGGGTAGAATACCGAGGCGTTCATATCCTCGCAAGCTTTGGCCGGCGGCTATTGTCTTGATTGGTGAAGGTCAATGCACATTCTGGAATGTACTTCGGTGTCGGGCGACTATGATGTCATGAGGCGGGAAAGGTTGGATAGCCCGGAAGGTTGACATCCATACTGAGAGGAATGTCAGTTTCTGGGTTCAATTTCTTTCCACTGTCTCGCTTAGATTTTGAAGTTTTTGTCTGAAAGAAATGCAAATAAAAATTAGGGTTTTTCACCTCAACATCTAAACAAGTAGGAATTTCAAGGTTTTCTGAAATAATTAGAATTTTTCGAAACGAAAACTTGAAACCCTAGAATGTTTAGAGTATCCACACCCGAGAAAAGTATAATAGAAGTTTTCATAAGAATAAACATTGAATATACATAAGCATTGTTAGTATTCAAGGTTTGTAAGAACAACAATGGCGAATCTTGTAGAAACTCGAAAATGACCGTTTGAATTCCAAAATAATTTTTAGGTTATGAAATGAAATGCAGAACAGTACGTAGTAAGTTTCAAGTAGAGAAGAGAGGAACGTGCCATTGTCGTTGATGAGAAGAAGAAACAAGAAGAATTTGGATTTGCAGAAAGCAGTTACACATAGAGAGAGTATGAATAGAGAAAGAAATATTTTTGTCAAATGGTTTCGTAAAGTTTTGCAAAATGCGGTTCAAGGTCTATTTAAAGGCGAGAAAATTTTAGATGAAAAAGCGGGAACTTAAGATATTTTCTTAAGTACCAAATTTTATCCTTGACCCCCCTTTTTGCTTTAGAAACCTCTTTAAAATAATAGACTAAGTAATAATACTAACCTTGAAGTCTTCCGGTAAAGAGAGACTTACGTCTTCCGATTAGTGTAAAACTAGGTCTACCGGTATGAAAGAGACTTTAACAAAAACTTTGAATTTAAGCAGTAGGATCAATCATACCAAGATTTCTCCTTAAATAAGCAAACCTGGTGGCATCCAGTGGTTTTGTGAGAATGTCAGCCAATTGATGCTCAGTTGGAACGTATTCCAAGCTGATGTTACCTTTCTCCACATGATCTTTGAGGAAGTGATAACGAATATCAATGTGCTTTGTCTTGGAGTGCATTCTTGGATTTTGGAGGCTGAAATTGCGATGTGTTGTCACACATGATTGGGCGGTTCTGATCTTGATGTTGTAGTCCACTAGTTGTTGCTTCATCCATAGGAGTTGAGAGCAACAAGTTGCTTGCAACAATGTATTCGATTTACGTGGTTGAGTTTGCAACCGATCCTTGTTTCTTGCAAGACCATGAGACAAGTCTATTTCCAAGGAATTGACAAGTCCCACTGGTGCTTCTTCTGCTCACTTTGCAAGCTGCATAATCTGCATCTGAGTATCCAACTAGATTGAAATTGTTGTTTTTGGAATACCAGATGCCTAGATTTGTTGTTTTTGAGACATATCTGATGATACGTTTGGCAGCAAGAAAATGTGACTCCTTTGGATCTGCCTGAAATCTTGCACAAACACAAACAGCAAACATAATGTCAGGTCTACTAGCAGTAAGGTAAAGAAGTGAACCTATGATTCCTCGGTACTTGGTTATGTTCTCTTGCTTTCCCTTCTCATCTTTGTCAAGATGGCAGTCGGTAGACATTGGAGTTTCGAATCCTTTAGTTGAATCAAGACCGAACTTCTTGATTAGTTCCTTTGCATATTTGGTTTGGCTGATGAAGATTCCGTCTGAAGTCTGTTGTATCTGCAGTCCTAGAAAGTAGGTAAGTTCACCCATCATGCTCATCTCGAACTTGCTTTGCATCAACTTCTCGAATCTTTTACACATGCTTTGGTTAGTTGATCCAAAGATGATATCGTCCACATAGATTTGTACCAGAAGAGAATGGCCTTTGTGCTTGAGAATGAATAAAATAGTGTCTATCCTGCCTCTCAAGAATCCTTGTTCTATTAAGAACTTGGATAGAGTTTCATACCAAGCTCTGGGAGCTTGCTTCAGGCCGTAGAGAGCTTTCTTGAGTCGGTAGACGTGATCCAATTTGTCTGAAATGACAAATCCTGGAGGCTGTTCCACGTATACAGTTTCTTGAAGATCACCATTCAGAAAGGCACTCTTTACATCCATCTGATACACTTTGAAGTCCATGAACGATGCGTAGGCTAGAAAGAGTCTGATTGCCTCTAGTCTAGCAACAGGAGCAAAAGTTTCATCAAAGTCAATTCCTTCTTCCTGTCGGTAGCCCTGTGCAACCAGTCTAGCTTTGTTTCTGGTGACATTTTCGTCTTCATCTCTTTTGTTTCTGAAAACCCATTTAGTGCCGATGACTGGATGATCAGTCGGCCTTTGAACTAAGCTCCACACCTTACATCTGTCAAACTGGTTTAGCTCTTCTTGCATAGCTTCAATCCAGTTATGATCCATAATTGCTTCATCAATCTTCTTTGGCTCGAGTTCAGATACAAATGCGTAAGCAAACATAGTCTCTTCTCGAACTTTATTTCTCGTACGAACTCCTGTGTTGAGATCACCAATGATTTGAGAAATGAGATGATCTCTTGTTTCAATAACGGTTGAAGGAAGATCACTTTTGGTGGGTTCTTCTCTTAAGAATTCCGGAGTAGGTTGAGAAGGAGATTCACCAAAATCTGGCTCAGAAGACTTAGGATCTTCAAAACTTTCATTTTCTGGTGAACAAGAAGGATGAGTGATCTGTAAAGGTGCTTGGGGTAAGACAGAAGAGATGGGTTCAGGGTCAACAGAAGAGTTGTTATCGGTACCGGCAGAGTTCTCGTCTACCGGTGAAGAGTTAGCGGTACTTGAGGTGTCTGCAGTTGCCGTTTTCTGATGAGGAGTGGAAGTGGATGCTGTATTAGTACCTGTCTCATCATTATCAGAATCATTAGCAACGTTCGGAGCCTTTCTAGGCTCTAACAAGTCATATTCATCAAAAGAAACATGCACAAATTCTAAAATTTTTAAATTAGTTTTACTGAAAATGCGAAATGCTTTTGAATGTTTGGAATACCCCAGAAAAAATTCCTTCGTCTGATTTTGCATCAAATTTTCCTCTATATTCTTTTCCATTATAAAGAATAAAACATTTACAGCCAAAGATTTTAAGAAATCCTATGTTTGGGGATCTTCCTCTCCATATTTCATATGGAGTTTTGTTATGAAACTTGTTTACCAGAGATCTGTTTTGAGTGAAACATGCAGTGTTGACGGCTTCTGCCCAAAAATACTTTGGAAGTTTAGCTTCTGCCAACATTGTTCTTGCTGCTTCAATCAGTGTTCTGTTCTTCCGTTCAGCTACACCGTTTTGTTGAGGAGTACCGGCGGCAGAGAAGTTGTGGCCGATCCCGTGGTCATCGCAGTACTTTTCTACACCGTTGTTCTTGAATTCAGTGCCATTGTCTGATCTTATGTCGCTTATGTCTTCAAGCTTTTGAGTTTGAAGTCTTCTGAAAAGAGCAGTGACTAGATCATACGTTTCATCTTTAGATGACATAGTTTCAATCCAAGTGAATCTAGAGTAGTCATCAACTACTACAAGTGTGTACTTGTCTCTGAAATCTTGGTTGTGATAGATCCAAAGAGATCCATATGCGAGAAGTTGAAGAGGTGCGTTTGTTGACAAAGCAGACTTTCTTTTGAAGGAAGACTTGGAAAGTTTTCCTAGTTGGCAAGCTTTACAACTTCGTCATGGTCGGGACAGTAGGTAGACCTTTGACAAGCCCATTTTTGGAGAGCTTGGAGAGGTGCTTGAAGTTGAGGTGGCGAGGCAGCTTGTGCCATAGCCGGTTGTTGTCACGAACGTTGTTGGCTACTAAGCGAGGTTTGAGAATCTCCCTAGAAGATTTAAGTCCACGACATAGGCGTTTCCTTGTCTATTGCCGGTCGGATTGTAGAGCGAGATTCACTATCTTTGATGAGGCTTTGGTTTGAGTTGAATTGGCATAGCGGTCCTTTGTCGCAAAATTGAGATATGCTCAGAAGATTGTGCTTTAAATCACTCACTAGAGAAACTTTGTTGATGGAGAGGCTTCCTCTAGTAATTGAGCCATATCCAATTGTTTTTCCTCTTGCATTGTCTCGAAAATAACGGTGGGTCCTTTAGCTTCGACTATATACGTAAGAAGACTTGTTCCCGATCATGTGTTTTGGCGACCCTTGTCCGGTACCAGATGTCTTTGTTTTCTGATTCTATAGCCATGAAGCATTCCTGAAAAGAAATTAAAGCAACAAGGTACCCTTTATTTTCTTTCGGGTCCTAAGGATTAGCAACCTTTTGGAACCCATATCAGTTTGACCTTGAGAGAACTAGGTCTCTCAGATCTTGGAGTGAACCTTAGCAGACATTCTGGGGCCAGATGGCCTAGTGTGGCGACCCGACCGAATCCCAATACGAGACCCGAGGTCGTGTCAAAAACACGCAAGATAACAAATAACGGGTAAGGCCATAACGGCGATACGCCAATAACTTTAACACATGCGGGGCGTAACATAATTAAACGGTGGCGCCCGAGCTAACAAGCTCAAACTAACACAACCAAAGAGATAATGAATCTCTCGGTCCAAAAATAAAAATCATGTGACGCAACATTGGGCACGTAAAACAAAACCTCCTGACATGTAATATCATTAAATAGCAATTTATATACGAAGTCATCGGCGACGTTACAGCCGGAACCCAACATTAAACTAAGTCTACAACTCTAGTCTAGCATGCTTAACGGCTAAAAACATGCCGGAGTAAACATAACGAACGATATAAACAACTTGATATAGATAGAAACAATATTATTATATTAACATGGCACGACTAACATCCGTCGGCTCACAAAAGACTAAACAACATAAACAAGTACCAATTTAAATAATCACAAGGCTTACTACCCATAGTGAAGTTTATATAACTTCACTTCCCAGTCGACCTTTCCAAATCAAAGACTACCAATTTATAAACTAGTAACAACCTTCTCAGTGAACCACACATACTATCGTAGACTCGGCGGATTCCTTCAAATCACTATCTCGGCTCGAATCTAAGGAAAACAAGGTAAAGCAGTAAGTCATAAAGACTTAGTAAGCTACTAAAGATGCAATGTCATGGCATGACATTATGCTCAAATAAAACATATACATCTCATATCATGCTCATGATATAACATTTCATGGAATAACTCACCACACAAACTGAAACCTAACCATAGTCTCATAGAACATTATTTGCATAATTCATCATAAATAATTCATCTCAATAGAATATGATTCTTAATTCCAATACGTTTAACATGCAACTCTATACCTCCCTCTCATCTTCATATTGCAATATTCATCAAAACATCATCCACATAACTCAATTATTCCATGGGTCTCACACTTCATCTTTTAACATGATTCATATAAGAACTTATATATGAAAGACAATGGTTTGCATTCTAATCATGATTAGCATGTTATATCTCTAGTATAACACTATATCAAAAGTCATCATTTCATTAGCATGTTACATTTCTTATCATAACATTTCATCAAGTAATCATCATCTCATGTATATCATACCATAACCACGTAGCACAACAATTCATACAAGTGCTTGTAAAATAAACCACATAAGAAAGAAGATGATTTTCCTTTCCATTTCCAGCATGCAACTCCTGCGGAAACAAATGTGTCCTCGATACCCCATTAGTGGTATCGACGTCCCCGAAACAATCCTCGTTCGGGTTCCGATAGTGATCAGAGTCATGTTTACTTACTACAACTAAGATCAACTACTTCCCCACCGTGGCCATTGATGGAGGGTGTGTGCAACCCGACACGACGATCCATTGAAATCACGAATCCCACAATTCGTGAAGACAATGTATCGCCATCGCCAAAGACTCAAACCAAAAAGACGCCAGCTGGACTCAAACGCAAGCACAGGTAATCCATACTCAAATGCTCACCAAGGAAAAGTACAACATCACGCACTAATCCAATCAAGTAGATTTTTACTTTTAAACCACATAGTTATGCATCTCTATGCTAACTAACACATAAACACATTAGAGCAATATTATCAAGTCTCTAATACCCAAGTGTTCTTCATACACTTGTAAACGCTCGGAGGTTTAACCTCCATCAAAACTACCCCAAATTCCGTAGGATCTCAATATGTGATTCACTATAATCATATTAGTCCACTAATCGACTCCGTTGAGTCATTTCTACTCTTTTCAAATTTGAAGGCATAGAAGCTATTTGCATCATAGCCCTCCTATTATTCATTGCTATGTTCTTAGGGTTAACAACATTATGTAACCCAACAATTCATACCTTCCCAACAACAACCCCAAATCATCATTCATAAGTCAACACTTAATATTTATAGTCAACCATCACATTTCAAGCATGTATCTCATGTTAACATTTAATCAAGCATGCTTTCATTCAAAATAACCATTTATCCAAACAAGATGTAAATTCATCTAGCATACTTATAATCAAGATATAAATCCATCTAGCATGCTCATAACCTTCAATTCATGAATTATTGTTGACCAACATGCTCTTATATGCATAAAAGTCAACTCAACCCAATAAAGTCAAACATAACATTTTATTCATGAAATCCATAATGACAATTCATTATACATGTTCATAATCCAAAATTCATGAATTAGATAGCATCATACTCTCATATGCATTATAGTCAACTCTTATTCTTAAAAGTCAAACGAAACATTCAAACATGTAATTCATTGTAAAAGTTCTTCTTCATGCTTACAATAAAAAATTCATCAATTAGATGGCAACATACTCTCATATGCATAATAGTCAACTCTTATTCTTAAAAGTCAAACGAAACATTCAAACATGTAATTCATTGTAAAAATTCTTCTTCATGCTTATAATAAAAAATTTATCAATTAGATGGCAACATACTCTCACATGCATAATAGTCAACTCTTATTCTTAAAAGTCAAAGGAAATATTCAAACATATAATTCATTGTAAAAATTCATCCCTCATGCTTATAATCAAAAGTTCATCAATTAGATGGCAACATACTTTCATATACATAATAGTCAACTCTTATTCTTAAAAGTCAAACAAAACATTCAAACATGTAATTCATTGTAAAAATTCATCCTTCATGCTTATAATCAAAAGTTCATCAATTAGATGGCAACATACTCTCATATGCATAATAGTCAACTCTTATTCTTAAAAGTCAAACGAAACATTCAAACATGTAATTCATTGTAAAAATTCATCCTTCATGCTTATAATCAAAAGTTCATCAATTAGATGGCAACATACTTTCATATGCATAATAGTCAACTCTTATTCTTAAAAGTCAAACGAAACATTCAAACATGTAATTCATTGTAAAAATTCATCCTTCATGCTTATAATCAAAAGTTCATCAATTAGATGGCAACATACTCTCATATGCATAATAGTCAACTCTTATTCTTAAAAGTCAAACGAAACATTCAAACATGTAATTCATTGTAAAAATTCATCCTTCATGCTTACAATCAAAAATAGAGATTCAACAAGTATACTTCCAAACTCCCAAACATATATCCATTTATAATTCTAACAATTCATAATATCCAATAAACTCCAAAAATCATGTACATCATCAATAACTCATTTACTTCATCAACTTATAATCAAACCCTAGGTTTAGGAATCATATACTCATCATATCAAAGTCCAAGCTTACACAATGAACCTCCCTAACATACATTACAAATCATAGAAATCATCCTACACATGTTTCTTAGCAAGTTCACTCTTAACTTGAAATAAAATCACACAAAGCATGCATGTGTACTCATTGACCTTAAATAGCACCCTTGTTTTCCTTAGGGTCAATGAGCACCAAAAATCATATAAGAAGAGTATAGTAGCTTACCTACAATCACCACTTCAAGCAACTAAAACAACCATGCAAAGGGTGGAATGGGTTCTCCTCATCTTCCTCTTCACTTCTACGGTTTGGATTTGTAGATGGACTCCTCAAGCCTTGGCCACCATTGTTGAACACTCAAGAACCTCTCAAGAACTCTCTCAAACCTTCAAGGAGTATTCAGCCACGTTTTTGGAGGGAGATGGCAGAAAATGGGAGGCTTAGTGGGTGTGTTTGGTCACCCTATGGCTGAAAATGTGAGTGGGAGGAGTGGCCAATGCATGTTGATGTCTCTCCTTGCCAAGTGCCTTCCATGCACTCAAAACTCCCACAAGATGTAAGGCATGCAATGGTTGATAGTTAGGATGGTTTAAGAACTGAATATGAGGAGTTTATCATTAAGGGTAGGTGTGTGATTGGCCAAAAAGAAAGTCTAACACACAATGAGTGGTCAACTATAGTAGACCAGAATTTGGGTCATTTTACAAAATGTTCCTGTACCGAAATACACGTCCTAAAATTACACAAAAGGTATGGTTAGAAAGCTCTATGAGTCTAGTTTCTAACGCATCAAATGGATCCGAATTCCGAGTTTCCTACAAAAAGTTATGGCCAAAATACTACAGACCTATCGTGGCCTTCGGAAATACGCGAATTTCCGAAAATCAGACTCGAGCGTGTGTAAACGTTTACACGACCACTCAAAAATAATTCTAAGTTAATTCCCCAAGGTCCCCTAGTCATCGAGGGTCAAAATAATACCAACCGAAAAAGTCGTACAAAGAAGAAGAACGACAAGAAGTAAAGTAGCAATCAAACCGTTGATTCGACAAGCATTCAAACAAGATTTAAATCATGTTAAGGATGTTATGAATGATCTCTAATACTTACATATATGCATCCATCTAGAAGTCTAACACATCTAAACATGTTATTTAATCATCATGTAAAGATCTAGGACCAAATCGAGGTCAGGAACACAAAACCCGAGTAAACTCTCAATCGCGTCGCATTTCGACTATCGTCGAGTTACGACTTGTGACTTTAGCAAGTTAACAACTAAATGACATCTCTTAAAAGTATTTTGGTCTTAATGTGATCTCTCATACATATCTAGACTCTCTCAGAAATCAAATAAGCGATCAACAAGGGAAGAAGTGCGAGCATTGCACGCAATTCAAGCTAACCGGGAATCGGGGTCTTACACCTAGGCAATTGCAAGAATGACATAAATGGAAAGTCCACAGAGAACTGTTAGTGTCTTCAACTGAAGAGTGCTTATGATCATTCCTTTTCTTGACATCCATTCTTGGTTCAGCTTGCTTGTTGATGGTAGACTTAATTGGTTTCTTTTGAATCTTCCTAGATATGTTGCCAACAGACTTAGCTTTTTCTTTTCTTTTGATTACCTTTTTAGGAGGATTTGGTAGAATACCTTTAAGTTTACCTTCAATCGGTAAAGGAGCCTTGCCTGTTTCATAGACAAACTTGATAGTTACCGGTAGAGATTTAGTAGGTCTACCGCCAGCAGACTTTGCCTTAGCATAGTTGTTGTCAGACTTAACTCTCTACCGTTACCTTTCGTGTTTCTCATTTGAGTCAGTCATTTTGGCTTTACCTTTCTGAACCTTGGGGTAAGTATAAGGAACACTAGAATAGCCAAGGCCTTGTTTCCCTATATTTTCGAAAGTCTGTTTAGAGAAAGATATATCATTAGCAATTTCGGAGGATTCACCTTTCTCTATGACTGAAGAGATTGTCGAAGAAGGCACATCTGAATATCCTATGCCAGTTTTATCATTATTAGATTTTTGGCTATAAAGGATTTCTTTGAATGCATCTTTGGAGCTGTTCCAGGAGTCAATTGTCTTTTGCAAGGCAATTTTCTCTAGGTCTAGTCCTTTGATGTGCTCAGATAGACAATCAATCTTGTCACAAAGGAATTTGTTTTCTTCCTTCAGTTTGATATTCTCTTGTTGACAGCTATTGAGAGTTTGAATCTCACCGCCATCGAGATTTCTCACCAGTAAGTTTCTCACGCTTCTTGCCGCTTAACATAGGCTGCTCTAAAGGAATCAAATTCTTCAAGCATATCTTGATTATCCTTGAGAAGTTCTTCCTTACTGAAGTTGTCACTGTTGGTTTCATTTTTGTCCAAAGGACTAGGTGAAACTTCGACTTCATTTTCAGAGTCACAGGTAGGGCCTGAATCATGAGCTATTAAGCATATGTTAGCTTGCTCACAATCATCTTCCTCCTCTTCTGAATCAGTCTCAAACCATGTAGCAACCTGTTTGTCTTCTATGTCTTCAGCCAACATACCCTTCTGTTTTTGAAATTTTCTAAAAGAGGGTTTTCGGTATGCTTCAAATTTTGGCTTAGGACATTTTGAGGCAAAATGACCGTGTTTCCTACTAGCTTATAACACACAAGCTCTTCCTTAGATGAGCTTTCACCATTCTTCCTAAAAGGTTGTTGGTGTGTGTTCTTCCTTCCATATTTTGCGAATTTTTGAAAACGCGTTTACAAACATGGCAAATTGTTCATCCGATAAAAATCATTTTCACGTGGAGAAGTGGAAGGTTTGTTTTCAACAAGGATTTCTTCTTGGACCATGGTCGGCAAGGACACGCTTCAACTGCTTGTCTTGCTCTAGAGCTTGATTAACTTCAAGTTCATAAACCTTTAAAGTTGCGTAGAGACTACGAAGAGTCATCTCGTTTAAGTTCTTGGATTCTTTCATAGCCGTGGTCTTCACATGCCATAAGCTACCTAGAGAGCCTAGAAACCTCATGTTCATTTCCTTTTTGTCATACGTTTTACCTAGAGAAAAGCAACTATTTATTACCTCACTGAAGCGATCGTAAGTTTGTCTCAAGGTTTCCTTAGGATCCTTTTTGAAAGAATCAAACTGCTGGATGTATGTATATTTTCTGTTGTCTCTTGTGTCTTGGTCTCCTTCCAAGTATTCCACAAGAGCTTCCCACATCTCTTTTGCAGCTTGTACATCGAATCACTTGGGTATGTGCTTGTGTCTGAGAGTCGGTGATTATGTTGATTGCTTTGCCGTCAAGCTCTACCAACTTTCTATCATTCTCTCGTCCATTCAGATTCTTCTTTAGGTACTTCTGCAGGATTCCCAGCGATGGAGGCTAGAAGATTTGGCTTCATTGGTACATATCGACCTGCAATGACACATTTCCATAATCTGTTGTCAATAGAATTCATAAATCTCATTACTTTATCCTTCCATACATCAAAATGACCTTCGTCCAATATTGGGACGTGGTTAGCATTGATGTAGGCATGTAGTGTGTTTGTGCCATTATATCGTATCTCTCAAGAGTTTAATCTCTAAAAACTTGTTTTCAAAGAGTAAGGCTCGATACCAATTGGTGGGTCCCAATGGGCACAATAATAAGCTAGAAGGGGGGTTGAATAGCTTATTGTACACTTAAAATTTTTTTAGTAAATACTTTGAAAGGTACTTGCAATCTATTGAAAGAATTGAAGTAGCGGAAGACCTTCAAGGTAGTTGTTCCTGTGTCCGCCGATAAGCACTACCTAGACCTTTTACAAGTTACTAAAGTTCTCAAATGGATAATGATAATCAAAGTACTTAACCGCCTCAAATAATGACAAACAAGAAGGAATAACACAAGTATTTTGGGATGGTTCACACTATAATGAGTGCTACGCCGACCACCAAGGCAAATAACCTTGGATTTAAATTGTGCACTATGTTTTCCACTAGATCAATTACAAAGAATATCCCTAATGGATCGTGTACAAAATATTGACTTGTGTTTGTCTAGGGAATTAAATATCTCAGAATACAAGATATTTAATTGCATGTAAGTATAGTTAATGAAAATAAACAACAAGAAGATAAACAATAAGTGTTGATGAACGCCTTCTTGTTGTTGACGAGGACTTCTAGATCTGTTGAGGATCTCTTGATTGCACTGAGTTGAAAGACTTGGAGTTATGGAGTTTCAGAGCAATTCTATTAGTGTTCGATTGATTCTGCATAATGTCGTTTTCTCCAGCCTTTAATGGCAAGATTTATAGTAGGTGCACTTCAAAGGATCCGTTGAGAAGATGAATACTTCAATTTCTTTTTATGAATGCATTAAATGCATGGGGTCAGCTACCAAGGATTTTCGTTTTCACAGATATCTAGAGCAGGGAATGATTTCTGAGATCTTCAAAAAGTGGGCGATTTAGGTGTTTGATCTGAGAGTTGTTGCAGAAAGTAGGAAACATTCTGCTTTTCCTCGCCATCGCTCAGACGAAAAGTCTTCCCCGCTGAAAGTTGCTTTGCGGCTTGATATGTCGTGGAATGTCTTGGATTAATTCAAACAATGATTAGATTAGTTTGAATTAATTCAATGAGTCATTGCTGACAGACACGCCATAAGAGACCGTGTGGACACAAGGTCCGCTGCTTGTAGGCTTTTGAAAGTGTCTTCCGGTGAAGCTTGGAGAGGTCTTCCGCTAAACCCGTGAAGTCCTATAAAAACTATACTAGGCAAAGTTCTATACAGCTAAGCCACGCTAATCGATACGCAGCCCGATTAGCCACTGAAGTATAAAACTAATGTAATGAACTGAACATATATAAATCTAACATAATAATCAACAAACACATTGAATGCAAAATACATATATAAACTTTATTGTGAACATGCTAGTATACATAGGAAAAACAGATAATATTCCTACATAACATGTTATTTTTTCTACAGCTTTTATCTCAAACTCGGACCATAGCTTCATTCCTATGTTATTTATTTTTCATGACCAATATCATCACTAATGGTATTGGTCATGTCGACGCAATGGCCATATATCACCAAAATCAAAATGAAGATCTTCAGATCATTTTCGAGGAAATTTGTCTCAACATTTTTCCCTTTTTGTGATTTCTCATAAAGATCAACTAGATGTTTCGCTGCTCTAAGATGCGTGCTCAAGGGCTCTGCCATGCCACACCTAAAACATGAACTTTCTTCATTGTTTTGTCGCACATTTTGCCCACTCAAGAGTTGTTTCTATCATCATCATCTCGCTCCACTTCAAGTGGCGAGATGAATTTCTATTATATGGATGATGATGATGACGATAGTTATTTCTTCCACTCGCCTCTTCCTCGTCTTGATTTCACCACACTCCTGCCTTGTCCATGATTTCCTTGGCCTCGACCACCCACCGCGACCACGACCGCGACCACCTACCATTACCACGCCCACGCCGCCTTCATCATACATAGTCCCATTCGCTTCAGGAATGGGTCGAACCGCTGATGAGATTCATGATTCTTCATTAGAATCTCATTATTCTGCTCAGCTACAAGGAGGCAAGAGATCAATTCGGAGTACCTTTTAAAACTCTTTTCTCGATATTGCTGCTCCAGGAGCATATTCGAGGCATGAAATGTGGAGAATGTCTTCTCCAACATATCATATTCAGTGATGGTTTCCCCACATAATTTCAACTGTGAGGTTATTTTATACATCATAGAACTATATTCATTGATGGTTTTAAAATCTTGTAGGCGGATATGAATCAAATCATAGTGTGCTTTTGGGAGAATGATCGTTTTCAAATGGTCATACTTTCGTTCAAACTTTCCCAAAAGACGAGTGGATCATTAACCGTGAGGTACTCCATCTTTAGGTCTTTATGGACGTTGTGTCGTAGGAAAATCATTGCTTGAGCCCAGTGTTGATTACTTATCCATTCATTATTACTTTGTTGGATAGTATTTTCGAGGCTTCTGGCGGCCAGGTGGGTTTCGACATCTATTTTCCAAGACATATAATTTTTTCCAGTTATGTCTAGCCTTTCAAATTCGAGCTTAGTGATGTTTGCCATTTGTGAAGAAAAAACTATAAAAATGAAACATATATATTAATAAAATTATGACATGAAAATTTTATTCATATGATAATCAGTACATGTTAAAATGTATGTTGAAAGCTATTGTAACTGCTAACAGGACATACATGATACAAAGATAGGTAATAAAAATCTGAAAATCGTTTGGAGGGTATTGAGCAACGAAAACCAATGCGGTGCACACAATAACAAGTGTGATAATAATCATCAACATTGGAGGAAACATTTTGTAGAAGAAGATATGATATTGAGAGTCTGTAAGGAGGTAGTAAAAATGTGAGTAATTTATTAAGATGTTGTTGTATATATGGAGAAAAAAATGACCGTTAACTAGCCGTTTTTTACCGTTGGAGGAGAGAGAAAAAAATCAGTTAACTAGCTGTTAATGACCGTTGGAGGAAAGAGATAAATATCAGTTAACTAGCCGTTATAGGAGAGGGGTAAAAATGTAAAAAATCTGATTTAATAGAATTACATTTATATTATGAATAAATATAAATCTTATTAGGAGCAATAAATAAAATAACTCGGCATCAATATTTTTCAGTCAACTTTATACAGCTATTATATATTATACATATATATTCACGCCACGCTACTCAGCAAGCTTTTCTGTGGGTGTTTGAAAGTCAGTAATAAATATATATGTATATAAAGTTATTCATATATAGAATTGAAATATATGTATATTTATAAATATTCAATTTATAGCTTGGGGTTATATCCGCTCAAGCATCAACGAATATATATATATTATGCGTTAAATAATAAATTATTATTTCGTCATCTCATCATATATTATCGACAGTGGCTCAGCCAACCTTTTCTTAATAATGGTGATATACGATATATATTGAAGTAAACCAGAGACATAAAATAAATAATATATCGGTAGAAAATTTTACCGTTTGAGATTGTTAAGAGTAGAACAATCGTGCTGCTAACGTGTTATAAAGTAACCACAAATTAGAATAAAGAGTGTATGAGAGAAAGAGAGAGAGAGAGAGAGAGAGAGAGAGAGAGAGAGAGAGTATTATTCAGGCTGAAGGATTCCAGGGCAATTGATAACTTCAGACTGCTCGGTATTTATAATCGAGCAACACACATATAATTGCCAAACATTGAATTGTTGGCACACAATTCCTCTACCTATACAATAGCCTTCCTCTACCTATACAATAGTCTACTGTTCATGTAATTGACTATTCATAACATGAGTACTTTTTATAAATTAAATTATATTACATTAAATTCTACAACAGGGTTAATCGTCAATTATATCGCCAGAAGATGACAAAAGCTTGGTTTAGGTCTTTGAGCACTTCTTCCATCTTAGTGCTAATTTCACATTAGCGTAGAAGATCTTATTGATAGCCTCTACTGAGCTTAAAGCTCGGATCGGCTTAGTTTAATGAAAAAAAATTGAATTTATTTTGGGTTAATTCACTAAAGGAAACAAGATTGAACATCAAACGTAGGTATGAGTAGGTCTCATGTTACAGTTCGTAAGACGGACCTATGCATGTTAAATGAGTTAAGATTAAGTAATTTCAGTGCAAACTTTCAAGTTTTGAAAATTACAACATTACCCCTCATGTGTACAAATGAAGAGTGTCACTTTTAGTATAAAATGTATCACTTTGTGTTTTTAATAAAAAAATATTTTTTCCCTTTAAAAGATGTTAATTTTTAGCGTTAAATGTGTTACTTTGTAGCTTTAAATGTGTTACTTTTGGTTTTAAATGTTTCACTTTTGCTTTAAAAAGTGCAACTTTGCATTACAAATGAAAACCGTCATTTTGTTTTGGCATGAAACAGTGAAAGTTTCACTTTATAGCATTGAAAGTATCACGTTTTAATATTAAATGTGACTTTTTAGTATTAAGAGTGTTACTTTGCATTTTAATGAAAGTTATAATAATTTTTCCCTTTGTAGTGCCACTTTTGACCTAAAATGTGTCACTTTTGTCTTTTAAATGTGTCACGTTTGGCTTTAAATGCGTCACTTATTGTTTCGTCAAAGTTCGTTAGGGTCCGTCAAACATCCCAAGGCAAATGAGGCTAACGAAGTTGACAGAGGATGAAACTGCAAGACTTGGGAAGAAGAAAAATTTCGGCAGCGGAGCAAAATGAGAAATATCTCATTAATGTGCTGGCTAGCCTACCGAGCTGACACGTGTCCCTCCATCTTTCTGTGACCCGCTTGCTTATGTTGGCGGATCTGGGTTTGTCCCATTTTTTTTGCCTATTTTCTTTCACATTTTGATCCATTTTTTGCTACATAACCTGCTGTCTTTATTGATAGGTTATTCACTTCATCAGCCTTCTTTTTATCAGTTTTGGGGCTCCATCTTACGGATTTAGGATCCGTAAGACCGTCCTACAAAAGTTTTTGTCCGTAGGTATTAAGCATGCTTTGCTCTTTTATTTTTATTTTTTCTGGCACTTTAAAAACTATATAAATAAATAAATAAATATATATATATATATATATATATATATATATATATATATATATATATATATATATTCTTATTTCGTAAAATATTAATTTGGGATAACTGTAGAGAAGGCATGATAATAACTTGGAGCATGTTAACACACACGTGACCTGATCCGGTCTGAAAATTATTCGACACAACCCAACTAGTTAAAAATTAAGGAATTGAGTCGGGTTAAAGCATGTCGAATTCATTACTCAACTCATGCCCAATAGTTTTGACTCCATTAATGTATGACATAATTGCGGGCCGGTCCCATTTTTGGAAATTGTAACCGCTCCCCTATCATATTTTTTTCCCAACCGCATAAGTCCACTTTTATAAATATGTTCCAATAATGCCCTCTCCTCAAATCGTTTTTTCAGTCTCCCGATACTTTCTATCTTTTCATGTTTTTTTTTTGCTTTTCATTTCGATCATTCCATTTATTTTTTAGTAGATGCTTTAGATTTCCTCCAACGATTGGAATCAAAAGTAGTGAATTTTGGGGATTATCCAATGAGACATAGTGCGATACAACCATTTGTAGTCTTATCAACTATCTACACTCTTTTTTTTTCCTTCAATAATTGAATTAGTCAGTTATAGGATAACATGTCTAAATCTTTTCTTTTTGAAAGCTAACCGCTCTTTTGATTTCAGAAAAGACTTTCTTTTAGTAAAACATCATTCCGTCTTCCTTTTGCCCATTTCCACTCTCCACCTTGAAGGTACTGGGCGGAAACTGAATATTTATGGATATTGGGAGAGTACTTTGATTCATGTTGACTGATTATGTTATGACCTATCAAGTTATTACTTTCTCTTGCAATAGGTGCCATATCCGAAGTAAGAATGCTAGGACATAATGCGAGGCTGTTTGGTCAAAAGGGTTGTCATTTACGTTAGATTGTTTTTGGTCGTGGAGGCAACGATGCCCACAACGATGCCCACATTAAGGCAACAATGCCTAAATTGCGGACGTCGTTGGAATTTACGATGCCTAAATTGCAGGCGTCGAAAGTTACGACGCGGGAATGAAGGCAGACAAATCTAATTTGTGCATTGTTGCCTCCGATGTGGGCGTCGAAGACTCCGACGTGGGCATCGTACCCCCAAAAATCAAACCCTGTTGAAAGACAAAAAATGACGATGAAGGGATGACAAGTTCTGATTAAGTCTTGCTTTGTGGAGTATTGAGTATGACTTCAACGAAGGTCTGAAAGAGAAAGTCAAATATTGTGTTGTCTTCTTACGATGCGGGAACCATCTGGGTTTATTTTTTTTTCACGTCATTTTTGGATTGTAAATATTGTGTTGTCTTCTTCACCAGTAATCAAGTCCGACAACCTCTCCAAATAAATTACAATATCAATTTTGATGAGGAAAGAAAATGAAATGGGTTAGTTGTAATATACAGTACAGAGAGAAAGTGAATAAATACGGTAGAAGTTTTGTTGAAGAACGTTAAAAAGAAAAGAAAGAGATGGGGATCTCATGATTTCAATGAAAGAAGCAAAGGATGAATGTGAGTACTGGAGAGAGAAAGTGAGAGGAGGAAGAGGGGTTTACAATTACATATCAACAACTTTGATGAGGAAAGAAAAAGGAAATAGGTTAGTTGTAAACAACTTGGCATATGATATGGAATTGACTTCTTTCCTTTTCATATTCCTACTTTCCACACGAAAGAGGAGTGGTTGGATCGATGCACAATTGTTGTATTCCAATGCATAATTGCAATGTATAATTTGGAAATATAATATAAAAGTAAATTTTGATGCACAATTTTTAGTGTTCGATGCATAATCAGGATTACCGATGCACAAAATTGATTTTCTGATACAGCGCGCTTAATTTAATTTAATTAAGAGTGTCTTCGTCATTTTGCCTCCCAAAATGTACTTTACTGGTTAAATAATATTATGTTGGACTAGAGTGGTTATAATTTAGGAATAATTGCGGGCCGATACCATTTATTGGAAATGTAACCGATCAAGTACCCTATTTTTTTAAATCGCAAAAGTCCACTTTGTATAAATTGTTCCACAAAAGCCCCCACCCAACACAACTGTTCTTTTCTGCTCTTGTTTGCATACTCAATATCCGTGGAGCCGGAAAATATCTAATCTTCCTTCATTTTCTGCTATCCTTCCTTCCCCTTTCACTTGATCAAATTGCAGTGAGACTTTTGTCTCAATCCACCACCTTAGGACCCATTCCACTAGAAGACGAGAGTTTTACTTGTACGCGAAGAGGCGGATCTTTGGAATTCAAGTCCTTTCTTACAAAAAGAAATGGATTCGCAGATGTGAAAGAAATCACAATTGACACCCACTAGCTTCTTTCTTCTCCGATCCATTATATAGGGGAATAGAAGCCTTTAAGTAGGGCCCATATCAAGATATTTCCAAATGGAAAGAAATTGAGTATTCTATAGTGGAGTTGTGGAGTGAATGAAATCACAATTGACAATTCCAAGTATGTTCCTCACCTTCTCCCCTTCTTTGATGCTCGTTCGATGCCCAAACTTTTGAGCGATGCCCAATGTTTTGAGCGATACAAAAAATGTTGAGCGATGCCTAATATTTTTTCTTGCGATGCCCAAATTTTAGCAGTGGTTTTTGCATTGTGATGGCCAAAATTTTGAGCGAGGCCCAAAATTTTTCCTTGTGATGCCCAAATTTGGGCAGTGGCTTTTCCATTGCGATGCCCAAAAATTTGAGCGATGCCCAAATTTGGGCAGTGACTTTGTACGCCCACCTTTCTTTCATTAAGGGTATCTTCGTCATTTTCCCTCCAAAAGTGTACTTTAGTGGTTTAAAACAAATATAAAAGACTTTTCTGGTTATAATTCCATCACATGTGAATGACCCGAATTTCTCCCTATAATTTAGGGTGATAATCGGGCCGGTCCCATGTGGAGAAAATATAACCGCAAAAGCTCACTATATTTGTTTTAAACGGCTAAAGTAAAATTTTGGAGGAAAAATGACGAAGATACCCTTAATGAAGGAAAGGCGCGCGGACAAAGTCATAACCCAAATTTGGGTATCGCAATGAAAAACATTGGGCATCGCTAAAAATTTTGGACATCGAATGCAAAAACCACTGCCTAAATTTGGGCATTGCTCAAAATTTTGGGTATCACTCAAAACATTGGGTGTCATTCATTTGGGCAACGGAGCCTGGGTTTATTGAGATTAGAATGACTCATCATAGGCAACGACGCCCACTTCATGGGCAACGACACCCACATCTTAGGCAACGACGCCCAAATCATAGGCAACGATGCCCACTTCATAGGCAATGACGCCCACCTCATAGGCAACGACACCTACATCGGAGGCAACAGTGCTCACATCGGAGGCAGGTTTGGAAACTAAGCATCATAGTATCAAAACATTGGGCATCTTTACATCAAAACATTGGGCATCGCTCAAAACATTGCCCAAATCACAGGTACCTTTACATCTTCTTGGAACATTTTAAGTGCATCCAAAATGGTAGGCAACGAGGCCCACATCGGAGGCAACGACACCCATTTCATAGCTAACGAAGCCACATCATAGGCAACGCCGCTCACATCAGAGCCATTGCAAGTGATTTCTTCGTCATTGAAATGGACAAAATTTGCATCAGAATCAATAATTAAACACTGCCACCAAATATCAACAAAGGTGGGCATCGAAATAGACAAATTTGACGTCGGAATGAATAAATTGAACACTGCCCCTAAATCCGTGTGTAAAAATTAAGCATCAGAAAACTTTTGATGCCCAAAACAGTACTTAAACATCGCTTTTTGGCCTTAAAATGAAGATGTCACTTGGTGAAACCCAGTGAGTTTATAGATCTTATTGAGAGCTTCGATTTGATATATAGTGGTTCTTGTGGTTCATCCGAGATCAAAAGTTATGGAGAAAATGATTAGAGAAGATGAAAAAAGTTCAACAACGGAGAAAAGAAAGATGAAGAAGAAACTGGAGGAAGAAGAGAAAGAGAGTGTGACAGAGAGAAGAGAAAGAAGTAGTAGGAGGAAGGAGAAGAGAGAAAACTCAGTTAGAGAGAGAGAGGACGGTGCATGCTTGGGTATTTTGGGAAGAAATTAACGAAAATGGACTTTAAAGGTTTAAAAGAAAAGGGGAGTGTAGCGGTTACAGTTTCACAAAAAAGGACTGGTCCGCAATTATTCATAATTGGGTGATAACTGGCCGGTCTACAATCATGATATTATAACCGGAAAAGTCCCTTATATTTGTTTTCAACAGCTAAAGTACACTTTGGGGAGGGGGGATGACGAAGATACCCTTAATGAAGGAAAGACGCGCACACAAAGCCACTGTCCCAATTTAGGCGTCGGTTAAAATTTTTGGGCATGGCTCAAAAGCCACTGCCCAAATTTTGGTGTCGCAAATAAAAAATTAGGCGTCGCAATGCAAAAATTGGGCTTCACAATTAAAAAATTGGGCATCGTAATGCATTTGGACTTCGCAATGTAAAAAACCGCTGCCCAAATTTGGGCATCGATGCACAAAACATTGGGCATCGCTCAAAAAAATATCGTGCATTGAATTTGAAAAGTAGGAGGTTACATTGGGCATCGCTCAAAGCTTTGTTCTTCTTTTTCAACACCATCAAAACCATAAAAAGAGGTTGGGAAAGACTCGGCAAATTAAATAAAAAACCACAACAAGATGTAGGGGGAAGCTGAACAAGCAAAATAATGTTGTTGCGATGAATCAAAGGCAATGACGCACACATTAGAGGCAATGATGCCCAAATTGGAGGCAACGCTGCACATGTGATTACTCTTTCAAAGAATCAATGACATAGGACAGAAGACGAGTTGTAAGGCATGAGTTCCTTTACTCGACTATTCCATCCATGGTCGTTGAAGGTTTAGCAACCGTGGCTTCCGACAAAGGTTATTTGTTTTTCTTGGAAATTCTTTCATGAGGCTCTCCCAGTTGATTTAAATTTAGTATGTTGTTGTTGTTTCAAAATATACATACAGCCAGAAAATTGATCCTGAAAATGGCTAGCAACCTACTTCAGCAATAGTTTTGTTTCTTCCAATGTAGTGACGATGAATTCAAAGATGAAGAAGAGAGAGAGAGAGAGAGAGAGAGAGAGAGAGAGAGAGAGAGAGAGAGAGAGAGAGAGAGAGTGGATGCTATTTTCTTCTTCCCCAAACCGTCCACTCCTCTTCCAAGAGTAATGGTTTGGTTTCCGAAAAGTATTGCTTTAGTTTTCGGCTGCTTTTCATTGGGATTTGGGTACGATGACATTTAAGGAAGAAAAAAAGGAAAATGTACTTTTATGGTTTAAAAAGGAAATAGAGCACTTCAACGGTTAATATTTTAGAAAATGATACTCACTTGGTTATCACCCTATTTGCAATTATAAACGAGCCCAAACTATAAAAGCTCGGCTGGGTTTGGTTGCAGCAGCCCTTTTACCTATAAATTTGTTACATATTGGAATAAGAACAACATGTAATTCACAAATGTCATATTTTGGAGCTTCATCAATAGAAATTGTAGGCTACAAAATCAAGATCTCGTGGGACATATCTTACTCTACCTCCCAGTAAAATCAATTCTCCGTTTCAAATCTGTATCAAAACAATGTCACAATCTGCTCTCCAGTCCTATATTCATTCAACGCCATGCTTCACGTCAAACAACCTCGAACTCTGTTTTCTTTTTTCATTGCCATGGCATCAAATCTCTTTACCTTAAAGGAAAGAACCATAGACTTGATACCGTCGATTTTTGTTTCTTGCATAGCTCGGGTCGAGATTGTTTAATAAAGATTAAATCATGCAACAGATTACTATTAGTCCAATCTTATAATTTTTGGGTAAAAGAAGAAGAGCTTCAAAGACGAAGACTATCATGTTTATAATCCCTTTACCAGGAAACACTCAGAATTGGCGGTTCCTGATTATATAGCGACATTTACATGTGAAAGGAACCATGCAACGGAGAACGAGCAAGAAAAGAAGAGAAGAAGAAAGGGAGAATAGAAGACACATAATGAGAACCCGTAAGAAGCCGTCCACCAATTCAGTGGATTTCACGGCACAGAGTCCCTGTATATATATGGGTTACATAGCTCCTATCACAATAACACGTATGACAGTCCTAAAAGGACTTGAAGACTGGCATATATACAATCCTACTGCCTTTCTAATACTAAGATAAGATACAAAAAAAATCTTTATAATAGATCACGTGTTATCACTCCCCACAAGCCAAACGAACAGGAGCGAAGTTGCAGCTTGGAAATCAAAGACTTAAAACGAGGTTGAGCCAGGGACTTTGTGAAAATGTCGGCGAGCTGATCTCTTGAAGAGACGTAAGCTAATTGGAGGAACCCACTTTGGTGCATTTCACGAACGAAGTGATAGTCAATCTCGATATGGCGAGTACGAGCATGAAAGACTGGATTTCGAGACATATGAAGAGCCGACACATTATCACATAATAGAGTAGGCGAATGAAGGAACAGACCCAACTCACGAAAAAAATAAGAGAACCATTGAATCTCGGCAGCTGTTGTTGCGAGAGTGATCACTTCACTGCTCGGCGAGCGTGGATTGTTTCTTAGCGATCAAGCAACGGATTCGGACCCATAAATACACAAGCACCAGTAGTCGAACGATGGCCATCAGGACAACCAACCCAGTCGGCATCCGAAAAAGCACGTAGTGTAATGTCGGATGAAGAGGAGAATATCAACCCAAGATGAATAGTACCTTTGACATACCAAAAAATGCGTTTGACAGCTTGCAAGTGAGACGTGCGAGGAGAATGCATGAATTGGCACACTTGTTTAACAGAAAATGCGAGATCGGGGCAAGTGAGGGTCAAGTATTGAAGTCCCCCTACCATGCTTCTGTATAAAGTACCATCAGGTAATGGGTTACCGTTGAGGGCAGACATGTGTAAGCCTGGAACAAGAGGCGTAGGAGCAGGCTTGTAGTCATGCATGTTAAATTTTCGGAGTAAATCAGTTGCATATCGGGTTTGAGTAAGATGAAGACAATCTAAAGAAGGAGAAGCCTCAATGCCAAGAAAATATCCAAGAGGTCCGAGACGACGACTTTCAAAAGTTTGACAGATACAATCCAAAATATTGTCCACTTTAGATTTTGAGGAGCCGATGACAAGAATATCATCGACATAGACTAGAATAGCCACGGTGCCAGCAGAAGAGTGACGAAGAAAAAGAGAGCTGTATGACTTACTGTTACAGAATCCGAGAGAGAGAAGGAACTCATGTAACCGTTGAAACCAAGCACGCAGAGATTGCTTCAAACCATAAATCGACTGATGGAGTTTGCAGACATGATTAGGATATCTAGAATCAATGAAACCCGGAGGTTGGGCCATAAATACATCTTCACGTAAGAATCCATTTAGAAAGGCATTGCGGACGTCGAGTTGCTCGATTGGCCGGGCACGAGATTGAGCAAGAGAGATGAGCAGGCGAATGGTTGGAGGTTTGACAACGGGACTAAATGTTTCATTAAAATCCACACCTTCTTGTTGAGTATAACCTTGAGATACCAAATGAGCTTTGTGTCGGTCAATGGTTCCATCAGCTCAACGCTTGATTTTGTAGACCCACTTGCTACCAATAACATTCATACCGGGTGTAGCTGGAATCAAAGACCATGTTTGGTTTTTAGAAAGAGCCTGCATTTCATCTTGCATAGCGGATTGCCACTGCGAAATAGGAGAGGCATGCTTGTATGTCCGTGGTTCGTAATCAGGTGATGTAGGAGCAAAGGCAGCTAATGCAGAAGGAAGAGGATACTTAGAGGTTGGATCATTCATAATGGAGCTAACAACATGAACCCGAAGTGGAATAGATGACTCTGTTGATGTGTTCAAATCTGTTGGAGCAGAAGGTGAGTCATGTTCTGATGGCAGCTCAAAAGGAATCGGACTTTGCTGGAAGGTTGGCTGAGGAGAGCTGGAGTGAGCTGGTGTATGCATATGTGAGGGCAGAGAAGGAGGACTTGCTACGGGAAGCTGAATATCGGATGACTTGTTTGCTGGAGTAGGAGAGCTAATTGAATGTATTGGAGGTGGACTTGAACAAGTTGAACCCGGCATGGTATGTGTAGAACATGGGCTGTGAGATGATGGTAAAAACTGATTTGAAGCAGCTTTTGGTCCTGTAGAATTGGGCCTTGATGCAAATAAAAAATGAGTCTCATTGAACAAAACATGCCGTGAAATATATACCTTTCCTGTTTGTAAATCCAAACACCTATAACCTTTCCGAAGTAGATCATATCCCAAGAATACACACGGGACTGATTTAGGCATGAGTTTATGCTTATTATAAGGGACAAGGTGAGGAAAACAAGTGCACCCAAAAGTCTTCATAAATCTGTAATCAGGAGTACGATGAATCAATTTTTTGTATGGGGATATATAATGTAATTGACGCATAGGGAGGCGATTGATTAAGAACACTGCAGTAGAAAAAGCTTCTAGCTAGTATTTATAAGGAACAGAGGATTGAGCCATTAAGCATAGTCCCATCTCAACAATGTGGCGATGTTTACGTTCCACCACACCATTTTGTTGAGGAGTATGAGCACAAGTTAATTGATGTTTGATCCCATGAGTTACTAGAAACTGAGCAAATTTTCGATTCTCAAACTCACCCCCATCAGTTTGCACAGTTTTAACAGTGTGAATAGCAAAAATTTTATTTTCTAACTGTTTTTCGACTTGAGTTTTGAAAGAAGCAAACACAGAACATACATCAGATTTGCGCATAAGAGGAAATAACCAAGTAAACCGAGAATAGTCATCCACAACTGATAAATAATAACAAAAACCAGAATGTGACATAACTAGGGACGGCCCCCAAACATCCAAGTGAAGTAAATCCAGAGGTTTCTTAGAATGGAAAGTACGAGACACAAAGGGTAAATTACATGATTTGCCCATAGGGTAGACATGACAAAAACCTGTGTGTGTAGAAGGGCCACTAGGCGGTATCCGATGTTTATTTACTAAAACATTAAAAACTCGTTGCGAGGGATGAACAAGACGAGCATGCCAAAGGTTGGAAGAAGCACGTTCACCAATGAGCGCTAAAGGATTGTGTGTGGAGGAAGGAGTAAACGAGAGATGGTAGAGCCCACCCAAGCTACTGCCAGAAAGAACTGTCGCCTTGGTAGTGTTGTCCTTGACACGAAAACCAGAACCGTCAAGCTCAAAAAAACAATTATTGTCAATAGAAAAACGACGTATAGAAAGAAAAGATTTATGCATGCTCGGTACACAAAGAACATTATTAAGTTTAAAATTACGACTGCCATGCAAAAAACTAGTTTGACCAATGGAAGAAATAGGTATCGTAGAACCATTTGCAATTATAACCGAATCTATACCTGAGTAGGGAGTAGAGTGAGACATGACTTCGGAGGAAGAAGTCATGTGATTTGTCGCGTCGGAATCCAAGACAAAAGAGACGGGAGCCATGGCAGATGAATCATAGAGAGTGGCTGGGGATGGGTAAGAGGGGGGAGAAGGATAGGCAGTGTAAGCAAAGTTATTTCGGTTCTGACACTGGGGGGCTAGATGTCCCTGTTTATTGCATAATTGACATGTTGGGGATTGATCAAAGGGAGTAAACTGGTGAGCTGGGAATGGTGCAGGTGGGGGCGGTTGGTAGTTAGGAAAAGATGGGTAATTGGGAGTGGGAAGAAGACCTCGACCTTGGTTACCGCAACCACGGCCGCGCCAATGATTGCGCCCTCCATTTCGACCGCGGCCCCGATGATACCCTCCATTTCGGTTTTGGTTGTAATGTCCAGCATTGGGTGCAGGGGAATAAGACTGGTTGTAATTTCTAGCATTAGGTGGGGAAGGGTTCGGAGACTATGGAGAGGAAGAGGAGGTGGAAGGTTGGTTAGTGGTTTGGATAGGGGATTTAGAGGTAGTAAGGGCAGTGGTGGGGTTTACCGAGAGGGTAGAGAATTTCTTTAGGAGGTCTTCCTCTTGAAGAAGAAGATCATGAAGATCGTCAGTAGTGGCTGCGGGTTTAGAGTTTTGCACTGTTATGAATTCTTTATAGGAGGGGCCAAGACCGCTTAGAATTTTGCGATGAAAATCTGCATCAGAAATAACCACACCAGCTTTAGCTAGAGAATTAACCAAAGTTTTACCGCGGAGGATGTATTGGTCGATAGTTATGTTGGGTGTCAACTTGAGATCATGAAGTTTGTCTTGAAGTTTTTGGATATGGATATGGGAGGTTATGCCAAAACGTTTAGCAAGTAATTCCCATGCTTCGAAGGCAGTCTCGAAGGGGTTGATATGGGGCTGAACATCTGCGGTCACAATAGCTTTAATCCAGCTAGCTACTAACCCGGTCGCTTGTGGAAATAGAGAAAAAAGAGGATTGAGGGTGCTATCTTCAAGGGTTTCGGATGGGGGATCTTTGCTAATGATGGTATGTGTGAGGTTATGAATTTTCAAACCAATTTAAAGAGAGAACTCCAGTTTTGATAGTTTTCTCCACTTAGGTGGCAGTGAGACATATAGGATTGAATATTAAAAAAGAGAGGGAAAGGGTTAGAAGTCTGTACCAGACTATCTTGAGAGGTCGAGGTAGAAACATTGGTTTTGGAAGAGGCAATAGATTCATCCACCATGACTTTTAAGGCTCTGATACCATGAAAGGAACCGTGCAACGGAGAACGAACAAGAAAAGAAGAGAAGAAGAAAGGGAGAATAGAAGACACAGAATGAGAACCCGTAAGAAGCCGTCCACCAATTCAGTGGATTTCACGGCACAGAGTCCCTGTATATATATGGGTTAGCTGCATGTATCGCTCGTTTCGTTGGACTCCTGATTTCGGTTTTAAGCGAGATAATCCTATGGTGGCGGTTTGGGCTCGGCTTCATCACCTTCCTCTATCTTTCTTTAATGCCTCTTATCTTAATCGGATAGGTAATTCCCTTGGTCAGTTTCTCCGCGCGGATGATACAACTTTGTCACTGTCTCACCCTATGTATGCACGGATTTGCATTGAGATGGATGTTTCTGTCAAATTACCTGATCGCATTTGGATTGGGATTTCTAAAGATCAAGGCTTTTGGCAGCCTATTGAATTCGAAGGGAACATCGCTTACTGTACTAGCTGTGGTTTACTTGGTCATGTTGAAAGCGTTTGTCGGAAGAAGACTCGGTTTTCTCACAAAGATAATATGTCTCATCCAGGTCGTGATGAAAATATTCCCCCTACCGAACCTAATCCATCCAATAAGACCAAGGAATCAGGTAAAACGCCTCAAGTTCCGAATAATTCAGATCAGGCAAAGGAGTCTGGTAAAACCCCTCAAGTGCCAAATGCGTCAGGCCCTCAACCACCTAGCTGGCAGCCTACTGGAAGACGTATCGAGACGGCTTCTGTTTCTCATGCAAAAGATTCGAACGGCGTATGCCGTGATACTGAAGTTATCGATATTGTTGATAACTCGCCCTCTCATGAGGGGAATAATAATGTTCCAAACCTTGAATCAACAAAGATTCCTTCTGTGAATCCCCAAGGTTCTATTAAGGTCCCGAATTTGGCCAAGGAGGATAAGCAAATACCTGTGGGTGAACCTGATACTAATGCTGCTACAGATCATGGTGAGTGCACAAATGACGGCGTGGAAGGTTTGGCTAAAGTTACCATTGATAAAGAACCTTTTCTCCAGAATTCTTTTGACGTCCTAAATGATCTTGAGGACATGGAAACGGATGATCCTAATCTTAACCCTGTCTCCAATTCTGCCAGTCCACGGGCTACTAAAACAAAAGAGAAGGTCACTCGATCCGCTTCTCTGGATGATTTGCGTGACCACCCTAAATCTGACTCTTCTACTGAGAATTTTCGTCAAGAATGTCGCAAAGCAGCAACTAAGGTAAAGAAGGTTAAAGGTAAGAAATCCTCCCAAAGCAACAAAAGACAAACTAGGGCGGCAGCAAGAGCCCAGGAACAACCCTCTTCCTAATTGTTTTTATGACGATATTGATATGGAACGCGAGGGGTGTTGGTAATAAAAAAACTATTTCATTCCTTCGGAATATTAATAAACAGCATAAACCCTATGTGGTTGTGTTACTTGAACCTAAGATAAAAGGAGATCGTATTGTGGGTTTTGCGAAAAAATTGAATTTTCCTCATTATTTGCATGTTAGTCCTATTAATTCCCATATTTGGGTGTTGTGGAATAATAGTGTATCTATTAATTTATTTCGGGCTTCTAACCAGCAAATCTCTGTGCATTTAACTATTGAAGATCATCCCACTATCTTGGCAACTTTTGTATATGCCAAATGCACGAGGGTAGAAAGGCAGGATTTATGGGATCAGTTGCTAGATATCTCCTGCAGTTGCTCAGTTCCTTGGTTTCTTGGAGGAGATTTTAACACTATTGTTCATTCATCTGAGAAGCTGGGTGGGAATGGGCATGATTTTAATAGCATGTCTGATTTTAATAGCATGTCTGATTTTTCTTCCTTCATGATTCAGGCTGGAGTGGTAGACGCTGGTTTTGAGGGGAGCACTTTTACATGGTGTAACGGTCATCAGGGTCGTAGTAGAATATGGGAACGGTTGGATAGGGTCTTAATTAATGGTCATTTTAAATCTATGCTTCCTGTCATTCGTGTTCAACACCTTTGCTGCATGTATTCCGATCACTCACCCCTTCTCATTACTCTCCAGCAATTTTCTAAACCAAAGGGCACGTTTTGTTTTCAAAAGATGTGGTTGGAGCATAAAGATTTTATGAATTTTGTTACATCTCAGTGGAGTAGACCTGTCTTGCCTTTATCGGGTTCAAAGATGTTCATCTTGCACAAGAAACTGATGCTTCTCCGGAAGGAGTTGAAAAACTGGAATTGGACGGTTTTTGGGCACGTTCAAAAGAAAATAAATGTTACTCAGGATAACATCTTACGTCTTGAATTTCAGCTTCAACATGGGTGGAATGCTTCTGTGCATGATCAGATTTGTAATCATCGGATGGAACTAGAGCAGTTATATCGGTGGGAGGAGGATATTGTGCAACAAAAGTCTCGTGAATCTTGGCTTCGTGATGGTGACCGTAATACATCCTTTTTTCATGCTTCTCTTAGAGACCGGAAAACATATAATCGGACCCGTATTAAATTGGCAGATGGTACTTGGTGCACTGATGATAAGAAATTGGGTGATCTTGCTATCTCCTACTTCTCTGAACTGTTCTCGACTTCTGCCCCAGTTATCAATGAAGAGTTGTTTTCTGGTATTGAAGGCGTGTTAGTTTTCTCGGATAACCGGCGTCTCGGCAAAGGCCTTCGTCGGAGGAAGTCCGGAATGCTATCGCAACCTCAATGCCGACAGGCGCCAGACCGATGGATTCTATGGTCACTTTTTTCGTGGGCTTGGTCGGTGGTTAAAAATGATGTAGTTGATGCGGTGCAAGAATTCTTACGTGGTGCTATTCTCCCTAGGGGCGTTTCCGCCATGGCTTTAGTTTTAATCCCGAAAGTGGCGTCTCCTATCTCTTTTGGAGATTTTCGACCAATAAGTCTCTGCAATTTTACTTGTAAAATCATATCTAAGATTTTGGCAGCCCGTTTAGCGGAGATTTTACCTCGGATCATATCTCCTGAACAGTCTGGTTTTGTCAAGGGGAGGGCTATTCAAGAAAATATTGCCTTAGCTCATGAATTGATTGGCCGTATAGATAAAAAGGTTCGGGGAGGTAACGTAGCCTTTAAATTTGATATGTCGAAGGCTTATGATCGCCTAGAATGGTCGTTTCTTCTCCGTTCTCTTCGTGCTTTTGGTTTTAATGATCGCGTATGTGATCTTATGGAACGTATGCTCAATAATATTTGGTACTCCGTCAAGATTAATGGCACTAGTTTCGGCTTCTTTAACTCTTCACGTGGGGTTCGGCAGGGTGATCCTTTGTCGCCGCTTCTATTTATTCTTGCTCAGGAGGTCTTTTCGCGTGCAATAAATAGAGGTTTCTTGGCTGGTCATATGGTTCCGTACAATCATGGTCGAGGCGATATGCTTATTTCACACCTTCTATACGCTGATGATATGATTTTGTTCAGTAATGCGGGGAAACGATCTATCGTGAATCTTCGAAAGCTTCTTAATATATACGAGCAATCTTCCGGTCAACTTGTTAATCTTCAGAAAAGTGGGTTCTACACTGCTTCTTGGTTTTCTCATGCTAAAATTCAGCGTATAGCTAATTGGTCGGGATGCAGTCATCATTCGTTACCCATGAAATATTTGGGTCTCCCTCTTTTCAGGGGTCGTGTTAAACGCCGATATTTTGAAGATCTGGAGTCAAGGGTTCTAAAAAAAATTGAAGGTTGGAAAACGAGGCTGTTATCGTTTGGGGGTAAGATCATCCTTCTTAAATCGGTATTATGTAGTATCCCCATTTATGCTCTAGCTGCTATTAAAGTGCCTGTTTCTGTTCTTAATCGCATTGAAAGAGCGATGGCGAATTTTCTTTGGGGCAGTTCGGGAGATAGTAGAATTCATTGGGTGTCGTGGCAGAATATTTGTAAACCAATTTCGGAGGGTGGTTTGGGTCTCCGTTCTCTCAAGCATATCAGAGATTCCCTTCAAGCAAAGCTTGCTTGGAGTGTTTTAACTGGCAGCAGCTTATGGGCAAAATTCATCATAGCTAAGTACAAAGTTTCGGATGGTTTTACAGCTCCCATTTTTTCTTCGCATGTCTGGCGATCTGCTCATTCCCATTTATCGACTATTCTGCCGCTTAGTCGTTGGGTTTTGGGTCGAGGAGAGGTATCTTTTTGGAACGACAATTGGTTGGGTCATCGATTGGTAGGTCCTTTTCCCATGGACATTAAGCTTACGGTGCAACAAGCTTTTAATCATCTTCCCTCCATTCTGCCATTAATTCCTCCTCAGCATCATGAAACTATTACTAGTATTAAACTTCAAGCGGACATTCCAGACAGACTTGTGTTCAGATTATCGACTTCGGGTAACTTTGATTCCAAGGCTTTTTGGAATCATTATAGGCAGCGTGAGGCTACTCTTCCGTGGGCAAAGAAAATCTGGCAGGTCTGGATTCCCACCAAGATAAGTGCTTTTGGTTGGAAATTAATTTTCGGTGCTCTCCCAGTGGATCTTCGACTTCATTCTCGTAAAGTGCCTATCGTATCTCGATGTGTTTGCTGCCAGCTGACTCATGATAGGGAATCTATTAATCACTTATTTTTACATTCTGAGATTGCTAAAGATCTATGGAGTCGGTTTGCTCGTCCATTCAATAAAATTGATAGGTATTTATCTATCCCACATTTGTTCCGCATTTGGTCCGATGGGGCTTCATCCCGCTCACGATAGGAGGTGCTCAAATTGGTATTATCTTTGCGCATGTGTGTTGGGCTATATGGACGACTGCCGAGCAATTTTGATGATGTGCCTATGAACATTGACGGTGATTTTTAAAGCATTATGGTGGGATTGTGTAATATTATGAGTCTCTTTCACCCAAGTCGATATCGTCTCACGAGTATTCGAATTCTTCGGCTTCTTGATTTGCCTATCCTTAAGATTAAGATCAAAAGGGGTATTTGGATTCGTTGGAATGCTCCCTCGTCTCCTTTTTTCAAGCCGAATGTGGACGGACCGTGGGAGGTATGGCTACGGGAGGTGGAGTCATCCGTGACTCAAAAGGACATTTCATTTCGGTTTTTAAATCATATGGCCAAGGTACCAATACAGTGTCTGAATTCATGGCTCTTCGGGATGGGCTCTCATTATATCGAAAGCTTCAGCTATCACATGTGGTGATTGAATCTGATTCATTGTGGTGGTTTCGGCTATTAAAGGTCAAGATAGTTGCCCTTGGATGTTTACATATGCAAGCGTCAATGTCTATCTTTAATGGGAAATTATCGGCTAGAGCACATTTATAGAGAAATGAACTTTGTTGCGGATCGGTTAGCTCATGCAGCTCACAGTTATGGTTCCAGGGAATTCCATTTGGTCTCTCATCTATCGTCAGAGGTTCGTCGGGCGCTTCAACAGGATGCGCTAGGTTTATTTAGTTTTTGCACTAAGTGATTTGTGTTGTCCTATCTTTTGATAGCGTTTGTGGTTGTATTTTTGTTTCGAGGTAAGGCCCCTTTGTCCCCCTTTTTGGGTTGGTTGTCCCCTCATGTTTGTTTCCTTTTCTTTTAATTAATAAATTCCCGCAGGTGCCGCCCTGCTTCCCAAAAAAAAAAGAAAAAAAAAACATAGCTCCCATCACAATAACATGTATGACAGTCCTAAAAGGACTTGAAGACTGGCATATATACAATCCTACTGCCTTTCTAATACTAAGATAAGATACAAAAAGAAATCTTTATAATAGATCACGTGTTATCAACATGTATGTGCTTTAATTCAGCTTTTGACCCTTCCAAATCGCCTGACCACAAAGTCGTATTTTGTTGGAGAGACGGCATGAGTTTTTGGGATCATTATCATATAGCGATATACTCATGGGAGACAAGAACTTGCAGGAAATTAGGATATACTTTCGAAAGTCGTTTTGATTGGTTATTTTCGGGGGTATTCTTGAATGGGGCAACTCACTGGATTAACGATTTGCAGAATACATCATTGTATTTTGACATCAACCAAGAGTCAATCAAAGAATATCCAATGCCTCCACGTTCTGGCATTGGAATATGTTTGTATTTTGGGAAGTGTCAAGGTCATTTGAACTTTATTTTGGGCGACAGACACATGCTTCACCGGCGTTTTCTTGATGTTTATGAATTAAAGGAGGACTATTCAAGCTGGTTTGTCAAGTACAAAATTGATCTTGATGTCATAGCAGTTGGGTTTCCAGAAATAATAATAACAAGAAACAACTCTGATAAGTGATTATTCGTTTCTGTATCTTTTAGAGGACGACGAAGAACAGCCAACACTGTTGTATGGGTTGCGAATCAACTTTTGGCTTATAACTTTATACACGAGACCACAAAGAAGCTCTGCGATGTTGGAGATTGTACTGAAGGTAGTAGTAATGACCGCCTTGCTCTTGAATTAATCAGATCTTGCTGGTGGTACGATGTCCTTCATTGCATTGAAAACCTTTTTGGCGTTTGATATGATGATGATCCCCTAATTTACAAACTTCATGTTTTTATTTTACAGTCACTTGGCAATGGCTACATGAATCTTTTTCCGCCACTCAATTCCGTCAAATGCAATTTTCATCATACACACCATGTTATTAATTGGTCTTCTTCCTCTTCTCCGTTTGGTTGGGTGTAGTAATTGGTCTACAATTACAAGTATCAATTCCATCTAAATAGGCCTTACCTCTAAATAGGGGGTGGCAAAAATTTATTCAACCCATTGAGTTATCTATTATATCAATTAATAAAAGACGGTTTTATCCATTAATACCCAATTAAGTTAATGGGTATTAATGGATATTATCAATTAACACCCATTAACAAAATAGATAATTATGGATATTAACCGCTTATCCATTGTATTTATCCACTAATGTCACCACCACCATTGAGTTTATCAATCACCATCAACTGCCTCCACCCACCGCCGCCACTTCCCACCTCCGGCAACAGCCACCGGCCACCGCCGCCACATCCCACCCCCGACAACCACCAGTGCCATCCATCACCGTCACCTCCGCCGACCATCACATCCCACCTTCGGTAATCGCCACTGTCCACTGTCGTCTATCGCCGTCACCATCACCACTGTATGCTCTTTACTTAAAAATAATAATAATTAGATACATAATTTACTGATGGCAAGATTCAAACTTGGATCAAGTTGCCTTATAACAAAACTTATTACCACTAGGCTAGACCATTTTTTTGATATTTATTTGAAAGTTAATATAAATATAAACAAGTAATCATAAAAATTGTTGATTATTATGAACGTATTTGTTATTTTGTTTTGGATTAATAATATTTGTTTGTTATTTATAATTTATAGTTATAATGAATATACGTATTTCATTTTTTAATAAGGTATTTGACTTTATTTTTATTTTTATTACTTTTACATAATCATTTATTAGTGTCAAATCAATAAACACATATATTTTCTATCTCACAACTATGAAGACTATTATAAAATTTTGACAACTTTATATATATTAGGTGATAGAAATAGTGTTGCATTACAAATGTCACTTTTTATTTGAAGAGTAAAAAAAGGAAAGAAAAGATAAATGTTAAAATTAAGAGAATATCTCGGTCGTTGTTGAACGTGGGACCCATGATTTTTTTATTAAATGTGAAAAGTTGGTGAAAATATTACTCCGTATGATTTATGAATATTAAGTTATTAACTTATCATTGTGTGTGTGTGCATGTGTGTTTTTGCCGTGTATGTGTGTTTTTTTGGCGTGTGTGTGTGTTTGGGTGGATTTGTGTGCGTATGTTATGATTAGTGAATCATAATATAAGTAGGTAAGCAATACTCAAAACAAAAAATGATGTTCCTTATTGGGTATTATCCGGATAATACCAATTTATTAATGGATAGAATTGGATAATATCCAAAACTACCCATTAACTATATTTGATAGATAATTGTTTTATCCAAATTAACCTGTAACACCTAATTGCCACCCCTACCTCTAACGGGTACAAAGTGGGAAAAAAGAAATAAAATACTTTAGGTTGACGAGAGTTGCGCGTATAATTCGTCAAGACGACATCAATAAAATGTGCTTATGCCAAATGAATTCAATCAAAGACAGAAAAGCTCTCTCTTGTCGTTCCGAATTCCAAGAGAGAGGGGCCAACAAAGGGAATCCCTTTTGGGAAGTTTTCTGCACTACTAATGATATGATCCTTGCGAGCCCAATTCCATGTCAAAATCAAATGTTATTGTTGGATAAAAATGATTTTGAAGTGTTTCAAAAGATATTCATCTTGCTCTCATCAGTTGAGAGGAAAAAAATAGAAGACTTGGTCTTCATATTTTTGTACCATGTCGATCCCACATTGTTAGGGATAATGTTATATGAAGACATTTTGGGAATAATATTTCGAAAATAGAGTTTAACGATTGAGAAAAAAAACGGGGTACTGTATCGAAAATTAGAGCCGTCAAAACGGACCAGCGGGGCAGACCAACCCGCAAAATGGCGGACCCCGACAATTGGCGGGGCGGGGCGAACCAATCCGAAAATTTGGCGGACTGAAAAAACAATGACCCAACCCAACCCACCTTGGGTTGCGGGACGGGGCGGACCAACCCGCCATTTCAAAGAGGAAGAGAAAGAGACTAAAGGTTCGTTGCTGCTTATAGACTGTAAGCATCTGATATTTCATCATTCATCATTTTGTTTTTGGCATGTTAAGCAAAAGTATGCTCAAATTTCACAATATTTTAAGTTTAGTCACCAGCTTTTCTTTATGCAACATGTAGATGCTAAGCTCTATTTATCACTTGGACAACATTTAGAAGCAATTATACCTTTTGTAATTTTTTATGGTGAACTTCAGTTCTGTAAATTGGTCTTGAATTTTGTCAAGTTTATATATATATATATATATACTATTGTAAATGATGAGTGATTGGAAATTTGAAATATACATGTATATATATATGTATATTATAGTTGGTAAAAACAGGCGGACCAACCCGCCCCGCCCCGCCTAACCCGCGACCCGTTTGGGTCTAACCACAAAGCCCGCCTTTTGGCGGGGTCATATTTTTAAAACCCAACTCACTTTTTTAATATGGCGGGGCGGACCAACCCAACGGGGTTGGTCCATTTTGACGGCTCTATCGAAAATGTTAGAAATGGAGGCCCAAATATTGGGGTAGCCTTTTATATTCTCTGTGAGCCCAAAAGACAACTTGGCCCATCTCTTGGGCGGCCCATTTAAAGCTTGCGCAAAACCGGAAGTCCTTGTTTGTGGATTCACTTATTCTCTCTCCCAGCCTACCTTTGGTGACCTAGTTGGCTGATATTTATATTCCTCCTTTCATCATTTGCAACATACTCTCTCTCCTCTATCCAGTTCTGTCTCCAGTAGATCTAGGTTGGATTTCCTCTTCCATCAATTAATCCCTTGGTGAGATTATGAGTGAGAGGGAGACCTAGATCTAGCGATTCTTTGTGAGTGTAGTCGGGAGGTCAGTTATGAGAGTTGAGAGTTTTGGGTTGGGTCACGGTGTGGGTTGGGTGAGCCGAGTCTTCATCGGTTGCATTCTCTGTTTCCGTTACCGGAGATAGGTGGTCGAGCCTGTCTCTTTGTGGCTCTGACCGTGAACAATGGCCGGTGAAAGGGTTTATGAACCAAAGTGAGTGTAGTTGAGGTCTTCGTGACCGATTACGACGAGTTGTGTTTTGGAAAAGGGCGTGCTACACACTCACCTTCGTAGCTTTACTTTCTGCCTTGTGTTTCCTTCACTTTGCTAACCCTTTTGATTACAGTATATTGCTTATACGTTATATATATATATATATATATATATATATATATATATATATACACTAACAATATAATGCAGGTTTGCTCCAGCTTCTATCCCCTAGACTAGGAGATCTGTTATCTCCCACCCCTTGTTGTACGTGTGTGTGTTGGGGGGGGGGGTTTAGATAATCTGTATTATCTAGGCTAATATAAGAGGTTGTAATATTTGTTATTCGAGACCCGATTTTGTTTGTGTTCAATCTTGGTTATAACAGTGGAACAAATTCACAACAGTGGTATCAGAGCCCGCGTTCTCGTACTGTAAATCGGTAGAGCCTCCTTCAATCCAAAAAAAATAAAAATAGAAACTCTTCCAGAGTTTCTTGGTGAGCCTCGTCCATCTTGCATTATTTTTACGATATTCGTGCTAGATCTGTTTGTTGAAATAACATCTCGTAATTATTTTTTACTTGGGTAGTTGCTCTGTTATCTAGATCTGTTAACTCTGTTTAGATCTGTTAAGTTTGTCGTAATCCTACTTTAGTTGGTTATTTTCCTGAAATCTGTTTAGTGTTATTTAGAACCTGTATGCTGCTTGCTCGATTTTTTGGGTTTTAAAAATCTGTTTTCGAAACATTTGGATATTATATGGCTGTTCTGTGTTTTTTGATTGTCCCGTTGTTTCTGTTTTGATCTTTCAAAAATGGCTTCATCGTCTTATAGCTGGGAACCCTTTAATTGTAAAAGTGACTCTTCTATTTGGCAACAAAAAATCTAAAGTATTTTAATTAAAGAAAAAGTTTTCAAAGCCATAACTTTGAAATTTGCTAAAGACACTTATGAATAAGCTATGCATGAAAGGGATTAAAGTTGCTACTCATCAATTATCTTGAACTTGTATGCTTTGGTTATGCGGAAATGTGGTAAACATAAACATGCTAAAAGTCTTTGGGATAGATTGAAGAAATTTACTTTGAAAAAACTTTGCCATGTAAAATTTATCTTCTTGAATTTTTTTTCAGCTTTAAACTGGATCTTAACAAAGACATGGAAGACAATATTGATGTTTTTACCAAATTGGTTGAATGTATAAAACAAACCGGCGATGAACACATAGATGATTATACCTCGATTGTTCTTTTAAATGCTATATCTGATTCTTATGCCAATATGAAATATGCTATATATGGTAGGGGATAAGATCACACTTGATATTGTGATAAACAGTTTAAAAGACAAAGAACTAGATTTAAAAGCTGCTGGAAAAGGTAAATCAAATGTCGGTGAGGTTAATATGGTGAGAGGTAGGACTTTTGAAAGAAACAATGGACATAAAAACAATCAAAATCGGAACCAAGGCAAACATCATAATTCTGGAAATGGAAGAAATAGGAGCAAGAGTAGATTTAAATCGAGAACAAAAGACCGAAAATGTTACAACTGTGGAGAGGTAGGACACTTTAGGAAAGACTGCCCCAATCATAAGAAGAAAAACATGAATCAAAATCAATATCAAAACCAACAAAATGACTGTAATATGGAATCTAGTGGTGAGAATAGTGCTATCTTTTTATGGTAGCTGAATTTTGTGATGATGTTGTGAATTCCGTGCATTCCATGTTTTCTTGCAAAAATGAATGGGTAGTTGATTGTGGTTGCACCTATCACATGTCACCTTTTAAAAACATTTTTAGCTCTTACAAAGAATTGGAATCTGGTTTTGTTTCTATGGCCAATGAGAAAAAAAGTCCTATTGTTGGAATTGGTGATATTTGTCTAAAATTTGATTATGGAAATTGTTTTACTTAATGTTCAACATGTGCCTGATTTATGCAATAATTTGATTTCTTGTGCTGCTTTAGAAGATGCAGGTTTAGAGGGTAAATGGGGTAGATGAGTGATGAAAATGCTAAAGGGTTCTTTAGTTGTTGCTAAGGTTGAAAAACGTCGAATCTTGTATGTTTGTTCTGCCATGCCTATGTCTTTTGATGATAATTGTACAAATATTGTTAAAGAAGATAAAACCAACTTATGGCATAAAAGACTAGGTTACATGAGTAGTAAAGGTCTTGAAATTTTAAACAAAAATGAAGTTTTTGGAAAAGATACAATTTCTGCATTGCCCCTTTGTAAAACTTGTGTGATTAGCAAACAAAAACGAGTGAGTTTCCCACCTTCCCCTAACCCCCAAAAAAATTCTTCAAGATGCACTTTAAAGTACATACATACTGATGTATGGGGTCCTTCTAGTGTACCCACTGATGGCGGAAATCGTTATTTTTTGTCGATCATTGATTATTTTTCTAGAAAAGTGTGGTTGTTTTTTATGAGAAACAAATCTGATGTGTTTGAAAATTTCAAAAACTGGAAAACTTTGATTGAAAACTAAACTGGTCTTAAAATCAAGATACTTAGGACTAATAATGGGTTAAAATTTTGCAACCAAGACATGGATAATTTTTCTGCTGAAAATGAGATTGAGAGACACAAAATTGTGCCTTATAATCCTCAACAAAGTGATGTCACGGAAAGAATGAATAGAACCCTTCTAGAACGTGTTAGGAGCATGTTAGCCTCCTCGGGTCTCTCCAAAAAGTTTTGGGGAGAAGACGTTTTGTCTGCCGCCTACCTCATCAATAGGTCCCCCTTCGTTCCCTTGCATGGCCGATGTCTTGAAGTAGTGTTTTTTGATAGAGCAATTGACTTTTCAAACTTGTAATTTTTTGGTTGTGCTGCATATGCTCATAGGAAACTTGATAAACTTGAACCTAGATCGATGAGATGTGTCTTTTAGGGATACTCAGAGGGCGTTAAAGGGTATATGTTATGGTTACGTGAGGAACCTGGATTTAAAGTGATCATTAGAAGGGATGTCGTATTTAATGAAAATGAATTTCCTTGCTTGACTGTTCCTGCTGAACCTATCCCTCCCTCGACTCCCATTATGGTGGAACATCCCTTAGGATCAAGTGATGCTAGTTCAAGTGACCAACCTGAAATTTCGAATTATGATATTGGTGATAATTCTGAAAATGTGAATTCTGATAATTTGCATGAGTTGCCTAAAAATAAGAATTCTGAAAATGAGAATGATAACAATCCTGAAAATGAACTTGATGAGCAAAACAAAGATATTGAAAATGAACAAAATGAAATTCCTGAATTGGATGATTTACATGACTATCAACTTGTTCGTGATAGACCTAGACGCCTTGCTAGACAACCTTTTCATTTTGATGATTTTGATTTGACTTCATTTGTTTTTAGTGTGTTTGAGTCTATTGATAATACCGAGCCAAAAAATTATAATCAAGCTTTAAAATTTGTAAATTGCAATGAGTGAATTAATGCTATCAATGATGAAATGAATTCTTTGCATGTTAATCAAACTTATATTTTAGTGCCTAAGCCAAAAAACTGTTTAATTGTTGCTTGCAAGTGGCTCTATAAAATCAAGGGTGAATCTGATTTAATTAGATTTAAGGCTTGATTAGTGGCTAAGGGTTTTACTCAAAAGGAGGGTATATACTACACTGAATTTTTTGCTCCGGTAGTTAAGTTCACAACTGTTAGGATTATGCTTGCATTGGTAGCTCAATTTGATTGAGAATTGAAACAAATGGACGTTAAAACTGTAATTTTTGCACGGTGATTTAGATGGGAGAATCTATATGAGGCAGCCCGAGGGGTATATGGATAAACAATGTCCTGATTATGTGTGTTTGCTAAAGAAATCTTTATATGGCTTGAGACAGTCTCCTCACTTGTGGAATATAAAATTTGATCAATTCATGCTAGATTTGAAATTTAAGCGGAGTGCTTATGATCATTGTTTGTATTTCAAAAATGATAGGAATGTGCCTGTTTTCTTGCTCATATATGTGGATGATATGTTTCTTATCAGCCCATGTCCTAAATCACTTGAATATGTTAAGAATTGCTTAAGTGCTAAGTTTGACATGAAATATTTAGGTGATGCTAGTAAGATTCTTGGCATGAACATAATTAGAGACCACAAATCCTCAATTGTTTACTTAAACCAAATTTCATATGTTGAAAAGATTTTGAGTAAATTTTCAATGGTAGATGTTGATTCCGTTGATGTCCCCCTTCATGCCCATTTTGTGCATAGTAAAGAGCAATGTCCGAAAAATCAATTTGAAATGAATCAAATGAGTAGAATCTCGTATTCCAATGCCATAGGTTCCATTATGTATTTGATGGTTAGTAAGCGCCCCAACATAGTTTATGCCATTAGTTTTCTTAGCCGATACAAGTTGAATCTGGGTTTGCCCCATTGGCATGCTGTTAAATGGTTGTTGCGGTACTTGAAACATTCTTTGAACTATGGTATTAAAATTTTCAAATCTAAAAAAGGTGTTAGATTGGTAGGGTATGTTGATTCGAATTATGCCAATGATAGAGATCATAAGAAATCTACCACGTCTTATGTGTTCACACTTTGTGGGTCTTGCATTAGTTGGAAGTCTCAATTGTAATCCGTTGTGGCCCTGTCCACAACCGATGCTGAATACATTGCGATAACCGAATCTATTAAAGAAACAATTTGGTTAAAAGGCTTAATTTCTGAAATCGGTTTTTTAAAAGACAAAGTGGTAGTGTTTTCGGATAGTGAAAACGGTATTCAACTTTGTAAAAATCTAGTTTTTCACGATAGAACTAAGCACATTGATGTTCGCTTTCACTTCATTGGTGATGTTGTTGCTAAGTGCATTGTTTACTTAGAGAAAATTGATACTAGCTTGAACCCTGCTGATATGAACACTAAGTGCCTTCCTGTTTCAAATTTTCTAAACCGTTTGAAAATTTTGATGTTTGATACTGGTGATCCCGGTAATTTAGGTTGACCCGTTTTTTCTGTGATTTCCTGAAAATCCATGGCTTCTTTGTGAACAACTATGGTAACTTGGATGTTTATGTTTTGTTTTATGAATTAGCTAAGTTTTATAAATTTATGCTTCTTCTGTGGTTGTTGGAAATTTGTTTTTCTCCCTGCTTTGGTCTTGTTTTGTGTTGCATCAAGGGCATGGATAAGTGATGATGAACCTTTCTTTTAAATGTCAATTTAATTATGTGAACCAACGCTTGTTCCAAGGTGGAGAATGTTAGAGAGAGAGAGACCTAGATCTAGCCATTCTTTGTGAGTGTAGCCGGGAGGTCAGTTACGAGAGTTGAGAGTTTTGGGTCGGGTCATGGTGTGGGTTGGGTGAGCCAAGTCTTCTTCGGTTGTCTTCTCCGGTTGCCTTCTCCATTTCCGTTACCGGAGATAGGTGGTCAAGCCTGTCTCTTTGTGGCTCTGACCTTGAGTACAGTGGGCTGGTTCTGTGGACTATTGGTGGACAATGGCCGGTGAAAGGGTTTCTGAGCCGAAGTGAGTGTAGTCGAGGTCTTCGTGACCGATTACATCGAATCGTGTTTGGAACACGATGTGCTACACACTCACCTTCGTAGCTTTACTTTCTGCCTTGTGTTTCCTTCACTTTGCTAACCATTTTGATTACTGATATGATTCTGACCACCAACCAAGAACCAAGATTGTCACAAGCAAGGGAGAGGTATTGGAAGCATGTAGATCAAGGTTCGAGGGTTCATATGAGCATGGATCGAGGTTCAAGGGTTCTAAAATGCATAGAGTATGATTGGAAGATTCAAGAGTTCTATACAAACTTAATTAGTGGATTTATTGGAGATTCAGGCTATTACAATGACTACTCTACAAATTTAAGCATGCGTTGTGAAGCCTTAGATTTCATGGAAGATGACTTGAAGACTCGAGAAATATTCGTTAATGTCATACAATGACTTTGGAAGCTTTTAACGTCTAAAGGAAGACTTTAGGGGGCCAAGATGCAACTTTGAAAATTAGGCCTTTACAAAAAGAGGTGGTCTCCTGTAAGACGATCTTACGGATCTTTATCCGTAAGACGGAGCCCCATTTAGAAATTCGCGGGCCATTATAAATTAATAAAACGTTATAAGAAATCACAAAAGTTAATCTGTTTAGTTGGTTCGCAGCTTAACTCTTAAGGTTTGGAAAATTGAGCGCGCGCGAGTCTAAGGTTTGAGACTCCTCCCCAGCGCTTTTGTTCAGTTTTATTGTGATGTGTCATTTTGCTCCGGTACAAATGTGTCACTTTTTAGTATAAGAGTGTCACTTTTTAGTATTAAATGTCTCACTTTTTATTATTAAGAGTGTCACTTTTTAGTATTAATAGTGTCACTTTGAGAACAAAAGTGTGTCACTTTTGTATAATTGTTGTCTTAGGTCTGATTAAGTTTTACTTAGTTACTTTAAATCAGAGTGTCACTTTTAAACATAGAATGTATCACTTTTAAATTTTACGTGTGTCACTTTTGGCAAAAAAAAATCACTTTTCATCTTTAAATTTTTATTCATAAGTGTCACGTTTAGTGTGTCACTTTTAGGTATTAATTGTGTCATTTTTAGGTATTAGGTGTGTCACTTTTGGTAAAATAACTCATTTTTATAATCATACAATTTGTATCAATAAGAGTGTCACTTTTAGGCTTAGAGTGTGTTACTTTTAGGACTAAAGTGTGTCATTTTTGGGCTAGTGATTTTAACAGCAATAACCAATTGAACACTACTTAAATATATCTTCTCATTCATAGAAAAATATATAATCTCAAGCGTCAATCGTTAAAAACACAAAACCATAACTTTTTCAAGGTAAATATATGTTTCTTACTTAAACTTACAAAATTTACTGAAAATATGTCTAAAATAACCGAGCATTAGGAGTCTTGGAACCAAATTCCTTGGCTTGATTGGAATCAGAAAAATCAGTAGTCTTTTTCTTGCCCTTTTCAATACTTTCCTTAATTTTTTTTTCTCCTTCCCTTCATAACAGAGCGAGCATGATCTAGGCATGTAGTAGATGAACTTGAAACACGATATGATTCATTTTGGTTCGGTAAATTCTTTAAGGAAGAGTGTCACTTTTTAATATTAAGAGTGTCACTTTTTAGTATTAAGAGTGTCACTTTTTAGTATTAAGAGTGTACTTTTTAGTATTTATAGTGTCACTTTTTAGTATTAAGAGTGTCACTTTTTAGTATTAAATGTGTCACTTTTTAGTATTAAGAGTGTCATTTTTTAGTATTAAATGTGTCACTTTTTAGTATAAGAGTGTCACTTTTTAGTATTAAATGTCTCACTTTTTATTATTAAGAGTGTCACTTTTTAGTATTAATAGTGTCACTTTGAGAACAAAAGTGTGTCACTTTTGTATAATTGTTGTCTTAGGTCTGATTAAGTTTTACTTAGTTACTTTAAATCAGAGTGTCACTTTTAAACATAGAATGTATCACTTTTAAATTTTACATGTGTCACTTTTGGCAAAAAAAAATCACTTTTCATCTTTAAATTTTTATTCATAAGTGTCACGTTTAGTGTGTCACTTTTAGGTATTAATTGTATCACTTTTAGGTATTAGGTGTGTCACTTTTGGTAAAATAACTCATTTTTATAATCATACAATTTGTATCAATAAGAGTGTCACTTTTAGGCTTAGAGTGTGTTACTTTTAGGACTAAAGTGTGTCATTTTTGGGCTAGTGATTTTAACAGCAATAACCAATTGAACACTACTTAAATATATCTTCTCATTCATAGAAAAATATATAATCTCAAGCGTCAATCGTTAAAAACACAAAACCATAACTTTTTCAAGGTAAATATATGTTTCTTACTTAAACTTACAAAATTTACTGAAAATATGTCTAAAATAACCGAGCATTAGGAGTCTTGGAACCAAATTCCTTGGCTTGATTGGAATCAGAAAAATCAGTAGTCTTTTTCTTGCCCTTTTCAATACTTTCCTTAATTTTTTTTCTCCTTCCCTTCATAACAGAGCGAGCATGATCTAGGCATGTAGTAGATGAACTTGAAACACGATATGATTCATTTTGGTTCGGTAAATTCTTTAAGGAAGAGTGTCACTTTTTAATATTAAGAGTGTCACTTTTTAGTATTAAGAGTGTCACTTTTTAGTATTAAGAGTGTACTTTTTAGTATTTATAGTGTCACTTTTTAGTATTAAGAGTGTCACTTTTTAGTATTAAATGTGTCACTTTTTAGTATTAAGAGTGTCATTTTTTAGTATTAAATGTGTCACTTTTTAGTTTTAAGAGTGTTACTTTGTATTTTAATAAAAATTATAATAAATTTTCATTTATAGTGCCACTTTTAACATTAAAATGTGTCACTTTTTGTGTTTTAAATGTGTCACGTTTGGTTTTAAATGTGTCATTTAGCATTTCGTCAAAGTCCGTTAGGATCTGTCAAGTATCCCAAGACAATTGATGCTAACGGAGCTAACAAACATTGAAAGTGGAGGGGCGCCAAGCAAATAGAGGAAATGAACATTAAAAAAAAAAATTCGTTGCTGGAGGGAGTCGAACCCTAGACTAGTATTTCGTCAAAGTCCGTTAGGATCTGTCAAGTATCCCAAGGCAATTGATGCTAACGGAGCTAACAAACATTGAAAGTGGAGGGGCACCAATCAAATAGAGGAAATGAGCATTAAAAAAAAAAATCGTTGCTGGAGGGAGTCGAACCCTAGACTAGCATTTCGTCAAAGTCCGTTAGGATCTGTCAAGTATCCCAAGGCAATTGATGCTAACGGAGCTAAAAATTCGTTGCTGGAGGGAGTCGAACCCTAGACTAGTGCGCTTTAAACCCTTAAGGGTCGGCACTTTACCAACTCATCCAACAAACATTTGTGATTTATATTAACATGTTTAGTTATTAACCCGCGAATTTATAAATGGGGCTCCGTCTTACGGATTTAGGATCCGTAAGACCGTCCTACACAAGTTTTTGCCTTACAAAAAACGGGATTTGTATATTTTCCTTATTTTGGAGGATTTATGTTTTTTAAATAGATTAGGTAACTTACTTAATTGTTGCCTACATAGATTAGGTAAGTTGAGTAGTTTCCTAAGTGGATTCTAAGTAGTTTCCTAAGTTGATTCTACTTAGACTTTTCCTTTTACTTTTAGGTTTAGGATTCACAACCCATATAAATAAGGGTTATGGCTTATTGTTTTGTAGACAACTTTCTGATTATTGATTAATATAGTTTTTGAGTGTTTTTCAAAACCTCCTTATTCTTCATTGAACTTGTGATTATTTGATGAGAGGCTAAGTAATCAAAACCCGAACTTATCAATAGGATATTCATCCCTATTGTGGTGTTCTTCCTTATACCAAGGTTCGTGTTCGTCTCGTAATTGGATCGCGGAGTACCACGTTCAATAACGGATCATAGCATTGGGTCAAGGTGTCACAATCCATCAATTCATTGATGTTCTTCGCTTGCCGTGTTGCGTGCTCTTTGATTCCTCCATCGCGAGTACGCGTCTAGGAATCATATCATTTGGTATCAGAGCTAAGTTTCGTTTCCATAATCTATCTTACTTAAATTGTTCTTATTTAGTTCATCTATTTGATTCTCTTCTTCCTTCAAACTAGGATCATTAATCTTAGTTTGTTCTTTTAAAAATTCATGTTTTGTTTGTTTATTTCAAACCCTAAAACTTCTAGGGTTATAAATCCAAAAAAAAAAAAACCTAATGTTACTATTCACGTCACTGTTCATAGACTGATTATATATATAAAAAAAACTTGCTTTTGTTATTGTTCATAGCAAGTTTCAACAAAAAAAAAAAAGGAGAGAAAACAACTTTCGGCCTATACAAAAAGGAATCCAAAAAAAAAAAAAACAAAAAATAAAAAAAAAACCTGCTGCTACTGTTCACATCAGTAAAAAAAAAAATTGTGGTATTATTCTTTTGGGACAGCCCATCTAGATTCTAAAGTTAAAAAAATTGAATCTTGTTTCAAAATAATCGTTGAGCCAATCATCCTTGAAATTCTTTTCTTAATTTTCTTTTCTCTACACGTCATTCTTATTGATTAAGTTTCTTGGTTTTGCTTGCTTTGTTAATCACTATTTAATTGCTTAGTTCTTTTAGAACTTGGAGGAATTGAAAGTGAGGGAGAGTAGGTAAACACGAGAGGAGTGACATTATTTGAGTGATACACGTAAGGGAGTGGGTGAGGTGATTTTATTTTGTTAATAAAATTTCTTGCAGGTACATCATGTCTAAAACAAGTGAGAATAATGTTCCTACCTTTGATATGCGACTTTATATGGAAGGTTTTGTGAGCGATTTGCATAAAACTATGAGGGAGCAAAAGGAGGATCTAATGGAGGAGATTGAGAAAATTAATAGTGAAAGAAAGAAAAGAACAAAAGAGGGAGGTAATGAACCTAATGATGTGCCAATACGTAGAATAGATGAAAAAAATTGATTTTGAGAAATATTGGGAGGATCTTCGGTTGCAAATTAAGAGCTCAGAATTAAAACAAGAGGAGGTAAATAAGGGTGACAAAAATTTTTCTAAACATTTACCAATAGGTGATGAGAGAGAAAACAATATGGTAGTTAGGAGGATGTTAGAATTGAGAGTTCCAAGTGTTGAAAAGATTGAAAAGGAGAAAAATTTCTTTACTAAGTGCAAGGTGCAAGAGCGAGTTTGTGGGGTGATCATTGATGGAAGTAGCTATACTAATGTTGCTAGTGTGACCATGGTTGAGAAATTGAGGTTACCTACAACCAAACATCCTAAACCCTACAGGTTGCAATGCTTGAATGGAGAAAGTATGTTGAGGGTGAACAAGCAAGTGCTTGTGAAGTTCAAGATTAGGAGATATGAAGATGAGGTGATGTGTGATGTGGTGCCAATACGACAAACTCATTTATTGCTAGGGCGACCTGGGCAAGTTGAGAGGAGTGTTAATTATGATGACAACACAAAAAGACATTTATTTGTACACAATCAAATAACCATTAAGCTTGTACCATTGACTCCAACACAAGCTTATGATAATTTTATGATGATAAGCTCAATAGCTAGTGAAGAGAGAAAGGCTAGTGATGAAAAGAAAATAGAGAAGCCTTTAAAAAAAGAGAGCTTGAGAGAAAATAAAGAGAGTTTGGCTAGAGAGCCAAGTGAGGAGAGTGAGATAGCCAAGAAAAAGGAGAGCTCAAGTGAAAATAATGAGAGTTTGGCTAGAAATAAAAGTGAGTTTTGTGAGATAGCCAAGAAAAAGGAGAGCTTGAGTGAAAACAAGAGTGAGAGGTCGGTTTTAGAGACTAGTGAAAGATGTGAGATAACCGGGTAAAAGGAGAGGAAAATTAGTGTGTGCTCTCAAAAGAAAGAGTGTGAGAAAGAGAACAAGAAAGAAAAAGAAAGTGAGGCAAATTTTGATACTTATCAAGTTAATGTTCTATTGCCAAAATTTATTATTTCTTTTTCAGAAACTTTTCAAGAGGCACCACCAAAAGAAATTGTGAGCTTCAAGAAGGAATACCAACAATGTAAGGAGATTGTTGTAGAACCTACATTTTCTCAAGGGTATGATCTTAATCTTTCTTGGAAGAATCAGTTATGTGGTGAATTGTTACATGTTAAGAACCATGACATTGATAATAAGCTCGATAGAGTCGTTGATGAGTTTGTACAATTGACTAGATTTGTGGACACTCGTGTCATGGGTAAAATTGTTAAGCCACCTAAATTATTACATGTTAAGCACCAAGGATTTGATAAGAAATTTAGAATTTTTAAAAGTGCTACTGGTGATAATTTGTTTAGTGCTCGTTTGTTGCAGCTTATTTGGAGTGACTTTTGGCTTTTGGCTTTTGAAAAGTCATATTTAAAGTGTTTGTTTCAGCTTATAAGCCAAAAGCCAATAAGTAAGGTACAACACCCTTTATGCATTGAAAAGCCAAAAGCCAAAAAGCCAAAATTTTAAGCTTTTTTGGTTTTTTTTTAAACATGAAGACAACTATTCATTAATAAATATTTGATTGTCTTCATTTCATCCTTTTATGAAATATACATAAAAATATGAATACTAATTTTCAAGTTTTTTTTTTAACAAATAATTATAATGACTCATAAGCGACTTTTCATCATGTAACAAAAACAAATCTGTCATTCAGCTACCAGCTTAAGCTATCAGCCATAAGTTATAAGCCATCAGCCACAACAAACGAGCCCTTAGTCTTATGAGTGACTTGTTCATAAGAGAGATTGTTAGATCATATGACATGCCAATGAAGTTCCAATTGCAAAGTTTAGTTAGTCACCATGGTCTAAGTGATTGGATGAAATATGGTGAATACATTGGTGATGACTTAAATTTGACATTGCATAAACCTAATCATTCGTATGTGGATCCATTCATGGATGTTACGTTGGTTGTTAATATGGTAGGATTGAATTGTGCATTGCAAGTTGGAAAGAAAATTCTGAATTTTGCATTGGGGATTTCTATGTTTCACCAAGATGTGAATTCTAAACTTGTGATTATGCATGATGATTCAATGATGAATTATTTTGTTGCATGTCATAAGATTGTTGAACTTTCCCATGATGCATTGACGTTTCATAAAATTTATGGATTGCATGATATATATAAAACTTTATCTTCTTTGTTAGATCCAATTCTTCATAAGCATGTTAAACCTTGGAAAGGTGATGGAATTCATATTGCTGATGATTATAAGCATGTTTTAACAAATGATCTGATTTTTGAGCGTAAAGGATGTTTATCCTTGAGATTACACTCTGGTTGTTATTTCTTATCGTTGCATGATTCATTATTGACAAATATGGATATGCAAAAGATGAAAGTTTTTAGGTTGATCTTTAAACTTGGTGAAATCAATTGTTTGTTTCAAATCGAGGAATTAAGTAAGTTGAGGAGCGAAAGATTTGATTATGGTAGTATCTTGTCATATATAATCATTTTATTGATTTGCATGATTAATAGTATATGCTTTGGATTGCATAAAGTTTTGATGTTGAGCATGGTTGTGCTAAAAAGGGGATTTACTAGGTTAATGTTTAAACCTGGTGATTGTGGTTCTATAAAGGATTTTCATGAGGGAATATCGAGTTGTGATAACTTGATGAATGAAATTATAAACATTGATAGATTTACTTGTCACGACGGATGTGGATACATGAGTTGGTATGCCGTATTGCATATTATCTTATTATACTTATTGATATCTTTCATTGACATTCCTTAGCATGATCTCGTTGTGTTTAATGTTGCATATGTGATGTTGTCATTCATGGAAAGTCACCGAGTAATGCAAGTGAGATATGTTAGATTGACATTTGAACCCGGTGATAGGGTTTGGATGTGTTTAATGGTGGTTCACGTTCCTACACCAAGAGATGTTTGTGCTAAATTGTTACATAACCCATTGTGTGCTAACAATGTTGTTCATGTGGTAGTGCATAGTTTTGTTGTGTTTCTTCTACAGTTAAAGGAGGAAATCTTGATGGAGTACCAAAGTGTACTGATGGAAAGTCAAGCGAGAATGGTCTTTGATCCCGGTAATTGGAGATACATGGACTTGCATGGAATGGTTTGCAAACATGGAGAGTTTGAGCAAATCGACGACATGAAATCATATGGTAAGCATAATTTTAGAGGCTATATCTTGGTTACTAAATCGTGTCTATGTGATGTAGGTCTTGATTTGAGGACAAATCCTTTTCAAGAGAGGGGGAATCATATGATTCTGACTACCAACCAAGAACCAAGATTGTCACAAGCAAGGGAGAGGCATTGGAAGCATGTAGATCAAGGTTCGAGGGTTCATATGAGCATGGATCGAGGTTCAAGGGTTCTAAAATGCATAGAGTATGATTAGAAGATTCAAGAGTTCTATACAAACTTAATTCGTGGATTTATTGGAGATTCAGGCTATTACAATGGCTACTCTACAAATTCAAACATGCGTTGTGAAGCTTTAGATTTCATGGAAGATGACTTGAAGACTCGAGAAATGTTCGTTAATGTCATACAATGACTTTGGAAGCTTTTAACGCCTAAAGGAAGACTTTAAGGGGTCCAAAATGCAACTTTGAAAATTAGGCCTTTACAAAAAACGGGATTTGTATATTTTCCATATTTTGGAGGATTTATGTTTGTTAAATAGATTAGGTAACTTACCTAATTGTTGCCTACATAGATTAGGTAAGTTGAGTAGTTTCCTAAGTGGATTCTAAGTAGTTTCCTAAGTTGATTCTACTTAGACTTTTCCTTTTACTTTTAGGTTTAGGATTCACAACCCATATAAATAAGGGTTGTGGCTTATTGTTTTGTAGACAACTTTCTGATTATTGATTAATATAGTTTTTGAGTGTTTTTCAAAACCTCCTTATTCTTCATTGAACTTGTGATTATTTGGTGAGTGGCTAAGTAATCGAAACCCGAACTTATCAATAGGGTATTCATCCCTATTGTGGCGTTCTTCCTTATACCAAGGTTTGTGTTCGTCTCGTAATTGGATCGCGGAGTACCACGTTCAATAACTGATCGTAACATTGGGTCAAGGTGTCACAATCCATCAATTCATTAACGTTCTTCGCTTGTCGTGTTGCGTGCTCTTTGATTCCTCCATCGCGAGTACGCGTCTAGGAATCATATCAATTACAGTATATTGATTATACGTAATATATATATATATATATATATATATATATATATATATATATATATATATATATATATATATATACAGTTTATATACTAACAATGGTGTAGTGCAGGTTGCTCCAGCTTCTGTTCCCTAGACTAGGAGATCTGTTAACCCTCACCCCTTACTGTACTCGTGTGTGTGTGGGTTTAGATAGTCTGTATTATCTAGGCTAATCTAAGAGGTTGTAATATTTGTTATTCGAGACCCGATTTTGTTCGTGTTCGATCTTGGCTATAAAAGTTGAACAAATCTACAACTTGTTATTCGAGACCCGATTATGTTCGTGTTCGATCTTGGCTATAACAGTGGAACAAATCCACAACAGTGGTATCATAGCCTGCATTCTCGTTATGTGAATCGATCGAGCCTCCTTCAATCCAAAAATAAAATAATTAAAAATAGAAACTCTCTTCCACAATTTCTTGGTGAGCCTCGGCCCTCTTGCATTATTTTTACGATATTCATGCTAGATCTGTTCGTTGAAATAACATCTCCTCATTATTTTTTGGTTGTGTAGTTGCTCTGTTATCCAGATCTATTAACTCTGTTTAGATTTGTTAAGTTTGTGATAATCATGCTGTTGTTTCTCATTTGTATCTTAATTTACATCTGTTCATTCATTACATTAGGTTCTATGCTTAGTGGCTAATTGGGCTGCGTATCAATTAGCGTGGCAACTGTTTATAGAACTTTGCCTTAGAATAGTTTTTTATAGGCTTCACAGGTTCAGCGGAAGACTTCAGCTGAAGGCTTCACCGGAAGGCTTCATTCAGCATCCAGCGGCAGACCTTGTCTGCACCTACTCAAGCATGACGTGTCCAGTCATCAAGTTTTAGTAGATTAATTAAATTCGAACTTTATCAGTTTGAATTTGAATTAAAACCAATCTTGTCCCAGCTCTTAACTTCTCAGACACGCCTGTCCAGCTTTCCGAAAAGCATGAAGACTTTCGCCTCCTGAATAGTGACAGAGCAGGTGAACAGACTGACACTTACAGACTATACAACCTATTGCAGGTATGCAACTCTGATTGCTCACCTACCAGTTGCTGCAACAAGTCTTCAACCATTCCCTGCTCAGTATCAGTGAAGACGAAATCTACAAAGTCAGCTCCATGCATTTAAAACATTCAACCTAATAGAGCTGTTACTCTTCGTCTTCTCCAACGGTTTCAAGAATGCCCTTGCTATAAGTACTGCCATTAAAGACTGAAGAAAACAATGCTCTGAATCTCTCCAACAACATAAAGTCTTTTATACTCAGTGCACTCAAGAGATCATAAACTGATCAACAAAGTCCTCAACAACAACAAGAAGATCTACATCAACACTTTATCTTTTGCTTCTTATTGTTGTTCCTTATTCTATTCTTCTGCACCATTGAATATTCTGTTTGTCCAGATATTCAATTCCCAACCCCCAAACACAAGTCAAATATTTTGTACACGATCCATTGGAATTCTTTGTAATAGAACTAGTGGAAAACATAGTGCACATTTAAATCCAAGGTTGACTGCCTTGGTGGTGGACGTAGCACTGTTTATAGTGCGAACCATCTCAAAATACTTGTGTTCTTTCATTACTGTTGTTTACTGCTTTACTGCTTCATATCTCTTTATTTATCACTTCAACTGCAGACTTGAGTATTCAGCAAAGTCTACCGGTAGTGCTTCACCGGCAGACTTGAACTGTCTTCCTTACAAGACTTCCGCTACTTCAATCTCTTCTATAGATTGCAAGTGCTTGTTTTATGAATTAATACAAAAAGTTTTAAGTGTCTAACAAGCTATTCAACCCCCCCTTCTAGCTTTTTATTGTGCCTTTTGGGACTAACACATGCTTTAATTGGTTATTTTCTTGAATTCTGTTTATTGTTATTTAGAACCTGCATGCTGCTTGCTCGATTTTTTGGGTTTTAAAAATCCATTTTCTAAACATTTGGATATTCTATGGCGGTTATGTGTTTTTTGATTGTCCCGTTGTTTCTGTGTTGATCTTTCAAAAATGGCTTCATAGTCTTATAGCTTGTAATCCTTTAATGGTAAAAGTGACTCTTCTATTTTGAAACAAAAAAGAAAAAGTATTTTAATTGAATAAAATTTTTTCAAAGCTATAACTTTGAAATTTGCTAAAGACACTTCTGAAGAAGTTATTTATGAAATGGATGAAAGTGCCTACTCATCAATTATCTTCAACTTGTCTGCTTCGGTTATGTGGAAATGTGGTAAACATAAACATACTAAAAGTCTTTAGGATAGATTGGAAGAAATTTCTTTTGAAAAAACTTTCCCAAGTAAAATTTATCTTCTTGAATTTTTTTCAGCTTTAAACTGGATCTTAACAAAGATATAGAAGACAATGTTGATGTTTTTACCAAATTGGTTGAAGATATAAATCAAACCGGTGATGAACACATTGATGATTATACCTCGATTGTGCTTTTAAAAGCTATATCTGATTCTTATGTCGATATGAATCTGCTATTAATTATGGTAGGGGTAAGATTACACTTGATACAGTGATAAACAGTTTAAAATGCAAAGAATTATATTTAAAAACTGCTAGAAAGGTGAATCAAATGGAATAGGTTGAGCCCATTTAGTAAGAAAATCCCTATTTCAAGTGGGCAATCTCCTAGAATTTACTATCGTAAAGAAGATGGTAGTTGCTTGAAAATTCTAGTACTGTTAAATGATTTTATCTAGGCCATTTTTGCATGTCAAAAGTCTCTTCGATGGATGTTGTTAGCTCCTTTGCCGTCACTCTCGTAAAATTTTTATGAGGGCGAAGGAACCAATTCATATAAGATACTTTCTTTATTAATTAGATAAAAACTTGAGTAAAACGATTTTACAGATATTTTTTTTTTTTTGTAAAAACTCATCTTCATTACTAGACGCACAGTGTATTGGTGGGTTGAGATGTGAGAGAGTGGAACTCTATCTTACAAATAATTATTATGTTTGTGTAATATCTGTAGAGTTTGTTTCAGAAATATATGACCTAAAGTTAGAGAATTAAAAGATAAGCGGTCTTGGTATAGCTTTGGGTGTATTTTTGGAGAGGGGCTTCAATGTAAATATTGTTGGTCCACAATTATGCTCAAATAGGCTAGAGGGGGGTGAATAGCCTATAATGTCATTTTTAAAACTTTTCTTCTGAATATATTTAAAGCGTAAGTTTTAAAGGCATAGGCAGTTCAACGTGTTGAGCATGTCTGCTGGTAGAAGCTACTGACAAACTTGCTCTAAGCAGAGATTTCAACACTGCTGATAAACTACCTGTTAAATCAAAAGCCTGTTTGAAAGAGTTCAAACAGTGGAAATAGTGAGGCTTAGATTTAAGAAAGTCTTAAGTGACTGTACACGATTATATGATCAGAACAACAGCACACTTGATACTTCTTCCAAATACAGATTTCGAAAATCATTAGAGAATAGATTTACAAAAGATAAATCAGTTTATAAAAACTTCATAGAGAGGTAAAGACTGAAAGATAAATTATTTGAAAGAACATCTGAATTTATTCAAAGATAAATTACAGATTACATCTGCCTATACACTCTATGTAAAGTTTCTGTCTTCGTCCTTTCAAGCCTTAATCTTTACTTAATTATTTTTAGACAAATTCTTAAGTAAAGAGGGCAATAGGAGACGAGAACGAGAAACTGTTATGAGAAGAGAATTTTCAAGGTCGTTCAGATAAATATTATCTGAACGATTGAGTGCAAAGCACTCAGCCTTCCATGATGAGTGATTATTGCACAATCGATAGCATTTGTATGGGAATACAGATATGAAGATATGAATGCAATATCTATAGACATCTCTTCATCTTCTTTGGGCATCTTCTAAAATCAATCTGTAGAACGATCTAAGATCTTGACCTCTGTCTATTTGAAGTTTCTGATCTATCTCTCTTCTTCAAAGCAATTCTTCATAGCAATCCACAGAGAGTGTTTAGCTAAGATCTGGATGAATTCACTGCAATCTTCTGTAGAGATCTGAGATGCGTTGGTTAAGACGATCTCGTTGTAGATCTCTCTGATTCTTTGTTGTTGCAAGAGTCCACTCTGCTTTTAGAGAAGAAGAAAGATTTTCTTATATAGACTGGAGTCAATGTGATCGTTGAGAAATGAAGATTGATGTTTCTATCTGTTAGAGATAATGTTTCTATTGAAGTGTATCAGATAGAGATATTGTTCACAAGATCTTTGACTGTTGGGTAAAAGCTTTGTTGTTGGGTAAAAGTCTGTGGATCTGTGGATCTTGGCCGTTGCTGTCGGTGTATTGATAAGTCTCTGGCGAGTCGGCGTCGATGCATGCACTATTAGGTAGTCTGTTTGATGAAGTGGATTCTTTTGACTTTATCAGACCACATGAGTGAAAGAAAGTCTTGCAACTTTAACTATGCCAGGCTTAATGAAGCTTGGACATATTTGTCTTGACTTGATTTACTGTAGTCTTGTCTCTCTGTAGCAAGTGCAGAATCAAGTCTGCCGATGTAATGTTCAATTAGTGAGTCTTCTTGTAAGGAAGGATTGGTGGTTGCTGATGTGAACATTTAAGCCGAAGCAGGTCTGCCGGTAATCTTTAAGGTATTTCTATGATGCACATGATAAGTCTGCTGGTGATTAGTCCTTTTGATAAACTTTGTCACAATAGCACTTGATGAGTCACAATAGTTCAAAGTATCCTTTAGTGCATACGACAAGTATCTGCGATGACGAGTCTTTCGAAAACCTTCGAAAACCTGCTACAACAATGCTACAACAAGTTTGCGGGTGCTAGTGCATTCTTGATCATCATGATCATCATGTAGGAAGGTATGATTCGATCAGGTCGCGCCTAATCTAAGGCCTATGTGATGTCACACAAGTTGCTACGCTAACCGGTACGCAGACCTTTTAGCCAGTAGTGATGACTTACTGTAATGGGAACAATCAAATCAACATTTATGGAATATGCAAGATGATAAGTTAATTATCAAGAATCATATTCCAACAAATATGATTGGTCACCACCCTACCTAATTACAATTATGGTGGTTGCTGCGTTGTTATGGTGGTTTGTCGTGCGAGAGAGAAGAGAAAAAAGAGCTGCTGCAGCAGCAATTAGAGAGAAGAAGGGAGCCGTTGAGTAACAAATCATTTTCTTGGGGGAAGCTGATGCGCATTATTTTTTCTTGGAGCAGTGATTATTTTCTTCTTGGCAAAACGCATATTTGGGCCACTGTATTTTTCCAAAAAATGCAATTAGGCCACTGAGACGTCAAAATTTTCGGTGCGGCCACTGTACCAGACTTATCTTGCATGTTAACCATATTTTTGGATGGATGTTAAGGTTAATCTTTAAGTTGCATTAAATACCTATTGTGCCCTCTTCTTCTTCGTCTTCAGCTCCCAAATTCAAAAAAATCCCTAGCTCTTGACCCACCAAAGACAATGGTATTGTAGGTTTGAAACAGGGCTTTCGTGATAACCATCAACCCATGACCATTGACATCTTCATGTTCAAGTGTTCAACCATAACAAAGTTTCCAACCCAGATTTGAAATTACAGTGGTATTTTTTTAAAGGTAAAACACACCTTTGGGCCACTGTGCTTTTCAAAAAATTGCAATTAGGCCACTAAGACGTCAAAATTTTTGGGACGGCCACTGTATCAGACTTATCTTGCACGTCAACCCCTTTTTTGGATGGATGTTAAGTTAACTGTTAGATTATATTAAATGCCTATTTTACCCCTATTTTCATCATCTTCTTCATAAATGAGAAGCCCGTTCCTCCCTAGCTTGGAGATAAGCTCGAAGTGGAACCATGTTTGGATGCCTAAGCTTTCAAATGACGTGTCTCAGAAACTCCTTCACCCTTGTTTTAACCTCTTCACCGTTACCATAAACCCAGACTCCATCACCGCCTTGTATGTAGACCCCAAATCGTTCCCTTTCCCAATGTCTCCACCGACACCTTCAACAGGTCTTCCAAACTGTAACACTTTTTTTGTAGATCACCTTTTCTGCAGAAAACCAAACTCATTACGCCCCCTCTCTCCTCTTCTTCCTCCCCACAAAACCCCCTTGTTTACCCATATTATTACCACCCCTGCCACCACCGTTTTCTCCCTCAGTCGCCACCACTATTTCCCTACCACTAGCACCTCCCCGCCTCGCCCCTTTCTTCTCCAGTGATGACATCGATCGCCACCTCCAGATCTACTACAAGATCTACAATGCCACCACGATATCTACAACGGAATTTTTTTAGATTTGTCACCTTCATCTCCAGATCAGTTAGATCCATTCTAATTTTCTTGTAAATTTGTAGATGATGCCTCCATCTTCAGATCTATTAAACACTTAGAATCAACGGCCTTGTGCTTTCTCGTTTGATTGGCAAGTGTCCAGATGTTTTGACAACTAAAGAAATTGATAGAGGCTAAGCAGCTCGAACACCTTTTGAAAACAATACAACCCAGATTCCTTTTGGACTTTGAAGGAATGGTCAAGCTATTGGTGCATTATGGGATTCCTAAAGAAAAGCTTACCCGTGTTCTCAACAATGTGAATCTTACCAGGGCTATGTATCTCAATTCAGTTGAAGAGATAGAGAAAACATTGGAGGGAGATGACAGATGAAGGGTTTTGTGGTTCTTTTTAGTTGGAGAGAGAAAACGTATTAGTGTTGTTCTTGTGGATATGGGTTTCTCAATTTTCTTGAAAAATTGTAAAAAATGGATTTGTGATTACACAGATTTGATTAGTTGGATACAGATTAGAAGTAATTTACTGATTTGGAGCTGTTGTAAAACCTAGATCTCGTCAAGCACTTCATATGAAATTTTAATTTTGAATTTGGAGAGTGTGCGTATGTATGTGTAATTTGAATTAGGGATTTTTTTTAAATTTTTTTAGAGAAGATGATGATGATGAAGACGAGGGCAAAGTAGACATTTAACCTAACTTAACGTCCAAATTTAACATCCATCCAAAAGAGGGGTTAACGTGTAAGATAAGTCTGGTATAGTGGCCATCCCGAAATTTTTTACGTTTCAGTGGCCTACTTGCAATTTTTTGAAAAGTACAGTGACCCAAATGTTTGTTTTGCCTTTTTTAAAATTCTTGTTTATGTGTGAGGTGGGTAATGAATTTTTGTATTTTTTATTTTCCACCCACCATGAACAATCTCAAGACTTGATTCCTCTTTTTCTTTTCAACTTCAAATAAATATACAGACAACACACAACCCCACACACTGCCTTCTCTCAACCCCCATTGATATACCCACCAAACACATGCAACAATTCCATTCCCGACTGTAAAAACGTCAATAAACCCACACCAACACAAAATCATCTTGCCTCCAAAATTCTCACTTGCAAATCAATGAAGAACATTAGATTTAGCTTAATTACTCATTTGCCTCCATGGATTATGTCTTCCTCTTCCGCCATGGCTGCCCTTCTCTTTCTCTCCAAAAACTTCTCTCAAATATGGGTTAATGAGTAGACCAAGAACAGATGGAGGGAGATTTGGGTTTCAGTTCTGGAATTGGAGGGGGTGCTAGAACGAAGGCAGAGAGAGCATGACAGGGCTAGAGCTAGAACGACTCTGTTTAGAGATGGAGGGAGAGATGCCCGGCTAAAGATAGATTGGAGATAATGATGATGGCCGGAGAAGATGGAATCGAAGTAGAATCTGGGTGAGGATAGGGCTGGAGAGAAATACGGTGAATGCAATAGGAGATGGGGGGGGGGAGATTTTGGTAGGAGATGGAGCAGGAAGGAGGTTGATGATGGGGAGAGAGAGCTCGGAGAATGAAGAGGCTAGCTAGCTATTTTTGGAATCTGGGATTTTTTTTCCTTAATTGATTGTAGAGGGTGATGATGAAGAAGACGAGGGCAAAATATGTATTTAACATAACTTAACGGTTAAACTTAACGTCTATCCAAAAATAGGGTTAACATGGTCGGGTACAGTGGCCGTACCGAAAATTTTGACGTCTCAGTGGCCTATTTACAATTTTTGGAAAAGTACAGTTGCCCAAATATACGTTTTGCCTTTTCTTCTTCTCTATTCGTTGCTTGTTAGGTGTATCAAGATTTGTGAGCCATAGTTTTTCATTACTTTTTATAGTGAAAGATTGATTATTGACACTCGTGGACGTAGGTTTTGCACTTGCCAAACCATGTAAATCCAAAACAAATATTCAAAACTAGATCGAAGGGCTTGCGGAGTTGTGTAATTCACATCAAATCACACATCTCCAATTTGTTATGTTGGGTGCAAATCCCTAACAATATCATTATAACAAGGAGGCCATGTGAATTTGTACTACATGAACAGAGATTCTAACGTCCCCTAATGCACATTTCAAACCTAAGTTCAAAACTTGAAACCAATTGATTACATTTTAGCATTAGCATCCTAAACCCTAGAACTCAGGGACAAAAGACTAAGGGTCCGTTTGGATGCATTGATTTTGAATTCACTAAATATTCAAATTCTATAGAATTTAAATAACTTAGAATTTGCTTTCAAAATCATAGCATTTCCATCATTTGGATAATGTGTGGAATTGTGGCCCCGACCCGGATTCAAATGCGAAACCCCAAGTCGGACTGCCCAAATATACACAAGTACGCATGCGCAAGTAGGATTATAAAATTCATGTGGCGCAACATCGCATACAAATAACAACTCGGCTACACTTGGTCGGAAAATAACTTAAAATAAACAAGTCATACGGTAGGAACAACAACTACTCCTACAATTATAACACATGCATATAATAACCTCAGCGGCCACAACATGGAGAACAACAACAACAATAATATCATAAAAGCAATAAGTGTTAAGCGGAAAAGCGTAGTGAACCAATAATATATAAACAATCGACATATAAGTCATATAAGTTGGCATACAAAAGATTATAAGTATCAAGTAATTAAGTTATACTACAACAACAAAATCCCAAGACAAGTCTAAGTGACTTGCTTCCCATCGTCCTTGCCAAAATAAAAGTCTAACTACCAAGAGTCCTAAAAGAGCAACCTTGAGCTCACAAGCAACCCAATGAGAGTACGATGAATCTAGCGAGAACCGTCTCCTTGGATCGGATCTAAGGAAAACAAAACAAACAAATAGGGTAAGTCATAAAGACTTAGTAAGCTACTAAAAATGCATGTTCATGTCATAGCATGGCATTTAACACAATTATGGTTCATGATCATCATATAGCACTTAGCACATTATTCACGTAAGCGCGGGAAAATAAATCATTCAAGTAGGCTATGATATAGGCACGGCCGCTACGTAGCTCCTGCAATAAAGTTTGTTAACCTAATATCGTGACTACGATGCTCGTGACTTCGCATCGATATACCGAACTCCGTCGGCTAATAGCAGCCTGTGACGCACGTATTGATACGGCAAAGGGGCTACTTCCCCATTGCGGCCTATAGTGGAGGTGTGTGTGAGGTCCCAGGTACGACAATCCATAGCGAGCACGAATCTCTCAATTCGTGAAGGCGATGCATCGTCCTACCCTGACATAAAAATCAAACCAAATAGTGCCAGCTGGACTTAATGCAATGCACAAGTAGATATTTACTCGTCAAGACCAAATAAGGATCGAATTCGACAAGAGCGAACTCGACCGACCAAGTAGGGTATTAATCTCTACAATAAATCATGTCAAGGAAATTAATTGCTCATAACCAAATAATCACAACGGGTTCGATTGCACATAATTAACTCAACCTAGACTTGAGTAAACTCGACCAAATGGTGTCCAAACTTCGTAGGGATTGAAATTAGTGTTCAACATGTTCAAATCTTCCCTAGAGTCGACTTCGTTGAGTCTTTACTATAAATTCCAAATTTTGGGGTAATTGAAGCTATGTGCTTCATAACTCAACCTAGTCCATTACTAAGTTCAACTAGGTTATAAATTCACCATGGCATTGCCATATATTTCATATTCATCATAGGGTCCAATTTTGAGGATAGAACACATAACAACATACCAACATATCATGTAGGCTTAAATTAGGGCATTCTCATATAGCACTTCTTCAAGCAACACATAAAATAAGTATTTCTAACATGTTCATAATCTTAAATAAACAAAATGAAAGAGTATTACAATCTCTACTAGACATAAAATCCTCCTATACATGCTCCTAACAAGTTCATACTTTCAAATCACAAGATGAAGGCATAAGAAGCATATATGTGTCCTCATTGACCTCAAACATCATAAGCTTTGTTTCCTTATGGTCAATGAGAACTAAAACAAAGAAGAAGAGAAGTAACTTACTTGTATTTTACACCCAAGAAAGCAAACAAGAAATCTATTCGGTAGGAAATGATCTACTCTTCAAGCTCTTCACTTCTATGGAAGTGGCTTGAGCAATGGAAGAAGGAATCAAGAAGGACCAAGAAGAAAGCTTCAAGAAGCCATGGGAACCCTCAAGAACTCTCTCTCTCTCACGTTTTTGGAAAAGCCTTTAGCAAATGAGGAGTCCCAAGGCTGAATTGTGGTGTTAGTGAAGTCAAATGTCTAGTGGGACAAGTGTCAATGCAATGTGGTCTCTTAAAATCTGATTTTGTGGCTAGTTTAATCCACTAAATCACTCACTAATCCATTCTTAAAACATGTTAATGATGTTAGGGTATAAGTAAAGAAGGTTAGGGAGGTTTAGGTGGGGTTTAGAAAGGGTTTTAGATAGGGGTTTAGGTGTAAAATTCAAGAAACATCGAAACAGAGCAGTCCAGCCTCGGGGGACCTTGCGGTCGCATGGTCCCCATAGCATGTGACCGCATGCTTCCAGGATACACAACCTTCAAGTTTCTGGTTACCTTGCGGGGGCAAGGTCATTCCACCTTGCGACCGCAAGCCCGGCAGACCCAAAATGGCTCAAAATGCAACCTAAAAGACCCCCAAACACTTAGCCAAATCAACGGGGCTTCAAACCCCAACAAAAATGAGTTTAAAACTCATCACAAACACCCTCAAACGACACCCGAACAATCCGAACGAAGGAGGGAAAGAAGGAGAACTAAACGAGCGATTCAACCGACGATTAAACAAGTATGCAAACATGATTCTAAACATGTTAGGAGCATTATGAATGACTTATAATTGTTTCTAAAACATATATAGACTAAGTAAACATGCTCACAAGCAATATGAAATGCATGAATGCAAGCAACGAATGGCTAGGGTGCCACAGGAATTCAATTGTAATTCTACATTATACTTAAAATAAGAGTTAAATAGTATGTTAAGTGTCTAGTTTAGTCTAGTGGTGTATGATTGTTAGTTATTATGAATGATAAGAGTTCAAACCTTGCTAACAATTAAAGTATAAATTTTTTACATTTTAGAAAATAAATAACATATAGTGGTGGTGATAATAATTGATCAAATTTTAGAATTTAAATTATTAGGATTTAGGATATAATTAGTTTTATGGAATTGAGTGATTTAGAATTCCAACACAATTCCAATTCCAAATTTTAGTTATGTTACCAAACAATGAAATTGGTTTTGGAGGCCTCAATTCCAATTCCAAGCTATGGAATTAGGGTATCCAAACATACCCTAAATAAACAAAGATTTCATTAATTATCAAGGTCGAAATACGAAAAACACCCTGAAGTTTCCACACAATCCCAAAATAGTTCCCAACCTAAGGTTTGTGCCATAATCATACCTGACATTGCAAATTGTCCCATTTTGCAATCTAGCACTAGCGGGCGTTAAAAAACTAGCAAAAAGTTAGCATGCGCATCTCACATGCAGGGGTAATTTAGTCATTTTCATCAAAAAGTTTCTTTAGTACCAGAGCAACCTCTGAATCTTTCTCGTTCGGGTATCTTCATCAAAATAGGGGGCCATGAATAACAACGTCAAAACAAAGGAGGCGTATACGAAAATTTTACTTTTTTCTTTCTTCTTCTTCCCAGAACAGTAGCGTCTTCTCTCTCCTCTCCTTCATTCGCCCATTCCGTATTCAACCATTTTTACAATCAACAAACCAATTTCAAGTGAGACCATTGATTTTAATTTTCGTTAAAAACCCCAATTATCTTCTCCAACTTTCCTGATATTAATATTTCATTCATTCCCACTGTGTATATATACCCTGTTTATTCAATCAGAAATTTGGAAATTGTAAAAATTGATTTATATTTAGTGGGATTAATCCTGATTTTTCGGGCACAAAGATGCAGGCTCTTTAACAAAAGAACGTGAATTTTGAAACCACCGCAATAAGAGTTCCCCACTCGAACTGTTTAGAGGAAGGAGATCAATTCTTTCGTATTTGTCTATTTTGTACCCTGTTCTTATCCTGATTTAGTGTTAACAAAAATAGTTGTAATCGGTTCTTATGAATTGAAGTACTCTAATGCAGGCCATGAACTCTCATATCTAGGAAGTATTGCTGAAAAGAGCACGTACTCTGTATACATTTGAATAAGTAATGTTGTGTTAGGCATTTCACTCTGCATGCTTAGATGAACTAGGTAAGATCCGAGCTCCAACCGGGCATCTTCCGACACTTAGCGGTCCACCCACCTGAATGGGGGATGCAAGGTCAAGCTGAGGAAGTTTAAGTACATAACTTGGGTTTGATGAATTTAATTTATGCACGAAGGAATTGGGTTTATGGAATTGTTATGCCTGCTAACGGGAAAGATTCAGAGGCTGTTCTGATACTAAAGAAATTTTTTGATAAAAATGACTAAATTACCCCTGCATGTAAGATGTACATGCTAACTTTCTGTTAGTTTTCTAACGTCCGTTAGGGCTAGGGTGCAAAATGGGACAATTTGCAATGTCAGTTATGATTATGACACAAACTTTAGGTTGGGTACCGTTTTGAGATTGAGTGGAAACTTCAGGGTGTTTTTCGTATTTTGGTCGATTATCAATTAAGGGACATGTTGTCTAATATTCCCCCCCCTTTTCAAATTATCTTTACCAATATTTATAATACAGTCAATTATTTTTTCTTAAATGATATGTCAGGTCAAAGAAGACAATATTTTGAAAACAGATGGAGTATTATCTTAGAAACCCGGACTAACCACCCAAGTGCTTGCACTAGAATTGAATCTAGATAAGCAAACTCATCTACGACTCGGACTAACCACTGCGGTTGAAATTGTAATTTTTGATTCAATGAGGCGTGAAAAAAGGAGTCCGGATCCTCTATTCCAAAAGTGTATTCCATCTTTTATTTCAATATCAGATCCACCGTTAACTTGTTAATCGGTAATTGATTTTGTTTAAATAATTAATTTTGTTAATTTATTAATTGATAAGTTAACGGTGAATCTGACATTGGAATAGAAGATGAAATATACTTTTGGAATAGAGGATCCAGACTCTGAAAAAAGATGGAAAAGCAAAAAAATTGAGCTTTGAATGAGATTGCTCAACTTCAAATTACATTAATTATGATTACAAGGCAAATAATTAGTCCAAATCCAGTGTTTAATAGGTCTCATAAAGCTTGGGATATCATTAAATTTTTGAAATTACATGCCCAATTTGAGTAATTATTGTATTTTTTTTGTGATAAAAGTAAGTAATTATTGTATTATATTATCATTATTGTTATTTATTTGTGTAGGCATGCAGGTAAGGTTTTCTCCAAATGAGCCGAGCTTTTATGAGCGTGGCTCGGACTCAATTCAATAAAATAAATCGCGTTTAATTTGGGTTAATTCACTAAATGAAGCAAGATTGAACATCAAACGTAGGTGCTAAGTAGCCTCTTTTATTTTTATTTTTTTTCTTGTAATTTAAAAACTAAATATATCTCTTATAATACAACTAGATCTTCATGTTCGTGCCTATGTCACGGTATCAGTATATCTGATTTCGCCAATTGAAATAGCAGTGCCTAAATAGAAGATGCGATTTTTAAAAAATATTACAGCTGAGGGATATATTGCTTTAAGTGATAGTTGATGGATTGATATTTTATAAGGGATGACTATTCATAAGATTAATCGCGTGGTGTGACTTTGTAATATAAATATAAAACATAGAGAGAAGAAAAAATGGTGACTGCTCATAATATTAATTATAGGGGGTGACTTGTAATAGAGAATTAAAAATAGATAATTACTCTACAGTTAATTTTTTTAAAATAATTTAATTCGCCGGGACAGGGGAGAGAGGGAGGAGGACGGATGAACTAAAGCTTGGAGGTGGGATGAGGCGAATAGGGAAAAAGAAGAGAGATGCAGATCTATTATAAATTAGGTTTCACTAAAGGGAAGAAGAGAGATATAGAGAGAGTTGAGAATAGGAATAGGAGATGGAGTAGGAGTAGGAGAAGTAATAGGAATAGGAATAGATGGCGAGGAAGAGAGAGAAAACGGTTGTGGATAAAAATAAACGTGTAAAAAAATGGTTGTGGATAAAATTAAATCTTGGCTGGTGATTGTGTTTCGTAAAAACAAATCCTGGCCAGTAAATAGCTTTTTCAACCGCCCAATTACGTTAAATCCTGGCCAGCGATTGTGTTTGGTAAAAATCAATCATGGCCGTTAATTAGCTTTTTCCAACCGCCCGATCTGTTTTATATAATAGATATGCTTAACTAACATACTCACAGTTGAAAAAAGCTGTCCTCACGGGCTTAGCCCAGTTGGTTAATTAAGAGCTAGTAGATTTGGGTACATGACCAAGGATCGAGTCCTAGCAACCGCAGTGTGGGAGTTTCATCCTTTTTGTGGGGGTGGCTCCTTGTAGGTACTAGGCACTGGTCCTCCTAGCTACTTAATCGCTGAGTTACCGTGATTTTCTCATCTCACATTCTCATGGGGCTGGGGTGTGGGGGCTCTCGGGGGGAGAGTTTCCCCTTTTGGGTACACAGTTGAAAAAAAGCTATATATTAGTTATAATTAAATTATTTTAAAACTTTTGACGGTTGAAATTCACTACATGGAGGAGGTTATCCTCTTTAACTCCATCTATATTATAAAAGAGATCAGGAGCTAACTAACGGTCTATATCAAATTGTGCAAAACACAATTGACGGTCCAAATTGATTCATAAATACATGAATTACATATAAACCCCTTAGTTATGAGTTTTATTTGAATTACCCCTCCACAACCAATAAGTATGTAATAACCCCACAGTTACGATTTTTTTTAAATTATCCTCTCTACAACCAATTACAGTTACAAGAATTTTTTCCTCTAACACATTTTTTTAACCACATCCTTCCGTTTGAGTTGACGTGGTGGTTATCTATAATTTATCTCGAGCATCCATTGAGTTGATCACATACCGACATTGTGTCTATAGCAGCACGAACAAAGACACTAGGTTTAATAACATATAAAACCCTCGGTTATGAGTTTTGTTTGAATTACCCCTCCACAATTACAGAAAACCTTAGGTTGTTGATTTTGTTTGAGCGATTTTATACAAACACCGTGCCTATGATACATGCACATATACTAGTCTATATTATAAAACAGCTAGGTAATTGACTATGTCTATTCAGAGGTTGATATTAAATTATCTTATAACATTTAACGGTTGTGATTCACCCTCACATTCACATGTGTAAGTAGTTATCCATTTTTAACTCCCTATTTTTTCTCTTCCTATTACAAGTCACCCCCTACAATTAATATTATGAGCAGTCACCCTTTTTTCTTCTCCCTATATTTTATCTTCATATTACAAAGTCACACACTACGATTAATATTCTGAATAGTCACCCTTATATAAACACCAATCCTTCTTCAATCCTTTGGAAGGAATGTATCCCTTAAGCGTAACATTTTTTTAAATCGCACTTTCTATTTAGGCACTGTCATTTCAATTAACAAAATCAGATATACTGGTCCTTAAAAAATCTCAATCATACATTGATCCGATTATATATTAACACCGTGTCATATGAACAGGCATATTGACTTGGTGTGTATATATACATGTCCTCATTTTTGCTACAATGTTTCACCTATATATTTGCTACATATTGCAATAAGAAGCACATGAGATTGGAGAAAGGATGTCCCTTTTAGTACCCAGTAAAGGTCATACAAGGTCTTCTTCACCAATAGAGATTATAGGCTACAATGAAGATCTCATGGGACATATCTTACTCTACCTCCCTGTAAAATCAATTCTCCGTTTCAAATCTGTATCAAAACAATGGCACAATCTGCTCTCCTGTCCTATATTCATTCAACGCCATGCTTCCCGTCAAACAACCTCAAACTCTGTTTTATTTTTTCATCACCATGGCATCAAATCTCTTTACCTGAAAGGAAACAACCATAGACTTGATACTGTTGATTTTGGTTTCTTGCATAACTATGGTCGAGATTGTTTAATAAAGATTAAATCATGCAACGGATTGCTATTAGTCCAATCTTACAATTTTCGGGTAATCGAAGAAGAGGTTCAAAGACGAAGAAGGCTTTATCATGTTTATAATCCCTTTACCAGGAAACACTCAGAATTGGCGGTTCTTGATCATATGACCACAGTTCCAAGCATGTACTTTGATTTAGCTTTCGACCCCTCCAAATCGCCTCACTACAAAGTCGTATTTAGTTGGAGAGATGCCATGATTTCTTGGGATGATTATCATATAGCGATATACTCATCGGAGACAAGAAGTTGCAGGAAATTAGGATATACTTTCGAAAGTCGTTTTGATTGGTTATTTTCGGGGGTATTCTTGAATGGGGCAATTCACTGGATTAACGATTTGAAGACGACATCATTTTATTTTGACATCAACCAAGAGTTGATCAAAGTATATTCGATGCCTCCACGTTCTGGCCTTGGAAACGATAATTGTATGTATTTTGGAAAGTGTCAAGGTCATTTGAGCTTGATTTTGGGCGACGAACACGAGCCTGTTCTTGATGTTTACGAATTAAAGGAGGACTATTCAAGCTGGTTTGTCAAGTACAAAATTGATCTTGATGTTATAGCAGTTGGGTTTCCAGAAATAATCATTACAACCACAAGAAACAACTCGGAAAAGCGTTACGATTATTCGTTTCTGTATCTTTTAGAGGATGACGAGGAAGAGCCAACGCTTGTTGTAGCGGTTGGGAATCAGCTTCTGGGTTATAATTTTATACACAAGACCACAAAGAAGCTCCGCGATGTTATTGTTGGCCATGAACATGATACTCAAGGTACAAGTAATGAGCCCATTGAATATATCAGATCTTGCTGCTGGTACGATGCTGTTCATTGCATTGAAAACCTTTTGGACGTTTGATAATTGATATGATGATCATCCCCTAATTTACACATTTTTATTTTTGCAGAAAAGCTCCAAAATCTTAATCTACTATCACTACTACTATCTACTCCACCCTTTGTACCGGCCAAATAGTCCATTGTACCATTTTGAGATGCTTTCGGAAGAGTCCGCTTTAAAAAATTAACGTATAAAAAGTGTTATTTTATTATTAATGGACTAGTAAAAGTGTCATTTTATTACTAATAGACTACTAAAACTGTCAAATTTTTTTAAAAAAATTGATTTCAAACGAACTCTTTTTCGGAAACAGATGAGTATTTATCATTTACCATCTACCATTCGTTACTTACTTAAGGACACTACATGTAAATTTACAATAACAAAATATAATATTTTGATACAAATATCATTCCATCTAATAACTAACCAAATGTTTAAATAATGTTAGGTAAGTAAAATTACCACTTTTACATTTACCCATATTGTTTACCTTACTCATTTCTAGATCATCTTTGCATTTCTTTTGGAAAAATATAGTCAACATAAAAAATTTTCCGCTCAACGCAAATTGAATCTTTATTTTTTGGAAAATGAATTCATTTTTCATAATCCATGTTCTAAATATTCCTTCCACAATTACACAATTACATACACAATATAACACTCAACTAATAGATTTTTTAGAAGTATAAATTGATTTTTTATTATTTTTCTGCACATTATTTATAAATTATAATTTAAAAAATATACTCATTACATCCCAAAATTTGTGTCTACTATATTATGTGTGAGATTGAAAAAAGATGAATTTTAATGATTTGACACCACTAATTATAAATTGAAGGCTACTAAAGCAAAATTGTTTAAAGTTCAACATTATCTTAGAAATAATGTATATTTAATAGGGGCATTAATATCATAATATACTTTTTTGTATTTATCATAAATTGTGATCCGTAACATTTTTCGTGTGTTTGCCAAACAACGAAAAATATTTTCTGATATATTTTCAAAAGATTTATGAAATATCTAAAAATGAGTCTTTTTTTTCCTTTTCTAAATGTTATTTTCCAAAAATAATTTTCGGTGAAAAAACGGAGCCTAATATTTTTTTTGTCAATGTGCTTATGGCAAATGAATTTAATTGAAGACATAAAACATCTTTTTTGTCGTTCCAAATTCCGAGAGAGTGAGTGAGTGAGAGTGAGAGCAACAACGGGAATACCTTTTTGGAAGTTTTTTGCACTAATTATTTAGACTAGTTCGTTTGAAAAACATATGTACTTTTTGAACAATAACCTGTATTTTTTTAATAATAAACATACTCCATTCGTCCCAAAATTATTATATTTATTTTATTTTTCGACCATTTCAAAATAATTATCTTGTTTGAATTTTTTTTAGGATAAAATTTTTACCAATTTAATTACTTTTTCATCATACTTTAACTGTAAACTACATACACATGAGCATTAAAGTAAATTACACATCAAACTAATGATAAATTTTTTCCCTAAATTAAAGTATACATTTTTACCTATAAATAGAGACTTGATTTGTTTCATTTGAATATCAGAAAAATTTTCTATGATTTTTTCAAGTTTTTAGCCATTTTTTGAAAAAAGAGTAATAGAGATAAATATGGTGGGATATGTAAAAATATTGGATTTTGTATCACTGTTATATGAATTTTTTTGTTTTAAATCAAATGAGTATCAAATATATTATTTTATTAATTTTTAATAAATCGTTTTTAATTTAATGTTTGATTTGAGTTGTTTGATCAAAACGATTATTCATGTTCAAATACTGAAACACGAAAAACAAAGCTCTCATGCACCACTTGTTGATCCTTCCATTAGATTTACAAATGATGCAAATAACTAATGACCACAATTTCAAGTGTAGGATCTATTTAATTATATTTTGGGGCATTAGGTCGATCGAGTAGATTCTAGTGTACCACTCCGAACCAAGTTTTATTGAATATGGATACCCAATGAAATCTCTTCTCTCTCTTTTTGTCGGTACGGTAGTTCATTGAGGTGTTAGTGGTTCGGTTTAGGTTAAAATCACGAACCGAACTGCCCCTTATTGGTTCAAAAAATTTCAAATCGAATTGAATCGAACTGAACCATTCGGTTTGGTTTTGTGGTTTATGTAAATCGCATTTAATCAACTTAACCATAATTAAGAATAAGAATAAAAATAAGTTTTAATCTGAAATTACCATCAAAATTAGATAATAACCTAGTCAAATAAAATTATCATAAAAATTATAATACAAGTTTCAAAATAAACACAAACAATAGAATAAATAATATTCTTCAAATAATCATGATTTTGATTGATTTAGTACATATGTGTGTGTGTATATATATTATATGACTAAATCAAGATGATCTAAAAGTTTAAAATAGTTAACAAATGATATATAGTGTACATTATATAATAAATAAATAAAAATATATAGGTTATTTGGTTTGATTCGATACCAAAAACCGTGTTAAATGCTAGCCATATATTTATATTATAATATATATATATATATATATATATATATATATATATATATATATATATATAATAATAATCATTTCCATATATTAAGAAAATTACAACCACAATAAAAACAACAAATTCAACAAAAGACATTCCTCCAAGCATAAAATCATGTTAAATGCTAGCCAAAGGCTAGTTGCAGTCATCTTCTTCAACTCATTTGGTAAATTAATTTGAACAAATTGCATCTTTTTACACATCTTCACATAAGATTTATATGATTGCATTTTTTCCTTTTAAGTACTTGCCATGATGTTGAAGGTCTGAGTTTGAAGTGGTCAACAAGTAACAACGATGTTCTTGGAGTCGTACTCCCCGGAAACAGTGACAAAATACTTGGGCCTCCACTCTCTTTGGTATAGTAATGCAACTTTCCCGTTATTAGAGAATCAAGTTTTCAGCTTCGTGATAGGATCAAATTCATGAACACTTCCAAATCATTTCTCAATCCAAATACTAACAACGGAAATGAACTTAAGCCAAAGCATTCCAATACAAACGAATGAGACAGAGTACAGACTGATTAATGGGACAGAGTAGATTAAACCCTAAATTAATTGAAATTGAACTTATAGATGCATACAGAGTATCCAATATGAAGACGAGGTAAACACAATAAAAATATAAATCAACTTATCAATTCCTTAATTCCTAAACCCCATTCTCGACCTGAATCCCCGCATCCATTTCCTCAATTTTCTCAAAACCCACCCACCATTATCAATTGTTGCAAGAATAGGAGAAGGAGAGATGGAGATAGAGATTACCAGGTCTGAAGTGAGCTCCGGTGAGATGGGCAGCGGCAGACAGAAGGTATGGATAGAGAGGAGTGAGAGACGATCGAACGAGTTTAACGAGAAAAGAAACTGGAATGGTTTAGCCTCAGTGTCCAGGTAGGCGCCCAGCCAAAGCCCACTTAGCCCATCAAATTCAATGTTCTAAATGGGCATGCTCATTTGTATATGAATGAAAAAATAAGTGTGCCCATGGCCATAGTCATTATTTTGTGGACCGTCTGAGCAGGCATATGGGCGTGAGTAGTAATTGACACCACTACGTTGCAACCAACATAATCCACCTTCCCTTCCCTGACAAGTCGGCCAAGAGCACACGTCCAACGCTCAGCCTGTACATTTACACATTTAGAATTTCCGCCAAGGTGCTTGTACTAGAATTTTGAATCTGGGTGGGTAGGCGGTAGCCCGAAAGCAAAAGACTAACCGTTGTAGTTGAAATTGTAGTTTTTTGACTATGCAATGAGGCATGAAAAAAAGGAAAAGAAAAAATTGAGGTTTGAATGAGATTACTCAACTTCAAAGACATTAATTATGATTATAAGGATTCTCAAAATAATTAGTTCAAATCCAGTATTTAATAGGACTCGTAAAGCTAGCTAGGGATATCACAAAATCTTTGAAATTACTTGCCAAATTGAGCATTAAGTGCTAGTTTGGTGGAGTATTTTGACCAAAATGTTGGTAAAAAATATAGCATTTTCTCTTTTAAAGTATTTCAATGAAGCGTTTTTAAAATACAACATTTTAAAAGCAGTTCAATTTGAGTGTTTTAAAAATATGATGCGTTACAACTACTCGTTTAAAAACATAGCTTTTTTAAATAGTTTTCCCAAACATGTTTACAAGAAAAGAAGCTATGTTTTGTAAATGCTGCGTTTTAAAAAAACTGTGTTTTCAAAACATTACATCAATCTTGTACCTATTATGATTAGTATTTATGGAAAAATACACATGTTAAGGTTTAGCATGGGAGCATTATTACTTCGTAAATCACCACCTTTCATCGTTCAAACGAACCAAGCCGAACCTTGGTTGAGCATCACATATGCAATTTTAAACTAGCCCAAGCCGATTTTGAGTAAATCGAACAAAATGAATAGCTCAGCTCGGTTGGGTTTTGTTTGGCATGGTTTGATTTGATTGCAGCCCTTTGACCTATGCTACAACGAAGATCTCGTGGCACTTATCTTACTATACCTCCCTGTAAAATCAATTATCCGTTTCAATTCTGTGGCACTATCTGCTTTCCGGTCCTATATTCATTCAACGCCATATGCTAGTTCCGGTCAAAAACCGTCAAATTATATATGATTTACGTTTGCATCGCAATGCCATCAAATCTCTTTACCTTATAGGAAACAACCATAGCCTTGATACCTTTGATTTTGGTTTCATGCAAAATTCACGTCAAGATTGTTTATTCGTGATAACATCATGCAATGGATTGCTATTAGTTGAATGCAACAGTCTTGGGGTAAAATGCAACAGTCTTGGGGTAAATGAACGGCCTCAAAGCCAAAAATTTTATTTTTATATATATTTGTAATCCATTAATTACCTGGAAACACTCGGAATTGGCGGTTCCTGATTATATAGCAACGCACATTTCCTGATCCTTATTACATGTTTCTTAATTTAGCTTTTGATCCTTCCAAATCGCCTCACTAGTCACTACAAAGTCGTATTTTGTTGGAGTGATGATGATGAGATGAATATTGAACGTGATTATCATATAGCAATATACTCGTCGGAAACAAGAAGCTGCGGGAAGTTAGGATATACTTTTGAAAGCCATTTTGATTGGTTATGTTCGGGGGTATTCTTGAATGGGGCGATTCACTGGTTTAGTTACCCTATGAAGAAGGCTTCATTAAATATATCCGATGCCTCCAAGTCCTGGCCTTGGAATTGGTTGTTTGTACTTTGGAAAGTGTCAAGGTCATTTGAACATGATTTTGGGTGAAGTTCGATTGCTTCGCCAGCGTGTTCTTGATGTTTATGAATTAAAGGAGGACTATTCAAGCAGGTTTGTCAAGTATAAAATTGATCTTTATGTTATAGCAGTTGGGTTTCCAGAAATAATCATAACAGAAAACAACTTGGAAAAGGGTTACAAGTATTCGTTTCTGTGTCTTTTAAAGGATGATGAAAATGAGCCAATGCTTGTTCTATCAGTTGCGAATGAACTTCTGGCTTATAACTTTATAGACAAGACCACAAAGAAGCTCTGCGACGTTGGCGACCATACTGATGGTAGTAGTAATCGTGTTAGCATTTGCTGATGGCGCCAGGCGTTTCATTGCATTGAAAACCTTTTTCGCGTTGGATGATTGCATAATTTGCAATCTTTATACTATTATCTACTTACATACAAAGATAATCATGGCTTAGATATTACGAATTGAATCATCCCATCCCCGGGTACCAACAATGAAGTTACATTCGATTTTTATTTTTGATTTTTTGTGAAATACTATGTTTTCAAAGAGGAAAATTTTTTTTGGAAGAAACTAATGAAATCAATTTAGCTTAAATTTAGAAATGAACTCTTTTTGAGACTAATAAAAAAGGACGACTCCATTTTTGGGGACGTAGGGAGTATGTGTTTTATTTCGCCCACCGTTTTCAGTTAGTGTTACTCTGACAATATCTGACGAAAGACTTTTGCTACGGTTTATATATTTATTTAAGGTTGCAGGAAAATATGACAAAAAATTGTATTTGCGTTTGATCTCGTATTTCCTTGCAAAATTTATGACCTGAAGCCAATCTAAAAGGGGAGAAAATGAATCTAAAGCAACAAATAACATTGTTTTGAGACTATGATTTACGTTGGGAGCTAGGGCGAGAAATGGTTTGAGTTATATGTGATCATACGGCTATAGCTAATTAATTAGCCTCAGTCTGCCTCACGCATAAGGACCGTTTAGTTGACTTCTTTATCTCACCACGTATCGTTCTCTCATCTTTATATTACTAATTTCTTTTTTTTTTATTAACCAGACTCGTATATACGCAATGCTAGCTGTAAATTGTTGAGAATGAAATGATTCGATTCATCAGGCTACGCCCCCCGTGGTACGGACTTTTGGATTTTTCACATTAAGGCGGTCGTGTCAGTATTGGACAAGGCGACCGCGTTAGTCAAGACGTACAATCGCAATGGACAAGCCGACCGCATCAAGCTTCGGAATAGTCCCAGTACTTGAAGCAGTCGGTCGCATCAAGCTACCGCGTCACTCTAGCATAGGGGTGGCAAAATGAGTATTATGGATAAATGGTGTTAGACTATTATCCATGGTTATCCATGAATAATAGCCTAAAACTCATTTATCTATAACATCCATTTTGCCACCCCTACTCTAACAGGAAGTCCCATAAGTTGTGGTCCCTTCTAGAAGAAGGAAGCGACCGCGTCGGTGCGACAAAATAGTTTTCATGTTTTCTTGTTTAAGTCGGTTAAGGTTTGGTATTGCATCCTTGTATATAATATATTTGGTAAACTTCATCCAAAAGCAAACTTAATTTTTCAAGTTATTCTTCAATGTTTGGTTGATCAGAGTTGGCAAGTTTTCCATGAATATAATGCTACTATATACCCCGAATTGAAAAACCATCGTAAATGTCACATGTGAATTGTACAAAATTGATATTGATCCACATTAATCGAGCTAGTATCCAGAAGTAGTTACAACTCGGCCTTCCACGAAAAGCATTACGAGTATTAATTTGTATGTGGTCCTAGCACTCAAGCCAATAAGAGTGTGCCACATCACAGAGTATCCATATTTTGGTGTAAAATAAGAGTGACCCTAGCATTGCCATGGATAGAATAGTCTCCGTGACCTTTTTTTTTTTTTTTTTATATTATTAGGTAACCATATATATATGAAAACCTAACTCCTCCTCCATGTTTACAACTTTCTTAACCTAATTACAATGATTGTTAATTACACATATACCCATATAATACAATACGATACGGTTAATAATTATTTCCATCATTACGTCTATTGCTTCATAATCAAGATCGCGAGTCAAAGAACTCGAGCTGATCAGCTACTGCTCACTTCTGTCATAAGCTTTGAATGTTGAGTCCAACCAATATATACAATTACAGGAAAAATAGCAATAGGATAGAATCTTTAACCTTAATACATACATACATATGTATACATAGATATATATTTTTCAACTTGGGAAATGATTGAAATTGTTTACATGTTACTTGGGGAGAAAAGAATTGAATTGCAGGGCACCCAGGCAGCCCCCTCGATCAAGGACTTTGGCTTCGATAGAGTGCATCATTATTTTTCTTTCGGATATCTCTGACAGCATGTTCTGAAGTAACAAAGTAGGAGAAAAGTCCGGCTGAAAGCAAGAACACGTAAAATATATTGGCAAAACTGGGACGCCCGAATTCATTTAATTCTCTACGTGCTAATTATTTCTTTCCAGGAAATTTCCTTGGTTAAAAATCAAGATAAATCAAACACCAGAGAGTGAGTGTATTAGAAGAAAATGTGAAGGATTATTTAGAGTACCTGCAGATATGACGAGTGCCTGACCCGTATGATTGAGATTCGCCTGAAACCATGGAATCTTACGAGCAGCATAGATCTAACATAACCGACAGGCGACAGAGATAGAAAGAGATTAGAAAATGATAGAATTTTCCTTCGGCTAGCTTCCGAATATAGAACTCAAGTGCAATCATCATTTCACTTGAGATTTAATTAAGCTATAGAAGAAAGATTATTTACCGTAGGGATGGCGGAAGCAATGGTTGCTACGACTGCAGCCTTCATCCCCTCCTGAGTACCCACTGCGTGTATTTTTACACAAACACAAAGTATGTTACCAGTGGCCAGAAATTTTATGCATTAATAAGAAAAATTGAAGCTTATATGCTAATACATTTGTCTTTTTTAATTGATCGATTAAGAGTTACCCAATTACTTGGAGGTTTCAATGATGAAAAATAATACGGGTCTCAACTTTTGAATTGCCAACTAAACGAGCATCCGCTATAACAATATTTAAGAAACAGTTGAATGAAGAAGAAAACAATGAAAAGAACTTTTTTATAATTTTCCTTCACTTTTGGGTGTTTTTCGTTTTCTTTTTCCAAGTGAAAATTGGCACGATCGAATTCTAAACACAATGAAGAAGTATACCTTGAGCACACTCTTCGGGAGTGAGAATCTTTGTATCATCTTCATCCATCTTCACAAAATTAATATTGACTGAAATTAATAAACTAATGATATAAAAAAGAAACATGAAGAGCATATTTTTTATCCCCAAGGGAGTTAAATTAGCAATATGTGTGTGTGTGTGTCCGAGAGTGAGAGAGATACAAGTAGTGGTAGTCCTACTTCTTCGTGGAACGTGGATGTGTTTGGGTTGAACCAGTCAAATTCGGACATCATTAGTAATGATGGCCTTTAATTTCATATTTAGGCAAGGGACAACCATTGCCCAAGATTGAAAGCACAAGACTTCCCGGTAACCAGCCACTTGGTAGCCAACCACCCAGTGATCCAGGCACCCAGTGACGAAGACTGAGCTCCCTAGTGATGATGGCCTCCAATGAGCCAAGCTCTCTAGTGACGAGGATCGCTAAAGAACCAATTAGCTCCCTACCTGCCTAGCTAGGACCCACTTGCCACTTGGCACCAACCACGTAGGGGGAGCAAGTCTCACCAAGGGAGCAACCACATGGACCAGCACACCTGAGTAGCCGACCTAGGTGATGTAAATTATTAATCATAACGGCAATGCTAAGGCCACTCTTATTTTGTACTAAAATATGGATACTCTATGGTGTGACATACTTTCATTGGTTGGACATTTTGTGGATCCCAGCACTCTAGCTAATGAGATTGTGCCACATCACAGAGTACCCATATTTTGATACAAAATGAGAGTGACCCAAGCATTACCATAATCTTAAACCCTAAATCTTGAACTTCATGCATGATAATCCTAATAGCATGCAAAATGATCTTAATTAAAATAATTGATGAAGACATTGTTACTTTTATTGATTTGACCTTGATCTGAAATCTGCAGTATAATAGAGAGGCAGAGGCGGAATATGATTTCTCTCTTTTGGCCTAAAAAACCATAATGATTTGATTTAACGTAATAGATTAATATGATGAGTATTATATATCTTTTATAGGCAAAGGGAGGGCCAAATTCCTATTAGAGTTTTAATCTCAACCATCCATTAAGGTCAAGTTTATTTAGGAAACTTACCCTTTTTACAAACTATATTTATTGTAATTTAGTAATTCAAAATCAACCATGATTCACACTTATTGACCATATAAAGAATTTCTTAACCTGCAAGAAATATATCTTGTAGTCTCCCACTTGGTCAAAGTGATAATCCTTTAATGGTTAATCTTGGAAACATAAGGCGTGCATAATTACTAAATTAATAACTTGATGGTTAACATAATACCTTCGCAAAACAAGCTATATTCATGAGAGTCATTGCGGTTCCATATTATCAGGTTTTCAACATGGTTCCTTCCATGTACTACAACATAAATAGTTTAATTTACTAGGCCTTTTAAGCGAGTGTATAAATAAGAGTCCAATAATGTTCTTTATTCAAAAACTTTTTCTGTTATAAATTATCCATTCACATAAAGTATACAAAATATGGAAACAAAAATGAAATTCAGAATGTCATAAATAAGAGCTCAATAGAAGTTCAATGTATAAGTATAACAAATGATAAATTAATAATTAGCCACTCTTTCTAGACCCATACTTAAAGTATGCCCGTGAAAGGTCTTAGGAGGTAACCCCTTCGTAAGTGCATCTGCAACCATAAGTGTTGTGCTTATATGCTCAATGAACAACGGTTTCTTCTGAATTGCTTGTTTCACCGATAGGTACTTAAGGTCCATGTGTTTTGTCCCTTTAGAGTATCTATCATGCTTAGAGAAAAATACTGCTGCGTCATTATCACAATAGAGTTTCAACGGTCCAGGGACAAAATTCAAGTCTCTAAATCTTGAGATGAAATTTCGCAGCCATAAGCAATGATTTGTAGCTTCAAATCAAACTATAAATTCAGCTTCCATCGTAGAATTAGCAATAATAGACTCTTTTGCACTTTTTCATGAGATTGCTCCTCCAGCTAGTAGAAAAACATAACCAAAAGTGCTATTTAGAGTGTCTTTGCATCCAGCATAATCGGAATCTGAATAGCCAACCAACTCTAATTGATCAGACTTCTTGAATGTAAGGCAATAATCCTTCGTACCTTGTAAGTATCTCAAAACTTTCTTTCTAGCTCTCCAATGATCCATTCTTGGATTTATTTGGTATCTTCCCAACATACCAACAGCAAAGCTGATATCAGGTCTTGTGCAAACTTGTGCATACATCAAACTTCCTAGTAAAGAAGCATAGGATATGTTTTTCATTTGTTTATGCTCCAATTCATTTTTAGGACATTGATAGAGACCAAATTTGTCTCCCTTCTGAATTGGAGTAACACTCGCAGTACATGCTGTCATTCCAAACCTTTCTAAAACTCTTTCGATGTATGTTTTCTGGGAGACTTTAAGTAATCCACGTGATCTATCACAGAATATTTTTATCCCAATCACGTAGGAAGCTTCACCCATGTCCTTCATCTTGAAATTTTTAGAAAGATAAGCTTTGGTTTCATGCATTAAGCCAAGATCACTACTTGCCAATAATATGTCATCAACATACAGAACAAAAAATATGAACTTATAATTACTCCCACTGATCTTGAGGTATATGCATGGATCTACAGTATTTTCTTCAAAACCAAAAGCATTAATAGTTTCGTTGAATTTTAAATACCATTGTCGGGAGGCTTGTTTAAGTCCATAAATGGATTTCTTAAGTTTGCAGACCATGTCTTCATGTCCTTCCTATGTAAAACATTCAGGTTGACGCATGTAAACTTCTTCTTGTAGCTCACCATTAAAAAATGTTGTTTTCACATCCATTTTATGTAACTCTAAGTCATAATGAGCTACTAAGGCCATAATAATTCTGAGAGAATCTTTCTTTGACACAGGAGAGAAAGTATCTTTGTAATTTATGCCATCTTTTTGAGTAAAACCTTTGGCTACAAGTCTAACTTTATATCGCTCAATATTGTCATGACAGTAGCATTTGGTCTTGAAGACCCATTTACACCCAACTATTTTGTGTCCTTCCGGTAAATGAGTTAGTTCCCAGACTTGATTATCTGCCATTGATTTCAACTCATCCTTCATGGCATCAATCCATTTATCAGAATTATTACTTATAATGGCTTGTGAATAAGAAACTGGGTCTTTCATTATCCCTATGTCAAAATCAGATTCTTGTAGATAAACAACGTAATCATCATGGATAGCACTTCGATTTTCTCGTTGAGATCTTCTCAATGTTGGTTCTTGTGTTTGTTCTACAATTTTGGAAGAACAAAAGTAGCTAGGATTCTCCAAAAACTGCTAATGTTGTTTCCAATGTACTTGCCGATGTAGCTACAATGGAAGTCACAATAGTCAAAATAAAAGTGAACAGCGGAAGACTTAATACTAAAGCACGAAAATAAGCACAAAGGTTTACTAAACAATCTACAAGCCTATGCTCGTAGATCTAGCTTCATGGCCAAAAATATTTCACTTAAAAAGATGAATTGTTTTACAAAAAACTATGTGAAATCACCAAACAAAACACTCTCACAAGACAACAAATCTTGGAGAGCAAAATCCCATAGAAAAACAGGTATAACAAACGTGGGAAGAAACAAATAGCTTCCTAAAAACAGCACGGAAGACAAATAGCTTTAGCCCTTCAATGTAGCTTCCAATGTTATAACATCCAAAGCTACATTCAACTTCTGCACAAAAGCCGAATTACTCGAATTTTCGCTCTCTTTTTGTTTGCGTCTCTGTCACACCAGGATCCTTCACCGTTGCCCATGACTCTTATTTATAATGAGGAGAAAACCTACACACAAAGAAGGAATCCAACTCCAAGAAGGACAAGGATTAGAATTGGAATTAAAAGCAACTTCCTTAATTGTTAGATCCACTTACCATATTGAAGAGGTCTTCAAGACACGGCTGTTAGGAAAGATTTGACCAAGGATTTGTTACCCAAAACAACTCCTAGAATTTAGGTTCATGAAACCACAAAATTTAAAGAAGTACTTTGTTTCCAAAAATGACTCCTAAGATTTAGGACCAAGAAACCAAAAAATCTTTAGGAAAATTTTGTTTCCAAAATAGCCTCTAAAAATTTTGTTTCGAAATATCCACAAAAACTTTATGACCAAGAAAGGTGAAACAAAACCAAAATAGGTCATGCCTATTTTACCCTTACAATCTCCCCCTTTGTTGAGCCTTTCTGATCAAATCAAATGACAAGTGTTTATTCAACACCAATCAAACCATCTAACCTGCATTGGTTAGAAAAATACATCCCCCTGAATTTATGCAAGGTATAAAATCAGAAATCATTACTAAGCACAAATCAGAATATACCAATGATGCAATCACATGCATACAAAACAAACATGATGAATCTACAAGGAATCAGATTCATCATCATCACCAAAAACACTTGATCTCTCTCTCCCTATTTGACCGAAAAGGAAGAGTGATAAACAATCTTTTAGGAATTCTAAAAAATCAAAGATTTTGAAAAACACAATTAAGTGTTCACCATGACTTGATCACACCCCTAGCAATAACTGAGCATATCATATCCAGATTCAATACCTCTTGGTATCCCACAAAAATTAGACAACCACTAAATATTTTTCAACATGAAGATTTTTGGAAATTGATTGGCACAGTTTATTTTAGGACAAAATTTCACCAAGCTGATATCTTTACCAACAATACATGTCCTAAAATTTTATGCCTAAAAACATGATTACTAAAAGCTAGGCAAAAGAATAAAAAATGCAATCATACACAAGTGATAAAGACCAGATCAAATGATGTAATTCCTAATGTAGGTGCATTGGGAGATGCATTCCCCAAAATTGTGGTTTTATTTTCAATTTGGCATTTTTTTTGTTTTCTCAATCAGATTTTTCTCCCAAGATCGTAAATTTTTCATTAAAAAAATCTATAGGTACTTTATTTCCCTTGGAATATAGCTCTACTTTATTTCAAGCTATAAAAACATGCCACTTGGAACCTTTCACACTATTTACCAAGGGAAGCCATTTTGCTTTTGATCAACCCATGAAATCCAAGGATTCATAGTCCCAAAAGAGAATTGCCACAAACCTTGTTCATAGGTAGCTCTTTTCCGTTAGGTAGCTTTCACACTTTTTCTTTCAAGGGTATTCAATTTTCTTAAGATCAACCCATGAGAACCTAAGTTTCATAGTACCAAAATAAATTTCTACAACCCTTGATTTAAAAGGTAGCTCTTTCCTTTGTGGACTTAAAACATACTCAAGAACTGGGAGAGAGAGAGAACCATAATAAAAAAAATCACAATTGATTTTGAATGTAATTCCCAAGCAACAACAAAAGACACATACATGTGAAACAATGATCTAGAGTTCCCTCTAAAGACAAAATGCAATCATGCCTAATTTTTTTAAAAAAACTAAGTGTAAAATCATATGGCACACAAAACACAAGAGATTTCAAAAGATTGGAAAATCTCTCAAAATCAAGACACTTGACAAATATATCAGCAAGTTGATTTTCAGTCCCAACATGTTCAATGCAAACAATTCCTTATTCAACCATGCCTATAATAAAGTGGTGTCTTATATCAATGTGTTTAGTTCGAGAATAATGAACTGGATTTTTGTGCTAAACAAATTGCATAGATGTTATCAACATACAAGGTTAACAAATCAATGTGTAGCCCGTAATCTTTGATCATTTGGAGCATCCATAAAAGATATAAGGCTTCTCTCAAAAATAATTTGATAAGCATGCTAATTTGTGAGAATCAACCTTACCTCTTCTCCTTGTGTATATGCCATCATGAATATTACCTATGACTTGAGAGATTGGATGGTTTTTCTGTATGCGACTGAGAATGTCATGGCTGCGATCAGTCAAATTGGACTGAATTTCTGAATGTTCAGAACCTGTTTCTGAATCTGGCAAATTTCTGACAATATAGCTTCCAATGTAGCTTCTGATGTAGCTACATTAGGAGTCACATTCTGAATCACATCCACTGAACTTCCAGGATATACAGGTTCTGTCTGATCAGGTGCAAGTTCAATGGTTTCAGATGCAGGTTCTGAAGATTGTGCAGGAGATTCATGATCTCCAAAGTCAGGAGATTCATCATAGGACCACTTAGCACCAGGGCATATGTCAAAAGGCTCACAATATTTGGATTTACCCTTCTTGTCACTGCCTTTGGGAACCCACATCTTTTTAAAGCTTTTTGATTGCTGTTTCTGTGAATGTACCTTCTGATATAGCTTCGAATGTGACTTCCAATGTTGTTGCATTGAATGCTGCATTGGTTGTTGCATTCGATGCTGCATCTGATTTCGAACCAAGAAGGCCTGCCTTACCTCTTCCTCATATACAACCTTTTTAAGAAAGCAGAATGACTAAATATGACCAGGCTTATGACAAAAATGACAAACAAAATTTTTCTTTCTTGATTTGGGTTTTTCAAAGAAATTTGGATTTTGAAATATTTGCGTGGGCTGTTTAGGTTCAGAAGTACCTTCACCCTCTCTCATAAACATCTTTGGTACAAAACCAATACCTGACTTACAAGACTTACCTGAATTCAACATCTCATCCATTTTTTGTTGACTTGAGTTCCATTTAGCCATGGTTTCATTGGCTTGAGTGAGCTTCTCTTTTAATCCTTCAATCTCAACATCTTTCTTACTCAACAAAATTTCCAGTCTTGTAATGCACTCCTTCTGTTCTTCATTGGCCTTCTTTAGCAGTTCGCTTACCTTTCCAAGCAATGTAACTTGATGAGCTCGTTTCTCCCAATCTTTGTACAGCTCTTTGTAACCTTCCCAAGTCTGATTCTGATTCTCCACCGTCTTCTGTGACAGAGGAGTTAAAACAACAATGACCTTCCCAACTTCTGTCCAATGTAGCTTCTGATGTAGCTACATTCGGAGTCACATTGGCCGAAAATCCTGCAAAATCAGATGGAGAGTTGTGTACAGCAGTGAGAGTGATGAGATCACCTAGATCTTCATCGTCACAATCACTCAAAGTAGCAGAAAAATTCAAACCCTTCTTTCTCAAAGTATTAACACATTGATTAGCATAATGCCCAAACCCTTGACAAGCCCTACATTGAATAGAATCAATATTTTTACTTCTAGAAGTAGGCTGCTTAGCAAAAGGATTGGGGAAGATTTTTCAGGGGTTTGAAAAGAACTTTCTTTGGGAGGAAATTTGCTAGGCTCAGTTTTGAAAATTGTTTTGGAGATAGAAGATGGAGATCTATTTTGCCCCTTTGTTTTCAAAATATTTTTAAATTTTGTTGTTAAAAAATCAATTGACTCTTCATCAAAATCAGATTCCTCAATCTCCTTATGCAATTCAATCAATTCAGAAGAGATATCAATAATAGAAGGAAAAGCAATACTTTCCACAAAAGGAGTAGAAGATGATGCACCTTTGCCTTTGTTCTTAATTTGCTCATTGAGGTTTAACTCAAAATTTTGAAGAATACCAGCAAGTCTTTCAAAACCAATTTTGTCTATATCATGTGCTTCCTCAATAGCACAAATTTTCACATTAAACCTTTCAGGCAAAGTTCGCATCATCTTGCTAACAAGACGATCATTGGTGATAGGATCACCCAAAGCAAGAGCAGAGTTGGACATATCAAGTAATCTAACATAGTATGACATAATATCTTCATCTTCATTCATTCTAGTGTTCTTAAATTGAGTAGTAAGCATTCTAAGTTTTGAAGCACGAACACTAACAGGACCTTCACATAAGGTTTGAAGGGCATCCCAAACATCCTTGACAGAGTCATAATTTGCAATAACTCTGAAGGTGTCGGCACCTAAGGCCTTGTATATGGCTGAAAGAGCCTTAGAATTAAACGAAGCAATGGTTCTATCTTGAATGGTCCAATTTTCCTCACTAGTGATTTTAACATCTCCATCATCATCAGTCGTTTTAGGTGGACTCCAACCATTCAAAACAGCAAGCCACGCTCTCTCATCAATTGATTTGATGAAGATACACATCTTGACTTTCCAAATAGAATAATTCTCATTAGTCAAAGTTGGAGGACGAACAACATTCTCATATTGAGAATCCATCATGGCTACAACCAGAATCTACTCTTAGTGACGTCAAGAGGAGGCTCTGATACCAATTGAAAGAACAAAAGTAGCTAGGATTCTCCAAAAACTGCCAATGATGTTTCCAATGTAGCTGCCGATGTAGCTACAATGGAAGTCACAATGGTCAAAATAAAAGTGAACAGCGGAAGACTTAATACTAAAGCACGAAAATAACCACAAATGTTTACCAAACAATCTACAAGCCTGTGCTTGTAGATCTAGCCTCATGGCCAAAAATATTTCACTTAAAAAGATGAATTGTTTTACAAAAACTATGTGAAATCACCAAACAAAACACTCTCACAAGACAACAAGTCTTGGAGAGTAAAATCCCACAGAAAAACAGGTATAACAAACGTGGGAAGAAACAAATAGCTTCCTAAAAACAGCACAGAAGACAAACAACTTCAGCCCTTCAATGTAGCTTCTAATGTTATAACATCCAAAGCTACATTCAACTTCTGCACAAAAGCTGGAATTCTGAATTCTGAATTTTCTGCTCTCTTTGTGTTCTAAATTCTGTCTCTGTCACACAGGGATCCTTCAGCCGTTGCCCATGACTCTTATTTATAATGAGGAGAAAACCTACACACAAAGAATGAATCCAACTCCAAGAAGGACAAGGATTAGAATTGGAATTAAAAGCAACTTCCTTAAGTGTTAGATCCACTTACCATATTGAAGAGGTCTTCAAGACATGGCTGTTAGGAAAGATTTGACCAAGGATTTTTCACCAAAAACAACTTCTAGAATTTAGGTTCAAGAAACCACAAAATCTAAAGAAGTATTTTGTTTCCAAAAATGACTCCTAAGATTTAGGACCAAGAAACCAAAAAATCTTTAGGAAAATTTTGTTCCCAAAATATCCTCTAAAGATTTTGTTTCCAAATATCCACAAAAACTTTATGACCAAGAAAGGTGAAACAAAACCAAAATAGGTCATGCCTATTTTACCCTTACAAATTTCTTCATTAGCAATGATTTCATTAGGGGGTTGTGAATGATGTGGTTGTGGCTCTTCATCGTTTATCGGTTCAATGATGAGTGGTGCCACAAGTGATCGTGCGACGTTTAACGGTTCAACGATGGAAGGATTCACATTGTCTGTTTGATTATTGGGTAATGGATTGTTACCCTAACTTCGTGAATAGACTTATCTTCCACAAATATACTCCCACTAATCATGCCATCATCAATGAATTTGACATTACCAGTTTCTACAATTCACTACTTATGGTTAGGACAATAAATTATATACCCTTTGGATTTTTCAGGAAAACCAATGAAATAACCACTTATAGTTTTCAAATCCAATTTGTTTGCTTGAGGATTATATACCTTCGCTTCAACTAGACGTCCCTAAACTTGCAGGTGTTTAAACTAGGTTTCCAGCCTTTCCACAGCTCAAAAGGAGTCTTTGGAACTGCTTTACTGGGAACCCTATTTAAAATATATACGGTCATATGAAGAGCATATGTCCACAACGTAATGGGCAACTTAGCATGACTCATCATGCTTCTAACCATTTCCAAAAGTGTGCGATTTCGCCTTTCAGCTACACCATTCTGTCATGGAGAATCTTGCATTGTGTATTGAGCTACAATTCCAAGTTGTTCGAGGAGTCTGGCAAAAGGTCCAAGATGTTGTCCTGTTTCGTTATACCTGCAGTAAATTTCTTCACCTCTATCAGACCTTATGATTTTCACTTTTCTCTCTAATTGCCTCTCAACCTCGGTTATGAATATTTGAACAAAATTCACAGATTGAGATTTGTTATGCAATAGATAGAGATAACAGTAATGTGAATAATCATCTATAAAGGTGATGAAGTATGCTTCTCCCCCAAACGTTGGAACATCAAAAGGTCCACAAATGTCTGTATGTATTATTTCAAGAAGCTGAGAACTTCTTGTGGCTCCTTTCTTTGTGTGTTTTGTTGTTTTGCCTTTAATACAATCCACACAACTTTGATAATCAGTAAAATCTAGGTTAGATAAAGCCCCATCTTTTACTAATCTTTGAAGTTGTTTACGGGATATATGTCCCAACTTCTGATGTCACAAGAGTGAAGAGTCCTTTTTCATTACATGATGTACAGTTTCTTCATTATGATGCAGAGTCAATTGGGTTTCAGGTAAGGATGGAAAAAACAAAGTAAATTTGTAAAAAACCATCCACAAGAATTCCATAACCAAATTTAATAGAATCTTTATATAAATTGAAACTTTCAGTACCCAAATCAAACGTAAATCTTTGTAAATCAAGTTTTGAAACTGAAACTAAGTTGCGGGAAATAGATTGAACATAAAGAGTTTGAATATCCTTTTGCAAGAACAAGACGATACGTTCCAATAGCTTTGACAGGAGCTTTATTACCGTTTCCCACAAATAAAACTTTTCAATTGGGTTTATGATTTGGGTTGTAAGGTATCCCTGCATCGAATTAGAAACATGAACATTAGCACATGTATCCAACCATCATGTATTTGAAGGCACATTAGAGAAGTTACATTCTAAAAAACTTACGAATCTCAAAGGATTAACTTTACTTTCAAACCAGTTACGACGTTTCTCATAATCTTTCTGGAAATGTCCAAATTTCTTGCAGAAACGACAAACTTCTTCTTTCTTTGCCTTGACTTGAGGAGGTTGGACGATATTATTCATTTTGGGTGGTGCCCTTTTCTGGCCTTTTCCAGCCTTTTTCCCAAACTTATGATTCGCTCCTTGAATTATGAGATGCGCAACATTAACACCTTGTTGAGTCAGCCTTGCTTCCTCTTGAACTAGCATGTTAGATAGTTCATTCACTGTCCACTTTTCCTTAATGGAATTATAATATGATTGTGCATTGATCGTTCACCATCAAACTTCATAGTAGTGAGTTCTGACATTAATTTCCCTTCAAGGGACTTATCTACAATCTTAAAACGTTCTGCAACAGATTCCATGAATTCCCTAGCCACTTTCATTTCGGGAAGAGAGGTCTTGATGTTTGCAGCAATTGTCATTCGCATGAACATAAGACTCAATCTGTTACTTTTCTCCCATAGTTTATGGTGATCCTTATCCTCTTTGGTACTTTCTGCGTTTAATGCAGAAGGTTTTTCAGTTTGGAGTGCAAGATCGAGATCAAGAACACCCAAAGTGAATTCAACATTCTCACGCCATTCTGAGAAGTTGGTACCATTAAGGGAGGGTATAGATGAAACATGCGAGTGCAAGTTAATGGGAACAAGAGCTGAAATATAATAGAGATATACAAGAATTAGAAATCGTCTAAATATACATAAAGAAGATTCTCCTGTGGGTAGAACCTTCACTAAATTGATTATGAGTCATAATTCCAATTTAATCATGTGTATAAGAACAAGATAAATATCTGTAGACATTTTTCTTTTCTCTAACACATTAATTTTAATGTTGTTCAAACATGTGGATCAGAATCATCTGTGGGTAATTACTGTTCTAATATGTATATACAACGTAGAAGACTCATCAATAAACACGAATATCAAAAAATATTAATATAATAATTTATTACCACTGTGGTGACAATAAGACTTTTAATCATATCAAAACAGTTAAGTGTGGAAAACATAATTAATTATTCTTAAAAATAATATAAAAATTATAAAATTTTGAAGGCCAAAATATGATCGTGTTGTAATCAGCTTCATTGTCAATTCATGTAATTGCAAACCCAAGTCAATAGTGCCGCCACCTGATGAATCGACTATCTGATGGGTTTAACAATCATCTTATATTTAAGAATAATAGACAACATAAACCCTTTTTAACATTAAGATGATTAATATCATACGAAAAGAATAGTAATATTGAACCGAAATCAACTCATGGAGACTGTAATGATATCAACTCATGCGGTTTCAGATTTTTTTAATCAATAATAATATTGCATGCCGCTTTAATGGATGATCACGAGTTCGTTACCTTTCTCTGATACCAACTATAATTTATTAATCTTAAACCCTAAATCTTGAACTTCATGATAATCACAATAGCATGCAAAATACTCTTAATTAAAATACCTGATGAAGACATGTTGCTTCTAGTGATTTGATGCCCTTGATCCGAAATCTGCAGTATAATAGAGAGGCATAGGCGGAATATGGTTTCTCCCTTTTGGCCTAAAAATCCCTAATGAGTTGATTTAACATAATAGATTAATATGATGGGTATTATATCTCTTTTATAGGCAAAAGGAGGACCAAATTCCTATTAGAGTTTTAATCTCAACCGTCCATCAAGGTAGAGTTTATTTAGGAAACTTACCATTTTTACAAACCAAATTTATTGTAATTTAATAATTCCAAATCAACCGTGATTTTCACTTATTGACCATATAAAGAATTTCTTAACCTGCAAGAAATATATTTTATAGGTGAGGCCAACCTACCTTGGTCAACCTCATCCAATTGCCACCAACTTAACGACTTGGTCGAGGTGGTTCCCCAGCGATATGATTTGGCCGAGTGGTTCCATAACACCTTAGTCGAAGTGGCTCCCTCACAACTTGGACAGGGTGGTTCCCTGACGACTTGCGAGGTAGTTTCCCGATGACTTGGTTGAGGTGATTCCCCTACGACTTGCGAGCTGTCCAGAATTCAAATGAGAGCATGCTCTAAATTTGCAGTCTTGCTCAGGGATCATTATCATGTCATATATATGGTCTATAGAGGTAGTCAGTTATACTGTACATATCATAAATGCATATTATTTCCTTACTTGTAACAATATACTAGTTATTTAGGGGGCTTCTTCGTAAATGGTTAGGTTAAACATCGTGTTTATATAAATGACCTGACTTATAGAAAAAAAGATCTTTTATGACCAGATTTGAATTAAAAATCCCAAAATACCTTTTCTAAGTTGATTAAACTACTCAATGGTTGATTAATCGATTCATGAGTTTTCATGGGTCGATTAATCAACTCATGAGTTTTCATGGATCGATTAATCAATTCATGATCGACTCAAGAGGCGAATAATCGACTCAATGGTTGATTATGAGTTGGTTAATCGACTCAGAATTCGATTAGCCGACTCATAATTGATCCATGAGTGATGGCGATCGACTCATGAGTCGATTAACTGACTCAATAGTCGATGAATAGATTCAATAGTCGACCGATTCATTGCGAGAGATGAACCTAGGGTTTCGACCTAGGATTTGAAGATGAGAAATAGAAAAAGATAGAGAGGTGAAAAGGACGAACCTTGAACGATGGCTTAAGGCGGGCATCGATGGCGGAGGGAGATGAAATAATTGATTTCGTGTGTTTGTGAGGGACGCTAAGGGGTGAAAAGGCTATCTAGGTTGGGAAGGGTCTTTTAGGAAGTCTATATCATTTTTTGGTCAATATCCGTAAAAGATAATTGTTCGGGTCAAATGGACATACTTGACCATTTCCCAAGTTATTTAGCACGTACTTCGCACAGGAACAATGTGGGATACATTTTTTTTTTTGTAATAATAATATAACTTTTGGACATTCTAATTGAATTGTTAAACTCATCAATGACTATAATAATTTAATTTTTTCTATTGTTACTAATATTAAACGCTTTCTTAAAAATACACGTGGTACGCACATGCCTAATTAACGGTTGAAAAACTAATAGTAGTTAATGGAAGGGACCAATAGCATACAAGAAAAGCCTTCTTTGGACTCAACTTTTTTACTTTTCTAAAACAATGACTAATGCTAGAAAGTTGATAAGTACATGGACGAATGGCAACCGTTAATAAGAAAAGGTAAGAGTGAGATACAACTCTTTTATTGGTAATAAAATATGAGGTTTTTAATCTAATGACTTTTAAAACTAACATCAATTTATAACCAATGTAAGAAACATCTCTTCTAATGGTAATATTAGTAGAGATATATTTCATATTGATTATAAATTGATGTTGGTTTTAAAATCCTTTTAATAAAAGACTTCTATGTATCACCATAAAAGAAATGTATCTTACATTGTTTAGAAAAAAAAAGGTTAGTTTTAAGGCAAAACACACAAATGTGCCACCCAACTTTCTCTTTTTGCAATTCGGCCACCAAAAGTTTGAAATATCTATTTTGGCCATCAAACTTTAGTCCTGTTGCAAACGACCCCATTTTCTAACAGGTGTTACTCCAGAACGTTAACTTTAGGGGTAAAATAGGAAAAAACAATGTTAAAATGTCAAAAGGCAAAATCAAAGTAAAAGGGGCATGATTAATAGTTTAGATATGTCTTCTCTTTGTGATTGAAAGACCCCCTTAATTACTTTTTATTTTCTCTTTTATATACACGGAATTTTCTGAGAAAAATGAAGGAGATAGAGTCTTTAGGGTTACAGTGGCAAGTGGGGAACATATCAATCTACTTTTAGTGGCTAAGAGAAATCAATCTCTTTTTGTCCTTTTTCTGCCTCACCGACTAAACCAAATTTTTGGCCGATCTGTAACTTTTGCCAAATCTTTGTCGGATCTGAAACGGAGATGCAATAGTAGAGGGTGATTTGTTGACCAAAGGCGGAGATTTGTTGGTCCGGTGGGTGCTATGAGAAGAATGAGATGAGGGAGCATAAATTTGTTGACCAAAGGCGGAGATCCATTACTCAACCAAAATTAAAAAGGTTTGCCTAGGAGGATTCTGTGGATAGTCAAACCCCCAAACGATCTTATGCAGAGACGACAATGATTCAACCTTGGCCTGATTTTTTTTGGTGAAGACAATGTCTTCTTCGAAGGGTTCGGGGGCGGATTGTACAGTGGAGGAAGGTTCATGCAAGGACCCAATTAGCTGTTTGGACAGATACTTGGTGGGTGGCGTAGGCGATGAGAGGTGTCACGTACCCTCGAAATATGAATTGCAGTTCTGGGTGGGAAAAAATGGAAGTTGGTAGAGAAAGTTAGGGTGGACGGCAGTCGGAGATAGGTCTTGCTTTGTCGGAGCTGCGAGCGGGAGAGAGATATTTCAAGTCCCCTAGGCTCTCAATTCTCCATAGCTATGGAGGATTGCAAGATGTGTAGGCTTTTTGGGGCTTGGATTGGTTCGTCCGCGAGGGATAATAGATCTGCAATGGAGTCTTGCCGACATATGTTGTAATGGTGGTGATCGGAGGCGGTGGTTGGGTAGGATTTGAGATAGAGTGAACTAGAGGGCAGAGATGGAAGAGATGAAGCAAAGGAGGGGCAGTTGTAAAACTCAATTTAGTTCAATGAATATGTGTGGCGATAGAGAGAGAGAGAGAGAGAGAGAGAGATGAGAGTTGCCTCATTCTGGTTATTAATTGGTTCTCGCCTCCGATGTGTGTGTGAGTGAAAAGAGAGAGAAAGAGAGAGAAATAGAGATAAGATTAAATTGAAGATGAAGATGAATAGATCTGTAAACAAGTTCTATTATTTACCATTGAAACCCTTTCTGAATATAATTGTTTCTCTTTTGATATTTACAGGGGTAAAATAGATATTTGACATAACTTAACGACTAAATCTAACGTCCATCCAAAAAAGGAGCTTGCTTGCAACAGAACTAAAGTTGGATGACCCAAATAGATATTTCAAACTTTCAGTGGCCGAATTGCAAAAGGTAAGAAAGTTGGGTGGCCAATTTGTGTGTTTTTCCTAGTTTTAAAAGTCTTATATAGAAGACTTCTACTCTTATTACCAATAAAAGAGATGTATCTCACATTGTTTAAAAAGAAAAATTGGATTTTAAGGTCTTTTTACTTAAGACTTTCACTCATACAAGAGATGTATCTCACATTGTTTATAAAATATTCTTCTATTATTACCAATAGAAGAGATGTATCTAATATTGGTTAGAAATTGATGTTGGATTTAAAAATACTACTCCCTCCGTTTTCAAAATATTGTTTTACTTTGACCTGACACACCGTTTAAGAAAAAATAATTGACTGTATTATAAATATTGGTGAAATGTGTGGTTTCCTTCATTACCCTTGAGTATGTGATCATAATTAAAGTAGGTAGAAAAAGTAAGGGTAAAGTGGTAAAAATGGTTTTTTAAAAGAGAAAGTTTTGAAATAGGACAATTATTTAAGAACAGACAAAAAAGGAATGGTGGACAATAATTTGAAAACGGGGGGAGTATACTAATAATCAATAGAAGAGATGTGTCATACATTGGTTAGAGAGTGATGTTGATTTTCAAAGTCTTTTGATAAAATACTTTTACCATTATTACCAATGGTTAGAAATGATGTTGATTTTAAATTATTTTATATTATTACCAATAAAAGAGATGTATAACACATTGTTTAAAAAGAAAAATTAGATTTTGAAGTCTTTAGCTAGACTAAAGACTTTCACTCTTACAAAAGATGTATCTCACATTGGTTACAAAATATTTTACTATTATTACCAATAGAAGAGATGCATATATCCCACATTGGTTAGAAAAAGATGTTGGTTTTAAAATTACTATTATTAATTACCAATAAAAGAGATGTATCATACATTGCTAGCCCATTGACTAATTTGACTCGCAAGAAAGTTTCTTGGGATTGGCAGGGTATTATCGAAGGTTCATACATGGGTTCTCGAAGATTGCTAGCCCAATGACTAATTTGACTCGCAAGAAAGTTTCTTTTGTGTGGGATGACAAGTGCGAGACCAGTTTCCAAGAGCTTAAGCATTGCCTGAGGGTAGTGAGAACTTTATTGTGTATAGTGATGCTTCTAAGGAAGGTCTGGGTTGTGTATTGATGCAAAGTGGAAAAGTGATTGCATATGCCTGAAGCAAGTTAACACCAGCTGAGCAGAATTACCCTACACATAATCTGGAGCTAGCAGCTATCATATTTGTATTGAATAAATGGAAGCACTATCTTTATGGGGCTAAATTTGAAGTCTATACGGATCATCATAGCTTGAAATATCTTTTCTCTCAGAAGGAATTGAACATGTGACAACGACGATGGATGGAAAGATTGAAAGATCATGATTATACCATCGTGTATCAACCAGGGAAAGCTAATGTGGTTGCTGATGCTTTGAGCAGGAAGTTGTAGGTTTCATGTTTGATGGTTCGTGAATGGAAGATGTTAGCTGATGTTTGTTATTGGAGTCCTTGTGAATCCAATCATGGTGTGATCTTTGTGAATGTTCGGGTACAACCATTACTCCTGTCAAAGATTAAAGAGAAACATGAATATGATCTTGAATTGCAGAAGGTTGTGAAGTCTTTGAAGGAAGGTGAACAACTTGACTTTCATGTTCAGAGTGATGGATTGCTTAAGTTCAGAGGTCGAGTATGTGTTCCTGATGATGGTGAGCTTAAACAACAAGTGATGGATGAAGCCCATAAATCGAAGTATACAATACACCATGGAAGTACAAAGATGTATAGAGATTTGAAAAGAGATTTCTAGTGGAGTAACATGAAGAGAGAAGTTGCAAGTTATGTGTCTAAATGTCTAACATGCCAACAAGTGAAAGCAGAGCACCAAAGACCAACGGGATTACTACAGCCATTGGAAATTTCTGATTGGAAGTGGGAGAACATTGCTATGGATTTTGTGACTGGTTTGCCACGAACTAGTCGGGTTATGAAGCTGTGTGGGTCATTATTGATAGATTTATTAAATCATCACACTTCTTACCTGTTAAGATGACTTTTAGTTTGAATCGGTTTGCTACATTGTACATCGAGGAGATTGTGAGATTGCATGGAGTGTCTGTTAGTATTGTGTCAGACAGGGATCCTCGGTTTACATCGAGATTTTGGCAAGCATTGCATGAGGCTTTGGGTACTAAGTTGAGTTTTAGTACTGCTTTTCATCCTCAGATGGACAATCCAAAAGGACTATCCAGATACTGGAAGATATGTTATGTGCTTGCTCACTTGACTTCACAGGTAGTTGGGATACTTATCTTCTGTTAGCTGAGTTTGCCTACAATAATAGCTACCAGTCGAGTATAGTGATGGCACCTTATGAAGCACTGTATGGAAGGAAATATCGATCTCCTATCTATTGGGATGAGGTCGGAGAGGCTAAGATTTAGGGTCCAGAAATATTCCAAGAATATATGTTAACAAAGTGAAGGTGATACGAGATAGGTTGCTTATGGCACAGAGTCACCAGAAGAGCTATGTTGATCATCGCATGAGGGATCTTAAGTTCGATGTGGGTGGTCATGTTTTTTTAAAGATTTCTCCTATTCGTGGTGTGAAGAGATTTGGAAGGAAGGGTAAGCTTATGCCGAGATATGTTAGGCCTTTTGAAATCCTTGAGAGGATTGGACAGTGGCGTATAGAGTTGCATTACCAACGACACTTGAGGGAATTCACGATGTCTTTCATGTGTCTATGTTACGTAAGTATAATCCTGATCCTTCACATATACTTGAAGCTGAATTTGTTCATCTTTAACCAGACTTATCGTATACCGAGCAGCCAATTCAGATCTTAGATCATAAGGAGCAGGTCTTGAGGTCTAAAGTGATACTTGTGGTGAAAGTTCTGTGGCAGAGTCATACAGTGGAATAGGCTACCTAGGAAAGTGAATTTGAAATGCAGAACAAGTATCCTCATCTCTTTGATGTCATATGGTAAGAAATTTAGGGGCTAAATTCTCTTAAGGGGGAGAGGGTGTAACACCCGAGATTTTAGTAAGTTTAATCATCTCATAATTATCTACTTTGATGCATGTTATAATTGACTGAGCAATATTTTGTTGCCTTTTCTTAATTATGTTACACCAAATAATATAAATATTAATATTATAATAAATTTAATTTAGTTATATTGACTATTTTATAATATTAAAATGTTATATTGACCGAAATGATATAATTGTAATAACCAAATTATTAACATTTTGGTTTTAATTTTATATTAATTGGTGTATGTTGACTAGTCAAATAATTTGTTTTAATCTAAAATATTGTCCTAGTTAGTAACAGTAGTATTAAGATAATATTATATATTATATTATTAGTATACTATTCATTAGTATTTGGTTGCCTTGGTTAATAGGAATTGGATTGCAAAAACCATTTCTCTTCATTTGCCGTGTTGACCGCAGTTGCAATCATTGACTCCAATTTAGCTTTCACTTCTTTTCCTTAGTAATATAAGAATTACATGCTCACTATTTCTTCTTCATTTCACCCGTCAGCTTGAGCGATACAGAGGACGCGAGAACGAGAGATACACTAAGGGTTTATTATATAATTCCCAATTAAAGCTTATTTCTTCAATCCAATGCCGGGAAATCTTATGGTTTAGCTCGTGGGTTACTTTAATTTAAAGTTATTTTTGCGTATTTTAATCAGGTGAATTTCTACCTTTTTGGTAAGGAACTACTTGCTTATGTATGTTCATTGTTGCACGATCAATAGTCTATTTATCGTGGTTAATATTCGTTAAACGTGGAATTGATTCGTTACTTGTGGTTAATTTGTGATTAATTGGTTATATTGTTGGTTATTTGATAATAAGCAGTTTTTTGTGAATATGTTTACAAATTGTGATTGTGACTGAGTTGAGATTAACAATCTTATGTGAAATACGTGAATTATCGATATTAAGTGGTTAATGAGTTTACTTTATAACTCGTCATATTTGTTATAGTTTTGAATAATCAATAAAGGAACACTCTTTGTGAACAAAACTTGGAATGCCTGGTGGTGTTTGTTATGTGAAAAATAATATTTTAGGGAAGTGTAGGGCGACCCTGGACTTGATATGGGGCGTAGGGCAGTGTGAGTCAAGTGTGGAGCTCTATGTGACCCAACCCTTCGCTAATGGCCATAGCAGAGGTAATACTCTTTAGTGACACGACTGCTGAGGTTGTAGGAACTTGATCTCATGTTGACTTGGTACCTGAGTTGTTAATAATCTAATACTCTTGAAAGTGATCGAATGATGAGAACTACAACAACAATAAGTTATAAGTTCGGAAATGAATGATTGGAGATATATCTCAATCTTATATCCTTAATTGTGTATTTCTATATCTATGTGATAGTTTATTGTTTAAATGTTAAATAACATGTTATAAACTCTCTATATGAACTGTCATCATGACACACTTGATATGTTGCATCCATTCATAGCGTGCATACGTATATTGGAACCTTATTGAGTTAAATCTCATTGTTTGTTTATTTGTTTTCCTTATATCACAGCCAGGCGAGGAAGTGATCGTGAGCTGTTCAGGAGTGCCGGAGAGCAGGTGGTTACTATTTTGGCCTTTTGGGTAGTCGTTGGTCTTGTCGACCTACCTTTGTATAGAACTCTCAGTTGTTGTAAACCTTCTTTTGGCGGAAGATTGGATGTCTTCCTATTGTGTATAGTTTGGTTGGAGTTTGTATCTCTGGATAATACTTTCTTTTGGTTTGTTGTATATAGTAGCACAGCCTGATTGCTGCTACTCTTCCAGTTGTTGTTGGTTTTTTTGTTTACATGTGGTTTAGTGTTAATAGCAAACCCATCATGTCCGATTTTAGACTCTAGTTTGGGGGTTTGATTTTGGGGCGTGACATCCAACATTGGTTAAAAAGTGATCTTGATTTTAAAAGTCTTTAAATAAAAAGACTTCTACTTTTATCATCAATAGAAGAGAAGAGAAAAGATGTATCTCATTATATAGAAAGAGATGTTGGTTTTAGACTTTTTTTAGATAAAATTTTTCTACTGTTATTACCAAATGATGAGATGTATTCCGCATTATTTAGAGAGTGATATAGGTATTAAAAGTTTTTCTTTTATAAAAGACTTATATATATTACCAATAAAAAAGATGTATTTCACATTGGTTAGGAAAGTGATATTAGTTTAAAATATTTTTAGATAATGTATCTTACATTGATTACAAAGAGATGTATCCCACATTATTTAGAAATTGATATTGGTTATAAAAGTTTTTAGATAAAAGAATTTTTATGTTATTATCAATAGAATAGATGTATCACACATTGTTTAGAAAGAGATGTTGGTTTCAAAACACTTTAGATAAAAGACTACTATTATATTATTTTTATGTTATAACCAATAGAAAATATGTATATCATATTATTTAGAAAAAGATGTTGATTTCAAAAAAAATTATATAAAAGACTATTATTATTACTATAGAAGGATGTATCCCACATTTGTCAGAAATTAGTGTTGGTTTTAAAAATACTATTATTATCAATAGGAAAGATGTATACCACAAGGTTAGAAAGAAATGTTTGTTTTAAAAGTCTTTAGCTAAAAGTTTTAAACTGTTATTACCAATAGAAATAGAAAAAAAAATATCTCACATTGTTAGAAAATTAATAAAGATTTTAAATGTTTCAAAATAAATTTTTTAATACCATAAAGTCCAAAATTTAAAGTGTCTACTAACACATTTATATGAAAAGCTTTTATTTGGATGAAAATTTATTTTTCTTTTCATTTATGGCAATGATGATAAAAATTATACACTATTTATTATTATTATTAACATTACTATTGATATTATTATTATTACTAGTTTTTTTATAACAATAATACTATTATTATTCTCAATGATTCATGTGTGACTCTTTGTTTCTCAACCATTACCTATTAATAATATGTATTAATAATTAAAATAATAATGAGATATTAATCTCTACTATTAATCTCTTCTATTGTTAATAGTAGAAGTCTTATATATATGTGTGTGTGTGAAATACTTATTATTAATGACTTTTAATTTAATGACTTTTAAAACCAAAATCAATTTATAACCAATATGAAATACACCTCTACTAATATTACCAATAAAAAAAATGTATCCTACATTGGTTATAAATTGATGTTAGTTTTGAAAGTATTTTGATAAAAGATTTCTAATTTTATCACCATAGAAGATATGTATATTACATTGTTTAGAAATAGATGTTAGTTTTAAAAGTCTTATATTAAAGACTTCTACTCTTATATATTACCAATAAAAGATATGTATCTCACATTGTTTTTTTAAAAATGTTGGTTTAAAAAGTCTTTAGATTAAAAACTTTGTATTACAAATAGAATAGATGCATGTATCTCACATTAGTTACAAAGTATTCTACTATTATTATCAATAGAAAATGTGTATCACACATTGGTTAGAAATTAATGTTACTTTTAAAAATACTATTATTATCAATAGAAGAGATGTATCATACATTGGTTAGAGGGTAATGTTGGTTTTCTGAAATCTTTAGATATAAGACTTCTACCATTATTATCAATAGAAGATGTATATCTCACATTGGTTAGAAAGTGATGTTGATTTTAATTTTAGATAAAAGATTTTTACTATTATTGCTAATATAAGAAATATCATACATTGGTTAAAAAACGATGTTGATTTTAAAAGTCTTCAGATAAAACACTTCTACTTTTATCATCAATATTAGAGAAAAGATGTATCTCACATTGTTTAGAAAGAGATGTTGGTTATAAATTTTTTAAGATAAAAGACTTATACTATTATTACCAAATAAGGAGATGTATCTCACGTACATTAGTTAGAGAGTGATACTGGTTTTAAAAGTGTACTATTATTACCAATAGAATAGAAGTATTTCATATTGGTTAGAAAAGTGATATTTGTTTAAAAAAATGTTTAGATGATGTATCTTACATTGGTTACAAAGAGATGTATCTCACATTATTTAAAAATGAGTATTGGTTATAAAAGTTATTAGATAAAGATATTTTTATGTTATTACATGATGCTACACAATTTGGTGTTGGGCCATTCTTCGTAGATTGTAGGATATCTGAGCTTATGTGAAGGTTGGATCTTAGATAAAACCTGTCAAAAAGAAGAATACCTTAGAGAGAATATAAGGCAGGGCCTCGCGAAACCCTTCCGACGTGAGAGTAAGTTTTAAATTTGATTGAAAGCAAAAGGACAGAGTTTCAGTGTGTAAAGTGAGCGTACCTTTCAAATGAAACCTTGTGAGGTATACATAGCCCTTTGGGAGTGAAATCCGGGCTGAGTAGTTATCGTAGAGAGATGTTAGGCATTTATGGCCATAAATGCGGGTTGATCGCGTAACTGACGGAGTCATGGCTAAAATCTCATGCTTGAGAGTTATCAAGTAGTTGTGTTCTTGGTGAGTATCTGTGTATTCGGGTAGCCTTGCTCCCTACTTGGACAGACTTGTAGACAGATTCCTGATCGGAACGAACTCGCTATGATTAGGAACTCGCTATGATTTACTCGGGTAATATAAATTCAGGTTTCTGTATCTCATGTGGCTATCTGGTGAAGGTACATGTGTTTGGCTTGTGACCACGATTTTGGTCAAGCTCATCAGTGGCCCCTGCTCCTTGTTCGACGAGTATTTATACTTGGTGCAAGGAGCATATTTGTAATTATTGATGTGGTAGTTTCAAATGGGGAGTAGAATACTTGTTCATTTTTGTTTTGTTGTCGTTATCCATGCGAGGGGAGCTGCTTTGTTGGTGACAGTTGATGCGCTGAGCCTTTAGTTGTGGGAGGCTAGAAAGGCTTTATAAGGTGACGTCGGCTAGTTACAGTGTCATGATGGGCCACGCCTTTTCGAGGTGTGCATTGATGACGGGTTTGATCGGGTGTGTCGCAACCATCACACTTTGAATTTGGAAAGGCTTTGGGCACGTGACTTGAACACTTTTTCCCCAAATCTTTTCCTATAAAAGGGAAAAACCTAGCCCATTCATTATCTTTTATTGGATTCTCATCTCCAAGTTCACCCTGCAACCGATGATGTTTCCCTAGTGATCCTTGCTTTTCCGGCTACCGAATTTCCTTCATCTGTAAACTGGATCGTTTCCAGATCTCACCTTTTGGCAAGCTTATCACCATTCAACGAACAAGTAAGTCTTCAGTCTGCACTCATTCATTTTTTTCTGCATTTACGTTGAATGTTTCTGAATTTTTGGGCTCTTTCACGTATGTCCTTCTTGTTCATCTTTTCTAGGTTGAGTTTTCTTTCTAGATTAGAATGACTTTCAAGGAGATCGAAGAAAATCTAGGGAAATCATGGTTTCAGTTAAGGTCTTTTAATCAAGATTCCTCGATCTCTTGTAGGATTCCTTCTCCTCTTCAATTGTTTGATGATGGTTCGGATCATGAGCAAGAGGCGTATGATTATGACCATGGGGCTAATGAATCTCGTGTTCAAATCGATTCTGAAAAAACTGACTTCGAAGTACATGTTCTTGAGGAGAGAAATACCCAGGAGCTTCTGTTGAAAGGGTTGTCAACGATATATGTGACCATTGAGCAGGATGTTGATGAAGATGAGGTGAGCTCGAGTGGCATCCCAAGTGAAGAGGAATTGGCTGGCTTCCCACGAGCAGGACGGAAAAACCATAATGATGAATATTATAACATGAACTCTCCTGCTTATTGGGAGTCCATGGATTCCGTGGTGGAGGTCGGAAATTGGTTCAGCTCAATTGGTATTTCTGAGCAAGATTACTGAGGAGTTCCCTATGAATCTGAGATGAGACGAATAGGGTAGTTTTTTATGATTTCTTTCGCGTTGGGATGCGCCTACCCCTAGATCCTTTTATTTTTGAGTTTTTGAAGGAGACCAATGTCGTTCCATGCGATCTTCAGCTCACCACTATGCTAATTTTGATCGCTTTTAGTGCGACCTGCCGATTGGTCGGTTTTGAACCAAAAATGGCCATACTCCGAAAACTCTTCCAATTCACTAAGGACAAACGATCGAGCAGGATTACTAGTCGTTCGAAAGCCAGAGCTTTGAAGTTGTTTACTGAGTTCCCCCACAAGGTTGAGAAGTGGGATAAGAGAATTATCGTTGTAGAATCTCAGGTTGGATCACTTTTTGCCTTGACCCCTTATGAAGTGAAGCCCCCGACTTACGACAGACTCGCCACCTTTACTGGGGAAGACAGATGTATGACAATGTTGAGATATGCATTGGGGGTGATTTAGCAGGGTAAAAAATGGTTGGTTGACTAGAAATCAATCGTGCCTGATCCCAAAGTTTTGCGTTTGGTCGGGGTGTATCCTGCTCCCGTGGAGGGTGTTGAACCCTTGATCGCAATTAAGCCAGAACCTGTCCATCCTTTTTGGGGAATTTGTCATGACAACAAGTTTCCTAGTGAATGTGTTTTGTGTGCTCGGGGGGGGGGGGTCTGCTCTACCCCACTTGATTTTAATGATGTCGGTACATGATTTTAATTTATTCTTTTCTTTTCTTGATAATGGTTAAAGACATATTAAGGCAACGCAAGACTGACTTTAAAGCGAGATCCGTTGCTCGCCATGCTGAGCTCATAAGTCACGAACAGCCAGCACCTGCTTCCTTGCCCAAATCTTTGTTTATTGAACAGAGTAAGAAGTCATCCCAAGCTCCTGGTTCCACCTTTGAGCCGAAATCTCCTCCCACACAAGCTCCGCCCATCGAGTAGGTCTCTTAGAAGCGACCAGCTGTGTCAGATTCCCGAGCAGGACCACTCGATCTCGGTCAAATGAAACTGCACCCCAAGAAACTATTCAAGGGGGATCTGACACCCTTCCTTCTCATACCATTCCGACTTCTCCTATTATCAAGTTGCCGCTTCCTCTTCTTCGATGCAAAGAGCCATCGAGGAACAACACGCCTAGTTGGATGAAGGGCTTAGTTACCAAGCTCTCTGTTGTTCCCCTTATTGGAGGCATTAACCTCCAAGCACGGGGAAATCTAAGTGCCGTTTGCGGGCAGGGAATCTTGAAAAGAGTTGTTCACCCGGATGCACTACGCCGTGATGCTGAAACTCCCAATACCACCTAGCTCGGTGAAGTCGGGCTGCTAGTCAGCAAGGTATGGCATGTTCTCTGCCTTTGAGTTGAAAATTATATTAACCGTAGTCCCAATTCACTTGTTTCCTTGTGATTTTTGTAGTTTGCCTCCAAGGTTACTCTACTGCACAAACGTGCAGATGTATATAAAGATAAAGTGGGCTCCTTGTTCGAGGAGAAGTGTTGATTCTTATGTTAAATTTATATCTGATCAGTACATTACATTAGTTTTATACTTCAGTGGCTAATCGGGCTGCGTATCGATTAGCGTGGCAACTGTGTATAGAACTTTGCCTTGTATAGTTTTTGTAGGACTCTTTTCGTGTTCAATGAAGTTCGGAAGACCCTTTCTGAAGCCTTCACCGTCAAAGCTTAAGACTTAAAATTTAGACCTCGTGTCTCGATTCGCTTCTACGTGTAGGAAGACACCTCTTCTTAAGATAGGGATTAATTCAAACTTATTCCCATATATTATTTGAATTAATCCAAGTCATTCCTTCGACATGTCAAGCCGCCGAAAGCAACATATATTATTTCCGAAGCAGAAGAAGACTTTTTCGCCCTCGGAAAGCAAGAAAGTCATCTCGACATGAAGCAAGCCCCTACTTTCTCGCTTCATCTGCCCGAAAGCTACTTCCGACACCAAATCGCCCACTTTTTGAAGATCTCTCGCCCACCTTTTGATTATCTGATCTCGATAAAAGCGGTGTCCCCTACTTTACTTCATCTCTCGAATCGACGCCCCCAAATCGCCCACCTTTTGAAGATCTCGAAATGGAAGACGAAATTCTGAAGCTCTGGATATGCAAAACCCCATGAAGCATTTAATTCCATTTATGAATTCTTTTGAGTTGAGTGCAGTTTTCGCTTTAAATTCTTTTGAAGTGAATAAATTTGCTTAAATAACGAACAATGCACAACCGAACAAATGCACAACCTGTATGTAATCAATCGAACACTTAAAGAATGGAACAAAGACAAGCATGCTCGAACACTTAAAGAACTCAATCTATACAACTCCAAGTCTTTCACCACACGGTGCATTCAATAGATCCTCAACAGATCTAGAAGTCCCTGTCGCCAACAACAAGAAGTCGCTCTTCAACATTTATTGTTTTATTCTTCTTGTTGTTTACTTCCATTAACTATATACGCAGCATCTAATTAAATATCTTGTATTTACGATATTTAATTCCATAGACCCAAACACAAGTCAATATTTTGTACACGATCCATTAGGGATATTCTTTGTAATTGATCTAAGTGGAAAACATAGTGCACAATTTAAATCCAAGGTTGATCGCTCGCTTGGTGGTGGACGTAGCACTATTTACGATTACAGGTGAACCATCTCAAAATACTTGTGTTATTTCCTTACGCTTGTCTATTACTTGAACTCCGCATAGTTTCCTTGTTCTTTATATCCATTTCAGCAGTAACTTAAGTAACTGTAAAAGGTCTACGGTAGTCCTTATCGGCGGACACTGAACAATTTTCTTGAAGGTCTTCCGCTACTTGAAACTCTTCATAAACTTCAAGTAACTTTCAAGGAACTTACTTTAAAAGTTTTAAAGTGTTAATAAGCTATTCAACCCCCCCCCCTTCTAGCTTATTATTGTGCTCATTGGGACCCACAATTGGTATCAGAGCCATACTCTTTGAAAACAAGTTTTTCCTAGATTAAACTCTTGAGAGATACGACATAATGGCACAAACACACTATATGCCTGCTTCTACATCTAATGCTAACCACGTCCCAATATTGGACGAAGGTCATTTTGATGTATGGAAGGATAAAGTAATGAGATTCATGAACTCTATTGACAACAGATTATGGAAATGTGTTATCACCGCAGTCGTCAACATATACCAATGAAGGCAAATCTTCTCGCCTCCATCGCTGGAACCCTCACAAGTTCCTAAAGAAGAATCGAATGGACAGAGGGCGATAGAAAGTCTGGTTGAACTTGACAAGAAAGCAATCAACATAATCACCAGCTCTCTAGACACAAGCACATACCAAAGCCAAGTGATTCGATGTACAACCCGCGAAGAGATGTGGGAAGCTCTTGTAGAATACTTGGGAGGGAGACCAAGACACAAGAGACAACAAAGAAAAAATATACATACATCCAAATAGCTTTGATTTTTTCTTTCAAAAGGATCTCCTAAGGAAACCTTGAGACAAGCATACGATCGATTCAAATGAGGTAATAAATAGTTGCTTTTCTCTTGGTAAAACGTATGACAAAAAAGGAAATGAACATGAGGTTTCTAGGCTCTCTAGGTAGCTTATGGCATGTGAAGACCACGGCGAATTTATGAAAGAATCTAAAAACTTAAAGCGAGATGACTCTTCGTAGTCTCTACGCAAGTTTAAAGGTTTATGAACTTGAAGTTAATCAAGCTCTAGAGCAAGACAAACAGCCGTAATCGAACGTGTCTGCCACCCATGGTCCAAGAAGAAATCATTGTTGAAAACAAACCCTCTACTTCTTCCTCGTGAAAATGATTTTTTATCCGATGAACAATTTGCTATGTTTGTTAAACGATTTCAAAAATTTGCAAAATATGGAAGAAAGAACACCCACCAACAACCTTTCAGAAGATTGGTGAAAGCTCATCCAAGGAAGAGCTTGTGTGTTATAACCAGAAAACTCGGTCATTTTGCCTCAAAGTGTCCAAAGCCAAAATTTGAAGCATACCGAAACCTCGCTTAGAAAATTTCAAAACAAAAGGTATGTTGGTCAAGACATAGAAGATAAACAAAGTTGCTACATGGTTTGAAACCGATTCGTAAGAGGAGGAAGAGGATTGTGAGCAAGCTAACATATGCTTAATAGCTCATGATTCATGTCCTACCTATGACTCAAAATGAAGTGTAGTTTCACCAAGTCTTTGGACAAAAATGAAACCAGAAGTGATAGCTTCAAGAAGGAAGAACTTCTCAAGGATAATCAGATATGCTTGAAGAATTTAATTCCTTTAGAGTAGCCTATGTTAAACTGCCAAGAACTGCGAGAAACTTACAACCGAGAAATCTTTGATGGCAAATGAGATTCAAACTCTCAATAGCCGCCAACAAGAGAGTATCAAACCAAGGAAGAAAACAAATTTCTTCATGACAAAATTGACTGTCTGACCGAGCACATCAAAGGACTAGACCTAGAGAAAATTGCCTTGCAAAAGACAATTGACTCGGAATAGCTCCAAGGATGCATTCAAGAAATCCTTTCAAGCCAAAAATCTAGCTATGATAAACGGCATAGATATTCGATGTGTCTCTTCCGACAATCTCTTCTCAAAGAGAAAGGTGAATTCGAAACCGCTAATGATATATCTTCTCTAAATGCATAATTCTCAAGGCCTCCTTAGTGTTTTACTTACCCTAAAGTTCACAAAGGAAAAGCCAAAATGATGATTCAAGAAATTGAGAAGGTAACTAGAGAAAGTGAAGTCTACCCAAGAACCACTATGTCAAGGCAAAGTCCGCCGACGGTAGACCTGCTAAACCTCTACCGGTAACTATCAAGTTTGTCAATGAAACAGTAAAGCTTTTTATTGCTGAAGGTAAACTTAGGTATTCACCGAATCCTCCCGAAAGTTCTCAACGTAAAAGCTAAAGCTAAGTCTCGTTAATAACCTACCTAGGAAGATTAAAGAAACCAATTAAGTCTACTGTCAACAAACAACCGAACCAAAATGGATGCTAAGAAAAGGAATGATCATAAGCACTCTTCGATGAAGAATCTAACAATTTCTATGGACTTTTCATTTATGTCATTCTTGCCATTGCTTAGCCATCGGCACCGTAATGCCCTCTAAGGTTCACTCCAAGATCCGAGAGACCTAGTTCTCTCAAGGTCAAGGTGTATGGGTTGCAAACTAACTTAGACCCATATAAAGGGTACCTTGTTTTGCTTTTAACTCTTTTACAGAATGCTTCATGGCTATAGAATCGAAATCAAAGACATCCGTACCTAGACAAGGGTCGCTCAAGGCATATGATGGAACAAGTCTTCTACCGATATAGCCGAAGCAAAAGGACCCACGCTATCTTCTGAGACAATGCAAGAGGAAAGACAATTGATATGGCTCAATTACTAGAGGAAGTCTCTCCATCAACAAAGTTTCTCTAGTAAGCGGTTTAAAGCACAATCTTTCGAGCATATCACAATTTCAAGCGACAAAGGACTTCTATGCCAATTCAATTCCAACCTGCTTCATCAAAGACAAGGAATCGTGTTTACAATATCGACCGGCAATAGACAAGGAAACGCCTATGTCGTGGACTTAAATCTTCTAGGAGATTCTCAAACCCGTGTCTAGTAGCCAACAATGTTCGTGGACAACAAATGGCTATGGCACAAGCTGCCTCACACCTCAACTTCAAGCACCTCTCCAAGCTCTCCAAAATGGGCTTGTCAAAGGTCTACCTACGGTGTCCGCCGATCATGACGTAAGTTGCAAAGCTTGTCAACTAGGAAAACTTTCCAAGTCTTCCTTCAAAAGAAAGTCCGTTTTATCAACAAATGACCTCTTCAACTTCGCATATGGATCTCTTTGGACCTATAACAACAACAAGATTTCAGAGACAAGTACACACTTGTAGTAGTTGATGACTACTCTAGATTCACTTGGATTGAAACTATGACATCTAAAGATGAAACGTATGATCTAGTCACGCATCTTTTTAGAAGACTTCAAACTCAAAAGCTTGAAGACATCTCGTGACATAAGATCGACAATGGCACCGAATTCAAAAACAATGGTGTAGAAAAGTACCGCGATGACCATGGATCGGTCACAACTTCTCCGCCGCCGTTCCTCAACAAAATGGTGTAGCCGAACGGAAGAATGTAACACCGATTGAAGTTTAGAACAATGCCGCGTAAGCTAAACTTCCGAAGTATTGCGTAAGTAGCCAACACCGCTTTTTACCCAAAATAGATCCCCTGTAAACAAGTTTCATAATAAAACTCCATATGAAATATGGAGAGGAAGATCCCCAAACATTGATTTCTTAAAATCTTCGGTCTAAATGTTTTATTCTTTACAATGGAAAAGAGTATAGAGGAAAATTTGATGCAAAATCGATTTAAGGAATTTTTCTCGATATTCCAAACATTCAAAAGCATTTATTTTCAAGAAATCTAATTTAAAAATCTTAGAATTGGCATGTTTCTTTTGATGAATATGACTTGTTAGAGCCTAGAAAGGCTCCGAACGTTGCTAATGATTCGATAATGATGAGACAGTACACAAAGATCTACTTTAATTTAAAAACGGCAAATGTAACCCATGTATACCGATAACCCTTCACCTAGACGATACATCTACCGATACCGATAACAACTCTTCTCTGACCCCGAACCCATCTCTTCTCGCTTTTACCCCAAGCACCTTTACGATATTCATCCTTCTTGTTCACCGAAAATGAAAGTTTTGAAGACTCTATTTCTTCTCGAACTGTATTTTGGTGAATCTCCTTCTCAACCAACTCATTCTTGGAAGAATCCACCGTAAGTGATCTTCCTCCAATCAAGAGTCAAGCAAGAGATCATCCCATTTCTCAAATCATTGGTGATCTCAATACAGAGTTCGCATTTGAGAAATAAGGTTCGAGAAGAAACGCTACGCATTTGTATCGAACTCGAAAGAAGATTGATGAAGCTATCGAAGATCATAATCGGATTGAAGCTATGCAAGAAGAGCTGAACCGCTTGAAAAAGATGTGTGGAGTTTAGTTCAAAGACCGACCGATCATCCACAAATATCGGCACCAAGTGGGTATTCAAATAAAAGAGATGAAGATGGAAATGTCACCGTAAACAAAGCTAGATTGGTTGCTCGTGGCTACCAGAAGAAGGAATTGACTTTGATGAAACTTTGCTCCTTGCCGCTAGACTAGAAGCAATCGAATCTTTCTAGCTTATGCCTCGCTCATGGACTTCAAAGTGTATCGATGGATGTTAAGAGTGCCTTCCATGGTGATCTTCAAGAAACTGATACGTGAACAACCTCCGTGATTTGTCATCTCCGACAAACCGACCACGCTCACCGACTCAAGAAAGCTCTCTACTGCCTCGAAGCAAGCTCCTAGAGCTTGGTATGAAACTCTATCCAAGTTCTTAATTGAACAAGGATTCGTGAGAGGAAGAATCGACACTACTTTATTCATCCTCAAGCACAAAGGCCATTCTCCTCGGTACAAATCTATGTGGATCTACATTATCTTTGGATCAACTAACCAAAGCCCGTAAAAGATTCGAGAAGCCGATGCAAAGCAAGTTCGAGATGAGCATGATGGGCTTAACTTACCTATTTTCTAGGACCGCAGATACAACACTTCAGACGGAATCTTCATCACCAAACCAAATATGCAAAGGAACTAATCAAGAAGTTTGGTCTTGATTCACCAAAGGATTTGAAACTCCAATGTCTACCGACCGCCATCTTGACAAAGATGAAAAGGGAAAGCAAGAGAACATGACCAAGTACCGAGGAATCATAGGTTCACTTTACCTTACCGCTAGTCGACCGACATTATGTTTGTCGCTTGTGTTTGTGCTAGATTTCAGTGCATCCAAAGGAGTCACATTTGCTTGTCGCCAAACGTATCATCGATATGTTTCAAAAACAACAAATCTAGGCATCGGTATTCAAAATCCAACAACTTCAATCTAGTTGGATACTCGATGCGCATTATGCACCGTAAAGTGAGCGTAAGAAGCACCAAGTGGGACTTGTCAATTTCTTGGAAACAGACTGCCTCATGGTCTTGCAAGAAACAAGGATCGCTGGCAAACTCAACCACGTATGTAATATATTGTCGCAAGCAAATGTTGTTTCTCAATCGCTATGGATGAAGCAACAATTGGTGGATTACAACATCAAGACCGAAACCGCCCAATCATGTGTGATACACATCGCCTATCTCGCCTCAAAAATCCAGTTGATGCATTCAAAGACAAAGCACATTGATATTCTATCATTTTCTCAAAGATCATGTGGAAAAAGGTAACATCGCCTGAATATGTTCCAACCGAGCATCAATTGGCGACATTCTCACAAAACCACCGGATGCCACCAGTTTGCTTATTTAAGGAGAAATCTTGGTATGATTGATCCCACGCTAAAAGTTAATATGTTGTTAAATATTTCTCATACCGTAGACCCAAAAGATAGGACTAACCTGGAAGACGTAAAGTTCTTACCTGAAGACCTAAAAGGCAAGAACTTCAAAAATCTTAAG
>CM028377.1:30824180-30951251 GCA_013146195.2 Codonopsis lanceolata | reverse complement strand
CGGTTTTGCAATTGATCTTAAAAGAAAGGACCATGTATACAAGCTAAGAAAGGCTCTTTATGCTTGGCAAGCACCAAGAGCATGGTATGAAACCTATCCAAATTCATTATGGAAAAGGATTTCAAGAGGTAAAATCGATACCACTCTTTTCTCTTTAAAGCCTGAGGTAATATCTTACTAGTTCAAATTTATGTTGATGACATTATTTTTGGATCTACTAATGAAATTTTGTGCAAGAGATTTGAGCATCTTATGAAAGGAAAGTTTGAGATTAGTATGATGGGAGAACTAACTCTACTTGTCAGTTTGCAAATCAAGCAAACCGAGGAAGGAATTTTTATCCATCAATCTAAATACACTAGAGTAAGCCGATCAAGAAATACAATCTTCAAGAAGCCAATTCAAAGAAACACTCCAATGGGAGTCAATGTCATCTAGTCATCGATAAAAGGTAAGCCGCTATCACAACCGAGTACGTAGGTATAGTTGATCCCTTCTTTATTTAACCGCTAGTAGACCGATATCATGTTTGCGTGATGTATACGTGTTGTTTTCAAGCTAATCCTAAGGAATCTCATATGATCAGCAGAAAGAATCATTAGATATCTGATTGATATCGAAAAGTTTGGCATTTGGTATCCCGAGACTCTTCTTTCAATCTAACAGATATTCGATGTCGACCTTGCAGCCTGCGCAGTAAATAAAGCACTACTGGAACATGTCGGCCTTGTAACATCGACATCTCTTGGGCAAGCACAAGCCTCGCTTACTTCAACCATCAAGTCGAATATATTGTTGCCGAAGTCGCTGCTCTTCGATTCTTTGGATGAAACAACAACTTTGATTATGAAATGCCTGGGAACCTCCGTCTCTATTTATTGTGATAATACCTCTATATCGCTTAAAAACCCTGTCATGCATTCTAAAACCAAGCACATAGACATCAGATATCATTTTTTGAAAGATCATGTTGAAAAAGGAAATGTTCAATTAGAATATGTTCCTACTGAATTTCAATTAGCTGACATCTTTACAAAAGCCTTAAAAGCTGACAGATTTGAATTCTTAAGAGGAGAATTAGGAATGGTTATAATGTCATAGAAAGATGTATTTTGGCTTGTCTAATCTATGTAGGGTATACTTCAGTTTTATGTATCAAGCTGACAATCTATATCAGCAAGTAAGTATATGGTCAGCCGGTAGCACAAGGAAATATTTGTCAGCCAGTAGCTGACACATGAAGCCCTTAAGTAACAAAGCTTCTCAGCTGACAACCTTCAGCTGACCAAACTTCTCTCCATTCCTTGTTAAATTATTCTATGAAATAATGTCACCAAGAGTCGACAAACATTCATACTGACACCTATTAGTCGACAATCGCTAGTCGACATATACGTATATCTTCACCGATAACACACAGATTGACACACACGTCTGTAGTTCTAAGCCTTAAGTCAAAGCTGATCGTATCTCAGCTAAGACTTAATCTATAATTTATTTAAAATACCTCATTTATTTCCCGCCATTTATTTTTCCTTGGAACTCGCGAAGCTTTCTTGAAAAGCCAAAATGACCTTTCCACTATCCCACCAACTCTGGCGGTTGAAATGACGTGTTTTCACAAAAACGGCTCATCATTGTGATAATGACTATCTGTCATAAATTGTTATTTTTATCACAAAAACCAAAATTATGTGTACTTTATCACTACACTCCATATCTTCACTTTTAAAACCCACTATAAGAGTCCGTACGTATCTGAACCCCTTTTAAAACAAACTCACTCTCTCATTTTTCACTTACCTTTCTCTCTCTAAAACCCTTCTCTCTACCAACTTCATCTTCTTCAAAAATCTTTCTTCTTTCAAACCCTAACCCTAGATTCTTCCGGTACTCTCCATTTCTTCTTCTTCTTTCATTCTTTTGTTTTCTGAATTCTTAACATATCTGTTGATTATTTCAGGAAATGGCTTTGAACCCAGCAGTTGGATGCCTTCTCGACATTGTTTCACTGAATGAAGAACCATTGGGGCTTGAATTAATCCATCTACTTACTGCAAATGGATTATTACCTCTACTCGCCTTCAACATACGAACTTTCAGTTGCCAGTTAACTGAAGAATTTTTCATGGGCATGGAGGAAAACCCAGCCGACCCATTTTCACTTATAGGTAATATCAGAGGAGTCCCCATAGTTTTTGACTCGGAAACCATCATCGCCGCTTCCCTCCCTCTATGACGACCTGCCGGTTCTACAACCCACACAATTCCTCGCCGACACCCAACGAGCCGGGTGGATTACCACGAGGTGAAGTTCCAGCTTGAGCTTGCCTTTGATGATGCACACAAGCATCGATTTGCTCCTCTTCACTATGCCCTAGCCACGGTGTTAGACAAATGCCTGATAATCAAGTCTGGGGGTCATGATAAGATCACTGAGGCTCAGATGTTTCTAATGGAAAGAATTGTGGAGAACTGTGAGATGAACTGGGGAGCTGTTCTGGTAGAATGTGTAAAAGTAAACATTGTAAAGTACAAGGAGAACATGGCATCTGGAAATCCTAGGCTCACTCATCACCTGATCATCAATCATTTCCTTCGTCCATCCATTCCTCAAAGATCTACTATCAACGTTGGTGACCTTGAACCTGTCAAGGTCAAGAAATATGTTGCTGCTGACATCAGGCGAGCTAGTATCTCAAGCAGATTTGGTCAGGAAGCTCCACCGGTTCAGTCAAGCAGAAGGCTAAGAAGGACAAGGACCCAAGCTCTTACGGCTGTGTCATCCCACAAATAGTCAAGTTGCTCAACCAAGTGTTCACCAACGAGAATTCACCAAGGGTCGGTCGTGGTCGACAAGAACTGTCACCAAAGACGTGGTCGCCTAGTCAAGATGCACACGCAACAAGGATTGGTCGCCACCTGATGTGCAAGAGGTCAAGTCACCTAAAGAAGGCAACCAAGGAGGAGGAGATCGACATCGGCAAATGATATCGCCGCAAAAAGACAGAAGGAATCCCGAGCTTAATCTAGGTACCTTTTGTCCCTTTCTCCCCCACTCATCCGATCCTCGCTCCCAACTCTCCCCCCTCTGATCCTAGGTCACCCAACACTGCACCTATTAAGTTTTTCCCTCCAATTAGGAATCCTACCTTCCATCCTAGGCATTCCTATTACCAAGCTAATCCCGTGCCAATTCTTCCTAACTGGGTCTTTCCTATAGACCATTTGCCATATTTTGTTCAGTTTCTTCTCTCTTTCCATGAGGAGAAGAAAACTGACAAGCCCCCTGTCAACCCAATCAAATACATTGACCATAATCTCAAAAGGAGACCCTATGTCTTATACCCTGTCACTCCTAACCTCACCAAGAAGACTTAGTAGCCAATTATGGCAAGTATTTTGACCCTCTCCCTCCGCTTCCGAAATTCTATCTCTAATGATAGATTTGTTCAAGATGAGCTGGTCTACTTGGTCTGGACAATGTATAATAAGGTCCATGAATTACCCTCTCTTCCCTCCAATGATCCCTTCCTGGTTGGCAGACTTGCACTGCCTGAAGATGATGACCTTAACCAGGACTGGGAACAACCAATTGTAGACCCAGCCAAGTTAGCCCGTATCCAGAGAGCAGCCAATAAATATGTCCAGGATGCAGTTAACACTGCAAACCAAGCTTATATCGAACTACACAGACGGATGGCCTCCATGCCAGGAGGAGCTTCCATGAGCACTGCCTTTCCAGATGCCTTAGCAAGTCAACCAGCCCCATTGATCACAGAATCCATTCCTACTATTCCCCATGTCATCCCTTCTTCAGTTCTTTTTGTTGTGTCAGCCACAACCTTACATGTTTCAGTCTCTCCTCAGCAAATTGCCATTTCAACATCAACTTTGCAACCTATTTCTCTTCCATCCTTCAGTCCAACCATTGATGCCTCATCTTCCATTCCTCCTACAACTGTTGCTCTCCCCACTCTACCTACCTCAGTACCCGTTCCTCAACCTTCAATCCCCGTTTCAGCTAATCTTCCACCAGTTCCAACCTTGTCAGTCACTTCCACTCCTGCTCCAGCTCTGTCAGTCTTGCCCCAATCAATCACACCTGTGTCAGCCACCCCTGCTCCAGCTATGTCAGCCATTCCCCAAACAATGCCAATTGTGTCAGTCACCACAACTCTTCCCATTCCTCCTTTGACTGATACCATTCCTACTCCTATCCCCCGTGTCACCGCCTTTCCAAATTGTCCAAAGCGACATCATCTCTTCACCGACACCGCAATCGCCCTCTTCCTCTTCCCACAGCTGACATGCCCTCTCACCCTAACCAAGCCTCCCCTCTCTTTGTTCTGCCTGACCTCTCCCTTCACACATCCCTCACCCTTTTCGCCCTCTACCTTCAAGCCTACTCCTCCTGAGCCCTACCTAGAAGAAGATTTTGGTTCCCTCTCCCCTGAAAAATTTGTGGACCAAACCACCATAAACTCATCATCTGACTCCTCCAAGTCCACTTCTGAGGATGAATCCCTGCTCAGTCCCTCTCAGTTAGCCAGTAGGAAAGCCAGAAAACAAAGAAAGATTGTCACTAAAGCCTTGCTTCGTCCTACTGGCACCAAAATTGTTTTTCCTGAAGAAATGCCTACCCCCTCACCTGAGCCTGAAGCCCAAGTTCCAGCCTATCCCATGGATGTCTTCTTTCCTCCTGATCCTGAGGATGCAGACATTCACACCCATCAACTTTTCTCAAATGAGCCTGAACCCTCTCAGCCACCTGCTCCAGATTCTGCCACCCCTAGTTCCCTTTCTTTGTCAGCCAAGCTAGACCTCCTATACACCCATCATTTACACATGAAATCAGCCTTTAAACACCAAACCAATCAGCTTGCTACACTTCAACAACAAGTTACTTCTCTGCTTCCGAACCTTACCCAGATCATTACCACCGAGGTGCAAGCTGCCATTGTTGCTGGTGCCCCTCGTGAAGCCCATATGGATGACTGGAGGACCATTTTACTTTACCAGCAAGAATGGTCCAATCGTGCCTTCAATGCTGAAGCAGCACTGCTTCAAACCATTCAGGAGGAGAAGAAGCAGAAAGCAAGAGCTGATGCTTACGTGGCAGAGAACATGATTCTTAGGCGAAATTGATGCCGACCCGGTGATTCAAGGCGACATTGCGTAAGCCACTGAAAAAGCACCAGAACCTGAAGGACAAGCACAGGCAGAAGGAACCCAAGCAGAAAAGGAACAAGTGCAGGAAGCTGAAGCAACTGAAAATGAAGCTGACGTTGGTCAATCAGTTGAAGCAGTCCAGAACAACTGAAGGATCCACATCAGCCACCTGAACATTTCATATCTGAACAAACTTTTAAACTCTCGTTTTACTTGTATCTTACTTTGGGCATTGTTCTTAAGTTGTCAGCTACTTTTCATTTGCTTGTGGTACTAACATAAATTTTGCAGGAACTTTAAATTTTTTGGCTTTCTGCTTTCAAGTGAATGGTTTTAAGCAAATAGGAGGAGATTGTTGAATCTTGCATAAATAGATTTGCTTAAAATCATTCCACTTGATCGTCAGCCAAGAAATTTAAATTATATTTGGTCAGCTGCATATCATTTTTGTCAGCCACTTATCTCAGCTGACCTCTACGTACGTAAGTATCAGTTTATCTTTCCTTATTTGATTGATCATACACTTGTACTAATTTTTTTCCTACTTTGTGTTTTTGGTAGATATCCTGCTAAATAATATCTCACAAGATTCTTTGAGATCTTGCCTCTGCCAAAACACATTTTTTCAAATTCAAATGTGTTCCTAACGGGTTGCTTTTGAAGACTATCTATAAATACCCATTGGAAGTATTTGTGAAGACAACAATTTTTGGATGTCAAGAAATCATTTACTTTCAATCTCTCAGACGTTGTCTTCAAGAAAACTTTAGCTAGATATCTCTCATTGAATATTTCCCACTAGTTATTGTTTAGGCAAATACTGAGTGTTTTATTTCAAAATTATTTAGAACTCAGTCAATTTGTCCCACGAGTTTGATTGTTTCTCAATCATTCTCCCCAAACACCGGTCATTTGTTGTACACTGATCCATTAGAGATCAAATAGATTTTTAATAAAATTAGTGCACTTCAAAAATCCAAGTCTGACCAACTTGGTAGTGGACGTAGCAGTTTATCTGTGAACCACTTCAACTGATTTGTCAGTCGTCACTTACATTCTTGCAAACTGACTCTACATTTAAGAAGTTTTTCAACTAATTAAATGTCAGTCAGTTAACAACAATTACTTACTTAATTGTTCAGTTAGTTTGTATTTAAATTTATTTTCATAATCAGTGATCAGTTTTTGAAGAAAATTTCTTTTGAAAAATAGTGGTGTCAGCCAGCTTACTAACATTTATTAGCCTAAGGATTTTCAAAGTGTCAGCCAGCTGACCAACACCTCAGCTGACTGATAAAATCAAATTTTCCGCTGCCAATCCCTTAAGCTTCACAAATCAATCCTCAAAGTTTTTTAAAGGCTATTCACCCCCCCCCCTCTAGCCTTAACTGTTGCCATCTGGACTTACATTTATTCAATTTAATTAATCAATAAATTAAGTATGTACCAAAAGAGATTTGTACTTACATATTTTCAATAGGTGGCTACTCCTATTAAATACTACTACATAGAAACTTGGTATTTTCTAAAACATGTGTATGTTTACACATTTTCAATAAATCCTGAGAGTTATGTAATCAAAAAATCAGATTTGTGTTCTCAATGCATGCTAACTACTATATAATAATACTCAAAGATGACTTTTCTTTTTTAACAAGTGTATTTTGACGGGATTTTACCGCTTTTAGACTACCTAAGGCCTCGTTTGGTGCAACGTTTTTAAAACGTAGCTTTTTTAAAACGCAGCATTTTCAAAATGCAGTTTTATATTTGTAAACATGTTTGAAAATTTATTTCAAAACGCTATTTTTCATAAATAGAGTCATTGTAAACGCATCATATTTTTAAAACGTTCCACATTTTTAAAACGATGCATTTTAAAATGTTGTATTAAAACACTTTTAAAGAGAAAACGCTGAGTTTTTTGCCAGCGTTTTGACCAAAACGCTCCACCAAACAAGCATTAATTATATATATATATATATATATATATATATATATATATATATATATATATATATATATATATGTATTGATTTTAGGAAGCATTTTATGCGACATGAACTTAGAAGATGAAAGAAGATGGGCTGGATTCTGGACCTTTTTGCCAGGTCAAGGTGGAAGTGACTGAGAACATACCATTGGATGTTGCAGTCCAACAAGGGATATCCTTCCTGGGTGAGAGGGAAACACCTTGACTGAAGCTGGGAGTGCATTTGCAGCCTCACTGGAGAGTTGTGATGGGCTGCAAAAGAGATATTTGACAGCGTTTAATGAGCTGTTGATTACGGGGCTGAATTGGTTCATCATGGAGCCAACAATCGTACCAAACCGATCGAGCACTTTCATTACCTACAATCCAGTATATAGATTCCTCAGCAATCGGACGAACCACAATCATGCGATTCCATTTGTGAGAGCCCCTAACCTGAGTTTTACATGGGCGAGTATTTTAGCAATAATTACTCTTAGTCTTCATGAAAAGGGACCACAGACTCTTCTGAGTTCTAAACCGCCACCATAAACCGACTGTGTAAGCATATATGACATCGAGTAAAGTGCGAATTGCTCCATGAAAACTAATGAGACTTATTCCGTCCCTCCAATTAACTCCAGAATGGCGGAAACTGTACTGGAAATCGTAGATAAAGGCTTCCATGAGCTTTGTTTTCGTTACGCTTCTCCCCTACCTCCCCAAGCAACTCATTAACAATGATGAGATTGTCCGCGGCCTCAACAGCTGCCCATGACCTTAGTCAAGATTTTAGACTTTTAGTGATAAAAAAAGCTCCTTTCAAATTAAGTAGCTAAGTAGAGGAAAGATAGCAAAAAATAAAATACGGCGTGGCGATTACCCTATGACTTTAGCACCCCCTGCCCTTAGTAGTTGCTTACCGTAGGTAAACTCTTTATACTGCGAAAGAAGTCCCTTTGAAAGCGCTTTTCTCACCCCATTCTGTGTGAAATTAGTTTGGTTCTCGTACGATTTTTGTATATTCAATTGGTCAATCCTTTCAAAAGAATGAAAAAAAGGTTCGCTGCTCTTGCGTAACTGGAGGTCTAGCTAAAGCGGAAGAATCAATAGCTAGGTAGCAGCATCAGACTGATAAGCTAACGAAGCGAACTGGGCTCAGTGAGAGAGTGGTGAAAAAACTCTTGGCTAGTTGGATGAAAGATGGTATAAATTCTTCAAATTCAAGAGCCTGAAGTCATCTGGGGCGAACAAGAGGATTAACGCACTGGGGCGAACAAGCAGATCTTGAATCTCAGTTACCTCCGTAACCGAGGTCAAATTACCGAGATATTAAATAACATCTTTCAGCTCACGTGTCCGTGCCGAAGGAGATGCAATAAAGTGCATCCACTATTCTATCAGTTTAGACTATGGTAGGTCATGGTCAGTTCAATCTTCAAATATACCTTCGAGCCTTGCAGTTGCTCGAAAAGATCTAAAATCTGTGGTAGAGGTATTCTTCATTATCACCTTCTTGAGTTCACGGTATTCGATGCATAGTTGCAAAGATTCGTTCATGCAAACATGTTGCTTGCTTTCTAGAGCTCAAGAAGATATTTTACAAGCAATTTCTCTTGCCAAAATCCATCTGACTTTCAATCTTAAAAAAACTGTCCTACTTTGATTCAATTTTCTGTTTCTTCGTGACCTGCAAATAGTCTCTATGGTCAAGTGATGGGAGGAGAAAAAAGACTGAAATATTATTATAAAAAAAACCTGAACCCACATCAGTTACGAGGAGAAAGTTCTTTCACTTAATATACTCACTGAATCAGAGTTGCGATCACCGAGCTCAGTTACGCGGGCCTGTAACCCAAGTGGGGGTAATATTGTGTTGGAACATTGGGTCAATCCATTGGATAGGCGCTGGGCTAGCTATATTCGGGTCTGTCCGATCCAAGCAGAGAGTGGCTCATGCGGTTCGAGCGAAGGCTTGGGCTTTGTGGCTCATAGTCTGGAGGGCACCGCGTCAGGCTGGTTTCACAGAGCAGCGCTCACCTCCCCCTCCTTGCAGTGGAAGGATAGCAGGCCGGTGCTACTTGGTGCTAATGATGTCCATTGGGTTTCTCCACTTGAACCAACACTTTTTTATTTTTTTCATTAAAGATTTAAAGCAGCAATTTATTCATTTGTTGGTTTTTTTTTTCGGCGGTGTGGGGGGGATCATATGAAATAACAGACCAAGATAAGTTATAATTTTTTAAGTCATTTGATAGTATCCTTCCGACACATGAATATCCTTATTGGGACATGATAAATAGCAGAATTTACATTAATAACTTTTAACTAAAAAAAGGCATTTATTTTAAAATACTTCATATGTTCCACTAAAAAAATTCATGTTTGAAAAATCTAATAATTAAAAGATATATAACTAGTACTACATTAGTACATTTGTTTCAAAATAATTGTTTTGTATGACTGGACACACAGATTAAGAAAAATCAGTGAATCAATTATAACTATTTGTATAATATGTAATTTTAAAAAAAAACTCATGTGTATGTGATTCATATTTATAATAGAGAAAAAAAAGTAAGGGTAAAGTAGTAAAAGAATATTTTAAAAAATTGGAAACAAGACAATTTTTTGGAAACTGACGAAAAAAGAAAGCAAACAACTATTTAGAAACAGAGGAGTATTAAAGTTGATCATAATTAAAATAATATTTTATCATAATCAATATGTTAATATCAAATGTAGAAGGTAACGGTAAAATGTCATGGAGATTGTAGATATCATTTTTGAAAGTAGACTTTCTAACTGAAACATTCCAAAATAGTATAGCACTTTGATTTATGATTAATTTTACCACCATACTTTGAAGTATGTTAAAGTTATGTTAAAAATAAAAGCTCAATCCATGTAAGCCTATTTTGGCTCATTTACTTTGTAAGCCAAATAGGGCATTAGGTTTTTAGATATATAGTGATGTAATAGTTTTTTTTAGGAAATAATTCAATTTCAATAATAATCACAATTTCTCTCTTTCTCTCTCTTGCCGTGTTCTGCGTTTTTCTTTTCCTCTCTCTCCTCCGGCCACCATCGTCAATGGTGGTGGTCTGGCAACTTCTTCAACCATTCAATTCACCAAAAATTAACATGGTATCAGAGCCAAAGATTCTGATAATCAATCCTTTTCCCAAAACACAAACCCCCAAAATGCAAATTCTTCTTTCATGCGAAAGAAGAATTTGAATCCATCGTATCAGTTCTCATCGTCTCCTTCTTCATCCAACCTTCAATCTCCATCTACTGCGGCGATGACGATTGCTATGATCTTCTTGGGGTTACGCAAACTTCCAATACTTCTGAAATCAAGAAATCTTATTACAAGTTGTCATTGAAACCCATCATTCTTAATTCAATCGCGAACGGCGATGAGGGAGCAAAATTGTCCACATTCCGGGTTCTTCATTGATCTGCATCATCCCTTCTAAAGGCATCTTCAGGCATTCCTTCGATCCCCTGAATTTCTTCTTCTCCTGTTCTTGATGTCTGAATCTACTTCCCGGCAATCCTCCTCGTTACTTACTACGGCTCTCTACTTCAAAGAGGAAATCACCGAAGAACAAAGAAGGCGAATGGAAGCCAACCATCTCGCCGCCCTCGCAAAGCGCAAGGCACTTGCCGCCGGTGTTAGTGGTCCCGCGAATCCAAAACCCTGGAGGTTTTTTCAAGTGTCGGAAGATCTCTCCTGTACGGAAACCTACATCCACCACAACTACTTTCCCACAACCCATTTCCCGAGATCCTCCATCCAAGTAGGGGTGAGCTTGGTCCGGTTCGGTCCAATTTTTTGAAGAAAAAAAAAAAGAGAAAACCAGAACCAGACCAATAGTCTGGTTCTCAAAAAATTTAAAACCAAAACCAACCCAATATATATGAGAACCAAAACATTGGTTCGGTCCAGAACCAATCAAAGATGTATGAGAACCAGGACCGGACCAATACTATGATTTTTTACTTTTTAACTGTTTAATACAAATACATAATAAAACTTTTAAGACTAAAACTTCATAAAAAAATTAAAAAACTTTCGATAAAAATACATTCAACAATTAAAAATGTGGAACTCATAAACTCATAGCATAACAAACTGGTGGAAACAAAATAATAAAATAGTACCAATTAAAAAGTAGAACAAAGAAAGTATTAGGAATTTATATATATATATATATATATATATATATATATATATATATATATATATATATATATATATAATAAATAACATATTTGGTTGGTTCGGTCCAGTTCCGTGTTTTTTTAGTTCGAGAACCGGGACCAACCCAAATATCAAATTTTATGAAAATTCAGATCCAGGACCAAACTAAAGTATTGGTCCGGTCCAGTTTTGATTGGTTTGGTCCAGTTCTATTGGTTCGGTCCGGTTCTGAAAAAATTATGCTCATCCCTACATCCAAGCCTCAATCACCCGTAAAATTTACAGAACCCCAAAATTTCCCCATCTTAGGCCTTCCCATTGGCGGTAACAAGAAGAAGGTCTGGAACCCCATCAATACTAATATTCCCTCACCTCTGGCCACCTTCTATATCTCCAACTCAATTACTCTTCTCATTGCCTTCTATTGGATGTTCTTGTTTGAACTTCTTGATTTGACCAAAGTCAAATGTTGACTTAGTTTTCATATCACTGTGTGGTCGGTGTCCGATTCACATTTTCAGATTAAGGATGTAATCTTTATGAACAGAAAAGTTCGATTTGAGATACGCCTTCATCATCTACTAGCCATTGATCGAGTAAGCTTTTCAAGGATTGGCTCCTTCTTTGGGCTTCTCAACATCTCTACAAGTGTTCGGGGTGATCCGTTTTGTGGGCTCCGATCAACTTGCTCTTCAAATCTACTACAAGTGTTCGAGGTGATCCGTTTGTGGGCTTCGATCAACTTCCTTGACATCTTGATAAAGATTGTTACTATTCAGGACCATAGAGGCCCATTTGCCGTATAGGCTCATTTGATTTGTATTGGCCCAAGAGGCCCAGCCCATTGAGGCTCATTTGTTTGCACCTCTCCAACTCGATCATTTCACAATAGTTGCGTGTTCGAGTTGAGGAGGCGTGTTAAAAATAAAAGCTCAATTCATGTAAGCCCATTTTGGCTCATTTACTTTGTAAGCCCAATAGGACATTAGGTTTTTAGATATATAGTGATGTAATAGTTTTTTTTAGGAAATAATTCAATTTCAATAATAATCACAATTTTTCTCTTTCTCTCTCTTGTCGTGTTCTGCGTTTTTCTTTTCCTCTCTCTCCTCCGGCCACCACCGTCAATGGTGGTGGTCCGGCAACTTTTTCAACCGTTCAATTCACCAAAAATTAACAAGTTAAATGTAATATGTACTTTGATCAATCTTTACATGTTGCCACTGTAAAATACTAAAATGTACTTTGATCAAATTTTAAATGTAAAATGTCATGAAGTATGCTGAAGTTAGCTTCGATAAGGAAACATGATTAATTTTGCTACTGTATTTTGATTAATTTTTACATGTTACCACTGTACTATTTTTTGAGTAAAATTGTCATTGTACTTTTAAAATAAAATACAAATTTGTCATTATCCATAATTGTCATCAAATTTCTAACATAATTAGTTTCAGTTGCTTTCCCTAAGTTTTTTTTTTAAATGTTCAAAGATTCATAATATTTGTGGATGTTAAAATGTTGATGATTTTTTTTTTTTTAATGTTTTTTTAAATGTTCAAAGATATATTGTCTAAATTAAAAATAAGAGAAAAGTATTTAAATTAATTAATATATACATTTTGTCTTAATGAATCATATATACAAACTATAATAAAAAAATAAAAAAAACATAATAAGTTTAAAATAAATCCAATCAATTAATAAGTTTTGAAAAAGAATTAATTCATTAAATCTAGTCGTTATCACTCATTCGTTGAATTTAATTTAATTTGTAAAGTGAATTGACAAAAAAAATATAACTTATTTTTGTATTAACATTTTAAAAATCCGTTATAACTGGAATTATAAAGATAAGATTACCACAACAAAAAATAATTCAACCTAAATAGCTAGCATGAAAATTGTGATGTGTTAAAAATTATTTTTTTCATAAATAATTTTCCTCTTTTATAAGAACTAGAGTATTTTTTAACAATATTTTATGTTATTTATTGATTTATGCCTTGAATATTTTAGTTAATAATTTATCAAATAATTTTAAATCATGTATATAGCAATTTTTAAATAGTTCAATAATTTATTAAAAATTAATTAAAAATATTTTTATTAATTTATTAAATTAAATTTTATTAATTTATTAAATTAAATTTTATTAATTTATTAAATAATAATTCTTTAATAATTTTCAAAATAAATTATTAAACATTTTTTTAATAAAAATGATAAACACCTTTACTCATGTTGTGAATCTCATTTGTTACAAATCTTAAAATGATTTAATCTATATCGATAAATGGCTTTTGTCAATTGTGATTAAGCTACTGAACGCTATTGTATTATATATGTTTTTCTTTATCTAAGCAATATATCTTTCCTTCTTATTTCTATTTTGTATTTTATATTCATTCGTTCATTCCTATTTTTTGTTCATAAAATATATATTTTAACCTCTAAAAGAAAAAAAAATCTTTAATAATTTAAGAACCAAAAAACAGTTTAATTTTTAACTTAGGATCTTCCAATATTTTTAAAAAACCTTAGAGGAAATAACTGAAATTAATTCATTTAAAAACCGAATGACAACTAAAAATAATGGTGAAATTGCATCTCCATTTAAAAGTACAATAACAATCTTACTTTAAAAATCATACAGTAGCAAAATGTAAAAAATGAGCAAAGTAAGAAAAAATTAACCATTTTTGGGTAATTAAGCGAGGGCACAAGCAACCTCATTAGTGAGTCATGAGGAGCAAGATGGTGGTTCCAAGCTTTCGAGTCTCGAATTTTCAATCCACATGCTGACATAAGAGTATCAGAATGATATCAAAGACTGAAACGTCCACTTATGAAGCAAATAAGTATTTGGGATAAGTGTACCATTAGTCCCTGAACTTTGGCCAAGCACATCATTAGTCCCCAAATTTTCAAAAGTTTCACCACTGACCTAAATAGACCTTTTTTGCTCATCGGAAGTCCCTAGCCCTAACGCCGTTTGTTTATTTCCGTTAAGTTAACATGTGTCACTCACATGCACAAAATAAGGAAGTTATGTGTAACGTCATCAAAATAGGGGGTAATGTGAAAATTTTAAATCCAAAATAAATTTTTAAAAATAAAACCCAAAAACCAGCCTTCCCTCTTCCTCCGGCTCCACACCCCACCACCTTATCTCTTTCCATGGCCACCATAGTCAGTTGTCTGAGGGCCCATATAAAAAGTTGCCAACTGTACCGAACGTGTCCCCTAGGGCTTTACAGACCGGAGTGGATTATGTTATTAAATCAGAAACCCTTGGAGCTGACCACGAAAATTGTATATATGATATGCCATCCTCTCATGTTATAGAGGCGACTCCAAAATCAGAAGCTCACATGGATAAAGGCTTCTCTGGTTTTGATCTGAATCAAGAAGTTTGTTATGAGGATACAGACCGGGTAATTAATCAGGCCTCAACCCCGATTTCTGTTGTTTCTGCTTCAAGGGCAGCGGCAGCCTCTGCATTGCCTATTGCCCCATTGCAGTTTGAGGGTGCTCTTGGGTGGAAGGGGTCTGCTGCAACTAGTGCTTTTCGGCGAATCCCTGAAAGTGACAAGTCTCTCTCCATGTCAGGGAACCGCATCAATTTGAAGCAGCAATTGGATTACCTTGATTTTGATCTGAATGTGGCTAAGGGTGGAGTGGACAAAATCGAAGATCTATTATTGGGAAAACAGATCCCGAACTTATCCGGATTTCCTTCGGGGGAAGAATCTTCGATTGAAGCAGCCAGTCCAAGAAGGTCGAACAGGATGCAGTTAGATCTTAATCGTGTCAGACGATTGGCTATGGTAGAAGACGACTGTCAGACGACTGTAGAGCCGAGGAAGACGACTGTCAGACAATTTGGGTTTTATTTTTTAAAATTTCTTTTGGATTTAAAATTTTCACATTACCCCTTATTTTGATGATATTACACATAACTCCCTTATTTTGTGCATGTGAGTGACACATGTTCACTTAACGGAAATAAACAAACGGCGTTAGGGCTAGGGACCTCCGATGAGCAAAAAAAAAACCTACTTAGGTCAGTGGCAAAACTTTTGAAAGTTTGGGGACTAATGATGTGCTTAGCCAAAGTTCAGGGACTAATGGTACACTTATCCCAAAGTATTTTCCACCAAGTGAAAACTGACCCATAAAGATTCAACCTTCCGACTTTGATATAACATTTATTTGGAACATCACCTCATTACTATTTGAAGTTTTGAACTATATATATATATATACACACGAAATGAAAATATTAACAAAAGCAAAATGGAGGAATATGCCCATTGTAATTCATGCAGCTCCTTCCCTCCATTTTGGACAAAAAGTTCCCATTTAAAAGTTAATTTTTTTAAGAAAACAACACTTTTAATAGCTAATTAATAATACAATGACACTTCTATACCTTAATTTTTAAAAATGGACTTTTTAAATAAAACATTCCAAAATGGAATACTGGAACCAGAAAAGAAAAGCTTATCTATGTCAAACCAATATGTGCAAGAGATTGACCTTTTCTCATGGCAACTTACATTCCGAAACCAGTTACTTAAACACAACTTTTCTGGCTTCACTGATAGCTGCATAAGAAAAATCTACGCCAACATACTATGGAAGGCTAAACCTGAGGGGTACCCACCCGTTTGAAAGAGATCCTGCAATCCTTTTATTTGATTCTAACCGATGGAAAGCTAAACCAGAGCGCTAGCCTATCAGTAAGTTCCGTAGCAGTAAATCCTGCTCCTCAATGTCTATTTCTCTGGGCACATCTCAGAATTTGGCCCTCAACGCTGTTGAAAAATTGCCATATTCCACCTGTTGACAAGATATCAAGTTAACACAAAATAAAAAATAAACTTCAGAGCCTTGCTACATGAAACGGAATATTATGGACAAAATCATCTTTCATGAGTACATGACCTTGAACCAAGGGGTTCAGTATTCTAGTTCTTAAGGAAGAATATAGCTCGAAAAACATAGACAATCAAATGAAAACTTGTATATGTATATACACACACACACACACATATATACATACCGAGTGTGTTTACATTACGAACCTTGGAAAAAAAATACAGCTAACATAGTTAATCAACCAAAAATTCATAAATATTCCGAAGACAAAACTTGCATTGATACTTTGAAGTTATTTAGACAACGAAGTAATGAATCATTCCAAATCTAATCCTGTACTCCATGTGATCCAAAGACCGCACAAAATCCCAAGGAAGGATACTTTTCTTTTTCATTTCACAATAAGGTTAACATAAATATTCAAGTTAATGCATGAACAATTATCACGGTAAAATTAAAAAAATAATAATAAAATAAAAACAGCTTCAAAGTACCAGTAGTTACGATGAGTGCCTGCCCAACAGGACTGATGCTTCTCATCCATGGATGCAAACGAAGGATAAATAACTGGCAATATCAAAAAGATTCACAATTAGTCAGTGATAGAAGTGTCAAAGCATGTGTATAGCCCAGTCATTAGAAGAACTATACGCCATTCGGCCTTCCACAATTATAGCTGGTTTGTCTAAGAGAGAGTGAGAGTTGCATTCCTAGAACTTAAGCTTCCAATCTCCATATACTTTAATTGCTTTTCTTTCTTTTAGAAGACAAGATATTATGCAAAAGTGTTGTACAAAAAGAATATATATATATATATATATATATATATATACATATATATATAATTTAAAAGAAATATGAGACGCAAAAGTACGATAATAAAAAGTGGATAACTCACTTTCTGATTTCTAATTAGGGAAGGACTGTGCACCATGCCGCCAATTCACTGATGCAGCGGAATCAACAAGAAGGAATTCTTTTTTTTTTTTGACAAGTAAAGAGTATATAAATATGAGCGTCAAAATAGGTGACGCGTCCTTAGTACACTTGAAGTATACAAAGCTCGAGAGCTTCTATCTGCTAGATATGCTATTTACAAATTCTACAAAAGTCATTTTCGAATCGAGTGGATAGTTTGAAGCCTCTACACACCAAGAGAATAGAGTGCAAAGCAAAGAATTCTTCAAGACCGGAATAGACTTTTCCTCATTGTCAAAAACCCATTGATTTCTCCCCCTCCAAATCATCCAACAAACTGCCAAAGGGGCAGCCTCCCAAACCCCGATGCTCCTGTTTCAGCACTGAACTGACCAACACTTGAACAGCTCAGAAACTGATCTCGGCATCTCCCAAGGCACTTTAAAAAGAATCAGCAACAAACTCCACACATCTGAAGCGACAGGACAACGTAGAAGCAGATGGTTCACGCTCTCCTCGCTTGCCTTGCACATGAAGCACCTGTTCACTAAAGAAATATTCCGCTTCTGAGATTATTTACTGTTAGGATAGCTTCGTGCATGGCTTCCCATAGAAAGAAGGCCACTCTCTTGGGCGCTACAGATTTCCACACCGCTTTCCAAGGAAAAAAATTCCTATCACGATTCAACAGCCTCAAGTAATTAGATTTAACCGTGAACACATGACCCTTAGCCGCCTTCCAGATCACTTTATCTACTGTGTGTCAATCTTCAAGCCTGTAACAGCTCAAGAAATCGCAGCATCGAATCCACCTCCCAATCATGGAAATTCCTCCTAAAAACTGGACTCCAAGTAAGTCTACCATCCTCCCTTGACAACACGGAGCTAACTGAGCAGCCGTTATCCCTAGTGACTTCAAACAACGCAGGAAAATCCACCTTCAGCTTTCTCTCGCCACACCATGTATCTTCCCAAAAACTAACTATATCTCCACTTCCCACATCAAAGCAAGGAACCTCTCAAAGGAACTCCACCCTTTTCTTATGCCCTTCCACACCCCCACCAACCAAAGACATACTTACTCACCACCAATCTCCTCCACAATGCCTCCCTTTCCGTGAGATACCTCCACAACCACTTTCCCAGCAATGCCTCATTAAAGACTTTAAGTTTTCTAACCCCCAACCCTCCCTCTTGCATTCTAACACAAACCTTATCCCATTTGACCAAATGAAATTTCCGCTCCTCCAACCGACCTTCCCATAAAAAATATCTTTCCAAATTTTCTAGTCTATTCTGAATAGAGACACGCATCGCAAACAGAGAAAGGAAGTAGGTCGGTAAATTTGAAAGAGTGTTCTTGACTAGCACCAACCTACCCCCCTTGGAAAGCAATTGTTTTTTCCAACCCGCCAAACGATGCTCGAACCGCTCGACCACCAGAACCCGCATAGCTTTGCTCCTAGCTGGAGCACCAATGGGAAGTCCAAGGTATGAGGAAGGGAGAGTCGCGGTCTTGCACCCAAAAAAACCCGCTAAGCTCCCAATATCATTCACCACACCTACTCAAGGATATTTACTCTGAGCCCTGAAACTGCTTGAAAAAACAGTAACACCATACGAAGGTAACCCAACTATGCCTTCTCTGCCCCACAAAAAACCAACGTATCATCTGCAAAGAGCAAGTAAGAAACCTCTAACTCTGTCACACCTCCCGTTCCCACCTTAAAACTGCTGATAAATCACCCTCGACTACCTTCTCCAAGAGTTTACTCCAGGCCTCCATCACGAGTACAAACAAGAACGGGGATAATGGATCACCTTGACGAAGGCCCCTCGAACTATCAAAAAATCCAAAAGGTTTCCCGTTGACCAAAACTGAAAAGCGTACTGAAAAGATGCAAAAGCGAATCAACCTTAACGAAAGAATGTTGAGACTCTGAAACAATCTTACCAATCACCTTTTTCAACCTCTCAGAAAGGACATTAGCTTGTAAATACCCCCAACTAGACTAATGGGTCTGTAGTCCTTCAAATCAGTCGCACCTTTTTTCTTCGGAATCAGCAAGAAGAAATCAGCATTAATGCTTTTTTCGAAATACAAATTGGTATAGAAAAACTGAAAAACCTCTATAATGTCCCCCTTGACCACCTCCCAATAATGCTGGAAAAAAACCATAGAAAACCCATTTGGGCCTGGGGCTTTATCACCACTCATAAGCCTTAAATCCGCCACCACCTCCTCCTTGGTGAAGAGACGCTCCAAAGAAACTGAATATGCCTCCTCTAATCTTCCAAAAATGACCCCATCCAAATTAGGTCTCCAAGACCCACAATCCTCATAAAGCCGCTGGTAGAAACTTGCTATACCACGCCTAATATCTTCCCTCTCTTCCAGCTCTACACCATCTATCTTTATTTTCTGAATTCGCTTAGCCACTCCTTGAATACTAGCCATTCTATGGAAGAACTTTGTATTGCTATCACCTTCTTTGAGCCACTGAACCCGTGATTTTTGTTTCCAGCTAGTCTCTTCATTGATGATTAAACGCGTTAACTCCTACTTGAGCTCTAACCTACAGATCTCCTCTGATATACCCTTAATTTTGATGTCCACCGATCCATAGACCTCCCTATTCCACACTTTTAAATCTTCCATTAATAACTCAATTTCCTAGCCAACTTGAAACTCGGATCATCAACCACCATGTAAGAATTTCATCTATTCATCACCCAATCCTTGAACCCCTCTTCTCTTAACCACATATTCTCAAATCGGAACGGAGATTTCCCTTTGGCAAAACCACCACATTCCAGCAGCAATGGAACATGATCCGAGGAGACTGTAGGCAAACAAGACTGGATCGCATCCCTGAAGAATTCCTTCCAATCCCCTGAAATCAAAAATCTATCAATTCTTGAAAATTGTTGACGGTCTCCATCCCTAAACCAAGTAAAGTCTCCTCCACATAAAACGAGATCCACCATCTCCATATGATTAATGAAATTGTTGAACTCCATCATCTCCTTAGAAAAGGCGCATGAGCTAGAGCGCTCATGCGGAAACCTCACTACATTAAAATCACCACCTAAACACCACGAAATATCCCACTTAGATTTTGAAGCCTTTAACTCATCCCATAAATGTCTCCGATCAGCACCATTACAAGGCCCATACACACCTGTAAAAACCCACTCTCTGTCATTTTCCACATTCTTCAACAAACAAGATACTGAGAAAACGCCTATGAGAGAATCCACCTTTGTCAGCACTCTTCTATCTCACATAACCAGAACACCCCCGGCTGCCCCTACAGCCCCTAAATGTTCCCATTCCACCCATTTCGTACCCCAAACACTGTTAATAATCCTAACAAAGAAGGAATTCTTATCGTGAGAATTCCCAATAAACAAGCCTTTGACAGCTAGGGTTCCACACACAACGTAGGAAGGAAGAAACTATTATATTATTGATAAACTAACTAATACATGCTTAAGAGGAGTATTCATATACCCTAAGACAGCCCAAACCCTAAAAAGCAAAATAAACCAATGAAGTAGGAACAAGAACTTCTATCCTTGTAAATTTGCGACCTCTAACATAACATGGTGGCTTTTTTTATCCTCACCGGTGATAATCTGCAGAGTGATGTTTTTTGCATGGGAGGCTTGTTGTGAGGCCATTCTAACCGGGGATAATCTTAGGCGGAGAGGTAAGATCTATGGAATATGATGTTAAGGTTGTTCATAATCCAATGGGTAATGCCTAGATCAGTGAAGGAGTTCCTATTGTGTTGGCCTGTTACAACTTGCAAGAGGAGGAAATCTTTTAGGGGGGCAGTTCCTCTCGCAATCTGGTGGATAATTTGGGGAGAGAGAAGCAGTAGAGCATTCGACAATGTTGAACTGACGCTGGATCAACTTAAGGATCAGCTGATGCATACTTTGAACCGTTGGTGGAGCCAGGGGTTTGAGGCTGATAATCATCAGTCCCTTGGGGATTTAGTGAATAGTTTCTGTTTGTTATAGCTATTGTTGTATACACCTAGTGTACATGGACGCGCCTTCGTTTTGGCGCATTGATTTTAATATATTTATTACTTATCAAAAAAAAATCTGCAGAGAAGAGGCCTAATCTATACTAATCGGTGTACAAATGCATGGGGAGAGAAGAGAGCCTAAACCACTTGATGCTCCATTGTTCGGTAGAAGGGGAATTGTGGAATATGCTGTTTTGTTTGTTCAATATTTCGTGGGTGATGCCAGCCGCTAGGCGTTTGTTGGATGATCTGGAAGGAGAGAAACCGCAGGGCATATGAGAACAAGGGGAGGACTATGGCAGATCTGAAAAAATCTTTGCTACAGTACCTGTTTTTGTGGTGTTTAGTGGCAAATTATCATCTTGCCCCCCAACCCCCCCCCCCCCTGGCGTTATTTTGTGAATAATTTTCCTTTGGCTAATGGCAACTAGATAGTGTATACTCCTCCTATAGGACCCGTTACCTGTTTTGCCACTTTATTTACACTATTTACCTTTAAAAATAAATAAATAGGGGACCCTTATTCTGGGACGAAGGGAGTAGTACTTCTACGCGACAATAATCTCCAATTCTCTATCAATTAACACTCCTTGACACAAACAGAGCCTAAGATTGCAAATGTCAGGGCACGTGCAAATTGATTGGTGCGATGGACTCACGAAATGGTAACGTAATGTGTACTAGATCCTTCCCGAACCATGCGATGGGAAGAGCCTCCTATCTTGGCTCATCCTTAAGACTCACCATTGTAATAGTTTACACTGCTAGTCTACTACAGAACAGGGAATGGCAGCTGGCTCAAAATTAATCCAAATCTAACTAGTATTCCCAAAATTGGTCCGGTGGATTTCATCTTCTTCTTTTTTTATTTATTAATATTATGGTTGCATGGAATCACTTAAGCAAAGAAAAAGGAAAGACAAGAGTGAAGGTGTGACTTTTACTTTACTTATCCAAAAAAGAAATGGATGGGTTATACTTTTGTTCTACTTGTTCTTCCAATGAGCTAGAGCCAAAGCTCACCTTATTTGTATTTTTATTTTTTGATAGGTAAGTGTGACCCTTGTTTGGTATGGGGATTGGAACCAAGGACGTCAAGGTGTTTGCCAAAGTGCCCTTGCCATCTCTCCCCACCCCTTGGAGTCGCCAAGGCTCACCTTATAAACAGTGATCTGTCAACATATCAAGATTTCACGCTCAATGTGGTAAAAGGAGTGTGTAAATCGTTAGTCACAGAATCGCAGGAAGTCTTTTGGCAATATAAATAGTACGGCCATTTTCTTAGCCTAGCATATAAAACCAAGACACAAGTAACAAGTACCTTGTTCAGTATAACTTTTTCTCCACACAATCCCGTCACTAAACCAAAGACAGCAGATTCTCAATTCAGTCTTTGAACACTGCCTTCCCACACGCTCAAAAAAAGCACAGGCGCTCTGTTCTTCAAAACGGACTGATTTGAAGAATACCGAACCAGTAAAAGTGGAACATACTTCCAGCAAATGAATCCACGAGTTTTCATGGCAGCCTTAATTGCAAGACGCATTGAACAATAGTTCATGATGACAATGAAACTGAGTTTTTCTCTTAATCCAGTAGCAGTTCAAACTTATATTATCCATCTGAAGAGGAACCACATAATGACATCCACATTAAATTATTGATTCTCAGTAATTACAAGCTTGCTCTCAAACTATATGAACTAAAAACACGTATAAAATTGGGCCTCTCAGGGGTCAGATTGAATTAAGCAAGCCGATAGAAGATTTCACAAAGAGAAGCATGGAACACATCGGTTTGTGAGCCCTAATGGTGAAAGACATATCCACACAGCATAAATTATAATCCTTTTTCGCAAAAAAACTGAAGCAGATCATCACTTTTGCGGAAAAGTAAATTAGCCACAAAGATAAGCACTCATTTGTCAAACATAGAGGAAAGGGGGAAGGTCATTGATTCCGTTCTTTTGAGAGAAAAAATCGACACATAACGCAACAAGTTCCAAAAAGTACACACTTCAGGAAAGAAACACTTGATACTCTTGCTATAAATCACGAAAGCTTGGCCTACTACCACATTAACAATTAGTACCATCTTGGCCACTCATGGGTCAACTGAATTTGATCAAAAATTGTTTTGGAACTCAAGAATTCGATGAGCTGGTTGTATGGTTCTCCAAAATATTTTTGATCAGTGAGGTAAGTTTTCATACTAAAATTGTTAAAATCATACCTGTGTTCAACTATGTCTCAAGAAAGATAAATTGATTAGCAATATTATGCAATGAAAATGAGATGTTGGAAAAACTTCAATTTGAAAGACCTTATTGAAGAATATGATTTAGCTTCTGAAAATTCTAGAAGATCTAGATTTTTTCAATAATTATTTGATGCTTATTTTTTCTTGTATGTTTGTAGGCTTAGCACTTTTTCAATACTTTGGATGCTGAAAAGTGAAAAATCGTTTGTGTGAAATTCTTATTTTATATTTCTATTAGGGCCCCTTTTTGGCATGGGTCCCCAAAAGTTCGGACCCAGCCTGACTGGTTTATCTTTCATGTGAATATATAATAAACACTGAAATTCTTGAAAACCACAATTTGCAAGTGACCTGATAGACATTAAAGTTGCTCAAAAACAAGAAATGAAGAATAATTTGAATTATAATATCAGCGAAAAACTGAAACATCAAAAATAAAGATCACCAACCGAAGGCACCGCAGAATAGACACAATATCTAGCAGCTACTCTGCCTCCCACGCGAATTTCTTCTGCAGATTAAGCAAACACAAAAACCCTTGATGAAACGATAAAAATGTTCAATTGAAGATTTTGATCAAGTATATTTCCTCATCTCACTAGACGACTTATATATATATCGTGTGTGTGTTTCTGTGAGAAACAAAGACAACCCAACTAAGTAAAACCCACTGGTTTATTCCACAAAAAGTTAACCTCAGCCCCTAAGGCTATCTGTAAGCAAACTTGTTTCACTGATTTTATCATTTATTTCACCATTGTAAGCCTCCTTATCAGTTTTCACGGAAATCAAGGGATTTAACTCTTTGGCAATTTTACTACCACATATACATGAATACCTTAAGTGTCCACATTACAGCATTGCTAGTGCACACTAGGACAAGATAGTTGGCAAAGACGAATCCCATTATCACTAGGACGAATCCCAACACAAAAAACTGGTCTTGAAAGTCCTTCTCCTTCATCAAATGGGTCAGCATCCAACAACCAATTTAGTAGTTTTCTTCAGTTTGGTTCCTTTTTTTTCGGTTAATTGAGGTTTGTCGTATTTTAAAAAATGCCACTCAAGATTGTTGTTCTCAGAAAAGAGTCACTCAGCTATTATACAAATCAAAATGTGGGGAAAACATGCGTACTATTTCAGTAATAGATGGAACCTAAAGAAAAGCTGGTAGAAATTTGGGAGGGGGCCCCCTAAAAAGCGCTCTCCCCAAGAAGGCAATTTCTGGAGAGGTTCAACTCTGGCTGCAGCAAACGTCCCCAGCCGTGGCAAATCAGAATATATTTCCTAGTTTTCAATCTTATCTGCGCAACAAAGAGGTCCTTCTTTCCTCCTCCTGTCCAGCGTCTCTGGCAACTATTAAGGTTTGGCTGTTTACATATCTAACACGTCGGAGGGCGTTCAATTAAAAATCAAGTGGTTACCGTGTTTTTCTGTTTTTAGTAGTTTTCCCTGTTTCTTTCGATCCCCCTGGCTTTTAGTTAGTAGTTAGTCACCCTATCTTTTCCGGACGGAATCCCTACCACCAGCAACTGGCTTTATCATAGGAATTTTTTTTTTCTAGCTATTTTTTAATCTATAATTCTTGCCCTTCTCCCCTGCCTACTTCCTTCTTCTCCTCTTGCGCCATCCCTCAGATTTGGGTCCTTTTTCCTGGTTTTGTTCTCTGATCTAGCTACTTTATTTCATTTCATTCAATGGGTTCTGCTTCCTTGTGCCCCGCCCAATCACTTGTCTATATCTTTATCGTTTTGCCTTGCCCCTAACTTCACACCACTGTCCGTCCGTGTCTACTTCTCTTCCCTGGATTTTGATGTCGTTGCTTCCTGTCGTTTTCTTTTTTGGTTTATGGGGTTCACTCAAACGTTACAGATGGGAACTCATAAGTCAGCATTGAAATTATGAAGATCTAAGTCAGTTGTGATTCCCCCCCCCCTGTGTTTGATATGGCGTAGGCTCTTGGTGGTGTTCTCCCCACTGTGATTTCCTTGCCTCCCCCTCCCCAAGTCCCTCCGCAGATGGGGTTCCCTCCCCCTCAATAGGTTTTGGGTTTTTATGTTTCCAAATTTTGTTTCTGGCAGCCTTTTGTGGTTCCTTTGCTGTGGTTTCATGGTTTTGTTTACAACCCACGAAGCTTTCCAGCATCCCTAAACTACTACTTTGAGACAGTGAGCCCTAGCCGTGTTTGTAGTGGACTGCTGGATCGCCCTTCACCAAGGTCGAAAGACTCAAATTTTGCCCTAGGGTTCAGCTTCAATTCCAAAGGCTAAGAGGCATTTTCACAGTCCTGTCATCCCCATGGTTTCGAGCTTCGAGGGGCACAAACTGTCCACCTAATTTGCCCCTAGTTTGGATTATAGAAAATACTCTCAACTGGGCTCACAAGGCCTAAAATCCTAGATGAGCATTGGGCTTTTTAACCTAATGGTTGCAGGTTCAAGTCCTGCTATACCCAAACCTGTGTTAGACTATTCTACGTCTTCTTTATCTCAATAAAATGGGCGGAGCAGCATCTCAGGCTACATTGGCCGAGAAAGATAGATCAGCTCTTTGAAAGTTCTCTCCCTTAACCCCAAATAGACTTAATGGGCCAGTACTGCTTAATGAGAACTGTTTTTGCTCACCGCTTCCAACCAATTGTATTCCAATCCAAGGCTACGATGGATGCTTTTTCTGTTTAATTGATTATGAATAAATGGCTAATTCAGTGAGTCAGCGACAAGGTAGAGCTGGAATTCAATTACGATCTTAAGATCAGCGAGTCAATGACAAGGTAGAGCTGGAATTCAATTACGATCTTAAGATAGTGACTACACTCTCTCCCTTGCCTTGAAGTTGGCCTTTCCCATCTCAAATAATGAAGCTGAGAATTAAGCCTTGGTGATAGGGTTCATGAGTCTTTAATAAAGAATAAAAAATAAAAAATCATGAGTCATGAGTCATGAGTGCATCCGAAATGGGCCTAAGCTTACCGCTTGAAAGAAAGGCACTAAAGGCTCACGAACAGAACAAAAAACAGTTTCCTTAATTCCTACCTGGATGAAGTATTGACTACCAGGGCTTGGGTCTCTTTCTTGGGCTGGGCATCTGCCAATTGTCACTCGTATCCTCCTAAGAACAAGACAACTTCCAGTATGAAAGATCAAACCTTTCTCATTTAAGGAACTCCATAACTCTTATCTAATGCATTAAACGGACAAGACAGAGCCCAGCTTGCCCTGCCGTAGTAAGAAAATGGAAAGTAGGCAATTCAAAACTTGACCACTTATTCAAGTTCCTCCTATGCTTCCTTGCCTTCTTTCTTCCTCCAAAGTCAACGCAATGATCCTTAACATCCCGACTTCCATCAAGAAAAGATATCCCAAGGGCTATCCAGCTAGAAAAGAGAGTCGGCTCTTCTTATGATAATTCTTAAATGGAGGTTAGAATATCATTTCTGCCAATCCCCATACCAAGGGGTCATACTTACCTATTAAAAATATTACCATTTCTTCCATTGCAAAATTAATTAGAGCTGAGGGAAAAAACCAGTCAAAAGAGTAGTTTTTTGAATCCTTACCTCATTTGAAATGGAAAAAGTTAATAATTATAGTTATCTTTTTCATATGCAAAAGACGGCACATTTGATTCATTTCCCCCTCACTGCTTAGCTGGGAAGGAAAAGGGAGCTTTAGCCCACTCATTTGCGAGTAAAAAGTAATTCAGAAACGAACTCAACAAAGTAAAACTAAAATCAAGCTCTACTAGGTTTTCTCCAGGGGAAATCGATCTACTTAATTTTATTTTCAATTTCCAAACCCTGAAACTTCTAATTTCCTTCCAATTATTCCTCTTCTCAAACAAACAAACAAACAAAACTTCAGAAAAATTATGGTGAAAAAATATTACCTGCAGTACATTGGGATATTTCGAGATCTTCTGCGGGAGAGGGAATCAACGGAGACTTGTTCCGATTAACCCTCGTGTCCTTCGGAATCCCCATTCCTCTCTTTTTTGCATTTGTAGCACAAAAATGTAACTCCGTTAAAAGTATGTTTCAAATAATAAAAACAAAATACCAAAACTTAACACCATTTAGAATTCGCGTAATTACCCCTATACACCATTTTAAACTATACCCCCCGAAATTAGCTCCCTTAACAATCCACCCCCTCCATTACTAGCTCCTCAACAACCCAACCCCCTCCATTACTAACACCAACTGCTTCTCTTTCTCTCTCTTTCTCACTCCCGTTCTCAGTTCTCTCTCTCATACTCTCTCTCAGTTGACAACTCTCACTCCCTCCAACCGGCGAGTTCCCTCTATGTATACTCACAACCCAAGGAGAAAAGGTACGGGTTCCGCAAACTCTCGCTCTCGGTCTTCAATTCGATTTGTTTCAATTTGTTGTCGATTTGTTGAAGAATTCGATTTCTTTCAATTTGTTGTTTGAATTAGCTCCCTCTCTGGAATTTGCTGAAAATTTTGATTACTCAAAGAATATGTCTTTTGGGGTTTTTTTTTTTTTCAAATTCACATAAAACATCCGCTAAGGCACTGCGGCTCTTGAGTAACACTACCGCAACATTGTAGTGGTTCTGACACTAAACATCCACAAGTTACAAGCGGATCTGATAATAAATATCTGTAATTTACAAGTGGTTGTTGGATATAAAAACTGCTTGTCTTTAGTGGTTGTTTGTTAACAAAAATCGCTACACAGTAGCGGGTGTTTTGATTGTTTTTTAATTAAAAAAACATTTTTAATATGTGTGTGTGTGTATATATATATAAGGTTTTTATGCATATATATTTATAGAATGTTTTTATATATAGGTTATAACTTCGTAACTTAAGTACTAATTATTTTTTGAAATAGATGGAACCTGGAGGTCGATGAGGGAAACGTCCGGCATAGGCAGAGGATGATTTGGGTAAAGTACAAAACAGTGTTGTGACTGCTTTGTCACGCATGAGAGCCACTGGTAAGGCACATGCACATACAACCACCGATGAGGTTGATGAGTGTGCTTATATGCGGACCCCCATTCACGGAGATGATATGAGGACTCAAGACCGCACCGATGATGACTATATCCTCAATAAGCCTCATTTTAATGTTCTACTGAGGGGATAGGGCATTCACCTATTACAAGAGAGAATAAGGAGATAGAAGCCTCATTAAATATGATGGTTGGTGTGGGTGGCATGGGTAGTGTGGGTGGCATGGGTGGCGCGGGTGGCATGGGTGACGTGGGAAGATGACTGGCATGGATGACGTGGGTGGCGCGAGTGGTGGTTCGAGTCTGGTACACGGGCGTGGGAAGGGTTCGATGAGTACTGATGTATTTAGAGCACTACGACATAGACAACATTTAGTTTATGAGGAGGAGGATTTAGGTGGAGATCAATGATAGAGAGGGGGCCGAGCATCTAGTAGAGGTAGAGGCAAAGTAGGAGGTCTTAGTGATGGTGGTGATGATGATGATGATGATGACGATGACGATGATGATGACGATGTAGACGATGAAAATGATGGATATGGTTGGATGTTGATGGAGTCACATGGAGGTGGACCCGAGGACATGGAGTTACTTACTGGATTTTATGACCATATTGCTTTTGTAATATGAAATGACGAAATAATTATATTGACTCTGTAGTATTTACTCAAATTTATTATATTGACTCTGTATTATTGTTTTAATATTGATGATCTATTATTTCAACAGGAGAGGCCAACATTAATGTGGAACATATGTGATAATCTCATTCTTCAGTAGATCACACATAGTGAAGTGGGACACTTGAGGGAATGCATGTTCCAGCACCTGAACATGCCATTGATATCAGCCTTTGTGGAAAGATGGCAACCAGAAACCAACAGTTTCCATCTGTCATTCGGGGAGATGACACTGACATTGCACGATGTGCATTACATTTTACATAACCCCAGTTGTAGGGAAACCCATCTTGGCAAATACCAAGTTAGCACAAATCAAGTCGTCTCTAGCCATTATGCTACGCATGAGTAACTCCTCAGGTGGACATTGAGGTGAGGGGAAATGGTATTAAATTTTTTACATTGGAGAATTGTTTGGCTGGCGAGGATGTTGCTGCTCAACCAAAAACAACTGGTTATTTTTTGTGGTTGATGGGGACGACGTTGTTCATGGACAAGTCGTCAAATAAGGTATATTCACTATCTACCGTATGTGTTGCGCGATATGCCCAAACACGCTTGGGGTGTAGTGACTTTATCCTTTCTATACTGCCAGCTCGGTATAGCATACATGATTGGTTGTAGACAGATGGCTAGGTGTTTGTCTCTACTGCAAGTATAAAAATTATTACTTTGGATACTTTAAAGTTTAAATTATTTTATTTGACACTATTTTCTTTGATGCTATTTAATTATAGGCTTGGATCTATGAATACTTTACTCAAGTCAGACCAAGTTATTCATCGACATGGACCCCTTGACAGTCATATGCTAAGAGATGGGCCTTTTCTCTCGTTGGCAACAGAAATGATCATGTCACTCTGGAGTATCGGTGTGTCCTCGATCGGATGACTGTTGATGCTGTAAGTATTTATCATTTTAAATAATGCATGTATTTAATTATATAAATATTTGTTAGTTAATTATATTAATATTTGTTTTTGCAGGTTTTATGGACTCCTTTTTCCCGCAGGCCATCACGAGATGTACCGATCAGTCTGTTCTCAAGCATAATTCATTGTCGTAAAATTACCGAGCCATACAGGCCAATCGTTGCTTGAGACAATTTGGATATCGCCAAACGATTCCCGGCCACCCATTCCTACCGACGAAAGTTTATAGAGATCCGAAGCCTCAGAAGTACATTTGCGTCCACAATGAGATGCTTCGCAATTTCCAACAATGGGAGAATCATTGTCTAAACCCCAGGATGGTTGGATCATCGAGGTTAGCCAACATACCCTCTGAGGCCGTAGATGGTCATGAGACATGGTTTCGAGAGCGGACACATTATCGTGTGACGCTAGGTGATGATGTTGATAATGATGCTAACTCAATAGGGGATCATCAACCATCGTGGATCACTCACGATCGCAGTCAGCCATCACATAGGCCATCCCAGAGGCCATCTCATCCATCGAGAGTTGTTGCATATACGCGTAGATCGACTGAGGATCGAGTCGAGGTTATACTTTCTCAGCTTAGGGCACTCCATCGTTCCAGGCAAGATGTACTTGTGGTCCACATGGTATTTATATGGATACTGTTGACGAAATTGTTCAACAGTTTGAGGATGTATTATGATATACTTTATGTTTGTGTGATGTATTTTATGGTACTTATGTTTTGGTGATGTATTTTATTTGAACTCGGAGTGTTGTATTTTATTTCGACTTTATTGTGATGGATTTTATTTGAGCACCATTGTGTTGTATTTTATTTATAATTAGGCCCGTAAACTATTAGTAAATAGCAACTAACCCCCTAAACTTTGAAAAATTAATCATCCACTTTGGAAACAAATAACAATTAACCCCCATAATTAAATAATGTGCTACACATTAATATGCAAAAGTAACAGTTAAACCCCTAAACTATTAATAAATAACAATTAACCCCCTAAACTTTGAAAAAATAACCGCCCACTTTGGAAACAAATAACAATTAACCCCCATAATTAAATAATGTTTTACACATTAACATGAAAAAGTAATAGTTAAGCCTCTAAACTATAAGTAAATAACAATTAACCCCCTAAACTTTGAAAAAATAACCGTCCACTTTGGAAACAAATAACAATTAACCCTCATAATTAAATAATGTTTTACACATTAATATGAAAAAGTAATAGTTAAACCCCTAAACTATTAATAAATAACAATTAACCCCCCAAAACATTCGCATGTAGGACATGTTTATAGCCCAGCACATTTGCATGTAGGTCACACTTATAACCCAAAACATTCGCATGTAGGTTGCGATTTAAGTCCAAAGCATTCGCTAATCACCAGCGACATTATTTCTAAACATCCGTTACAACCTAGAGAATGTTTGGACAGTTACAATTTTTTAAAACTTTTTTGAAAAAAAAAACCTCAAAAATAAAAATTAAAAATATATTACCTTCCAATAATCATCATTATTAGCATTTTCATCCTTGTTATCATCTTCATTTGGATTAATATCATAATTCATTATGGAGGTTTGGAGAGTTTTTTTTTTTTTTTTTGAATGGAGTGAGTGATTTAGGTTAGAGTTAGAGTAGGAGTAATGAGAGAGATTGGAGGGGTGGTTGGTTTGGGTGAGTAAATGAAGGGTTAGTTTCTATTAATTGTGTCCAATGATAGTAATGTATTTTCACACATTAAATGGTATTACATTTAGGAAATCTGGTGTTACGTTTAGGTTCACTAAAATAAAAAGGCAAATCGCAGCATCGGTCTCTTGACCGGTCATAGTAATACTCCCTTAACAATTTTTTGTTAAATTTGGGTCCTACAAGTATTAAATTTTCACAACTATAGTCCTTTTGATGGATGTCATTAAAAATTATCGTTAAGTTGTCATGTGTCTCACACGTGCTTCAAGTAAGGGATAAAATGAAATTTTTCCAAACCTAACTTATATCATAATTTTCAATCGAGTCTCTAGTGTTTGAAAAAAAGACTCAAATGCATTCTTCCCCAATTACACAAGTCACAAATGAATTAAACTGAAGCAATCTTACTTGAAATTGAGAGAGGGATTCCAAAATCAAACCTATCTATTATCATCTATAATCATCATCTAAACAACGGTCCTAACATCATCATCTGTGTGTGTGTGTGTGTATATATATATATATATATATATATAAAGCCAGAAGCACATATCACATTTAAACAAGGAAGTTTTTCGCCAAAATCACCTTATTAAAAATAGATCAACATTAACTCAGTCAAATCTCAAATATCAAAATTACATTTAATGTACCATTTATTATTTATAAAAAAAATTATATATTGATGTAAAGTTGATTAGTCACAAACTTTTTCAAGATTCTATTAATTGACTTGTCAATTCTCCAACTATCCAACTTCTTAAAACCGTTAGAATTTTGTCTCTTTTGGCTTCCAACCTCGTGTATAAATAACTTTCAAAGTGAAACAAGTTTGAATACAAACAACACAACTTATCTTTAGACATTTTCATAATTACATTTACTGAAAATCAATAGGTTTCATTAAACATGTCTGATCTATACATTCATGCCAACGTACCAACAATGCTAAAGATCTGGATCAGATTGGATTCTCAAAGTTCAATTGAAAGGTAATGATTCTGTCCATCCAACAATCATTTGAAAATCCCACCAATTGTTGAAACCGAGCTAAGTATAAAACTCATATTATAAATTATGATTTTCCTTTTAATTTGTACTTCAAACTGTAAATTGTATTTTTAATGTTATTTTTTTCTTTCTTCTTCTTTAATTGTGTTACAAAGCATGTATTTCTAATGTTGTATTTGAACATTAATGATGAATATATGGTGCAATATCATAATCAAGTATTCCCCAAAAATAAAAATAAAAAATTAAACTTAATTATAAATTGAAATGTATTACTGTGGTTTTTCATATCAAAATCTATTTTTTCCCCAATCAAATGGTTTGATTGAGGAAAAAATGAGTTTGAGACGTTAATGTGGTAACTCGAACTGTTCAAAAACTACCAAATTAGCAAACTTTGCTGATATGGACAACATAAATAAGCTTGTGACGAGTAGTGTTGCGGACTAAAACAATTGTGCACGTTCTATTGTAGCACTCAATATTCACTCTATTTGACATATTTGAATAATAAACACACAAAATGGACTATTGAAAAATTATCATCTCTATCAATTTTCGTCATCCACAGGTACAAGTCTCTCGCCAATTGTTGACTTAACGAATCATGAAGATGATTCAATTTCGTCTGATTGTACATTTCTGAAAAACAAAGTGCATTTATATAAATCCTGACCTTAAGACATTCTGTCTGGGGATGTCACCTCATCTCCTAGATACTAATATGCGATGAAGATGAAAAATAAACAAATAAAGCGACAAATGTTGTGTATAAAGAAATTTTACAAAATTTATAATGGTTAGTATTACAATAATGTATTTCTAATTAAATAGTTCTTCTCAATTTATTCTTTTAATTTTGTTTTTCTCTTTATATTTTTTGTTTTTGTATAATTTATTTGAAAAAGATATATGTCGTGTGTTTAACGCACGAGTGCATAAACTAGTTATTTATAAGGTCACACCCATATCCTATAAATTCAATTATTGTATTGTAAGGTATCACAATTGAAAATGAAGTGCTAATAATATTTCCTGAAAAAAACCTTCTGTTAAATAGAGGTTGGTTTGGTTTGGTTCGGTTTGGTTCGGCTTGGAATAATATACGAGCTGTAATTGGTTTGTAAAAAATCAAGCTTAACTAAATCATTTGATGTTTCTAAACCAAATACAATATGGTTTGGCTTGGTTTGATTCAAATCATGGTTTGGATTCTTAGAATGATCTCTAGGCTCAACTTTAAAGTAAACCAAAATGATTAAAAAAAACTAACTAACTAACTAACTAAAAGAATATAAATAGAAACAAATACTCTCTCCGTTCCACGTAAAAAAATTTATCATACTATTTTGGGATGTTTGACATAAAGAGTCAACTTTCAAAAAAAAATTGTTCACCATCTTCATTTCAACTTTACCGTCCACATATGATACAAACATATTGATTATGTTATACTTCCTCCGTCCCAGATAAATGTCCTAGTGTAAAAAACACATGGATTAAGAAATGTAATTAATGACGGGTTATAAAATATGTTGTGACAATAATACTCATTTCAAACACTCTCATATTAATTATGTACACATAACAAACACACTTTCTCATTAATTATGTGCTCATTACACTTACTCTCTCTGTAAGATGTGCAATAATGATAGTATTAAATGAAGGGATATATTGGGAAAAATGGTAGAAAATTTGTACACCGAAAGTCTTTACGAACATTAATTGGGACACCCTAAAATAGAAAGTTGGAACATTTATCTGGGACAGAGGGAGTAACATTTTTTTAATTATGACCAACTTTAATGATAGTTATATACTTCCTCCGTTCCGGACAAAGAGTCAACTATTCCATTTTTAGATATTTCACTTAAAGAGTCAACTTTCAAAAATTAAGACATAAAAGTGTCATTTTATTACTAATGATCTACTAATGTTGTCTTCTTAAAAAGTTTGACTTTCAAACGAAGACTTTTTGCCTGGAACGAAGGGAGTATCTCTTAATAATTAGACTTTCAAATATGAATTCTTTTGGTGGAACGGAGGGAGTATAACTCAAAGACTTGACATTTTCATGTTTTTATAAGGTTTCCTAAATTTTTTTAAAAAACATTTGAATAAATGGCTCCATACATGAAGTATTTTATAGTGAGGGCTTCAACCTAGAGAGGGGTCAATGGTATGAAGAAGTCAACAGTGACCGGAAATCGTCCAAATATAAACGATATGAAAGACTAAAAACACTAAAGGTATGAAAGTTTTTAAAATTTGGTCTTTATATAGTATAATACAATAGACAATTTAATTTCTCATTAATAATAAATAACAAGATCTAATCGTGGTTTGGCCCGGTGGTTTAATTCAAAATGGTTTGGTTCGGTTCGATTGGACTCAACTCGACATGTCAAACCGTGAACTGAACCGAACCGCTCGATTTTTCAAAAAATCAAATCGAGCTAAACCATATAAGCCACAAAACCGAACCAAAACACTCAGTTCAACTTAAGTTTGATGACTTAACGCCTCAAATTGGTGGTGTTTATCAAGTATAACCTTAATAACCGAACACATTCCCAAGAGGCCTCTTGACCAAAAAATTGATGAACTTCCCTAACTACCCCCAACCTTCTTTGATGAACACGTAGCCCTCCGTGTCCTCCGCTTCCATCTTCTTTCTCTCTCTCTCGAGTCATCTGACATATCCATTCTCATGCATCCATCCTGCCTTCGTCTCTCTCCCCTCTTCGTCAAGATTGATCCATCTCCCCTTCTTCTGCCTCCCTCTCCAGTTGCCATGAAACTTGTTCTTCACCCTCCGTCTTCAACTGTTTGTCTTCGTCTGTCTCCCCTCTTCGTCAACTTCCCCCATAAATCAGATTCTAGGGTTTGGGTCGATCAATCGACTGGATTGATTGAGTAGGTGAGTCGATAGATCAATTGGTTAAGGTGTTTTGGCTTAGTAAGGTTAATTTGGGGTTTTCACAAAAAAATGTCTTTTTGGTAATGTTTGAGTAAGTGAGGTTGTTTATGGAATAAGAAGCTTTGACTAGGCATTTTTTTAAAATTCCCCGCTTCGATTGACACCCACTTGACCAAACCGAAGTGCATTCATTATTCATATTCATGTATTCTGACATTTTTTAAAGAACCTGAGTATGAGGAGGAAGTATTTACTCCCTCCGTATAAAACAAATGAGTCCTCTTTTCTCTTTTGTTTATCCCAAAATAATAGTCTTCATTATAAAAAAAATTGAAGATTAATTTATAGTTTTTTCGCAAATACAAACATGTAAAACTACTTAGACTTATTATAGATACCCCAATTTCGTAGTCTTATATTGCCATGTCCTAGAAAATATAATTACAAACTAAATGGACTAACAGACGTTACTTCCGTTATATTTTAGGGGAGCCAGGACGTTAATGGAATCTTGCAAAGGTTCAAAGGGGTAAAGATGACAGAACATGGACCAAAGTGTAACAAAAATCAAAGGGAAATCAAGTCGGGGTGTCGCGCCCTCCTGCCCTCTTTGGTCTACAGTTTACTGTCATGCTTACGTCCCATTTCACACCATTTTTTGCACGAGGCGACTGCGTTCTTCATTGGCTCCTCCGGTTGCCCTTTGTTCCATCACACATGGCGTATATGCAAGGCCCCAAGGCCTCCTTCTCTTCCTATAAATAGAAGGCCTCCCCTTCTCATTTTCACATACCAAAACAACACATGGGAGTTTTAGCAAGGTTAATTTCATGCTCTCTCTCTCTCTCTCTCTCTCTCTCTCTCTCTCTCTTTCTTAGGATTCCCAGTCCTAAGCTCCCACAAACCCAACAAGCAACACACACACACACACACACACTGTAGACACTTGCATACTTTAGATTTACTTAAAACCATTAAGTTAAAAATAACTAGTCTAAAATAAATTACTTAATACCTTTAGGTTGTTTTACTTAGACTTTAGCAAGTCTAAATATATATGTTGAACCTTTAGCAGATAGATGCCACCTAGACTTTGTTAAACAACTTTCTTAAAATAAAATATCATATCTGCTTAAGCTTAGTCATCAGTAGCTACCACCTGCTGATAACATAGTGTCAGCGTCTACTTACTCGCTTAAATTTTCTATCTGCTGAACACTATACACTTTTGAAATGATTGGCCTTCACACTCATATATTTAATCATTATTTAGTCATCATATTTCAAACAAAAGAGTTATTCATAAAAGACTTTTTCTTTGTCTGTCTTATCAAAAGAAGACTTTCGTGTCTGCCTTAAATGCTCTACAGTATATTATATCCACTAGCTAACCGCTCTCTTTATTATTTCATGCTATGAGATATTCTTTTGTCTCTAATCTTCTGAAAGATCTTTGTGCATTCAATGAAAGATTTTTCATTATCATTTCTTTAAGAAATTCAAGTTTCAACCTTGCTCTCTCAAACGGCTCCAACCTTAAAGATCTCTATAAAACATCTAAAGTAAGGATCAAAGAAAACAACTTTTTTGTAGAATTACATGTGCAGACTTCATAAATCTTACAAATCCTCAAAACACACAGACAGAGACAAACGTTGAAGCTTTCATTCGATTCAAAACTTCAATCTTTCTTTGAAGAGCTTATTCTCCGAAACACCAACTAGATAGTCTCTCATATATAATCTCTTTCTAGTTCCTGTTTAAACAATCACTGTTAAAATTGTTCCTGTATTCTTTCCAATTTTTAAGGAACCTTTGATTATTGCACAAGTTTGATTGTTTCTCAATCATACTCCGTAAACACTGGTTTTTGTTGTACACTAATCTATTAGTGATCACTTAGAATATATATAATTTTAGGACACTTCAAAAATCCAAGTTTGATCAACTTGGTAGTGGACGTAGCAGTTTTACACTGTGAACCACTACTAAATACTCTGTCATTTATCTTTTAGCTGATAGAATTGCTTCTAACACTTAAGAAGCCTCCATTATCTACTTAAGTGTCAGTCAGTTATATTCTTGAATCATTTACTTAATTGTTTTATAAATTGTCTTCCAGTTCATTGTGAACCACTATTAAATAATTGTTTTTCGGAACCGGACCGGACCAATGGAACCGGATCGGACCAGTAAAAAATGGACCGGACCAATACTTTGGATTGGTCTTGGATCTGAATTTTTACAGAACCGGACAATTGGGTCGGTCCCCGGTTCCAAAAACCAAAAACGCAGAACCAGACCGAACCGGACCAATGTGTATTTATTATTATTTTATTATATATAATATACTAATATAGTATAATTAATATATATATATATATATATATATAAATTGATAAGAAGATAATAAATGAGATACAACTTACAACCTAAAGAAAATATATAATAATTTGATTCAATATTCAACCAAGTTTTCTTATTTGATTAAAGGGAAAATAGGAGGGAAAACATTGTTCTTCCCTATTAATTAATTTTCTGCCTCTTTTTGTGATTTCAAACATTATTAGTTTGAAGAATTGTTACCTGTAAATTAATTAAATTAACCATAAGGGGGTCGGAGAGGAAGATGACTTGCAATAAATTTCTTTACAACTTTCTTTTCCGTTTCTCTTTATTAATTTGGAAGTAATGATTTTTACCTTTAGTTTACTTTCACAAGAACAACGAACCCAACAAAATGTTGTATGAAGGAAGAACATGATTTGATTATTGATCATTGTTTTTTAGAAAATCTAGTTATTCTCTTGATCAAAGATACGCATTGTATTGGTCTGGTCCTGGTTCTCGTACGTCTTTAATTGGTTCTGGACCGGACCAATGTATTGGTTCTCAGACATATTGGGTTGGTCCTGATTCTATATTTTTTAAGAACCGGACTATTCGTCTGATCCTGGTTCTCTCAGTTTTTCCAAAAAAAGTGGACCGAACCGGACCAAGCTCACCCCGAATTAGTGATCTGCTTAAAACCTTTCTACTTAAACCTGTGTCAACAAGCTAACACAGAGTATTTTGCTCATCAGTTGATAGAAAGATTTTATATTTGTTGATAACTTATCCTTTTCACTACCAGTTTTGAAGGTTTTCAAAATAACTTCTAAAGTTTTAAAAGGTTATTCACCCCCCCCAACTCTAGCTTTTTTTCGTTGCCTACTCGACTTACACGTACCACAAACCCAGCAAGTAACACACACACATACACATACAACACAACAAGTACTGTAACGCCCCGTATTCTTGCATGTGCATTGTATGCTTGCCCTCTTACTTTTTGGTTGATTGTGAGCATGTTTACTTGGTATATAAATGTTTTAGAATCATTCATAAGTTATTCTAGAAGTCCATAACATGTTTAGAATCATATAAACTTGTTTATTGAATCGCCGGTTTGATCGCCTTGATTTTGGCCTTAGCGATTCCTCTCGTTGCTCGTATTTGCTTCTATTTCGACGTACGAAGTGTTCGTTGAGTTCTTGGCTTTATATTCAGGTCTTAACCATGTTGAAACAAGTTTCTTTCATGTCCAAGATAGCCTAGTTTGATTGGTGTTTGATTGTAGTTCGATTCGTTGATCATTCGTCGCGTGATTCGAGCCTTGTTCTATCTTGTTCCGGGAGTTGTTCGGGTGCGTTTCCGACTTGTTTTGAGTAGGGTTAGACCTTAGAATGGATGCCCATGAGTTTGGGACCATTTAGAACAAGTTTGAATCAAGTTTTAGAGGTTCTGGAGCCGAGGCGGCCGCATGGCACCTTGTGAGGCGCCCGCCTCAAATGCAGGGAGCAATTGCAAAGTGGTCTGAACTTGGAAGCAGCCTCAGTAGTTGAGGCGCCCGCCTGGGCATGGTTGAGGCGCCCGCCTCAACCTCTGGTCTGTTACGGGAAATTTTCTCCTGTTTTGGAATTGGACGACTTGTACTCCTTGAACCCATATCAAAACCTATCCTAAACCTCCCTAACCCTTCCCACTTAAGTCCTAACATCCCTAACTAGTTTTAATGATGGATTAAGATTACATTAGTGACCAATTAAGCCACCAAATCAGATTTAAAAAGGGACCACAAGTTGTTGACACTTGTCCCACTCAAAATCTAGGCCAATATAAGCCACATTTCAGATTTTTGACTCTCATTTCTCACCCTCACTCTCCAAAAACGAATTTCATCTTCTCTCAAGGTTCTTCCATGGTTTCTTGAGGTTCTCATCTTCATCTTCCCTCATCCATTCCTCCTTTGCCCAAGAATCCTTCATTAAAGTTGTAGAGCTCAAGGAGTAGAGCATTTCCATCCGATTGGTTTCTTCTTTTGCTTTCTTTGGTGTATATCAAGTAAGTTACTTTCTTCTTCTTCTTCTTTTAGTTCTCATTGACCCTAAGGAAACAAAGCCTATGGTGATTGAGGTCAATGAGGACACATAAATGCTTCCTATGCCTTCTACTTGTATTTTGAAAGTTATGAAATTGCTAGGAGCATGTGTAAGTTGGTTTCTTGCTTATGAAAGTTTATAAACCTCTTGTATCTTGTTTATTTATGGCTTTGAACATGTTAGAAGCATGTATTGTATTTGTTGATGAAAATGTTGTTAAATGTTAATGGCCTAATTTGAGCTTACATGAGATGTTATATGTTGTATGTGTTCTATCCTCATTCTTGGACTCTATGATGAACATGTATCACATTATTATGCCTTGGTGAAATTATGACCTTGAAGAACTTAGTAATGAACTAGGTTGAGTTATGAAGCACATAGCTTCAACTACCCTAAATTTGGGAATTTTTAGTAAAGACTCAACGGAGTCGACTCTAGGGAAGATTTGAACATGTTAAACCCTAATTTCAATCCCTACGAAGTTCGGACACCGTTTGGTCAAGTTTACTCAATTTTAAGTTGAGTCTATTATGTGCAATCGAACCCGTTATGATTATTTTGGTTATGAGCATTTAGTTGCCTTGACTTGATTTATTGTAGAGATTTACACCCTACTTGGTCGGTCGAGTTCGCTCTTGTCGAATTCGATCATTATTTGGTCTTTACGAGTAAACATCTACTTGAGCATTGCATTAAGTCCAGCTGGCACTATTTGGTTTGATTTTTATGTCCGGGTAGGGACGATGTATAGCCTTCACGAATTGAGAGATTCGTGCTCGCTATGGATCGCCGTGCACGGGACCTCACACACCCTCCATTGTAGGCCGCAATGGGAAGTAGCCCTTTGCCGTAACAATACGTGCCACCGTCGCTATTAGCCGGCGGAGTTCGGTATATCGATGCAAAGTCACGAGCATCGTAGTCACGATATTGGGTTAACAAACTATTTTGCAGGAGCTACGAAGCGGCCGTGCCTATATCATATCCTAATTGTATGATTTATTTCCTTGCACATACGTGAAAATGTGTTAAGTGCTATATGATGAACGTGAACTCTAATTGTGATAAATGCCATGTTATAACATGATCATGCATTGTAGTAACTTACTAAGTCTTTCGACTTACCCTATTTGTTTGTTTTGTTTCCTTAGATCCGAGCCGAGGAGACGGTCCGGGATAGACTCGCTTGTTTCAAGTTTGGTTGTTTGTATTCGCAAGGTTGCTCTTTTGGACTTTCGATGATTAGTCTTTTATTTTTGGAAAGGACGTTGGGAAGCAAGTCATGTAGACTTGGCTTGGGGTTTTTGTCGTTGTAGTAAACTTAACTATTTGACACTTGTAATCTTTTGGTATGCCGACTTATATGTCGAGCCTGTTTATATGTTATGGTTCGCTACAGTTTCTTCCGCTAAAGCTCGTTAAATTATTATTGTTGTTGTTGTCTCCGGCATGTTGTGGCCGTTGAGGTTATTATAAGCATGTGTTAATTCTTGTAGGAGTAGTTGTTGGGTTCCGGCTGTAACGTCGCCGAAGACTTGTTTATTTTTAGTTGCTTTTCCGGCCAAGTGTAGCCGAGTTGTTGTTCGTATGCGATGTTGCGCCACATGAATTTTATAATCCTACTTATGCATGCTTGTGTATCTTGACTATTTGGACGGCACGACTCGGGATCTCGCATTGGGGTCCGGGTTGGGTCGTCACAAGTACAATACACATATCAACACACACACATGCACACATCGCCTTTACCTTTTTTATGCAGAGCGCAGCATACCTGCATACACAACAACAACAACAACAACAACAACAAAAAGAATTTCTTTCTCGGAAGGACATGTGAAGTACACGTAGATCGCCAAAGTCTAGGTGTGCTGGGTTCAGACACTCACGCTGGAAGAGGTAGGTTCTATCCCCATGGTTATTTATTTCAGTTTGTAAAAAAAAAAAAAATATATATATATATATATATATATATATATATATATATACAGATTTGTAAATATTATTATTGTCTTGTAAATATTATTAATGGTTTGTTTTTCTATCTGTTTATATTTTGGCGTAAATAAGTATTTTTCTTGTTTAGTTAGTTTCTTTTTATAATAATGTAAATAATTGTTATTCTCTTTTTCCTTAAGTGTATTATTCTTGTTTATAAAGTAGTATAAAATAGTGTACATAAATAGTTTATTTTATTATTATTGTTGTATAGTTGAATAAATAGAAATCTTCTTTTATTTTCCCTTATATATATCTACAAATATTTTCTAGACTAAAATGTGTATATAATAAAATGAGCATATTGGCAAACCCAAAGTTCTAAAAGCCGCTAGGCGCCAGACCAGGGCCTAGCGCCAAGGCGGGGCCGAGAAATTAAGGTATAATTACCATTTCTCGATTTTTTAACGTAAATTTTAAAATACATCAAACACTTGCTACAAATTTTGAATTTTTGAAAATTTTGAAAATTCTTCTTTTTTTCATTTCATTAAACATATTGACTACACTTTGTAAATTGGTAAAATCAACTAAAATTAAAAATACGCACTCACAAAATAAGAAATCTTAATTTACGATATTTATAAGTTTCTGAATTTAAGGGTTGAAAATTAGCAAAAGCCCAAAACTTGGGGGAGAATTGTAATTTATACAACCTTCCTCACGTGTGTTTATCTACCTTTTTCCAAAATCTTGGAAAGAAAGACTCCCACTCCGAAGGCAACATTAATATCCTAAGTTAAGCTTCCTATTGCAGCCAGTAGCTCTTCCTTTAGCTTGACCCCGACAACTCATCTTCCTAACCAACTAGTAGCTCAATTGGAAAAGTCTTCGAGGTCGGCCTTCCTCCCCCACCTTTTTTCTTCTTTCCCTTCCTTTTTCCTCGAGCTGTCCCCAAAATCCCAATGCTCCAATTTTCCCCACTTTTCTCCTTCAACGAGCTAGATCTGAGAGAACGAAGATAGGATCGACGATATGGTAAGAGAATATATCATTCCTTGACTCCTCTCTTCTTTTTTCCTTTCTCAATTATCTTTTGTTTTCCTCCTTTCCCGCTCCCATGTTCGATCATCCTTCTCTCCACATTTTTTTCTTTTTCTTTTCTCATTTTATACTCCTCCGATACGCCAGTGTAACATCATCTAACAACTTGTAAAAATCGTAGTCAGCGCCTAGGGCAGCTGGTCCCCGATTTTTCTCTATTGGTGGATTTACAAGCATTTGAGTGCCACCTAGGATGATATATATTTAGAACACGCAAGCTGTAACACCAAGATTATCGTATCAAGTAATAAAGTTCAATGCAGTCGATCCCACGAGGATAGAGCTAGAAATAAATCCTAAGTACTAAAATTGGGCACACCTAATTTTATCTAAGCTAACGAAATTAGATTCAAAATAAAAATAAAATAAACAAAATAAATGCAAGAAAATAAACTAAATTAGCTGAAGCGGCGGCAACATCAAATCAAGGTTAAAAGAATAGGATTGTGATATTTCTAGTCTAGCCAATGTCTAATTTAACTCTCTCTATTTTTTCTTAACTCAAATTTTCGGTAGTCGGGTGCGTACTAATATTTTCTACGGGGCTACGTATAGAAAAACCTAGCTATCACTCATCCTTGCTACGGGCTCATATCCTCGCAACACATAGCCTAGGGGAGAAAATATGGTAGATCAAAAACCCAATGACTATCTACGGCATTCGACAATCGGTGTGCCTTAGAGACGTAAACAATTATCACGATTTTCGAATAATAGGAAGGGCTTTCGCTCGTATCCTATCATTCTAGGGTTCATTTAATGATTCATGACTTCATTAAAAGCATTAAACATACAATGATAATAACCAAAATATTTGAGTAATACATCAAATAGAGAGAAATTAAATTAAAACATCACATTCAACATAGATAATAATCACAATCCAAGAATATATTTAGCTCATCATCAAGGTATCAAAATAAATGCAAAGTTTCTCCAAAAATTACAACATTAAAATAAATAAAGAGGTGGAAGAATTAAACCAATTAATGTTGCAAATCTTGGTTGACTTCACATAATCTTGCTCCCTTGACCCTTGATTTGATGCTTCAAGCCTTCAAAATGGAAGCATTTTTAATTTTGATGGAGTGATGGAGAGTGGATGAAATGGAATTGGGGAGAGTTTTAGGGCTAATGCCCTTTCTGTTCTTCATCAGATCACCTCACGAATTTTCTTGCTCTCTGAATCTCTCTCAAAGGCTGCTAGGGATTAGGGGTAATTTAGGAAGTCTAGGAATTAATTGAGGGCAAAGGGCAAGAAAAGGGACCTGGGTTTAGGGTCGTGGTCGGAGGAGAGTTCGCGGGTCAAAGCCGGGCTAGATGGGCTGGGGATGTGAGATAAAGCGGGCGGAAAGGAGGGCGATGGAGCGAGATGGGCGGCAAGACGCGGCCGAATCCGGAAGGTGTGTGGCCGCGGGATAATGCGACAACGCATTAATGAAGGAAAGGGCCGGCCGCGCCCTCCAACTTTCATACATTGCTCCGGTGCCCCTTCCTTCCCGACTTGGCCGAAGGTCCCACCGACAGTCCCTCGGTTAGTCGTTACTGTTAGCCCTTTGAAATACTTGACGAAACTTAACAAAGAAGCCACAAAACTTAACATTAATGCCCAATTGCCCGATTTGCATGAATTGAGCCATAAAACCTTGAATATGCTTGAGATACCTACATGAAGCACAAAATACATAAAAATAGAATCTCAAATGCAATAAATCATTAACCAAAGCTCAAAATAATCAATAAAATTCCGAAAAATTTATGAAAATAATAGAAAATTAAAAGCTTATCAAAGCCCCCCGAAAAAGTGAGTTAGGTGCCTAACCGCTTCCCAACTCGTAACTTAGCCCCCGAACCCACATTTTTGGTGATTTTTGGTTTTGCTCAATTTATCATCTTAAATAGAGGTGGTGACGTTGTATATATATTTTTAGAGTCCATAACAAGGCCAACGTATTCCACGTGCTTAAGTTTTGAAACCACTCGTTTTTACGTAGCGAGGCTGGGGTCGAAACAAGGTTTTCACAGTGACGACTCTGCTGGGAAAATTTGTTTTTTTAACAAAAAGATGGCTAGACTCATTTTTTATGGGGTTTGCTAATATACTTTTTTTATTGTTGATATTCTTTGGTTTTTTAGGAAAATCATTTTCGTTCTTCAAAAAAAAATCAAAAACAAAACAAAATTGTGTTTCTTTAGTACAGTTTCTTTCTGTGTATATATATTGAAATTTTTGTATTGTTTTTCTTTGCTGCTCCTCACACTTTTGCAGGGAGCTGAAGTAAAAGAGAAAATTTGATTATTTTTTATAGAGGGATTAGGACAATTTGTAATTAATAAGAATATATAGTTTTCCTAACTTATTTACTTATTCTTTGTTTTGCTAAGAAGGCCGTCCCTAGATGCATAATCATTTCATCCCATTTCAGGGATTGCAAAAAAAAAATTCAAAAATTCATGTGTAATACTCCCCTGTCCCTAAATTATCATCATAGTTGACTTGGTGCACGGATTAAGAAAAAACAATTGACTTCATTATTTATATTGATTTAATGTGTAGTTTCCTATAAAGCTCATGTGTATGTAGCTCATAATTAAAGTAAGGTGAAAAAGTAAGGATAAAATGATAAAAGTGATGTTCTAAAAAGGTAATCTTTAAATTGGACAATTATTTTGGGACATACGAAAAATGAAAGGAGGACGATAATTTCGGGACGGAGGGAGTACTTTGTTTTCTTTTAAATTAAATAATTATTTGGTCCCTGAACTATCACAATACTATGTTTTTGGTTCATGTACTTTTTTTAAAATATGTTTGGTCTCTCAATTCAATTTTTTTGGTCAATTTCCCCTTCCTACCGTTACGTTACTAAAAAAATTAACATTTGCTAACTTTTCAAAATATTCAAACTATATATAGGGAGTTAATGTACTTAGTCATAGAACTGCTGCTCTTTTTCTTCATTCTGAATGCATTTCCCTAAATTGCGTTTCCCACCATAAATATCGACCTCCAATTTCGCTTCTGTCCTCCCAATATTCTCTCTCTCCCTGTCCACCTTCTGCCACTTACTAGGATTTTAACACCGTTGGTGCTCTCTTTTTTCTTTTCAAAACGGTAATGGAGCTCCAAATTTTCTTCAATTTCTATTACCGAAGCATTGATGCCCTAGATTGTCTAAATTGACCCTTCTGAGAGTTGGATGTCGGAGCCCCTGGGTGTAGGAACCATGAATTGTGCGCATTCGGAGCCCCGACCAATTCTCGGACCGTTAGGGAACAAGGCAAGATCGGTGGCAGAGTTGCGTAAGCCGATTTCAAAGCCTAAGACAAAAGTGGAGAAGCCAGAGGAAGTCAGCGCAGGTGCTAAAGGCAAGAAAGCTCTATCTTCCATCGTCGTTATTAATTCGCTTCCGCGGTCTAATTCTGTTTCTACGCCGTCAATTATGAGGCAGCGGGACCAGAAGGTGTTGAATGCCAACTTGTCGTTGAATGTGTCTTGTTCGTCGGATGCCTCGTCCGACTCCTCGCATAGTCATGTGTCTAGCGGAATGATTAATCGACGGAATATGACGTCAACTACAGCCACTGTAAGGAGGAAGCAATGTCGTTCGAGAAGTGGAAGACTTGAGAATGTTGCTACTGAGTCTGATTGTTCATCGGAGGCTTCAACTGATGCTTCATTGGTGCGGAAGAGATGTGGTTGGGTGACTCCTAACACAGGTTTGCTCTACTTTCTTAGCCTCGAAATCTTTAGCATGTTTTGTACTGGAGATAATATGTATGTGAGTGTGTAGATTGCTTCGGTGCCACGAAAAGAGCTAAATTCGTGCTTGTTATTATGATGCCTTTGTTATAATATTACAATGTAGGAATCCAAAACTTGTGTGAAGATTCTCGATTCAACCCTTCTTGTGAAAATAGTATATTAACTCTCTATAGTTTGAACATTTTGAAAAGTTAGCCAATGTTAATTTTTTTAGTAACGGTAACAGTAGAAAGGGGGAATTGATAAAAAATATCGAATTGAGGGACTAAACACATTTCAAAAAAAGTACAAGGATCAAACGCATAGTATTTGGATAGTTCAGGGACCAAATAATTATTTAATCCTTTTCTTTTCCTTTTTAAAAACCGAGGAAAAATTTGTTTCTTTTCCAAAGCAAACAAAAAATTTGTTTTTGAATTCAAAAGAAATTCATTTTTTTCTCAAAGCAAACACAAAAAATTAGTTTTTTTAATTCATAAGAAATTCATTTTCTCAAAGCAAACAAAAATTTTGTTTTTTTCGAAGCAAACAAAAATCTCTCTTCTTTCAAGTTCAAAAAAAAAAAATCTCAAAGTAAAAAAAAATTGTTAAAAAAATCCAGAAAAAAATTCATTTGCTAGAGTTGAACTACGATGACCTGAACCTCTTATTAAGGAATATAGGCAGCTTTTGGGTTCAGTTTAATGTTTTGGTTTACTCTTCAAAAAAAAAAAAAGAGTGTTTTCCAAAAAAAAAAAATGTTTTCAAATAACTCATTTACAATACATTGTGCACTTAGTTTACATTTTCTTTCAAAATTTTGTTTTATTTATAGATGACTCACACATGTGCACACACGTAGAGATTAACGAATATTAAGCAAATACATGTATGTCTTGCTAGGACACACCTTGACATGTCGATTTTTTTATCTATATTTTGAAATTCCCAATTAATCATCCTATGTGCACGAAGCAAAAAAAAAAGAAGAAGAAGAAGAGAATTTGTTGTTAGAAAGAGATCATTGGCCAAAAATAAGCAAAATGATCACAAAAAAAAAGAGGAGATCACCCCTTGAAAAAATATATTCAATGTGATCATTGGCCAACAAAAAAATATGTGCACTTGGATCGATCGTGAATTTTGTGATATTTTTCTAGATCGTTTGAATGGTCGATCCCGGAAAGAATATAGACCCTTCGCCCGAAATTTGTCCAATCTTGGATAGTCGAAATACAGGTGGAAAATGTTGTTCCTATATTTTGGAGAAGAAATCCACTAGTCCAGGACTTAACCCAGACTGTCAAAACAAGCTAGGCTTGTCTGACCAAAACATAGGGTGTTTTCGGTGTGTTTGCTTTATGTTTTTCAAAACACGTAAAGACAAGACAAAAACCCTTCACCATTATCCTCAATCTCCAAATTCCTCTTCCCTCTTAACCTTTCACAAATTCATCCTTAGTCGATTAGTGCATCATTCACTCTCGATTTCAAAAACCAATTTCAGTGAGTCTTACTTCGAGATGTCGAGGTCTACCACTTAAAAAAAAACTGATAGGGAGTCTTGTCTTGCTAACTTACTCCTTCACATCTTCAAAAATAATTTGGTCGGCCTACACTCTTCCAATAAACTAGGTGACCCAAGGAGCATGAGCAACAATTCAACAATTCAAGTCTGGGAGCTTTCAAACAACATGGGTGTCCTTTTTTTTTTGTCATAATCACCCATTTTTTGTGCCTACAGCCCAATCCTCTTAGAGTATGTTCATAAATCATTTTTTTTCAAATCCACATTCTTTCAAGCCAAGTCCTCAAATTGGGGCTTTCAAAATTCTTTCTACACACCCTAGTCAAGTAAATTATTGCTTGACTTTTGTCGAGTCTTTTTTGATCTATGAGCATCGTCTATCTCCAAGTATCCCTTGTTTGTCAATCTTCCCAAAAATGGTGAATTGACTCTTTTAAAAAACATGATAAATTTACACGAGTTGATGATGAATCATTTCGAAGACATGGAGCCACAAATCATTAACACATAAAATTCAAAGCAAGTAATTCGTCTTGGCAAAGATCACCTTTGACCCATTGCGGCCGAGCTGTTAGTAGCACACTGGGCTTACCACCATACACCAACACTCTCTCAAACCCTAGCTTTGTCCAAAGCCCAATTCACGCCAAAACCCTTTCATATTACAAATCTTGGTCAAGAACCCGTCATATACCGAACCATATCCAAAAGCCTTGCCCATAAACACAATTCACACCAAACCTTTTACAAATTCTAAAGCCCAAACCTTTCCAAAATCTCAAGTTTTACTTCTTCAAATAATCTGATTTGCACCCAAATCAAATCCCAAGCTTCTTTTGAAAGACCCCGTTTAAAACCTAGACCTTCCTACATCCACCAAATAATCATCCCCATGATCCAACTTCCCAAAACTGGGGCCGTCCCTTTACTCCAAAAAGAGAGATGACATTCTGTTGTTTCTCATTTGTATCTTGATTTACATATGCTCATACATTACATTAGGCTCTATACTTAGTGGATAATTGGGCTGCGTATCAATTAGCGTGGCAACTGTGTATAGAACTTTGCCATAGAATAGTTTTTATAGGCTTCACAGGTTCAGTGGAAGACTTCAGCAAAGCTTCACCGGAAGACCTCATTTAGCATCCAGCGGCAGACCTTGTCTGCACCTACTCAAGCATGACGTGCTATCAAGTTGTAGTGGATTAATTAAATTCGAACTTTATCAGTTTTAATTTGAATTAAAACAATCTTCTATCAACTCTTGACTTCTCAGACACGTCTGTCCAGCTTTCCGAAAAGTGAAGACTTTCGCCTCCTGAACAGTGACAGAGCAGGTGAACAAAATGACACTTACAGATTGTACCAACTATTACAGGTTCGCAACTCTGATTGCTCACCTACCAGTTGCTGCAACAACTCTGCACCACTTCCTGCTCAGAATCAGTGAAGACGTAATCAACAAAGACAGCTCCATGCATTTAATGCATTCAACCTAATAGAGTTGTTACTTTTCGTCTTCTCCAAACGGTCTCAAGAATGCCCACTATAAATACTGCCATTAAAAACTGAAGAAAACAATGCTCTGAATTTCTCCAACAACTTCAAGTCTTATATACTCAATGCATTCAAGAGATCGTAAACTGATCAACGAAGTCCTCAACAATAACAAGAAGATCTGCATCAACACTTTATCTTTTGCTTCTTATTGTTGTTTCCTTAACTATTCTTCTGCACCATTGAATATTCTGTTTGTCCAGATATTCAATTCCCAACCCCAAACACAAGTCAAATATTTTGTACACGATCCATTGGAATTCTTTGTAATAGAACTAGTGGAAAACATAATGCACATTTAAATCCAAGGTTGACTGCCTTGGTGGTGGACGTAGCACTCTTTATAGTGCGAACCATCTCATAATACCTGTGTTCTTTCATTCTGTTGCTTACTGTTTTAAACTGTTTCATATTTATTTTACTTATCACTTCAAACAGCAGACTTGAGTATTCAGTAAAGTCTACTGGTAGTGCTTCACCGGCAGACGTGAACTGTCTTCCTTACAAGACTTCCGCTACTTCAATCTTTTCAATAGATTGTAAGTGCTTATTTTAGGAATTAATACAAAAAGTTTTAAGTGTCTAATAAGCTATTCAACCCCCCCCCCTTCTAGCTTATTATTGTGCCTTTGGGACTAACAATTGATATCAAAGCTGAACTCTTCGAAAACTAGTTTTTCCAAGATTAAAATCTTGAGAGTCACGATCCAATGACACAAACAAACTATAGGCTACCTACATCAAATGCGAACCACGTCCTAATATTGGATGAAGGTCATTTTGATGTTTGGAAGGATAAGGTAATGTGTTTTATGAATTCTATTGATAACATGTTGTGGAAATGCGTAGTAGCAGGACGACATGTACCAATGAAGGCTAATCTTCTAGCATCCATCACGGGAAATCCTGCTGAAGCACCCAAAGAAGAATCTGAATGGACAGAGGACGATAGACAACTAGTAGAACTAGACAGTAAAGCCATTAACATCATAACTAGCTCACTAGACACCAACACTTACCAACAAGTGATTCAGTGTACTACTGCAAAAGAAATGTGGGAAGCTCTTATCGAATACTTGGAAGGAGACCAAGACACAAGAGATAACAGAAAGTATACCTTCATCCAGCAGTTCGACTCCTTTAAGAAGGATCCCAAGGAGACTTTGAGACAAGCATACGATCACTTCAGTGAGGTAATAAATAGTTGCTTCTCTCTCGGTAAAACTTATGACAAAAAGGAAATGAATATGAGATTTCTAGGCTCTCTAGGTAGTCTGTGGCAAGTTAAGACCACTGCCATGAAAGAATCTAAAAACTTAAACGAAATGACTTTCCGCAGTCTTTACGCAAGTTTAAAGGTTTACGAGCTCGAAGTGAATCAAGCTCTAGAGCAGGACAAACAGTTCAGAACTGTGTCCTTGCCTGCCATGGTAAAAGAAGAAACCGCAGTTGAAAACAAACCTTCTACTTCCTCCAGTGAAAACGATTTTCTTTCTGATGAACAATTTGCTATGTTTGTAAAACGTTTCAAAAAGTTTGCAAAATATGGAAGGAATGACACACACCAGCAGCCTTTTAAAAAATCTACTGAAAGCTCATCTAACGAAGAGCTTGTGTGTTATAATTGTAGAAAACCTGGTCACTTCGCCTCTAAATGTCCAAAGCCAAAATTTGAAGCATACCGAAAGCCTCCGTATAAGAAATTTCAAAAACATAAAGGTATGCTGGCTGAGGACATTGAAGAAAAATAGGTTGCTACATGGTTTGAGACGGATTCAGAAGAGGAAGAGGACGATTGTGAGCAAGCTAACATATGCTTAATAGCTCATGATTCAGGCCCTACCTATGACTCTGAACATGAAGTCGAAATCTCACCTAGTCCCGTTGTTAAAGATGAGATCAACTGTGAAAACTTTAGTAAGGAAGAACTGCTCAAGGATAATTAAGAAATGCTTGAAGAGTTCAATTCCTTTATAGTGACCTATGTAAAGGTCGTTAAGAACTATGAGAAGCTTGCAGATGAGAAATCTCTGCTGGCAGCTGAGATTCAAACTCTCAATAGCTGTCAACAGGAAAGTATTAAGCTAAAAGGAGAAAACAAATTCCTTTGTGACAAAGTTGATTGTCTTACTGAGCACATCAAAGGGCTTGACCTGGAGAAGATTGCCTTGCAAAAGGCAATCGACCTCTGGAACAGCTCAAAGGAAACCTTTGAAGGAATCCTTTCTAGCCAAAAGCCTAATGGAGATAAATATGGCTTAGGCTATAATGATGAGCCCAGTTCTACAACTCTTCCGTCACGAAGAAAGGTGAAACCTCCGAGACTGCTTATGAGACTTCCTTCTCAAAACAGACTTTCGGAAACAAGGGTAAACATGGACTTGGTTATACAAGTGTACCATATGTTTACCCCAAGGCTCAGAAAGGAAAATCCAAAGTAACTGCTTCTAATGAGAAACTTGAGAAAGGAACGGTAGAGAAACCAAAGTCTACCGACAACGGCTATGCCAAGGCAAAGTCTGCGAGCGGTAGACCTACGAAATCTCTACTGGTTCCTGTCAAGCTTGTCTATGAGATGGGCAAGGCACCTAAATCTGTTGACAGTAAACTTAAAGGTATTCTACCAAATCCTCCTAAAATAGTTAACAACAGACCAGCCAAGACTAAGTCTGCTTGTAACTAAACAAGGAAGGTTCTAAATAAACCAATTAAGTCTACCGTCAACAAGCTAGCTGAACCCAAGACTGCTATTAAGAACAAGGAAAATCACAAGCACTCTACAGCTAAAGCTACTCACGGTCCTCCATGGAACTTTCATCTTTGTCATTCTTGAAATTGTTTAGGCCATCTGGCCCCAGAATGTCTGCTAAGGTTCACACCAAAATCTGAGAGACCTAGTTCTCTCAAGGTTAGGTAGGTATGGGTCCCAAAAGGTTGCTAATCCTCAGGACCCAAAAGAAAATAAAGGGGACCTTATTTCTTTGATCTTTTTCAGGTCTGCTTCATGGCTATAGATTCAGCAGATAAAGACATCTAGTACCTTGATAGTGGTTGTTCAAGACATATGACAGGGAACAGAAGTCTACTCTCATATATAGTTGAAGCCAAAGGTCCTATGGTGATTTTCGATGACAATGCAAGAGGGAAAACAATTGGGTATGGCTTAATCACTAAAGGAAGTATCTCCATCAACAAAGTTTCTATAGTGAACGGCTTAAAGCATAATCTTCTGAGCATATCCCAATCCTGCGACAAAGGACTAATCTGCCAATTCTCCTCCAACCAATGTCTCAAAGATCCTGAATCCTGCTCAACGTTACTGACCGGCAATAGACAAAGAAACGTCTATGTCGTGGACTTAAACCTTCTAGGAAGATCCTCCAGCCTTTGCCTAGTTGCTAACAACATTCGTGACAACAGTTGGCTTTGGCACAAGCGTCTCAATCACCTCAACTTCAAATACCTCTCCAAGCTCTCCAAAGATGGGCTTGTCAAAGGTCTACCAACGGTGTCTGCCGACCATGACAGAAGTTGCAAAGCTTGCCAATTAGGAAAACTTTCCAAGTCTTCCTTCAAAACAAAGTCGGTCATGTTAACGACCAGACCTCTTCAACTTCTGCATATGGATCTCTTTGGACCAATCACTACAGTCAGTATCTTTGGAGACAAGTATACACTTGTAGTAGTTGATGACTACTTGAGGTTCACCTGGATCAAAACAATGACGTCAAAAGATGAAACATATGATCTGGTCATCGCTCTTTTCAAAAGACTTCAAACTCAAAAGCTTGAAGACATTAGTGACATCATATCAGACAACGACACCAAATTCAAGAACAACGGTGTTGAAAGATATTGTGATGACCACGGGATCGGCCACAACTTCTCTACTGCCGAAACTCCTCAACAAAATGGTGTAGCTGAACAGAAGAACAGAACACTCATTGAAGCAACAAGAACTATACTAGCAGAAGTAAGACTTCCGAAGTACTTCTGGGCAGAAGCTGTCAACTTTGCATGTTTTGCCCAGAATAGATCCCTGGTAAACATATTTCATAACAAAACTCCATATGAAATATGGAGAGGAAGAGCCCTAAACATAGGATTTTTCAAAATCTTCGGCTGTAAATGTTTTATTCTATATAATGGAAAGGAATATAGAGGTAAATTTGATTCAAAATCAGACAAAGGAGTTTTTCTGGGCTATTCCAAACATTCAAAAGCATTTCGCATACTTAACAAAACTTCTTTGAAAATCTTAGAATCTGTGCATGTTACTTTTGATGAATATGATTTATTAGACCCTCGAAAGGCTCTGAATGTTGCTGATGATTCTGATGATGTTGGGACAGGTACATATACAGCTTCTACTTCTACTCCACCTCAGAATCCTCCAACTGCAGACCCTTCCCTACACCGACAGACTTCAACTCGCTGGTACCAGTTCCAACCCTTCTGTTGACCCTGAACCCATCTCTTCTGTTCTACCCTAAACACCTTTACAGATCACTCACCCTTCTTGGTCACCAGAAAATGAAGGTATTGAAGATCCTATCTCTTCAGAACCTGATTTTGGTGAATTTCCTTCTCTACCTACTCCAGATTCGTTAAGGGAAGAATTCACCAGAAGTGATCTTCCTCCGGTTGTTATTGAAACAAGAGATCACCCCATCTCTCAACTACGGCACTATCATCTACAACGAGCTGCGCAACTATGTTGCAAAAGTGAAGGAGAGCCCCAATTACAAAAGGCCATTTGTCCGTCTCATCAACACCCTTCTACGGGATACGGTTGAGATTAACTCTATCGTTAAAGAGGATGAACTCATCTCTGTGGCCAAAGACAAGCAGATGACAACCACCTTCTTCAAGAAATACATGGATTACGAGAACAAGAGAAGGCAGCAACGAGGGCTACCCAACATCTCTCTTGACAAAGTTTCCAAGCCTTTACCAATGGTTGCCACGCGTTTTGACATGGACGCGCATGATGCTGCAAGCAAAGGATATCGTTCTGCAGCAGCCAAATGGGGACAAGGAGACCCAACCATTGCTCGCGACATTCTATGCGAAGCCAAGGATCTGTCTGCAGAGTCTGAGTGACTGCTGAAGCAGAAGGAAACAACTGAGGCCAAGAAGGCAAGGCCAGAAGAAGAAGCTGAAAGAACTCAGACCAAATGGATACGGCAAGAACTGAAGGCCGACAGACGTGACAAGTTTGCTGGCAGCTCCTCTACTGCTGGTGGTAAGTCTTCATCACCCCAACCATCTCAACCTGAACCACCGACCTCCACTCCCCAGCCATCCCCGAAACCCAAACGTAAACCTTCTTCCAACCAACCCTCACCTTTACCCAAGCCTAAGCGTAGACGCCTACATAAAGGTATTCCGACCCAGCCACCAGCAGACCCTGCTCCCTCTGTCGATGAAGTAACTGAACCTACTATTCAGCTGCTAAGGCAGAAAAGGAAATCTGCTGGCACCCAACCTTCTACCGCTTCACAACCCATTATAACGTGATCTGAGTTAAAGAAAAAATTTATTTGCTAATTCACACAAAATCATCAAAATACAATTACTAAGTAGGGTCCATAACTCACCAATCCGGTGATACTCGGCGATAGGGTGAACATTAGATCCCGACTCTCTTTTTGTTCATTAGAGTCGTCATAGTGTCTTTTTCCTTCAATTTTCTCTTCAATTGAGTCTTACTAGGGTTGTCCCCCATCTATATTTCTAAAACATATCAATTCTTTCTGGGGTTGTTCCTCATTCATTTCTTTCTAGGGCTGTCCCCCATTCATTTTTGCAAAACTCGTCAATCAAGTCTTCCAGGGGCTTTCCCGTCCTATCTCACAAAATTGATCGAGTCGTTCTGGGCTTCTCCCACTGAACTCGTGAAGTTTTGTCTATAGAGTCTCCCATTATTCTTAGAGACAACTGTCCTTTCCATCTCACCCAAGGGCACAACAAGGGGATACACCCACTTATCTTAAAAGTTGTGATCCTTCTCCAACAACAATTAGCAGGTTATCTTTGCATGCATTGAAAGACATGCTCCATGTGGGAAAAAAATAGAAGCTCGCTAGGTTGAAAATCCGCTTGGACGGCATAGACAAAAGTTAGAGCAGCAAAAAGAAAAAAATGAGCTCACTTGGTTGAAAACCCGCAAGGGCAACCTAGGAAAAAGTTAAAGCACAAAAAAAGGTCCTTTTCGAGGCATCGATTAGCAGGATTCACCGATCTTGTGATTCAAACATTTTCTTGAATGATGTACTAGTCAAATGACCTTAAAATCAAAGTGTCTCCCACATTCATTCAAAATCGCCATCAGGCCTCATACTCATAACCCTTCAAAGCAAGCCAAAAGCCGTATCTTAATCTCGCATATCATATTTCCATCCCCTGACCTGTCTTGTCTTAACATGTTTAAGAAACAACATGTACACGTTCATTAGAGAGTCCATTTTTCAAAAAAAAAAAAAATTCCATTAGCATGTCAATATAGCTTGCATCCTTTCATTGCATTATCAAGTGTCTGCCGCATCAGCCCATGCATGAAACATATCTTTCGCCAGCACCCTCCAGGGACTGTCGACACCGATCTTCATCAAGAGTTGCTGAAACTGCGAAACAAAGTGTCGCCGATGGCTCTGCAATTAATCCATATTAATAGCTCTTTTTCAGTTCTCGCCTGAGGCTAGCTAAAGCACTTCTAGCAACCTCGTCATCCTATACAAACAATACATCCTTCCAACATCTGTAAGGGATATATTGCCAAGGGATACTTTCCAAGCATTCTCAGTAGCGTCACCAATGGCTCTGCAATCCAAATCATCAACGACACTCCTCAACGAGTATCATAGACACATCAATCCTATTGACGAGGGCGCACCATCAAACATGCCGACGATGGCGCATCAGTCAATCCTGCTGAAGATGCCACATCTCATCAAATCTACCGACGATGGCACATACCTCAAACATGCCGACAAGGGCGCATCATCAATATTGCCGACAATGGCACACCATCAATCTTACCGACGATGGCAAACCAGTTAATTGTGCCAGCGATGGCACATGTATCAAACATGTCGATGAGGGCGCATCATCAAATATTGTCGATGATGGCACACCATCAATCCTGCCGACGACGACACATCAATCCAACCTGTCGAAGATGGAACATTAATCTTGCCGAAGATGGCACATCATTGAAGCATCGTCAATGAAATATCAGAAGATATAGCTACTGTGTATCCTTAAAGTTGCATTTGGCTTTTATCGTGTTTACTAGGTCAACTCCTAGGAACATAGACTTTCACCATCGTGTTTACTAGGTCAAATCCTAGAAACATAGACTTCCATCATCGAGGAGCATAGATTCCCGGCTTTGGCTGAGCTACGATTGAGTTTTATTCCTTTTATAAGGATATGTAGGCAACCTATTTCGATAGGTCCGACCGTCACAAAATATTTCCCATCCAAAATGTTTTCATCACACTCGACTTTGGCTGAACTACGATTCGGTCTAATTTCTTTTTATAAGGATACATAAGAAGTCTATTTTGATTGGCCTGACCGTCACAAAATATTTCCCATCCCAAATATTTTCATCACACTCGACTTTGGCCGAACTACGATTTGGGTTGATTCCTTTTATAAGGATACGTAGGCAACCTATTTCAGTAGGTCCGACCGTCACTTCACAAAATGATTTCCATCGCATCACAAAGCGATTTGCATCGCAAAATGTTTTCAGCCTAAAATTTTCCCCCCAACTGTGCTTGTCCCAAAATTGGGAGTCTATTATTATCAACGACGTTCATTTACTTGTAAACTCCCTTGTTGAGGGGCTCTGCAGACATCCCAATTTCGTGCCCTTATATTTCAATGTCCTATAAAATATAATTACAAATGAAATGGACTAACAGACGTTACTTCCGTTACATTTCAGGGGAGCAAGGACGTTAATGGAAACTTGCCAAGGTTCAAAGGGGGTAAACATGACAGAACAACGGCCAAAGTGTAACAAAAATCAAAGGGAAATCAAGTTGGGTTGCCATGCCTTGGAAGCCCGGTGATGCGCCCTCCTGCCTTATTTTGTCTCCAGTTTACTGTCATGCATACGTCCCATTTCACACCATTTTTGCATAAAGCGGCTGTGTTCTTCACTAGCTCCTCCGGTTGCCCTTTGCTCCACCACACATGGCGTACATGCAAGGCCCCAAGGCCTCCCTCTCTTCCTATAAATAGCAGGCCTCCCCTTCTCATTTTCACACACCAAAACAACACACTTAAGTTTTAGCAAGGTTACTCTACTGGTCTCTCAAGTTCTCTCTCTCCCTTAGGCTGCCCAGTCCTAAGCTCCCACAAACCATGCAAGCAACACACACATACCCAGACTCACACACACAGACAACACATACACACACAACCCATCAAGCACAATACACACATCAACACACACACACACACACATCAAACAACACACACATACACACATCGCCTTTGCCTTTTTTAGGCAGAGCGCAGCTTGCCCGCATACACACACAACAACAACAACAACAACAACAACATCAACAACAACAAAAAATAATTCCTTTCCCAGAAGGACAGGGGAAGCACACGTAGATCGCTTAAGCCTAGGCATACCGGGTTCAGACACTCATGCTCCAAGAGGTAGGTTTTATCCCCGTAGTTATTTGTTTCAGTTTGTAAATAGAAATGTGTGTGTGTGTGTATATATATATATATATATATATATATATATATATATATATATATATATACCACAGATCTGCAAATATTATTATTGTCTTGTAAATATTATTAATGGTTTGTGTTAAGAATGGTTTTGTATCTCCCATGTTAAACCTCTCTAAGACCTTCTCAACATAGCCAGCTTGAGACAGCCACAATCTTCTAGATTTTTCAGTCTCGACGAATCTCCATACCAAGAATCTTCTTGGTAGCCCCCAAATCCTTCATGTCAAATTCTTTGCTTAACAAGGTCTTTAATTTCTTGATCTCATTACCACTTCTACTAGCAATAAGCATATTATCCACATAAAATAACAGAAAAATAATAGAGCCATCATCAAGGCTTCTCAGATACACACAACAATCATACTCACACCTCAAATAACTAATACTAACCATATAAGTGTCAAACTTGTGTACCACTGTCACAGAGACTGCTTTAGCCCATAAAGTGACTTCTTCAGTTTACAAACTAAATGCTCCTATCCAGGATGACTGAACCCATGCTGCTGCTCCATGAAGATATGTTCTTCTAATTCACCGTGTAGAAAAGCAGTCTTCACATCCATTTGCCCCAACAGCATAACATAGTGTGGTACAAGGCCTAACATAATTTTGATCAAAGTGTGTCTCAAGATAGGCGAAAAAATCTCATTATAATCTATCCCTTGTTACTGCGAGTACCCCTTTGCCACTAACCGTGCCTTGAACTTTTCCCCCTCTTTTTCTGATGTTTTGCTTCCTTTTGCTTGAATACCTATTTACAACCAATTGTCCGCTTCCCCTTGGGAAGTTCCACCAGCCCCCATGTGCTATTCTTGTGAAGTGATTCCATCTTTTCAGCCATAGCAGTTACCCACTTATCTTTTTCTGAACTTTTTATTGCCTCCTGATAGGTATTTGGATCTCCACCACTAAGAACAAGAGCATATGAAACCAAATCTTCAAAATCATACCTGAAAGGTAGTGGTCTAATTTTTCTCTTGGGTCTTCCACTTGAAGGATTTTCTTTTTCAATTTCTTGTGTAGTTACCTCCGGATCAGGAAGAGTGCGATCCAAATCGACCATCGGTAGCTCCACCTCAATAACATGTTCATTACCCCTTTCGTTTTCTAGCACTTGTTTCTCCTTTTCTTCACGAGTACATTGTAACTTAGCTTTCTCATCGAAAACCATATCCCTTGCTGATCACCACCCTGTTTGACTTGGGGTCCCAAAGTCTATAACCCTTTACCCCTTTTGCAAAACCGAGAAAGATACACTGTTTGGACTTTCGGTCAAGCTTCGATCTTTCTTCACTAGGTATATGCACATAGGATAGACTCTCAAACACTCAAATATCATAATAGTCTACCTCAGAACCCGTCCATACCTCTTCTGGAACCTTGCAATCTAGTGCTGCTCTTGGTGATCTATTTATTAAGAAACAAGTCATACTCACTGCATCTGCCTAAAACTTCTTTGCTAACCCTGCATTTAATCGTAGACATTGTGCCCTTTTCGCAATAGATCGGTTCAACCTTTCTGCCACACCATTTTGTTGTGGTGTCCTGCTTACTGTTTAATGGCTTTTGATTCCATGCTTCGCGCAAAACTTCTTGAACCTCTTATATGTGTACTATGTACCATTGTCACTTCTCAAACATTTAACTTTTCTGCCTGTTTGATTTTCCACTTCAGCCTTTCACAATTTGAACTTCTCAAAAGTTTCATTCTTGTGCTTCATGAAGTAAACCCAAACCTTCTTCGAAAAGTCATCAATAAATGTCACGAAGTACAAATGTCCACCCTTGATGATGTTTTCATTGGTCCTAAACATCAATATGTATGTAGTCAAGGATTCCCTATGTTGTGTGTTTAATCGTCTTGAATTGCACTTTGTTTTGCTTTCCAAGAACATAGTACTTACAGAAATCAAATTTGCAAGTTTTAACACCCTTCAACAGTTTCCTCTTATAAAGCTTCTGCATACCCCTTTCCCCCATGTGGCCTAGTCTCATGTGCCAAAGAGTAGTAGCCTCATCTGCTTCAGGTTCAGACTCTACAGAACTAGCTCCACCTACAACAGTGTTATCGAGCAATCTATAGATGTTTTTAGATCCTCTCTCATCCTTCATCACCACCAATGCATCCTTACAAACTCTCATCATACCATCTTTAGATCTATAAATACAGCCATTACCGCTTAAAGCACCCAATGAGATTAGATTTTTGGAGACTTCTGGTACATGTCTAACATCACACAACGTTCTAACCACACCATCAAACATTTTAATTCTAATAGTACCTATGCCAGCAATTTTTACAAGATGCACCATTACTCATAGTAACTACACTAGAATTAACTGACTTCAAGTGTCAAACCAATCACGATTGGACGTTATATGAAACTAGGGGTGAGCAGGGCCCGTCAATGCCCATCAAGCCCGTTAAAGCCCGTCAGTGCCCAGCCCATGGAGCCCGTGCCCATGGGCTATACATAGTACTGGGCTTTAGATGAGTCAAATGCCCGCGGTCTCGGGCTCTACTGGGCCTTCAGCTGCTCCCTGCCCGTTATGCCCGGCCCGGTCCGTCCTCTTCTATGATAACTTTTTTTAAAAAAAATTAATTATAGATCTTTGACCAAATCCTATATATTTAATTTATGTGTAATTGTGTATTCTACTATTACTATATTTATATGTTATAAGTTATAAATTATAATATATAAATATAGTAATAGTATAATACACTTAAACTAATAAAGCTATTACTAAAAATAAAAGCCTAAAAGTCAAACCCCATTATTTTAATAATTAATTACTCAACCATCTAGACATTTATTAATATTCTATTCTCAATCTCATCACATGCAAGATTAAAATTTGACATTAGTATTAAATATAGTATTAGTAAGGTGTGGCAATTGTCTTCTTCATCTTCTTGGAAAACAGTGACGTTCCGACTTTCAAATCCTGCCCAACGACGCTCTCGACTCACACATCCAACGCCTTCTTCATCTTTTTCGATCCTTTATTGCCTCTCTCAAGTTCGTTACTTCGTCTTCATCATCTTCGTTCAGTTCACACTTCATCGAGTCGTCGCTTCCATTTTGTGTTTTGTCTTGAATGAGAAAACAGTAAAATTATTTAAAAACATAAACAAATGGGCTGAAGCCCGTGCCTGCCCGTGCCCGCCCAATGCCCGTCTGAAGCCCGTCCACTAATGCCCGTGGGCTGATCAGTAGTACTGGGCTTTTAAATATAATGCCCGCTGCTTGATGGGCCCATACTGGGCATTGCCAATGCCCGCGGGCTTAGGGCCCGTGCACACCCCTATATGAAACGAACATGCTAATTCCAAAATCCAAAAATCTGCGGAGTGATCTACTGTTGATGAAATTGAGAGCATGTCACCATCTTCATCTGAACCATCCATAACCACATTAGCTGACTTTGACAAACCAACACCATTATTGCCTTTCTCCGGACAATCCTGCCTCTTGTGCCCCTTCTTCCCACACTTGTAGCAACTCCCTTTGTACTTCTTTCTTGACTGTGACTAGGAATTCTGATGATTCTTTGAGTTGTCTCTGGATTGTGATCTCCCACGATCCTTGTTCTCCTTCACAAACAACCCTTTTTCTACAGGTTCATCAACAGTTTTCTTTTGTTGATGAAAAGCTAGGAGAGCCTCTATAACAGATCCCAACTCAAGAGTATCTTTCCTCCACGTCAACATAGTCACAAGATTTTCATACGTTGTGGAATACGACAACGAGTTTAGCAGCATCAACACCTTGTCTTCTTCCTTAAACGTCACTTCCACCCGTAGCAAATCATTGATGATTTGCGTAAACACGTTTATGTGAGCGTTGAGATCAGCCCCTTCTGCCATCTTAAGCCCATACAACATTTGCTAGAGATGTAGCTTATTTGACAAGGATTTTGATATATATTTCGCCTCTAAAATTTTCCACGCCTGTATAGCCGACTCCTCATCAATCACAGGATACACCAATTCGTCTATAAGAAACGAACGAATTGAGACGACTCTCCATTGGAGTTCCTTCCAATTATCCTCATTCATATCATCAGGTTTAGTTTTGTTCCAAATAACCTTCCCTAAACCAGTCTGTACCAAGGCATCCTTAACCCGCCTTTACCACAACGCAAAATTCCTTTTCCATCAAACTTCTGAGCATCTTGTTTGGAAGAAAAGATACATGATCCTGAAGTAGACATGTTGACCTACGCTCTGATACCAATTTTTTTACACATCGAAAGACTTTGCAAACAATAAACAGAGTAATCCAAGATCAATCAAAGATAATAAAGAAAGAGATTGGGGCCAACGGGCTATCGAAATTTTATTATGCCAACCCTTGAGACGTTTTAGGAGTTACAATTATATGTAGATACAATATCAAACCCTAAACATGTCTAAACAAGGAAACCCGAAATCAGAATTGTTGTACCGATGCGACCGCATCACTTCCACAAGATGCGACTGCATCCTCATCGATGCGGCCGCAATGCCATACTAAATGCGCTCGCATGAAGATACTGAGAGCAGATATGAATTTCTCCCTCGGGATACGTATGTATGCCCAATCAGATGCGGCCGTAATCCAATGCGGTCGCATGCCCTGACTGTGATGTGCCCGCATACGCCCAAAACACCAATAGTTTGTACCGCGGGGGGCTACCCCCCCCCCCTTCGAGGTCCAATCAACTCCTACAACCTACCCTGGCCATGTTTGTTTGGCATAATAAAATTTATAGTTGTATAGTTGATAATGGGGATATCTTAATAGAAAAGATTCTTGTCTGTTTATATTTTGGTGTAAATAAGTTTCTTTCTTGTTTAGTTAGTTTCTTTTTATAATAAAGTTGATCACGCCAAAGTTATGGTGACCTTGTCATGTTGTCCAGGTAGGAAGCAAAGCTGGTGACATGGATTACTTGACTGGAATAAAGGCTGGTAACCTGGGAAAGAGAAACAAACTCCGTTAAGAAGTCAGGGGTTTCCCGACTCAAACCCTCCGGCGTGAGAGTGAGATTTCTGGTGGAAGATATGTAGTAAATGCAAAGGAGAACAGTTATGGTTATAAGTTCAAACGGATTAAATGTGATAAGTGTAGTAGGATATCTAAACTGGCTTGAAAACATAAATGTAGGGAATGTCTTTTATTTATACCTAAAGGTGGTTATGACGTGGAGCTTTCTTGTAGGATGATGGAGAAATAATCATTGTTCTCTGACACCCTGTTGGGCTGGTGGTTGGGCCATGCTAAATAGACATGTCTGTGTAGACGGTTTGGCCAGTTTGCGTATGACAGGTTTTCTGACAGAAATTGCAGCCTTTCAACTGCTCCGTGGACTTTGCATTTCGTTAACAATTGTAGGACGAGATCGAATGATGGCTCGTCAATGAAGAGAGAAGCCTTTGGATACCTACTCAAGGCAATTAGTATTTAGAGATCGCTTGACTGTATTTGTGTATGACTTTCTCGACACAATTGATTCAGAGCCGAAGTGTTCAGCTCGACACATATGATGGCCAGACGGTGGTGGGCCCTACTGACGAGGGACGAGGTGGTCTCGGGTTGAGTCCCTTCAAAAGTAAATAGTTGTTATTCTTTTTTTTTTCTTAAGTGTATTATTCTTGTTTATAAAGTATTATAAAATAGTGTACATAAATAGTTCATTTTATTATTACTACATTTCGTGTTCGTGCATATGGTACGGTATCAGTATGGAAGATGGTCACTGTATGAAGTGAGTATGATGCAAATAAATTAATATATGTTTGAGATTTTGTAGGGGTCGGATCAATGTACACTACACAAAGCGAAGACAACATCCCAAAAATAGTATAATTAAACATCTAAAAGCATTCTCTCTCACACACACCAACTGAACTCATGTTAATTGAAATAAACTTAAAAATGAAAATCTCAGACAAAAATCATAAAATAAATTCAATGAGACGGAATGAAGTAACAAAAGATTATTCGAAATCGAAATCATAAAGATTTCAAACCAATAAGGGAAAGTTAACACAAATTATTTAAAAAGAAAAAAAATTAAAAATACAAATATTTAAAATTACAAAACTAATTACAAAACTTACGAACAATTTTTTTAAAAGACTAAATCTAGGCCGGGAAAAAATTAAATGGAGATTTCAGTTGATTACGATAATCAATTAAAAAAACTACAAACTAAATATTTGTAAAATGGTAAATCTAGGCTGCACAAAAAAGAAGAAGAGATAATTAGAAATAAACATGGAGAAGAAACTGGATAATTAAGGTCATAAGATCTCAATAAAACATTAAATGTCTAGTAAACCCGTAAAATAGTAAATCTTAGTAACTGTTATATACAGTAATTACGGCCGTAAAATCTCAGTAATTAATTGGTGCTAGAATTAACTGTTGTACACACGTTTGGAGAAATTGAGATTTAATCATGGCCAGTAGTTATGTTTGGTAATAATAACCATGACTAGTAGTTAACTTTTCAGTCTTTTAATCCTGGCCAGTAGTTATGCTTGATAAAAATGAATTCTGACCAGTATTTAACTTTTCAGAAAGACTGAGCGAAATTATAATATAGATTGTTGTATAGTTGAATAAATAGAAATCTTCTTTTATTTTCCCTCATATATATGTACACATATTTTCTAGACTAAAATGTGTATATAATAAAATGAGCATATTTGCAAACTCGTTTTGTGATCGAAAGGGCGAATTAGGTGTCTAACCCCTTCCCAACTCGTAACTTAACCTCCGAACCCATATTTTTGGTGATTTTTGGTTTTCGCTTACCATGTTAAATGGAGGTGGCAACTCTGTACATATATTTTTAGAGTCCACAACGAGGCCAAGCGTATTCTACACGCTTAAGTTTTGAAACAACTCACTTTCATATAGCGAGACCATGGTCAAAACAAAGTTCTAACACTTATCAAATAATTTTTTGCTTCTTTTTGAAATGGTGAAAAAATCATTTACAACGTACATTTTTGAAAATGACGTTCTTAGGGTTTTTACTTTTCAAATACAAATAAGCAAATCAACAATCTCAAAATATCCTCCATTCTACGAAACAAAAAACGAATCTCACTTTTGCCAATATACTCAACTCCTAGAATAAACTATGGGTGAAGTGCAGAAATGGTCGATTGACTGTAGGTCTCTCACGGTTTTAGTCCCTTTAACAAATTTTAATCAAATTTGGGTCCTTTGAATATTAAAGTTTTTCAGCGTCAGTCCTTTTTTGATGGATGCCGTTAACGAAATATCGTTAAGTTGCCTATGTGCATTTAGTAAGGGCTAAAATGAAGTTTTTTTAAACTTAACATATCAAAATTTACAATTGAAACCCTAAAATTTAAAAAAATGGTCACAAGACCTTCTCCAATTTTTTTGGGAAACCCAGCATCATCCCGATTTTAGGGTTAATACATCATCCCGATATTTATTAAAACCCTTTTAAGATTTATGCATCATCCCGATTTTTATTACACCAACAATCATCGAAAGAATGGCTAAGCTACAGTAAAATCGAAGTCGATTTGATTAAAACCCAAAAAATTGGGGAAGAAGGCCGTGAGGAGAGAGTTTGTGATGACTAAAATACTCCTAGAGAGAGAGAGATTGAAAGGGTGAATAGTTGGGGTTGAAGCCATTCATTCTGTTCTGGCCATCTCCATCCTTTGTCAATTTGTACACTTTTTTTACTTAGCTGATTCCTCCTTTTCCAAAGTACCCCTGTTTCTTTTTATTTGATCCCCTCCATTTATATCCATTTCTCACTTTTTGGCTTCTGGGTTTGTCGCAAGATTAATTATTGAATATGTTCTCAAAATCCAATGTTTGAGTTTCTGAAGGTTCTTTTTGATTTGTCATCTAGGTTTTTGGAAATTGGTGCAAGTAAAGATGACTGTGGAGGAAAGTATGGATACTAAAATTGATAGGTTTCCAAATTCCAATTAGTATGCGGGTTCTTGCTGTGGATGATGACCCGACTTGTTTGATGATGTTGGATGGGCTGGCTCAGGAAATGCCAATGCCAAGGTTCGTTTCTTTAAGTTCATTATGTTTCATTTGCCTCTGTTTGTTTTCCTTCAACTTTTTATTCTTTCTTTAAGTCGAGTTGCCTGATGTTTGGTACGCAATAGGTGATCGAGACTAATAGCACGAGTTATCCGGATAAAGTCATCATCCCCTCACTATTAATACAAGGGAGAGGGTGGTATTATTAACGCTCTCACTAAAAAAAATTGGGATTAACATTTGTAATCTCGAAACTACCCCCGATATACAAGTAAGAATTAATAGCGAGGGCACTAATAGTACTCAGATTAATAATACTGCTTATCCTTGTTCGACTACCAAACAAGCCCGGGTGTTGATTTAAGGCTCTGAAATGTTGTCGTATGAACGTCATTGAATTTTGGTTATGTTGTCATATAGATTTATGGTCCGAATGTTGGGTATTTTTCAAAATCTTTAAACTTGCAATTTTAACATTTTGAGAAATTGCATAAATACTAAAATCGGGATGATGTTGGGTTTCCCAAAAAATTGGGAAAGAAAGCCTTGTGACCACTTCTTAAACTCTAGGGGTTTTACTTGTAAATTTTGATATAAGTTAAGTTTGAAAAAAAATCATCTTAGCCCTTACTAAATGCACATTAGCAACTTAACGGAATTTTGTTACGACATCCATAAAAAAGACTGACACTGAAAAAATTTAATACTCAAAGAACCCAAATTTGACAAAAAATTGTTAAGGGTCTAAAACTATGAAAGACCTATAGTCAAGGGACCATTTTTGCGCTACGCCCTTAAAATATTTAAGGACCAACTTTAATGTGTTTAACATTTGTGAATATTTTTACATCAATTATCTCTAGGAAAATAGCTTATGGAAACAACAAATTATTTTCTATATACACAAAGAAGCATACTTTTCTTCTCTTTTTTCCTTGCCCACTAAATCTTGGAAAAATTATCCAAATGACATTCGTAGTTTAGTACTATTCGTCCATAACTGATTTGACCAACCACATTAAAATATCAAAAATGTGACCAACGTACTCACATTTAAGTGTGATGTGGTCCTTACCGTTAACATCTCATCCAATTTTGTAACAAAGATATTGATGTGGAGTAAAGGTGGTACTTCATGAGGGGTAATTTTGTCCTTCCAATAAACCCTATGTTTTGCGATCACCACATCTCTTTCTCAATAGAGATGGATTGAAATACCCTTTGTACTGTCCGTCTATTAATTCACATCAACAAGTTCGTTACAAAATTGGATAGAGCGTTGAAGGCAAAGACCACATCATACCCAATTACTAAATATATTAAAACATTTAGGATATTGTAGTATGGTTGATCAAATCGGTTACTTACAAATAGTATGATGGTGATTTGAATAATTTTCCCCAAAATCTACAATCAGAAATGAAGAAATACTGAAACCATGAAAAGCTTATTTAAGTCGAACCAACAAGTGCAAAAGATCGACCTTTTCTCATGCCAAATTATATTCCGAAACCAGTCAAGTTACATAAACTCAAAACATTTCGGGCATCACTGATCCATGCTGTTTTCACATCTAAGCATAGCTGCAAGAAAAATCTACTTCAAAATACTATGGAAGGCTAAACCTGAGCGGTAGCCTATCAGTATACTCACAGCACAAGGAGTAGGGAGTTCCGTAGCAGCAAATTCTGCTCCTTAAGCTGATTTATATTGTGTATTTCTCCGGGCACACGCCAGAATAGTTTTGTCAACAGTGATGAAATATGTGGATATTGAAGCTGTTGACAAGATACCAAGTTAACACCAAAAATAAACTTCAGAGCCTTGCTACATAAGAGAATATTATGGGTAACACTTTAAAAACAAAATCATCCTTTCATTAGTTCATGACCTTGAACCAAGGTGTTCGGTATTCTGTTTATTAAGGTAAGAATATAGCTCAACCGTGAAAAAATGATACAGCTAACATTGTTAATCAACGAAAAATTCATAAATATTCGAAAGACAAAACTTGCATTGATGCTTTGAAGTTATTTTAACGAGAAAGTTTTTTTTTTTTTTTTGACAAGAAAGTAATATGAATCATTCCAAATCTACTCCTATCCTCCATGTGATCCAAAAACACACAAACTCCCAAGGAGGGTACTCTGCGTTTTTATATCACAATAAAGTTAGCATAAATATTCAAAGTCAAGACATGAAAAGTTATCACGGCACAAGTAATGTCCAGTAATATCAAAAATCCAAAATAAAAACAGCTTGAAAGTACCAGCAGATATGATGAGTGCCTGCCCAGTATAATTGATGTTTGCCTTTGCCCATGGAATCATGCGAACAGCAACTAACTGGCAATATGGGAAAGTTCGCAATTAGTCAGTGATAGAAGGGTCAAAGCATGTGTATAGCCCAGTCATCAAAAAAACTATATGCCATTCAGTCTTCAACAGTTATAGCCAGGTACTACCTCCCTCTGTGACTCCGTCCCCCCCCCCCAACAACCAAAAAAAGAAGTGATCAAAAATTTATTATAACTATAGAGCAATTTAAAGGAAATATGAGAAGCAAAAGTATTATATCAAAATGTTGACAACAAGCTTTCTAATTTCTGATCAGGGACTGCACCATGTTGCCAATTCACACCCCATTTGTTTCACAGAAAATTCATTCTGGATTTTACTGGTAGACTCTAGGATAATTAGTCAACTGCACATTATTCTACAACTAATGGAAAATCAACTTTTCTCCCACGGAAAGTAAAGCTCCTCTCTCTCCCGCTTTGATCTCTTCCTATGTCTACTAAAAGCTATCGTCCTCCATTCCTTTCAACGAACATCACTTGTATAAGGCATATTTGGGACAATTTCCCATGTATTTACCAAAAAAAAATTCTCCATCCATCGCATAATAAGTGTCCCTTATCGACTTTACATGGGTTTTTGGTAATGTTTGATAATCATTTTTCCTTAAATGTCCTCAATTTATAGCTAAAGGTGTCAAATCAATGGAGTCCACTCTTTTTTCTATCTCACATTTAAGGACACAAAAGTCAATTGGCTTAGAAAAACTTTCCAAAAGAGGAAAGGGACACTTATTTTGGGACGGAGGGAGTAATACTTTTATGCAACAACAATCTCCATCAATTTCTACTCCTTGACACATACGGAGCCTAAGATTGCAATTGTGAGGGCATGAGCTAAATGATTGGTGCAATGGACTCATGCAATGGTAAGGTAATGTGTACTAGATCCTTCCCGGACCATGCGGTGGGAAGAGCCTCCTATCTTGGCTTATCCTTTACAGCCACCGTTGTAATAGTTTACACTACTAGTTTACTACAGAAAATGGTATTGCAGCTGGCTCAAAATTAACCCAAATCTAACTAGTATTACCAAAATTGGTATGGTGGACTTCATCTACTTTTTAATTAGTAATATGGTAGCACAGAATCACTTAAACGAAGACAAAGGAAACATAGAAGTGAAGGTGTGACTTTATTTTTTCCTACTTGTTCTTTCAATGAACTAGAAATGGAACAGCCAATTTCATAGCCTTACAGAATACCTTGTTCAGTAACCAAAGACAGTAAATTGTCTGTTCAATCTTTGAGCACTGACTTCCCACTTGCTCAAAAAAAATAAAGCACACAAGCACTCTTTTCTTCAAAACGGACTGATTTGAAGATTACCAAACCAGAAAAAAATGGAACATACTCCCCCACAAATGAATCCACGAGTTTCCATGGCAGCCTTAATTGCATGACACATTGAACTGAGTTTTTCTCTTAATCCAGCACCAGTTCAAACTTATATTATCCATCAGAAGAGGAACCTCATAATTCAATGATCACATCAATGTTAAATTATTGATTCTCAGTAATATAAAGCTTGCTCTCATACTATATTAACTAAAAACTCGTATAAATTTGGGCCTTTAAAGGGTCAGATTAAATCAAGCAAGCCCATGGATAGAAGGTTTCAGAAAGAGAAGTGTGGCACACATCTCTTTGTGAACCATAATGGTGAAAGTCATATCACCCAGCATAAATTAAATATCCCTTATCCCAAAGAATGAAGCAGCTCATCACTTTTGTGGAAAACTAAATTACCAACAAAGATAAGCACCCATTGGTCAAATGTAGAGGAAAGGTGGAAGGTCACTGATTCCATTTTTTTAGAGAAAAGTTGACACATAACGCAACAAGCTCCAAAAAGTACACTTCAGGAAACAAACCCTTGATACTCTGTCGCTTTAAATCATGAAACCTTAGTCTAAATCACCTTTCTACACACACATTTAGCTGCGGCATGTTTTGCTTCTCCTTTAACATGTAACAAGGCCGAGAAGCCACCTGCTCAGACAGCCCTGCTACCAAATTAACAATTACTACCATCTTGGCTACTTATGGCTCAACTGGTTTATCTTTCATGTGTGAACACTGAAATTCTTGAAAATCACAGTTTGCAAGTGAACTGATGGGCATTAAAAGTTGCTCAAAAACAAGAAATGAAGAACAATATGAACTAAAATATTAGTAAAAATGAAACATCAAAAAATAAGATCTCCAACCGTAGGCACCGCAGAAAGGACACATGCAATTGCAGCATTTTTGACTCCTGCGCGAACCCCTTCTGCAAATGAAGCAAACACAAAAACCCTTGATGAAACGACAAAAATGTGCAATTGAAGATTCTGACCAAGTATATTTCCTCATCTCACTAAACGCCTACAACATATTCAAATGTGTGTGTGTGCATGCATGTGAAGGAACAAAGACAAACCAAAAAGTAAATCCACTGGTTTATTCTACAAAAAGGTTTATGTCTGCCCTTAAGGCTAACCGTAAGCAAACTTGTTTTGCTAGTTTTATCATTTATTCCACCATTGTACTCCTTCCAACCCACAATGAGCCTCCATTTTCAGTTTTCACGGAAACTACCACACGTATACATGAATGCCTTAAATGTCCACATTAGAGCACTGCGAGTGCACACTAGGACAAGATAGTTGGCAAAGGTGAATTCCACTATCACTGGGACAAATCCCAATGCAAAGGCTGGCCTTGACAGTCCTTCGTCAGATGGAACGGTTTTCAACGACCAATTTAGTAGTTTCCCATGCCCTAAAAGAAGGATAACAAAGCTTGGGTGTTTTTTTTTAATTTGATTCTTTTTTTTTGGTTCAATTGAGGTTAGTAATATTTTCAAGATGCCACTCGAGATTGTTGTTCTCAGAAAAGAATCACTCAGTTAATACATAAATCACATTGGGGTTTGGGGAGAAGATGCATACTAAGTCAGTAATAGATGGAACCTAAAGACAAAGCTGGTAGAAATTCGGGAGGGGGACCCTAAAATAGCGCTCTCCCCAAGAAGGCGATTTCCGGCAAGGTTCAACTACGGCTGGCAGCAAAAGTTGCCGGCTGTGTTAAATCAGAATAAATTTCCTAGTTTTTCGGTCCGGTCTAATCAACCAAGAGGACCTTTTTTCCTCCTGTACAGTCTCTCTGGCTACTATTTTTTTGATAAAGGTAAATATATAAAGATATAAAGAAAGCGTCAAATAAGGAGACGCGACCCTTGTATACTAGGCGGACCAGCGGTGTACAGAAAGCCTATCTAAGCAATATATATTCACATAATCAACAAAAGAAAGATTGGCTGCATCAAAAGAGGGTTCTATGTCTGAACACCAATGCACCAAAGTGTGCAAAAGACAATTTTTAAGCTGGATGAGCGAGGCTTCAGCACTGTCAAAAATTTTGCTGTTTCTCTCTTTTCAAATTGTCCACCAAATCGCCTTCGGAACAGTATCCCAAAAAACATTGCGCCTCCTATGATTGTGACGTGACCAGCTCGAAAGCAGCTCCCTAACAGAATTGGGCATCACCCACGACAATCTGAACAGACCAAAAATCTTATTCCATAGAGCACAAGCTACCGGGCAGTGAATCAAAAGTTGATTAACACTTTCCTTGTTGCTTTTACACATGTAGCACCAATTGACCTACACTATCCTTCTCTTCTGCAGGTTGTCGCCAGTCAGAATGGCCCCATGAAAAACCTCCCAAGCAAAAAAAACAGCTTTATTAGGAGCACAACTCCTCCAAAGACCCTTCCAAGGGAAAGAATGACCCTGTCTGCCTGCTAAAACTCGGAAAAAAGACATAACCGTAAACTTCTTCGAGCTTGAGATAGCCCACCTCACCCTATCCTCCCTGTTATAATCAATTTGCAGCGAGTAAACTCTTTCGAAAAACTCTACACAGATTTCCATCTCCCAATCCTGTAAATTTCTGCGAAACACAAAATTCCACACCACCTTACCTTGCTCCACATGAAGCACCGAGCTAACACTACAATTTTTATCCACTCCCAGATTGAAAAGGGCAGGGAAAAGTCTCCCCAGTTTCATCCTCCCCACACCACTTATCCTTCCAAAATCTAACCCTACCTCCACAACCTATGTCAAAAGAGACTTATCTCTCAAAAGCTTCCCACCCTTTACAAATACCACTCCACACCTTCGACCCAAAAGAAATAAATTTGATCTTCGGGAAACAATTATGATCTCCCTCACCATATTTACAAATAACCACCTTCCTCCACAAACCATTTGTGTCAATCATGAAACGCCACAGGCACTTTCCAAGCAAAGCTCTATTAAATCAACCAAGATTCCTAATACCTAAGCCTCCATCTCAGATATCTAGGCAAACTTTCTCCCATTTAACCAAATGAAACTTGCGCTCCTCCCCTTGCCCTTCCCACAAAAAATCACTCTCCAACTTTTCCAAAATGCACCGAACTGAAGCAGGTAACACAAAAAGTGATAGAAAATAGGTGGGCTAACTGGAAAGGGTGCTTTTGATAAGAATTAATATGCCCGCCTTCGACAATAACTGTTTCTTCCATCCCCACAATCTGCGAATGAATCTGTCCACAACGATATTCCACATTTCTTTGTTCTTAAAAGACGCACCAATTAGCAACCCAAGATAGGTTGACAGAAGGAAAGCGACCCTGAAGCTGGACTCCGCTGCTAGGGAAAGAATATTTACCACCTCTCAAACCGGAATAATCTCACTTTTGGCAATGTTTACTCAAAGACCCGAATTCATCAAGAAAAAAGCGAGCACTAAGCGAAGATATCCCAGCTACTCAATTTCTGAATTGCAAAATATTAAGGTATCATCCGCAAAAATAAGAAGTGAGACAACCACTTCCACCTCTCTGTGCCTACCAATCCCAAAACCTTGAATAAACCCAGTGAGTATCAAAAAAAAGAGGAGAGAGCGGTCTGCTTGACGCAACCCCCGCGAGCTATTAAAGAAACCAGCCGATTAACCATGACCGAAAACCAAGCTGTTGATATGCAGAGGGGCGTTCAAGGTTTGGCTGGCAACATATCCTAACGCGTCATAAGGCGTTCAATTATATATCAAGTGGATCCCTTTTTTTGTTTTAGTCGTTTTGCCTGTTTCTTTCAATCACCCTGGCCTTTAGTTAGTCGCCCTATCTTTTGCGACCGGAATCCCTATCACTGTTAATTGGCTTTATCAAAGAAAATGGTTGTTTTCCAGGCTATTTTCGCATCTATATTTCTTGCCCTTGTCCCCTGCCTACTTCCTTCTTCTCCTCTCTTGCCATCCCTCGGATTTGGGTCCTTTTTGCAGGTTTTGTTCTCTGATCCTAGAGCTACTTTATTGATTTTTCATTTTATGGGTTCTGTCTCCCTACCTGATTACTCATCTGTATCTTATCTCTCTTGCCTTGCCCGAACCTGACACCACTGTCAGTCGGTGTCTACTTCTTTTCCCGGATTTTGATGTCGTCAATTCGTGTCCTTGTGCCTAATCGTTTTCTTTTTTGGTTTATGGGTTCACTCAAATGCTACAGCTGGAGTACCCATAAGTCAGTATTGAAAATGCGAAGATCCAGATCAGTTGCCGTTCCCACCCTGTCCTTCTGCAGATGGGGTTGTTGGGCTCCCCTCCCCCTCAATAGGTTCTGGGTTTTTATACTTGCAGGTTTTGGCAACCGCCTTTCACGGTTCCTTTGTTGTGGTTTTTGGTGCAAGATGTGGGTGTTTTTGTGGTGGTGTTGTTTTCTGCTGGGCGGATCCCAACAAAGCAATTTAGTGAATGAAGGTGGAAGTAGGCCAAGTTTGTTCGGCCAATAAAGGGTATCCATTTTAAAGCCTATAGGTCTCTGGCGTGATTCTCCAGCTGGAGAATGAAGCTGTTGTTTTCCCTGCTGTTGGTACTGGGCGGTGGTGATGTTGATTTCCCTGCTGCTGGGACTTGGGTGGTGGGCCCATTTGCCTCCAAGTCTTTCGGATTTTGAGTTGCTCCGATTTTTCCATTATCCTGAACCTTTTCAACTTCTTCATTGAGTGAACTTTGAAGAAAATAACATGGTCAACCTTTTAGCCAAACAGAAAACCATTATCTAAATTTGATGTCATAGTTAAAACAACAGCTCATTACCAGCCAGACAGCTTGAATACAATGGTAACTTAATTGTAAACTGGTCAAATAGAGACCGACTCACGGATCCATAAAATTAGTTACAAAGAACAAATACTCCCTTTGTTCCATTCCAACATGGCAATCATCTCAATTTGAAAACTTTACGGCAAGCATAACTACACTCCAAGGAAACCATATAACAGTAAACTATTTCATGTTATGATTAAGCCATCTCTTTTTACAATGTATTGTGCCTTGTCAACACCGTCCATACATATGGGCAGGATAATTGTGAAGGGTACTGTAACTAACCTTTATTTAAGGCAGTGATTCAAACTTATTGGACAAGAATTCAAAGAAACACAAGTACACACACGCATCGAACAATTTGATTAGCAAACATGGATAAATAAACATTCAAAGAAATAAAGTTTAAACTTATTTTTTCGGTTAACAGAAATTTAAACGAGTAAACAGTAATTCAGAAACGAAATCAACAAAGTAAAACTAAAATCAAGTTCTAGTAGGTTTTCTTCTGGGGAAATCGATCTACTTAATTTAATTTTCAATTTTCAAACCCTGAATACTACTAATTTCCTTGCAATTATTCCCCTTCTCAAACAAACAAAAAAATGTGAGAAAAAGTTGGTATAAAAAGAATACCTTGAGTACACATTTGTGATCGCAAGAATTTGATATCTTCAGCGGGAGAAGGAATCAACGGAGACTTGTTCCGGTTAACCCAGGCGTCCTTCATGTCCATCGGAATCCCCATTTCTCTCTTTTTGGTTTTGTGGCAGAGAAATTAACGTAACTCCGTTAAAGTCTCTGTTTGAAATTAAAGGTTAAATCAATAGTGAAATTCTGTATTAATTGACAAAATGATTGAAGGATTTGGGATAAATTTTCTTACAAGTTTATAGAGCAGTTGGTGTGTGTGTGTGTGTGTGTGTGTGTGAGGGAGTACAAGTAAAGTAGAATGTACCCTTGAAGAGACAGAGAGCCGCCCACGGAATTTGAGGTCAAAACCAGGAATAGTGATTACCTGAATTTGGATTTTGGTTGGCGGTGTCAAGATCTAGATACCAATAATCACACACAGACAAGCCGAGTAGCATGTACAATGATGATGTAAAATCTAACTCGCAATCAATTAAAAACTAATAAAATAATTCCTTACATAAACATTTTATTTAAAACCAAAAATTCTTTTCAAATCCAAAATCTAACATATTTACATATCTCACACCATCTTTATATTCATTAATTTAAATTTTTTACAAAAAAAATGACTAGAAAAACTTGAAAAAATCATAGAAATTTTTTCTGATGTCAAAATTAAACAAATCATGTCGTTATTTATAGGTAAAAATATGTATTTTAATTAGGGGGAAATTTTTTAATTTTTTGACTGAAAATTCGTCATGAAAGATAATGGGGAAAAAAAATCTTAACACATGAAAAAAGGGAAAGGAGGCTCATGCCTTGGATTTGGAGCAATCTCCATTGGATATCAAGATTGGAGGAAGATTGGGGGGACCCCATTGGGCTTGCTCAAAGAGCATGTACAATGGGGGAGCAACATTGGCTCCTCTAAACTATTCATTAATTCAAAAATAAATAAAAAATACTCTAATCTACTCATAAAGCTACCATAACAAAAACTCTTCCAATGATGCATAAAATAAAATTATAAGTATTTAATACAACATCTATGAAATATTTAATACAACATTTAAGAAATATATTATACCAAAATACGCTTCATATGCTTTTCAATTTAAAAAAAATCATATTTATTTTTTAAAAAAAATAAATAACTTTTTTATTGTTTTGTAAATTTACATCATTTAAATTAATTTAAACACAATTAATTAGTAATTAATCAGATTAATTACTAAGTAATAATTTACCTAGGTGTATAAATATGAGATTGTAAAAAATTTCTAAGGAATGTCAAAAAAATTGGAAACAAATAACTTCAGTAAAAGTTTCAACCAGTCAAAATTTCAAAAAAAGTCGAGCAATTTTGGAAATAAATCAGCAAATAATGTGTTCAAACGTAGATATAGACGACGATAACGATGTTATAGTTACCACTGACACGCATTTTACGGTAATAACTCCAATTGTTTGATTTTTATCTCCAAACGTTCAATTTTTACCTGTTTTTTTTTTTATAATTTAAAGTATTTAAATGGAAAAAAATCAAATAAGGCTTAGGGACTAGGTTCTAAGCAGTCCCTAAAGCGTACAATGGGCTTGGGACTGGTTAGATGGCTGTCCAAAAAAAAAAATAGAAAAAATTACAAGCCGGTACATTTTTTAAAATGTGTTTTCAAATCAATCCAGTCATTTTTGAAATATATCTTTTAGATACAATTTTGAGGTAAAAGTACATTACTACCCCATTTGTATCGTACATGAAGAATGCATTCTTTAACCGCTCTGTTGTTAGTGCATTCATACCCTTGCTGCGATTTCTTTCCTTCGTCTCTCTCTCTCTCGATCTGATAACAATGGCGGCACCGGACCACTTTTTTGGTCTGAGAAATAACTTCTATTTGGGAGCATACCAAGCTGCCATTAACAACAGCGATGTCCCCAACCTCTCCCAAGAGGATTCCATCGAGCGGGACTGCCTCGTTTACAGATCTTATATTGCTCTTGGCAGCTACCAGGTCCGTACCTTTCTTTCTCTCTCTCTCTCTCTCTCTCTCATCGCTCTCCTTAATCTTGAATTTTTAATCGATCTGATCTGTTACAACCCTTTTATACGGAGTGAAAGGAGGCCGTCTATTCCGATTCTCGATCTTCCCGCCATTGACAACGATGCCACCGATCTCTGCTTAGATGTTCGGAGCTCGAGGTTCGATTATTCTGAAGTTTTCAGTGGTTTTGAAGGTGTCGATTTTGTTGTTTCGTACGAAGAGTGTCGGTCGAACTGCGACGGCGATGGTGATTCCAGCGAGCCATTTCTGTCTCAGCTACAGGTACCTGTGAGAAACACACATGTGTATGCATTTGCAGAACATGGAAATGATCTTGGGAGTTCAAAGGATGTCAAGGGAAATCCAACTGAAGTCTACAGGCGAGTGGGTCAGGGTTCCTCCTATGGTTTTGGGGTCAGGCTAGGTCTTGTACGAGCGGAATATGCTGTTGATCATAATTCAGGGACTGGTGCAATTTTTTTTTCAGATTTGGAGAGAGATTCTGAGACCGATCAAAGTTTTGATCTCTTGTGGCACATTCAACAATTTAGACTGAAGAAGGCATTCTTAGTGCTGGTCGAGCCTTTCTTTTTTTTGTTTGATTACGACTATTTTGTATGTTGAAGCTCGTATTGTAGAGGAGTACAGGTGTATTAGTCTAGTCAAATTGTTGTTTCTGGTAATTTATCGTCATTTTGAGGTGCATCTTTGTACTGTGACAAAATCCAAGGTCATTTTGAGGTGCAGAAGGATGAGAGAAACAGAGAGTGGGCAGAGTAACTGGTCCATCACCTGATGCCAAGATTTGGCATCAACAACAATTGTAGGCATCAGCATTTCACTTGATGCCAAGATTATGTTTGACAAGCATCAGCAATAGGTATCAGCATTTCACCTGATGCCAAGATTTGGCATCAGCAACAATTGTAGGCATCAGCATTTCACCTGATGCCAAGATTTGGCATAAGCATTCTTGGCATCATCAATATTTTTGGCATCAACAACAATTTTAGGTATCAGCATTTCACCTGATGCCAAGATTTGGCATCAGCATTTTTGGCATCAGAGTTTTGGCATCAGAGTCCTGATGCATGTAATTAATCATCCTGATGCCAAGGCTTGACATCAGTGTTTTCATTAATGACATTTTTGTTATTTGGCAAGCAATTTGTAGTTTAATGAAATGTGCAAAAAATTAATGGTCCTAGATGAAAACGTGTTTTCAAAATTGTACCCACTTGAAATTCCCCAAAAAAAAAAAAAATCAAACAAGGCATAGGGATTGGGTTCTCAACAGTCACTAAAGGGTAGAATGGGCGTGGGACTGGTTGGGTGGCCATAAAAACAAGGGCAAACTACACAATTGGTGCCTGTAGTTTTTGATTTTTTTGCTTTTCGTCCCTGTACAAAAATTCGTTTGCCACTAGTCCTTGTACCAACCAATTTCAACAAAGTTGGTCATTCCGTTTAGTTCCGTTAGTTTTGTCCGTTAAATCAATACACATGTATCTCATGTGCATTTTGGGTAGGGTAAAATAGTCATTTCTCCTTTTGAAAGTACAGGGACCAACTGTGTAGCAAGAAAAATTATTGTTATTATTATTTTTCGTAAAGATTGTTTAAATAGTGAAAGGATTAAACCGAGGGATTGACCCTCGGCACGCCAAGGACCCTACCCTCGGCACGAAAGAGGGTCCCACCTGAATAGCCTCCAATAGCGAGGATAGGACCAATCCCCCCTAAGAAAAATCATTTCAACCTCGGCATCGTGACCCTCGGCACTGTGACGAGCCCAGCCACGACTGGCCTAAAGGACCACGGGCACCCTCGGCCCCGCCACCAAATCAGTCTCCATTATCCTCAGCCTCGGCAAACAATAAAAGCGTTCATCGCAAGAACCACTCGGCCTCGGCCTCAGATCAATCATCCACCCCGACAAACCATTTCCCTAGGCCCGAGAAAACCACTGCACGCCAATACCAACTCTCTGACAAGTGCACAGTTCACTCATTCCTGACGAAGACCCTCAACGCATTTAATAACCGCCGCTTTATGCTCCCCAATGACTAGCTGCCACGTCGCCATAAACTTCAAGTATAAATATGAGAATGCACATTCAGGACAAGGTAAGTAATTTGAGCGATATCATAACTCTCTTATCACAGCTTCCTATAAAACTATTATCACGACCTATTTATTACCAATTCCCTACCGGAAATCTGACTCTTACGCCGGAGGGTTATAGTCGGGCCAACCCGACACCTTAACGGAGTTTATTGTTTAATTTGTGCAGGTCACGCGAAAAGGACAAACCAGAAGCTGCCACATCATCCTCGCTCACACGTGGACGATAACACAAGATCACTACACATTTTGCGTGATCAGTTTGGTTCCGTTGCCGGGAATTCGGCATTGGAAGTCCTCGGTAGCACACCCCCAAAGGAACGGCCAAGCGGAGGCCGGAAACAAGCAAATACTTCATGCCTTGAAAAGAAGGTTAGATGACAAGAAAGGTGCTTAGCTCGAGGAGCTTCCGGCCGTGTTATGGGCAATCCGAACGTCTCGCCGAGGCTCAACCGATGAAACGCCTTTCTCCTTGACATATGGAACCGAGGCCATGGCCCCGGTCGAAATGGCTCTCCCCACTGCAAGAGTCATCCATTTCAATGAAGAGGCGAACACAGAATCAAGGACTCTGGACCTTGACTACCTTGAAGAAAGAAGGCTCGAAACCCGGATGAAGGCAATCAACTACAAAAAGCTCGCCAAAGCCCATCATGACAAAAGGGTGAATCCTCGCACGTTCTCGATCGGCGATATGGTGTTGAGAAAAATCGAAGTAACAGGCAACAAGCCGGGAAGAAACAAGCTTTCTCCCAATTGGGAAGGACCGTACAAAATAACAGACTACATTCGAGCAGGAACCTTCAGGCTCGCGAAACCAAACGGAACTCCTCTTAAAAACCCTTGGCACTCAGACCACTTGAAAAAATATTATCAATGATCTGTAATCTTCTTATATGAAAGGGAAATTTTCAAGCAAAAAAACTTGTTCAAACCATGTATACGAGATCGAATTATCTCGCCAAAACGAGGCCGCATTGCCTCGCCAAAACGAGATCGCATTATCTCGCCAATAGGAGACCGCATTGTCTCGCCAAAACGAGATCGCATTATCTCGCCAAAACGAGGCTGCATTGCCTCGCCAAAACGAGATCGCATTATCTCGCCAATAGGAGACCGCATCGTCTCGCCAAAACGAGATCGCATTATCTCGCCAAAACGAGGCCGCATCGCCTCGAAAAACGAGATCGCATTATCTCGCCAATGGAGACTGCATTGTCTCGCCAAAACGAGATCGCATTGTCTCACCAAAACGAGATCGCATTATCTCGCTAAAACGAGGCCGCATTGTCTCGCCAAAACGAGATCGCATTGTCTCGCTAAAACGAGATCGCACTGTCTCGCCAATTCAAAACCGCTTATATATAGCCAGAAAACACTTGCATCATACAGAAGAAAATATTTGCATATTGGAAAAAAACTAACTAGGAACGAAAACATACTTGCAATTTACACTAAAAATAAAAGATTACATATAACCGTTGTTTGAAACCATTGTCTTTAAAATACTAAAAACTTTCCTAAGCTAAGTCCCCTCGCCTCTCCCGGACCTCCTCCTCGCGAGCCGCCACCTGCTCAGAAATATACTGGCTCTAAGACAGCTCTTCCCTGCTCGTTTTCTGGCCTTCTAACTCGGCCATTAACTGATCGCCCATAAAGTGCGCCTGGTGAGGACTGGCCGGCCTCGGCACCGTGAAGCCGCGATAGCTCTCCTTTATATATGAATTTTCTTTAGCCAGCAGGGCAAAAAGGTTGTTCGCCTCGGCAGGAGGATGCAGCCACTCAGGAGCTTGGGCTGCGGCATCGGCGTCCCGTATCTGGCCCAGTTCGGTTTCATCGAATGGTACCAACGAGGCGACGCCTCGGCATTCCGGGCCGAAAGAGGCAAGGTTCGCCATCTTCAGCACTTCTGACATCGGCACACCCATCACCACCACCGCTCGGAAAGCCTGAACTCGGCTCGTCTCCATATAATCCAGAGACTCCACCCCATAAGCAAGCGAGCTCCGGTACCTCGCCAAGACTTGATCCTCGCTAGGCTTCGCCGAAAGCTCGACCTTCAAATTATCAACCTCACCCATCACTCCCTTAAGCTTGGCCTCAAGCTCGGCCACCCTCCGATCCTTCTCGCTAGCCCTATCTTTCAGCATCGTTTCCCTCGCCACCCAGGCAGTCTTTTCAGCATTTAGGCGGGAGATCTCCTCAGTTTTTGACTTCAAGTCCCCATCCAAGGACTGCACCTTCTCGGCGGAAATAGAGATCTCCCCCTTCGCCTTCTGCAGAGCTCGCTCCAAGACCCTGACCGATTCAGCAGCCTTAACCAGCTTGGCATCATAAGCCGCAAGACCAACGCCGAGCTGCGGAAAAGGATAACAAGAATAAGTAAATAGCCAAAGCTAAGTGGAAAAATGCAAGAAGAAAGATCCCTGAAGATCAACATACCTCGCTCAATGCCAGTGCGCACATATCGTTCAGCTGAAACTCCTTTGCCGGAAGCAATGCTACCACAGATTCGGCCGGCACAGTTTGGGCCATCAGTCTTTGCCCGTAACCCCTGAACGACTCCGGAAAATCGTTAATCGTTTTTACTAAGTGACCGATAACATACTCGTTATCAGCCTCCTCCTCGTTAGCCGGAGTGGGGGAAGACGCAGAAGGTAGTGGAGCTTCGGCAGTGGTCGAAGGGAGCGGGGGCCGAGACTGAGTTTTCTGCCGCTTGGTTTTCGGGGCTTCAGCGACAGGTCGTTTGCCCTTGGCTTTGGGACCAGAAGCAGCAGAAGAAGGGACCACCTTGGTAGGGTCCTCAAGAACGCCGATCATAGGCGGCACTGTTTCCTTGGAAGTCGCCGAGACCTTAAGCTCGGCCGCCCTTCGTTCTTCCTCGGCCTTTAACATGGCCAGAACGGCATCTCTAGAAACAGCCATCTCTACAAAAAATAGGAAGGTCGCATCAGTACTCAAAAAAGACGAATTCAACAAAAAACCAAAGGAAACAAACAAAACAGGAATAAACAAATTCGACCTGATGTCGGACACTCGAGCCCGTCTATACCCTCACATCTCGGACACTCCGAGCCAAACACCCAACCCTCGTGCAAGGTCCAGCCATCTCGGCTCACGTACTGAAAATTAGAATATGCCCTCTGCACCCCCTCAACATCAACTGCCGAAACCCAGAACCTTGATAAGAGACCCTCGTTCTCCACTATGGCTTTCCAATTATAAGACCAAACTTGCACCCCTTCATCATCGAACAAGGGGGCCTCGATAGCAATCCTCGTAGCTTCGTCGGTAGGATTCAAAGTCTTCGTCCTCGAGAGACCATGAGGTTTTCCTTCAGAAAACTCAAAATTCCACCCCCGGCTCGACTCCACGAGCAGAACCTTCTCGGACCACCTGTGGTCCTTGTTCCCAAAACTCGCCAAGAGAGGAAACCCGCGAGGATGCCGAAGAGCAGTCAGCCGGTTCATAGAGATGCTGACCTTGTAATAATAGCAGAAGAGGCCCAATGTAGGCTCGAACCCCTTCGCTCGGGTGCAGACAGCAAAACTCACCAAGGCTCGGGTCAAGTTGGGCGAGAGGTCCAGCGGAACTGAACTCGTTTGGGTCAAAAATTCACAGATAAAAGGGTCGAGAGGCAAGCGCAGCCCGGAAAACTCGAAGAGGCTGGAATAAAAGGCAACATGGCTACGAAGGCCCCGCAGATCGGAAATCCCAAACCTCGAATCTGGAACAGAACCTCGGAAAACATCTGAACCGTACACCCGCGACCAAGCCTCCACATCTGCCAAACCTATCTTATTTTCGAAGGGCCTCAAAGCTCGAGGCACCCTCTCGCCCTCATCCCCATCTCTTCCTGAAACAGAAGCCTCAGCTCCACTAGCCATCCTGTCGAGCTGTCGTTGCCGCAAACTTCTTTCAATCTGCCGAAAGTGCAGAACTCTCTCCCTGGTAAAAAATTGAGTAATCAGACTTAAGCCAATACGAACTCGGCACGTAAACACTCTCATAGGGGCGTCAGATGGATAGTCCGGGGCAGAAAAAACTTCGTTGCCGAACTTCCAGTGCGGGCTAACCTTCACCCCATAACTCGCAAGGAGAAACCTCGCTTACCGAGGAGTAACCGCCACCCATCTATCCTCGCACTGCCTATACATAGGACCACCGCGAGGAGATTTCCCGAAGACTGACTCAACAAAAGGGCCCTTACCATCCGAGTCTAAGGAAGAAATCGAGCATGACCCAGAGCTCTCCGAGCTAAGAGGACCCACGGTCGTCTCCTTATAGATCACGGTATCCACCACAATCTCCTCGGCCAAACAAACTTTCACCTCCACACCTCTCCAAGCGGGACCGCGAGGTACAGACTCGGCCTCATCATCACATAGGTCGCCGCTCTCAAAACCGCCGAGGTCGATGTCCTGGGCATCACTCTCGGCTGAAACTGCTGGAGTACCCTCGCCTAAAGGACGGGCTACACCTCGAAAGGGTACCAGGGCACGAGAAAGATCCTCGGCCACTGGAAACTCACTCGGCATGTTCTCGGCCGAGGCAGAAGCCTCGGCCACGTTACTAGGAAGAAAAAATGGAGGACTCCTAACCGAAACGGGTATCCTAATAACCCTGTTCCAGTAATCTATCAGTTCCATGGAGGAACTGCTAGAAGAAGATGAAGATGAAAAAACGGGAAAAGGAATCCTACGAGACATACTACTCTAGAAAGAAAAGCAAAGGAAAGAAACCGTACCAAATGAAGTCAAACTGGAAGACCGCCGGGGAAATCTACGAGAAAGTGGGAAAACTCGCCTGAAAAATGATAAAGATACCGGAAAAAGTTAAAAACCCCAATCGGAGAAAAACCCAAACCCAGTACCAGGCCGGAAAAACACTAAAATCGCCGTAGAAACCACCCAGGAAAGAGGAAGAACATGGAAAACGTGGAAAAGGGTAGAGAAACACTTACGGTTTTCGAGGTAGACAAGGAGATGAACGGAATGAAACTACCGGAGAAGTCGCCAGAAATCGCCTACGGACAGTGAAAAAATATGATGAAGAGAGAGAATGAGAAAAGTAAACAGTGAGAAACAAGAAGAAGGCTTTTATACCCCCCCTATAAACGACATCGTTTTGAGACAGACCCGGGTACTCATCGGGTCGACCCGCGCGTTTTTTCAATATGCATGCCCAAGAAAGCGCCACATCATCATTTTCTCTGGATTCGAGATACGGAAAAAGGCGGCATTAAAAACTTTTCGAAATTCGAAAAGCCGCCCAAAAACGAAAACCAAGAAACCGCCAAAAACCCGCATTTAATGCACTGACAGCCTGAAAAGACGAAACGTCCTGACTGCACATATATTCAAAAACATCCCATAAACTTCCAACATATCTCGTCAGAGATACTCGGCATCAGCCTCGAATTTGAAAACCATAAAGCCGTCCTCGGCCAGAAACATAACACCGACCTCCTACTATCGAGCAACAATATTACTTTTTACCTTCTCGGCGTCGAGCAGCCAAAAAGTAGGGGGCCACTGAAAGGATTAAACCGAGGGATTGACCCTCGGCACGCCAAGGACCCTACCCTCGGCACGAAAGAGGTCCCACCTGAATAGCCTCCAGTAGCGAGGATAAGACCAATCCCCCCTAAGAAAAATCATTTCAACCTCGGCATCGTGACCACCAAGCGTGACGAGCCCACCCCGGCCTAAGGACCACGGGCACCCCTGCCCGCCACCAAATCAGTCTCCATTATCCTCAGCCTCGGCAAACAATAAAAGCGTTCATCGCAAGAACCACTCGGCCTCAGCCTCAGATCAATCATCCGCCCCGACAAACCATTTCCCTAGGCCCGAGAAAACCGCTGCACGCCAATACCAACTCTCTGACAAGTGCACAGTTCACTCATTCCTGACGAAGACCCTCAACGCATTTAATAACCGCCGCTTTATGCTCCCCAATGACTAGCTGCCACGTCGCCATAAACTTCAAGTATAAATATGAGAATGCACATTCAGGACAAGGTAAGTAATTTGAGCGATATCATAACTCTCTTATCATAGCTTCCTATAAAACTATTATCACGGCCTATTTATTACCAATTCCCTACCGGAAATCTGACTCTTACGCCGGAGGGTTATAGTCGGGCCAACCCGACGCCTTAACGGAGTTTATTGTTTAATTTGTGCAGGTCACGCGAAAAGGACAAACCAGAAGCTGCCACATCATCCTCGCTCACACGTGGACGATAACACATGATCACCACACATTTTGCGTGATCAAATAGTATTAAACTATTAAAATGTGTTTAATATTAAAAAAGGTTATTAAAAATTTAAAAACTATTTAATAATAAACTATTTAGAAAAATTATTTTTTAACCTTATTTTTTATTATAGTATAACTTGATAATTTCAAATTTATCAATTATAATACTATAACTTAACAATTCTATTTTAATATTTTTCAAAAAAATAATTATATTTTAATTACAATAAATATTTCAATCATCTTTATAATATAACTTAACAATTATATTTTAATTAAAATAAATATTTCAATCATTTTCATATTTTAATCTCTCTCTATTAACAAACCCAACAGCCCGCATCAGCGTCCTACGCAAAACCCAAGCGCTCGTCTCCGAATCATCCCCCTCTTCGCTCTTCCACCATGGATTTTTTCTCTCTTCAATCAAACCCTACTATTTCGCAAGTGAAATGAAGAAGAAACCAAACTTTGTTGCAAATGATATAAATTAATAAACCCATATCTAAATTAACAACTAAAATGAAGAGATGAGTTATATGTATGTGAGATGGAGAGAGTGAAAGGGTATTAAGAGAGAGAAGATGTTGGGCCTATACGATGATGAACAAGAAGAGAAGGGGGTCGGATCTTGACTTGGGTTTGGGTTGGCCAGTGGAGAGAAATGGTGAGGGAGGTTGCTGGGTTGGGGGCAGCGTACTGCCTTGCTGGTGCTGGAAAAGAAATGGGATTTAAGGAGATCTGAAAAGATGAAATTGAGAGGAGGAACTGACTGTGGAGTTGTAGAGATCGGATCTGGTGTTGCATGACGGCAGGAAACGAGATAGAAGACTGGGCTATTGTGGTGGGCAATGAAATCGAGGCACCCGGCTGGAGATAGATTGGACGCGGGTCTGGTGTGGCTGCGGGGCAGGAAGGAGGTCAGAAATGGTGAGAAAACTTGGGGAAGGAGAAGGAGTTCCGGAGGTGTAAAAGAAATGAGACGGGGTATGAAGAATGAGAAGGCTCGGTAGGAGCTGGGAGAAGGAAAACGGCAAAGAGGAGATGTTGGATGGAGATGACAGAGCTTGGTGCTCGCAATGAGAAGCTTGTCGGATCTGTTGAGGGAGGTTTTGATTGGTCCCTGTACTTTTGTAAGACGAATTGACTATTTTGCCCATCCACAAATACACTCACGTGGCACGTGATCGTACTTAACGATCAAAAGTTGACGGAAGGACCAATGGTATAAAAGTTTTCAGTTTAGGGACCATTTGCGAGGTGTAGGGACGAATAGCCAAGAACCTCAAAAGTACAGGGACCAATTGTGTAGTTTGTCCTAAAAACAAAGTCAAACATGGCTTAGGGATTGGGTTTTGGGCAGTCACCAAACGGTAGAATGGGCTTGGACCTGCTGGGTTGCCAGTCCCTAAGGCATGTCTGGGCTTGGGGCTGTTGAAGAGCCAGGCGTGAAGAAGGGGAAGGGAGTGGGCTGGGGGAAGGGACTGCCCAGCAAGTAGGCAGTGGGCTTATAACTGGGTTGGGGACTGGGTTTTGGCTGGCAGAGGGACTGTTGGTTGGGCAGGCGACCTTCGTTGGGCTGGGCGGAGTGGCTGACCGTGGCCCAGACGCAGAGAGAGGGGGTTCGTGGTGGTGGGGTTAGGTCCGTTTGAGCTATTAGATAGGATCCAAATAAGGGTAAACTTTGTTAATTTTTAAAAACAGGGGGTGGTTATGTATTAAAACATTAAAGGGGGTTGTTTGTTAAAGGATTTAAGGAAGGGAATGTATAAGTTAGATTTTTTTTTGGTTTTAGTTAGATTAATTGAAACTAAATAATTGTTTATTATTGTTTAAACTATTTATGATATAGTGCTTTAATTTAGTTTTTTTTTTTATAATTTGAAAAAGGAATTATTGTTAATAAATTTTAGATAATTGTTACGTGATTATATTAAACGTTAAAAATAAACATTATTTGTTAATAAATGTTAAGAATCCTTTAAATTACTATCATAAAATGTCAAAAATATTTAGAAATGTCAAAAAAATTGTGTCGTTGCTTTATTTTACTAGTTAATGTATATTGTTAAATATTAATAATTGTTATTAATTATTAAAAATTACTTAAAATTTAGAGGATCATAGTGTCAACAATGAAAACGCTGAACATAAATATCCGGACGTAGGACATTTATTCATAACTAATCATGTTTTTTAAACTCGTTCTGAAATTCACATTTGGATTAAAAATATTGGGGACGAAAACATGATGTTTCTATTTGTTAAGCAACATTTATGGACATATGATGGATGCAAAAATATTTGGTATGGTTGTGAGGTCAGCGGTTTGTACAGGTATACCGATCAGTAGGATGAGCATAATTATGTGCGGAGAGGCACAAAAAAAGATGATTGTCCATTTCAGGTCGTAGCTGTGAAACAATACTATGGTGATTGGAAAGTAAGAGTTTGCAAAAAAAAAAAAAAAAGTAGACACAACCATGTATTGGGTGATTCCCAACACATATCTGTCGCAAAGTTAAAATCAAATGAAATTGAGAGGGTAGAGTAGTTGAACAGTTCTAATGCTTAGCCAAAACAAATACTCAACCAACTATAAAAAGAAAATCCAGAAAATAAAGTTGTTCTCAAACATGTAAATAATGCGCTGCAGCAAATAAGAAAGAAGTAGATGGGAAGCTATACAAAGATGCAATATTTTTTCAGTTTGCTCAACAACAATTGGTACATTAATTATGTTTGGTTTGAGGTTGGGACCAATAAAGTCATTAATATCATGTTTTCTCACCCGAATAGTGTTGAGTTGTTACATCGTTTCCCTTACATTTTGATCATGGATGCTATGTATCAAACAAATCAGTATCAGATGCCTCTATTATAGGTGATTGGATTTATGCCAATAGGGCATAATTTCCACATTATATTTGCATTTATAAAGAATGAGATAATAGTGACATTCAGATGGGCTATAGAAAATTTGAGGAATCTGTTAGATCCATTGCCACAAATGATCATGATTGGTAGGGAATTGGCCCTGATGTGTCCCATTGAAGAGATTTTTCCGGAGTCGAGGCATATGCTATGTAAAAGACACATAGCAAAGGATGTATAAAAACATGCTCGTTTGCTTCAACTACCCGAATTTGTTAAGGGATTTTGTGGGAGATGGAAAAAGATAATCGAATCTCTTATTGAGAACGAATATAATGAGTAGGTATCAATGATGACTGAAAACTGGAAAAGGGCCCCAAAACTGATACATTATGTGAAGAAGGAATGGTTTGACCGATATAAGGAAAAAAATGGTCACTGCTTGGACAAAAAAAATTCTTACACTTTAGGACTGAAACAACAAATAGGTATCACAAAAACCTCTCACTCATATATTTATGCTATTATTAATTGTTACGTATATAATATTATTGTTATTAATCTTTTGTTTTGTAATATTTTATAGAATGGAGGGTGCACATTCCCAACTGAAGCATTCACTGGGAACATCAACGTCAATTTTTTTTTTATCATTTATTCCCACAAATCCATTTGCTTGTTGAAGGACATTTAAATGAGATCTGGAACAAATTTGAACACGATCGATTTGTTGCGCACTCGGTGACAAAAAGGATACTCTTTTGAGAATTGAGGCGTGTTGTGTCATACACGGCTTTGAAACTACTAGATGATCAATTCAACAAATGGGAAAAAAAGTCAAAGAGGGTCTGAGCAAAGTGAAAAACAAACCACCACCAATATGTGGTTGCATGTACATATCGATTTATGGTTTACCTTGTGGCTGGCAAATGTTGTGATTAGAGAATGATGGTTTGAGCATCAAACTACGGACATTCATAAATTTTGGAAGACTTTAAATATGGAGGGATACATTGCACAAGAGGTACCAACATCAGATGATGATCTTAAAGAGGCTTGGAGTCATGCAATGAACCCCAGAAGAGGAGTTACTTTCATAACATACATCACATGTTGAATCCTGAGGTGGTTCGGGTTGAGCAATCAGACGTCCAACGACACAAGGGCCACCCAAAGCAAAACTCGACAAAAAGAGAGTTATTTGGTTTTGAGCATGTTGAGATGAGCATGGGTAGTGGCTCATCTAATCCTATGTCTATATCAAATCGAGGTAAAGGTCGAGGTCGGGCTTCATCAACATCTAGAAGCACGGGAAATTCATTTCTGTATGTCAACCAAATTCCAAGTTTCCTATGCAGGTTTATTGAAGACTATTTAAACGACAAAGGTGATGGGCATTATGGATATCGAGTTGTTGCCCACTTCGTTTGTAAGGATCAAAGACCTGTAGGATGAGGTACGACATGATTTGATGCAAGAGTTATTGGAGCATTCTGATTTCTATTTAAACGCCTTAAATGGGGAGGTCGAGTTCAACGAGCTTTTACATGAAATTGAATTGTCATAGTCAAAAAGCACCCCGAGACAAATGGATGAGTGTCACGACCCGAAACTGCCCCTTTGTGGGACCCAACTCATTCGTGATCTGTAAATATCTTTAAGCAAACCTACTAAGCTTGAAAAACAAATAGAAGAACATTAAGCTACCCAACTTATATATAGATAGGCCACAAGCCCTATTAAAAGTTTTACAGACGCGGAAGCATTAAAAACAAAATAAAAGACTACATGTCTTCCTGTACAGTAAAAACCATAAAGTCATCCCAAAACTTCTAGGAATGCTACCCCAAAAGAGAATACATGCTAGCACTATGGGGACCATCAAAACCATACGAGTCACCCTCCGACATGACTACAATGTAAGGAAAACAAATAATAAAGGGTGAGTCGAAACTCTGTAAGGTATACTATACTTATGCATATTATGCATATATGCAACATAAGTAATGCCATGATGCTCAAATCAACAAATAATAACATATTCATCAATACTATTCGCAAATAACATAGAACAGATGAAAGTTAAACACATTTAGTATACAAGATCGAGATACATTTCCGATCGAATCACTTCCGACCTTGTCACCCCAACTATTGTTGTTGAAGCTTGTATGTCTTGATCAATCTCTTGTTCGCTTTATCAAACCAATCAATTATTCACAACCCAGGTACAAGTTATCACGAGGCTAGGTCCCTACAACCCCAGACACGTCGTGATACTTAACACATTATTCAATGGTATTTTCCCCACTTGGCCAAAATGGAGAATTCGATTCCGGGTCCAAGTAGGGTACCACTGCTAACTAGCACTGCTCTCCGCCCCTTGACCTAGTCAGAGGTTCCTCTACTCTCCCCATAATAAACTGTTCAATTGCACAATTGAAGACCGTTCACACGAGCACTTCATGTTCGAAACTAGTGTTCAACAAGGAAATTAACACAAAGAATTCCAATGAGTTATAAAGTAAACTAATTATATTCTCCAGCATGTTCCAATAGTGCATATTGTTCTCATACTTGTAGGTTTCAAGGTACAATCTTTGCATGTTCATAATATTCATACATCAAGTATTCGATTAAGTTACGCCTGTAACACATAGTTCCCAGCATAAATATTATAATAACATGGTTTTATGAACACATATAAGCAAGTAGCTCCCTTACCTTAAAACAAGATTATCTCTGCTGAGTAAAATTTATTAAAAACTTTCCATGATAGTCATTGAGTGAAACCCGCAGCTCAACGGTATCTAAATATTTATTACCGGTTCAAAATGGATAGCATTCTACGCACACACTGTTTCTCTTGGTTTCTCTCCCTCTAATTCTTATGATTGCTAGAAATGCTATTTCTGGCTTAAATAATAGTTGTTGCCTTGGTTGATAAGTCACCCGTAATAATGAATAAGGAATAAAATGGACTCAATTGAGATAAAGATTACTCTCCAACCACAATTAACCAAGGTGACTCAAACTTGGTTTGAAGTTACAAACAACACGTGCCGTCAAGGAAAGATAAAAGAATTTGAAGGATGACACTACAAGTCTAGCACACAAACTAGCTAGATGATTCATCAAGCCTATGACGGTCGGCCGATTTGATAAGGATAAGCCAATTAACAAGATAGAGTTTAGTATTTTAATAAATTAAAATTTGAACTCACACTCATGCACGGTCAACACAATGTTTTTAACTTACCCACTTTTTAATAATATAATATTTTAAAGTAAAGTAAGCATAATTTGACTTGGTCAATTAGAATAAAATATTAATATTTTTATTTTATTTAAACTAACATCGAAAGTGAATAAAATATTATTTGGTCAAATATGCCAAAAGTGTTATCAAGTTGGTTTAATTATAAAAATATAAATAGATAAAATATCGGTGTTTTACACCCTCACCTCCTTAAAAAGAATTCGTCCTCGAATTCATGTAAAATCACATAGTTTAATATAAAAGAAGATCATAGCATAATTCATTTTATGATAACACTTACTAGAACTGACTTCGGAACGTGGATGGGTCCTTCTAGATACTTCTAAGTCGATAGGGTCTGACGACGTACCCTGGCCCTCCCATGAAATCGCTTCAAGGGTTGAGACTAACTTGTTCTTGGTTAGCCTTAGGCTTGGAGCTGCCAAGCTCAACTACTCAGGCTCACAAGCGTCTAGAAATTCACATACATGGGCCAAAGCCCGTCTCAAATTAACCACCCTGGGGTCAACTATGGACATCCTTGCTTTCCGTTTTGTTCGAGCCATCCTACAATATATTTAGTAAATTCACATTAGTTTACGTATTTTAATAAATTATCACATATTTGCCTATTCCGGTGTTACTCATAGTCCATACCAACACATAAACATATGCAAAGTTATGCCAGCCAGATATGCATCACAAGAAATGCCACATAAAAATGAAATAAACCTAGTCCATACGTCCTAGACTCAAATCAACACAAATACCTCCACCGGTGTCTCTCTATACTAGGGAATAAACACGACCCGGGACCCTTGGTTTTTCATTATTGTCCCTTTTGGTCCCTAAGGTTATCTGATCCTGGTGTTGCGTTTGCATCGGCTTCCATTTTGGACAATCATATCGGAAATGTCCGAATACACCACATCTAGTACACTTTCCCTGTTTTGCCCAACAATTCTCGGTATTATGTTTTAGTGCTCCACAGAAGGTGCACCCGTCCTTCCCCGTTTATGGTTTTGTTCCCGTGCTAACATTGCATGTACTTCCTTTGTATTGTTGCCCACTATTTCGATTGTTAAAGCTACTTTTGCTGCCTTTTTTGTTACCTCCTAACATGATGTAGTCATTCTTGTTGCCGTCCTCTAGTCCTTCTCTAGTCACTTGTATTGATTGTTGTCAGGTCATTATTATTATTAGTGCTCTCTGCTCTGCTCTATCATTCTCTACTGCCTTTGCTCTGTTTACCTCCAAGTGATATTCCCCAAACTCAAATGGAACAAATGCATCACGAAGTTTTGCCTTCAACCCCCTCACAAACTTCCTTGCTTTTCTTTCCTCTATTGCAACAAGATGTTCATTATACCTTACTTGTTGTGTGTACATTGCATCATACTGAGATACATTCATGGTTCCTTGCTCAAATGATAGGAATTCCACTTCGCGTTGACGTTGCACTACCTCTGGAATGAAAATTTTATTAAATTCATCAAGAAAGTTTGTCCAAGTTTGCGGTGTTCCGTCTTGATTCCATTTACTCCTTGTCAATTTCCACCAATGCGTAGCTATTTTCTCTAGTTTAAAAGTTACAAATTTCACCTTTTCTTCTTTAGTGCATCCCAAAGGTTGAAACACCTTCTCTATATTCTCAACCCAGTCTTCAGCCTTAGTTGCATCTGGTTCACCATTATAACTTTTATGGCTCATTTTTAGGAACCTTTCCAAAGCTATTGTCCCTTGTATGACTCCTGCATTAACCTGCACTTTTGGTACGGGTATATTCGGAATCTCTATTCGATGATTAGGTTGATTCCCAGGTTCCTGCTGTTGTGTCATAAATGCTACAAATATGTCCAGAATTTCTCCCAGTCTTGTCATAGTTTGTTGGATCTCTCTCATATCATCATTATGTGCTTGTGCCCCACCTGTAGGTTGGTTAGGTGGTACATTAAAGTTACTAGACTCTCCCTCATGGTTATTGGCCACTCTCGAACCAACCCTATGCAAGCTACAGGATCTACGAAGAACACGAGGAATACAAGGGTCTTGCCATCTCACAATCCTACACACCACCAAAACCCAAGTATTAGACAATTGCTAACATAAGACACAACATAAGAGACACAACCCTAGGCCATGGATCATATCCGGCTACGAGCTAACATTGCTCTGATACCAACTGTCACGACCCGAAACTGCCCCTTTGTGGGACCCAACTCATTCATGTTTGAAACTAGTGCTCAACAAGGAAATTAACACATAAAGAATTCGAATGAGTTATAAAGTAAACTCATTGTATTCTCCAGCATATTCCAAATAATACATATTATTCTTATACTTGTAAGTTTCAAGGTACAATCTCTGCATGTTCATAATATTCGTACATCAAGTATCCGATCAAGTTACGCATGTAACGCATAGTTCCCAACATGAATATTATAATAACATGGTATTATGAACACACATAAACAAGTAGCCCCCTTACCTTAAAAGAAGGTTATCTTTACTGAGTAAAGTTTATTAAAAACCTTCCATGATAGTCCTTGAGTCAAACTTGCAGCTCAACGGTATCTAAATATTTATTCCCGGTTCAAAATGGATAGCATTCTATGCACACACTGTATCTCTTGGTTTCTCTCCCTCTAATTCTTATGATTGCTAGAAATGCTATTTCTGGCTTAAATAATAGTTGTTGCCTTGGTTGATAAGTCACCCATAATAATGAATAAGGAATAAAATAGACTCAATTGAGATAAAGATTACTCTCCAACCGCAATTAACCAAGGTGACTCAAACTTGGTTTGAAGTTACAAACAACATGTGCTGCCAAGGCAAGATAAAAGAATTTGAAGGATGACACTACAAGTCTAGCACACAAACTAGTTAGATGATTCATTAAGCCTATGACGGTTGCTCGGTTCGATAAGGATAAGCTAATTATCAAAATGGAATTTAGTATTTTTAATAAATTAAAAATTGAACTCACACTCATGCACGGTCAACACAATGTTTTTAACTTACCCACTTTTTAATAATATAATATTTTAAAGTAAAGTTAGCATAATTTTACTTGGTCAATTAGAATAAAATATTAATATTTTTATTTTATTTAAACTAACCTCAAAAGTCAATAAAATATTATTTGGTCAAATATGTCAAAAGTGTTATCAAATTGGTTTAATTATAAAAATATAAATAGATAAAATATCGGTGTTTTACAATAAGTACAACTGATATGGGACACATAATTGCCACAAGGTATCAGGTGATCGTTATTTCTATCTTGGCATTATAGTGTGTTATGTTACTTCCATTAGTGTCACACTTGGCTGGGAAAGCGGCGCCACAAGATCAGATATGCATTGCATGGGTGAATCATAATCATTTTATATCAATTCGGTTGGATGAATATCGTCCTATGCCTAATGCGTGTCCTGTTTGGGAATGCACATGTGATCCTAACATAAGGTATTGGTCTAATCTTTGGATGGAATGAAAAAGGTTTTGTGCAAGGCTGTCAGAAAATTGAAGAAATGTAATGGAACTGGAAAATTAAAGCAATGTATATGTTTGTTCGTTACTTAACTTGTAACAAAAGAGTACCATATATATATATATATATATATATATATATATATATATATATATATATATATATATATATAATACATTATGTCTGAAAGAATGACTATAGCACTGATACATTGGAATACACAAATAGAAACGAAACAAACTGTTTTGAAACAATGAAGCTTACAATGATGAGTTCATTGAAGACTTCATTGAGATAAATATGCAGCGGAATTAAAATCAAAACAGTAGTAAAAGACAAAACTGAACATGAGAGATTAACCTTTAATCAACAAGTAATTACTTGTTGATCGTGCCTCATGCCAAAAAATATTCCACTAGTAAAATATATGTTTAGCTAATTACAACTAAAAGACAAACACAGTGGAATTTATGAAAAGCTCTTCTAGATAGTAGATAATCACTTTTAAGAACACAACACTTAACCTAGCAGACTTATGTAATCTATGTAATTAAAACAAGACATCGGGTGTAAACTGTAAGAACTGTGCTGGACTGAGATGAATGAAGCCTCCAATGAAAGCACATCTGACAATTCATTCACTAGTTAGCAGCAACCTTCTTATCTCTCTCTTTAATATTTATGTGTATGATATTTGCTCAGTATTCGTCACAACTTCCGGGGCTACGTCCTTTCTTATTTATACTTGCACTCCGTGACCTAGAAACATGAATAGGAAACCACTTACCATAAAAGAGTTAATAGGTTAGTCCGATAAAATAAGACTTAACATAAATAGACTTATCATTGTAGAAGGATTCCTTACCAAAATAAAAGTAGTTCTGTGACGACCCGACCCGGACTCCAATGCGGAATCCCAAGGTCGTGCCGTCAAGACAAGCTAAAAGATGGACAAGCACCCGCTAAGCGTAGTGGTGCGAGTCAAGAGTTGAACCAACAAACTCTAAACAGGAATGTAAAGCCATAACGGCAAAACCGAATAACCAAAACTAAAATCTGCGGAAGCAAATCATAAGTGAGACCAAAGCCTATAATTATAAACTAAGGAATACAAGGCTGAGAGACGACTATCTCTCGACAAATCTACGACTCGCGTGACGCAACATTGCGCACGTACAACAAACCATCGGCAACCTAAGGCCGGCGAAGCAACAAGAACCCAACCTGATAAACTACAACTCAACGGCTAACATGCCGGAGGAATAAATCAACTAAAAGAGCAAGATATTCAAATTCTAATAACTAAACCCAAGTCTCACGACTAACGTCGTCGGAGATGACACTACCAACAATACTAGGATGAGTGAGCTAAAGCATGCTCGAAATAACAAGGGAATAACTTCTAAAAGATACAACAGCTCGACCAAACGAGTCGGCTACCAAAATAATACAATAAGAAAGTACTAACATAATCTACCCAAGTAAAGTCTACATAACTTTACATTCGTTTCTCACAGATACATAACATAATAATATTAAATCCAAGCTTAAAGCCCGGAAGACCACCTTCTAGGAATCACTATCCGAAGCCGCCGCGCGTACTAACGGGATCACTGCAAAACTAAGGAAAACAAACACACGAAATGAGTCATAATGACCCAGTAAGTTACTAAATGCAAATGTATGGCATAGCATGTCGTGGCATGGCATAATGCACAAGCATGTATAACATCATGGCATCTTTAAAGCATATCAATAATAAGCTTGTATTAAGTCACCAAGTAACATGGACTTCATAAAACATATAGCACATTATCTTTCATATAAGTGCTCATAGTAAGCCACATAAGGGTTAGAGAAGTTACCCAACTGTGCCGTTGTGTTGCTCCTGCAATACACAATGTTACTAGTTCGTGCCCGATGTTTTGTGAATTCATCGACTATCATCGAGTTTTACTCGATATCATTAGCAAGCCAATGCGGCTTAGCGTACGGCAAGGGGCTACTTCCCCTGCGGCCCCAAGTGGAGGTGTGTGGAGTCCAGTGCGGCGATCCATAGCGAGCACGAATCCCATAATTCGTGAAGGCGTGCATCGTCCCCACCCCGACTTGATAAACAAACCAATTAATGCCAGCTGGACTCAATGCAATGCACAAGTAGATATTTACTCTCATGCTCAAACAAGAACCAAGACCGATCATAGCGGGCATACCAAATCAAGTAGGACATAAAGCTCTACACACCAATTTCAACAATGCACATATTTGCACATACTTAACAAATTCAACCAACTTATAAGTTTAGTCAAAGAACCACATAATGAGGTACTCATAATCCTCAAGCCACAACCCAATCAAACACGGCATATAAGCTCAAGAAATCACAATGTGAGGTTTACTATAGCCCTTTAATCAAAATCAAACCAAAGACTATACTTTAGTCTAAGAACAATCATAATCAAGGCTTAGCATTTTAGCTTCACTTAACGGTTCACCGGACTCAACCATAGTCCCAACCGTCGTAAATATTCGACTTCCTTAAAGCCAATCTCAAGGGTACCAAACTATGCCGTAATCATATCCTCGCAAGTGCTTTCATGTGCACGCGACCAAATTCCCTAAAGAGAACTCATTCAAATAATCATTTCTTAAGGTAATACGAGATCATAGGTTGATCTCTAATGCTCCGTGCCCTAACGAGCACGCCTAATCAAATCCCCAATAAGCTTCTATGTCGGAGTCACAAATGGGACACAACTCGGGATGCTCGGGTACTCACGATCAAAACCAACCAAACCCGAACATCGTAGGATTTCAACCTAAGGCTCACTAACATCTTATTGAACCTAAAATGACTCCATTGAGTCTTAACATCGCATTTCATTAAATACACATTTCATACAACCCAAACTTAGCACATCATTCAAGTTTATAGAAATTATCCCAAAATTAATCCGGGCTTATTTCCCAAGCCTAAAATCCAAAAATTCATCATAGACATAGTCAACGAAACCCAAATGACGTAGGACTTCAACCCGAGTTCTTTAACACAATATTGAACTCATTACGACTCCGTAGAGTCTAAACACTAAGTTTCATTCTTAAACCTTTCATCCATGTCAACACTAATACCCACTTTATTTAACAACAATATATCCGATAATTCGGGCTTAAATTCTCGAGCCCTAAAATTCACAACAAAATCCCAACATAAATCAAAACCCATTTCATAAATCTCAATATCCCACTTAAATGTTCCTACTCATGATATCATGTGAGTTCATACATCCAAAGCCCCAATCGTAGGCATAATTCCACAATAAACCCAAATAGTATATAGGCATGATTTCTAGCATGCTCACAAGCCTAGAAACACAAAATGAAGAGTAATAACATATTCAACAATCATAGAATTCACTCTACAAATGCACCTAACAAATTCATACTTCCAAAAATCCCCAAATTGGGCATACAAAACATAACAAGTGTTCATTGCCCACAAATAGCATACAAGTTGTTTTCCTTAGGGCCAATGAACCAAAATCAAAAGGGAGTAACTTACCTAGCTTGAGTGAAAACTCAAGAGAACACAAATCCGATCGGTGAAGTCGTTCTACTCGTCGAGGGCTTCAAGAATCCGAAGTTTGAAGGAAATCGGGTGGTCGGATCGTCTTGGATCGAAGAGAGAAGAAGCTAGGGCTCAAGAGTCTCCCATGGAGTCTCTCTCTCTAACTCACGGTTTGTGGAAGAGAAATGAAGAGGATTTGGCTGAATTGGTGAAGGGTTAGGCTATTTATACTTCCACAACAATAAGGGCACAATAGACTTTTCCTTGCACAATTAGTAGAGATTAGGACTAATCAATCACTAATCTAACTTTAATTAACCTCCAACTAATGTTAGGACATGTTTAGGGTTAAGTATGGGTGGTTAGGAAGGGTTTAGAGGGGTTTAATGAGGGTAGAATAGGTATAATTGTCCAATCTCAAAGCAGGGTAAAATCCCGTAACAGCAACCTGGGGTTGAGGCGGGCGCCTCACCCCTTTCCATGCGGCCGCCTGGGCTCTGTCCAGCCAAATAATGCTCTCAGTAGTTGAGGCGGGCGCCTCACATTTTTGAGGCGGGCGCCTGGGAAGCTGAGGCTGGACAGTCAATCTTGTAAAATCGACCATAAATCGCACACAACTCCAAATGAGGTGATTTTTGATTTTTGTGAAACTAGACTCATTGAATTATATTTTAGGATTTTAAATTACTCAATTTGGACTTATATTCATCAAGATATGGTTACAACAAAATCAAGTACAGAAGTTGTTTTTCTGAAAACTGAATTCTGGCACAGCCGTAAGTCAAGACCTAATTGAGGTACTTAGACACCTTGGAAAATTACCAAATTTTACAGAGAGTATCCTAACATATGAAGGTAAAACATACTAAATTTTTAGAAAATTCTATTCAGTGGATCAGTACCAGAATTTTCCCGAAGTTTGCCCAAAACATGACTGGCCTGAAGGAAATCGCTAAGGGCAAAACAAAGCAAGAGGGTTTATAAACTTCCAAATCATCGATAGGCTTAGGGAACACCTCCAACTTGAAGTCTAACACATCTAAACATGTTAATAAACAATCTTAAAGAGGTCTAGGACCCAAACCGAGGTCACGAACACAAAACGCAAGCAAACCCTCAATCGCGTCGCATTCCGACTATCGTCGAGTCACGACTTGTGACTTTAGCAAGTCAACAACTATATGGAGTCTCTTAATAATGTTTTGGTCTTAATATGGTCTCTCAAACACATCTAGACCCTCTCGCCAACCAAGCATGCAGTCAACAAAGGAAGAAGTGCAAGTATAGCACGCAAACCGAGATAACGAAGGAGCGGGGCGTCACAAGTTCAGTTGTGTCTTGATACCCAAGACTAACGGCACAAACCCAACCGTGTCATCAAGAACACAAAACTTTAATATTCTAACAATTCATAAACCCTAAAAACTAATTAAAATTAATCTCCAAAATAACCTTTCTATAAAAGGTATAACAATAATAATTAATCAAAGTAAATACCAAGAAAGGCAAAACAAATAATTAATTAAAATGAAACAATTAGATAACATAAATACTCAATTAATTAATATTCAACAATCTTCCCCCTTTTGCCTTCCTGAACAAAAGCAATAAATCAAAATAATTAACTATGAAAAACAAACAACTCTCCCTAAATTAAGCAATCTTATTAAGCTCTAGAACACGCCTCAAAAGGATAATAACGACGATGAATAACATTGGAACACGGATTAGTAACAATTGGATTAGGATCAACTCCCCCAGAATTGTCACTCGAGTTATGTTGAGCATTCCTCAATTCTGAGCAGCTTCGACCACATCAACAACATCTTCAACAACACCATTGTCATCTTCATCATCACTTGAATCTTCGGCTTTAGCTTTGCCCTTGTCCATCTTATATTTGAAGCAATTATGACACACACTCCCACAAGTGTTACAACACTTAGGTGCTCCCCCTAAATTTCTACGCAGGAGCACATCAACATCATCTCCCCCTTTGATTTTGCCAGAAAGAAGCAATTCATTGTAAATTTCACGCGTCTTGCGAAGGTAGCGAAGATGTTCTACTGCAGAAGCATACTGATCCAAGATGTGGACAAGTTGCACATCAATATATGTCATATGTTCACGAAGGAAAAAGGCATTGACACAAATCGAGGGCAGGAAGGTGAAAATCTCGAGGAACATGTTTAGAAAAGAATAATGACTTGGGTGTAGCCTTGGATGAGGGTACATCCTTCCTAAAGGGTCCAGACACAGGGACAGTACAACAGCCATCTTCACAGTTGATGGGAGGGACACGAAACACAGGTTCATCCTGGGAAGGAACCTCGGGATGCGAATGACTAGCTGCCAAACTTGGTTGACATGGTGAGACACAAAAGAAACGATATAGGGTTGGAGGTATAGGGAGACAGGAATAAAGACAACAATTTAGAAACAAAGTATATACATAGGAGACACACTACAAATAGGGTTTAAACAGTAATCAAAAAACCATAGGTTTTAAGGAAGATTAAAACAAGAAGGAAAAGGTATAGTTAAATAAGGAAAGAATTACGCCGTCGACCTAATTAACTAAGGATTAGAAAATTCAATAAGGACACGGATTCACCTAGTATATCGCACGTCTTACACATGGATAACTCATGAAAAATTTAACAAAGATCTTATTTAAATTATGCAATTCAGCCCATTTTCCAAAATAAATCAACCATCGAAAATCTAATAAATAGAATTTCATACGAGAGCAAACATAGATACTTTATCTCAAGGAGTACACATAATTACCAAGAATGCATATCCTAATTGATGACTAAAAAAAATGAAAGTGTATAACCAAAATAAAATAAAATGAGAGAGAGTGTGAGAGAACTATTTTACTTCCAATGAATTCATCAATGTCACCACATTGGTCACTACATTTTCCAAAACATTAGAGATTGAAAATATGTTTCCAAAAGTTAATATAATGAGATACTATTGATGCTCGAAATAAATTATGATATATCCAGCAAGTAGCTTTCACACTTGTTGAGTGATTTTCTATTGATCACTAAATTCTACCGCAAGCGCACGACTATTAGTGTATTATTTAGGATGTCGATCCCACATGGACTTTGAATCAAGTACCGAAGAACTCGCAATTAAAATTATCTAGACTAATTGATTTCAAGATTTTTGGTGCGATGAGTAAATTAAATTAACAAGACTAAATTAACTAAATTAAAATGCAAAATTAGATTTTGGATTAAAAACAATAATTAAAAAGCTTTTAGGATTTCGGTTCACCACAACAATGATCGAATTTATAAATTTCGTAACAATCTTTCCGTTCGTGATGAATATCAAATTTTGAAGGCGAATTGCATAAAAATAGTTAATTGCATTCTTTCGAACTACTCTCAACCGTGCCTAGATTAATTCAAATCTGATGTCTCACTCAATGAATTAAACTAAACCCATTATGTCCTACAATTCTATAAGCCTCTAGAAATTTAATCAACTCTCGTTCTCATGAATTTCTAGTTCAATATTAGAGTTCCGTTACTTACGCTTCACATTTCGGTCCTTCACTTCAGTAACTAAGATTATTGTATAAATGTAGTAGTTTCACCTTTCGGTCCCTCGCTACTACAATTTTATACAATTATTAATAAAGCTAAAATTGAATCAAAACGTGTGACATTCAAATAAACGGAAAGATACAAACTTTATTTATAAATCCATTACGGGCTACACCTAATCCTAGAATTATAAAACTACTCACACATAATTAAAGTAACTAAAATAAACATGTAATATAAGAGTAAAGAGAAGGGAAGAAGAAGAACTTATAATAGAATGCTTCCGAATGAATTCACGAACTCTAGTCTTCAAATATAAAAATACTTTAAAATGTCTATCTAACTATTTGAGAAGAGAATATGTAAGTAAAATTCTATATCTCTAAGAAGGGGAGGAAGGAGATATATATAGGAAAAACTAAGCCTTTCCTTTCCCCTTGTCAACCAAAATAAATTGGAGTAATGACAATAAATGAGAAATAAATGAGAGATAAATGAGAGGCTGAATTAAAACTCTCCATCCCCCATTAGATGACATTTAGTCTACATGCATAAAAATGATCCAAACTGGAAAATATTGGAAGTGACTCTTGAGCTGCCCTGATTGAAGGTTGCGAAATATTTCACACCTATGGTGCGATTGTTGCTGAAAATCTTCAATTTAATTCTTGACATTAGTTTTCCACTCTACGAAAAGTAACCGCTGTCCATGAAAAATGCTGGAATTCAACTCATCCTTTTGCCTTTACTTCATCATTAAAGTTTGCCTTTAATTCACCAATAAAGCTTGACTTTAATGCACAAAATTTGCAAAACTGTCCAATTAAGACAAATAAAGGTAAATGAGTCAAAACAATTAAATTAATAGTGATAAATGCAATATTGACTAGGAAAATAAGCCCAAAGTATCCAAAAATATAGACAATATGCACATTTATCAACAATTTATAAATAGCCTTTGTTCACATGATCAGAACCAATGAGAGAAACATAGTCAATGGCTGATTTTTTTTTTTATGTGAATGGCTTGATAATTTCTATGAAATTCAAAAGTAGCTCTTTCCTTTAGAGGATATAAGCAACACCAAATGAGTTTTAAACTTTTTGTAGGAAACATTAAGAGCAAGCATTTGTCATTTCAGAAAAATCAATTCAAATGTAGAAAAAAGAGTTTCTTTGGTGGTGAAATTCATAAAAAAATTTGAGAAGAACAGTTGTGCAATGCAGTACTAATATGCCTTAAAAAAATTATAAAAGAAAGAAATAAAAACCTTGTTAATATACAATGTATACAAATGTGGTTACTAACGTAGCCACATTGAAGACAAGTGTTATAAGATGCAAACACCAAGAGATCTCCTTGAGGAGAATCTCTCATAATCTAATGGCTTGGTAAAAATGTATGCGAGTTGATTTTCAGTTCTTATGAATTCAATACGAATGACCTTTTTCTCTAATAGATCTTGAATGAAATGATGTCTAATATCAATGTGCTTAGTTCGAGAATGTTACACAGGATTCTTTGATAAATCAATAGCACTTGTATTATCACAATATATAAGTAATGAGTCACTATGCAACCTCAATCATTTGTTTCATCCAAAGCAACTGAGTACAACAACTACCAACTGCCACATATTATGATTTATCAGTAGAAAGGGAAACACAATTTTGTTTCTTACTATACCAAGACACCAGGTTATTGTCAAGGTAAAAACAACCACCTGAGATACTTTTTCTATCATACATATCACCATACCAATCAAAGTCCTAAATCCTACTAAATTAGCATTGGTGTCTTTGGTGTACCAATTAAATTCATAACTCAGAAGTTCCTTTGACATATCTAAGAATTTTTTTTAAGGCTATAAGATGAGATTCCTTGGGGTTTTCTTGATATCTAGCATAGTCACATACACAATGCATAAGGTCAGGACGACTAGCAATCAAGTAAAGTAAACTACCTATCATACTTCTATAGAGGGTATTATCAACATTTTTACCCTTATCATCTCTACTAAGTTTAACTTTGGAGGACATATGAGTCTTTTTATAAGTAGCATTTTTCATTTTGAATTTTTAACTAAGTTCTTAGCATACTTAACTTGGGAGAGAAATATACCATCACTAGATTGTTTAATTTGCATACCCAAAAAGAAATTTAATTCACCAACTATACTCATCTCAAAAGTAGAAGTCATTCCATTTATAAACTGTTTTAATATAGAATCAAATGTGGAACAAAAACTATATCATCTACATATATTTGAGCAATAAGAATTTCTTTAAAACCATTTTAAAACCATTTTTAAGTAGGTAATCAAACAACCTACCATACCATGATCTAGGAGCTTGTTTTAGGCCATAAAAGGCCTTCTTAAGTTTATAAACATGATCTGGCTTAAAAGGATCTTCAAAACCTTTAGGTTGTTCTACATAGACTTCTTCATTTAACACACCATTCAAGAAAGAACTCTTAACATCCATTTGTTGTAATGAAATACCTAAATAGCATGCAATAGCAAGCAACAACCTAATGGATTCAATTCTTGCATCAGGAACAAAAGTTTCATCGAAATCAATTCCCTCTACTTGAGTGTAACCTTGAGCAACTAAACGTGTTTTATTCCTAATAACATTACCTTGTTCATCAGACTTATTTTTAAATATTCACTTAGTTCCTATAACATTAGAAGATTTAGGACGAGGGACTAAGTACCAAACATCATTTTTCACAAATTGTTCAAGTTCATCTTGCATGACATTTATCCAAGGTTCATCTTGCAAGACTTCTACCACATTTTTTGGTTCTATTTCAGAAACATAATAACAAGTATGAACTTTCAAACATTCAAAAGACAAACAAGCAAGTTTAATCATTTCTTTGTAACTAACGCTTTTTCTTCTTCTTGTTTGCACACCCGCACTTACTTCACCAATCACCAAACTGGAATGGTGATCCTTCTCAATTATGCTGGGAATGTCCTTGGATCTGTCAATTATATTTTTCTCTTCATCAGAATCAGAATCTGTTTTAGCATTTTCCAATGAAGTCCCTGATGAAGGTACATCAAAGCCTTCATCCACTTCAGCAGTCTTTGAAACAGCTTTTACAGGACCATTGGAATTACTTCAGGTTTTGAAGTTTGCAGTCTTTCTAAGAGATCATCAACCTGATCTTCAACACTTTTTCTGTCTAAATCAGATAAATCATCAAAGATAATGTTCATGGATTCCATAATAGTTCTCGTCCTAAGATTGAATACTCTATAAGCACGGCTATTTGAAGCATATCCCATAAACACACATTTAATCACTTTTAAAATCAAATTTAGCAAGATGTTCTCTATTATTTAACAGGTAACAAATACTCTCAAAATCATGAAAATACTTTAAAGTAGGTTTCTTTCCATTTAGAATTTCATAAGGAGACATATTACCACCAGGTCTTAAATACACATGATTTGTGACGCCTCAAATCCTTGAGTACTTGACTTAACTTAACAAGCTTTGATAGAATATTCTATCATTATAAAATAAAATTTGGCTGATTTTGATATATGAATATGCTAGCTTAATAGAGCTCATGAAATTTTGAGGTTTCGAATAATGAATTTTGTTTACTTGGATTTGTTTAGTTTGACTTCTTTTAGTTTATTTTGGCTTGTTTTGGTCTTGTTTGACTTGTTTTAGTTTTGTTTGACTTTGGGTTTATCTTTGAATGTTATGTGCTCGGGGCGAATGATTAAGTGTTCCATTTTAAAAGAAATCATTTATGTATTATTTTTAGGTTTCGTTAAAAGAGTAATAAAATTACATTTGATATGAAATTATTGATTTAAAAGAAAATAAATAATAATATTTATTTATTTGTTCCATGTGAGTTTATGTATGTTAAATTTTGGTAGTCTTTATCTATTTGAATTTTTAACCAATAAAGTTATTTATTACCACTTCTGACCTATTTAACTAGCTATTATTATTATTATTGTAATATCTAAAATATTGTCTAATTCTAATTTAATAAAATTTGATACATTTTGATCAAAACTTATTAGTTTGACCATTTTTGTTACTCTTTTAGTTTGACTTACTCCAACTCTAAGTCATGAGTTAGTGTAGTTACCTTGTGGACCCCTCCTTCAATTCCTTTACCAATTGTTTGCCGGAGAAAGAGATCAAAAAGTCCCATTTCTCATCTCCTTCTCGACTGTGAGTCTTAGAGGAAAAAGATAAAAAAAACGAGAAGGCTTTTGAGTTTTGCTAGGTATCTACCTTGAAGACTCGAGTCGTATTTTCAATAATCCAACTCTGTAGAAATTGAGTCCAGATCTCTTGTATCACTTGTGTGTATACTGATGTATCATTTTTCATCTTCACCATTACATCTCAATCATTGCATCCCAACCAATGATTAAGATGAAAAGTGATACACCAGTGATACACACAAGTGGAACAAGAGATCTAGACTTGTAGAAATGTCGAGCTCAAAGTGTGGAACTTTCTGGTACCAATCTTGTTTGTTTTAATTAGTGATTTTGATAAGTTGTAAGTCATTATCCCTTTATATACTGCATAGTAGATATTTAAGCTAAATAAAACATTCTCATGCTATTATATTAATTTACTGGGTAGGAAATATACTTTTTATAATTTGTGTTGATGTGGGAACTTGTATATATGTTGTAAACGATTAATTGTCATGCTCGACCCTGTTTGAGATAATAATTTGAGGTAATACTGGAAATGACAATTATGGTTTGGAAAATTTGGAGTTGTAATTATTAACTTTTCGAGACTTGATTCGTTTAATGATTAACTCTATGGAGTCAAGTTTGAATTAAATAAAGTATATGTGTAATGTAGCTAACTCCTAAGATGTTTACAATTTATTTAGGGGATGATTATACTTTATAAAAATTGTGACTCGATAATCACTAATTGTTATTAGATAATTATGAGATAATTAATAATTAGCGGTTGTGGTCCAAAGGATTTATATTATTATTATTGACCCTATATAGTTAACTTGTATAACAGTAACGTTATTATATGAGGGAGGGATATATTAGTCCCTACGTTTTAACAATATTATTGTGATGTTGTAATTGACTTTAAGGAGTCAAATTAGATTTGACTAATAATTAAGTCAAGTAAGTAGTTTGGGTTTCGACAAAGAATTAAAAGTATTTAAATAATATTATTCATAAGCTAAATTTTATTTAAGTTTTGGAAATTATTAGTAGCGGGTATATTGTTGATTGAATAGATGCTATAAATGATAAAAATCGTATTTGAAGTCCACTTATGTGAAATTGTAATAATTAATAGACGTTTGTATATATACATGTATTAAATGACTAGTAGATTCGTATTAGTAATAGCAAATAAGTTTTGGGTTTGTGACCGAATAGAGTTAGTATAATTAAGACTAGATCTTCGTGTCCGTTCCTATGGTACGGTACCAGTATATCTGAGTTCGTCAATTGAAACGCCAACGTTTAAATAGAAGGTGCGATTTTTTTTAAATGTTACAGTTGAGGGGTACATTACTTCAAGTGGTAGTTGAGGGGTGATATTCAAACTCTACCCATAGTTGAGGGGGGTTATTTGTAAGAAGTTATATGTAACTGTCATATGAATGTTTGATTTTGCAGCGGAATGAACCCCCATGTCCAGATAGTCTCAGTCAATCAATTGAGCTCTATTGTGAGATTATATTAATGTAAGGTTGATGTTTTGTAAGGGGTAATGGTTTAGAAGATTAATCTCAGGGTGTGACTGTTCATAATATTAATTGTAGGGGGTGACTTTGTAACAGGGTGAGAGAAAATAGAGAGTTAAAAGTGGATAACTACTCTCACACATGTGAATATGAGAGTGAATCCCAACCATTAATTTTTTTACAATGATTTAATCTCAAACTCTAAATAACTTTAGTCAATTGCACATGTGTGAAAATGAGCTCTATTGTAATATAGATAACTAAATTATTTGTATTGATTATTGATCCTACGCTTAAAAGAGAAGTGGTTAAGTCTCAATGTAGATCTTGTGATTTGAGACTAATTAGTAAGTCTCAAAGTATAATTGAACTAGTATGATAAAGTGTACTCTCAACACTCGACAATCCTAGACTATTAAAGTGGTCTCGGGTTTACTATGTGAATTATTATTTGGTATTTATGAATTTAGTTTGATTCTATGCTAGAAATAAACTTTCTATGCCTAATTTATATTATGACTTATGAAAGCATAATCATAATATTTGTTGAGAATTTATATTATGACTTATGAAACCTTGATCGATTCTTGAAATACTTAAAGTTTCAATGATATTTGAATTGTAACTTGTATCGAACTAAAGTGTGATTTGTGATGATCGACCTAGTGTTTCACTAATAGGTGGATTTATGAACTTGTGAAACTAGGGCTTCTAAATGAAATAAGAACCTAGATATACGTGAACCATGAACATAGAGAAGGACTAGAAATGCATATAACATTTACACCCTATTTGGATAAGATTATAGTGTAGACTCAATGGAGTCGTGTTTAAGGAACGATTGAATCTTATGTGAATCGTAGTGAGATCTTACAATATTTAGAATTCATTTGACTAGGATCACTAGCTTTTGGAGCTTTGATTTGGTTTAAGTATATATAATTGACACTTGTGATTAAGAGACTCGTTATGGGCTCTATATGTGATTTTTGTGGTTATAGCAACAATATGAATAGTTGTATGGATTTTAGTAGAGTATATACCTACTTGACATTGGACGAGTTCGCTCGATCCCTATTGGTTTATGGCAAGTAAATATCAACTTGTGCATTGCATTAAGTCCAGCCGGCATAACGTGATTTGATTGGTTAAGTCAATGGTGAGACGATACATCGCCTATGCGAATCGTAAGATTCGTATTTGCTATGGATCATCGTACCAGAGATCGCACACACACCTCCAATGTGGGACGCAGTGGGGAAGTAGACCCATTGCTGTATCAATACGTGCGTCATTGGCTTACTATTTAGACCGAGTGGGTTCTCAGTACAAGTTGATGTATTCACAGAGCATCGATGACACGAACTAGTTTAATATTGTGTATTGCAAGAGCAACACAACGACACTAATTAGGTATCTTATATATCCCTTATGTGGCTTACTATGAGCACTTATGTGAAAGATGATATTTTATGTGGTTTATATGAGATTATGTACTTTGATAACTTAGTACATGTTTTATTGTTACTGGTATACTATCATGATGCCACAATTTATATATATATATATATATATATATATATATATATATATATGTACGCTTGTGCATCATGTCATGCCATGCTATGCTATGCCATACAGTTGCATTTAGTAACTTACTGGGTCATTATGACTCATTCTATGTGTTTGTTTTCCTTAGTGTGTGCAGTGAGCTTGTTAGTACGTGTGGCGGCTGCGGGTTCATGTTTGATAGTTGTTGGTCTTCCGAGCAATAGCTTGGAGTTATTATAATTGTATTTATTTGTCTTGTGAGATACGGATGTAAAGCTATGTAAACTTTACTTGGGTAGATTGTGTTAGTATTTTTTTGTTCTATTATTTTGGAGCCGACTTGTATGGTCAAGCTGTTGTATTTATTTAGTATTTAGTTCGGTTGTCTTCCCGAGCAAGGCTTTAGCTCGTGGGTTCTAGTATCGTTGTTGTTGTTGTTATCTCCGACAATTTTACTTGTGAGATTTTGGTTTAGTTGTTAAGATTTAAACTCTTACTCTTATAGTTGATTTGTCCATCCGGCATGCTATAGCCGTTGAGTGGTTGTTTATCGGGTTGGTATCTTGTGGTTTCGCCGGCTGTAGGTTTGCCGATGGTTTATTGCACGTATGCAATGTTGCGTCACATGCGTCGTATAATTGTCAAGAGATAGTTGTCTCTCAGCTTTGCGTTTCACGATTTGGAATTGAAGACTTGGGTTCCACTTATGTTTACTTCCGCAGGTTTTGATTTTTGTTGTTCTGTATCACCATTATGGCTTTACATTCCTGTTTTGGGCTAGTTGGCTTAACTGTTGACTCGCACTATTATTCTTATCAGGTGCTTGTTCGTTCTTCTAGATTGTTCTCATGGCACGACTTTGGGATTTCGTATAGAGATTCAGGTCGGGTCGTGACATGATTAATAATATGGCATGCATTGTTTAAAGTTTCAGCCTAAAATCTTTTAGACAAATTCTTAGAGTTAAGCATAACACTTGTCATTTCTTGTTGAGTTCTATTTTTTTTTTCAGCTACTCCATTTTATTAAGGTGTTTTAGGAGCATAAAATTCATGTAAAATTCCATTTTTATCACAATAAGATGAGAATGGTGAATTCTCATATTCTTTACCATGGTCAGATTTGCGTTTCACAAGAGTAAGATTATAGCTGTTTAACATCTTTTTGTACCAAATTTTGAAAGTATCAAAAGTATCAGATTTTTCTCTAAGAAATAATACCCAAGTAAATTTAGAAAAATCATCAACACAAACAAATATATACTTTTTACCACCTAAACTTTCAACTTCTATTGGTCCCATAAGATCAGTATCAACCAATTCAAAATATCTAGAAGAAGCACAATTTTGAGTGCTTTTATGTGAAGCTTTGGTTTGTTTACCTTTTTGATATGCACCACATATTTTCATTTCTTTGGTGTTTAATCAAGTTAATCCTCTAACAGCTTCATGTCTAACAAGTCGTTCTAGTTTCTTAGTACTCATATGACCAAGTTTTTTATTTCATAAATCAATTTCATTTATAGAAGAAGAATGACAAGTAAGTATATTAGCAACAATATAACAATTATCTAATACATCACATTTTTATTTGTTGAATCTAACATACATATCACTATCAAATAATTGATTAATACTTATTAGATTAAAAGTTAAACCTTCAACATGATACACATTTTTAAATTTAAGTAGTCCTTGACAATTAAGAATACATTTACCAATTACTTTACTTTGTGCACCACCTCCATATGTCACACACCCACCTTTGACATTCTTATAACTTTCCAAATAATTTTTGGCACATGTCATATGCCTGGAGTATCCACTATCAAAGTGCCATGTACCTAATGTTAGTCTTAAGAGAAGTAAAATTAACATGACAAAAAATTCTGGATTTCTAGGTCCAAGAAGTTCTGCCAGAATAAATTCCAGAATGAAGGTTCATAGGAGCCTTCATAGAGTTCTGAAATATATTGTTGGCATGATCATCATGTCTCTTACAACAATAAGGTTTAATGTGACCACTAATATAGCAGTAAAAACATATCACACCACGTTTTCTAGAAGAATTTCTTTTAGAGCTTCCTTTATCACACAAGTCAGAAGAAACTGAATCATTTGAAGAGGTAGACGGACACTTACCAGTTTCTTTTACAAACACAGGAGCTTTGTTGACATTTTTGACAAAAATGAGTCTTAGAAATTTTATACCCATGGCCAACTCTATTGTCATTGCTTACTTCCAAAATTTATTCGAGTGTAGCCTTTCCTTTATTCATTTTATGCAGGGTTCCATTAGACTTATCTAACTCACTTTTCATCTTTTCAAACTCCACATCTTATTTGGTAAGTAGAGATTCAATATGAGCTAAAGCCTATTTTTGATCATTTTTCACAATATTTAATCTTTTATTTTTAACATTCAAAGCTACCTTTTCTTTTGAAATATTTTCAATTAAAACTTTTTTGTTTACTCCAATTTTCAAAAAGGAATTTGTAATCATTATAAAGATCTTGATTTTCATCATCAAAGTCATCATCAGCGGAATAGCTTTGGAACAGGGAGAATGATTAAACTGATCAGAAACAGGGCATGTTTTCGTTAATGTAGGCTTCGATGAGCTTACATAGGAGACATCATTCCTGAGCAGTCTTGGTGGATTCATAGGAATAAGTTTTTCTTTAGGAAAAGTGGATAGAAGATTCATATTAACAAATTTTTCATGAACAATTAAACTATATAAGTTATCAAACTCCTCCTCATCACTATCACTTAACGTAATAATAAAATTCTTACTTTTTTCATGAGTGTATTAGCATACTTATTTGCATGGACAATACTTAATACCGCACCTATGAAATACTTAATACAACACTTTTGGTGTTAAGAATATTATATTATCCTTAGTCACATATATATAAATAACAAAATTAAAACATTTTTTTTTGAACAATGTCTAAAACCTGACATCTACCTTACACGATAAAAAAAAGTTAAAGTTGAATATTAAGAATGTAAATATTTACATATTTAAGTATTTCAAAGGTGTTGTATGTATTTATAATACGAGGGGAGATACAAGTGAAACCCTAATCCTAGATTTCCCTCCACCATAAGATCTTCATTATCTGTAATTGCTGCTAATTAGTTAAACAGTAGAACAATAATTAATTTAGAATAAAATCAATAAAAACCCCCTTAGATTAATAAATTGCTACCAATAAATCGTACTATCTGTGATCTTCTTGTCTCTGTGGTTCGACCCTTGCTTCCCAAGACTATTCCACAATAGTCTTGTCCACTTGCAAGGAACTAATTTAAAATAAGATATCAATCAAGTTTTTGGCGCCGTTGCTGGGGACAAACTAGTTTGCATAGTTAGTTTGTTGGTAGCGTAAATTTAATTTCAGTTTTTAGTTTTTATAAAAATAAAAATACAAAAAAAGATTTTGTTTATTTGTTTCTAGTTAGTCGTTTTAAATTGCTTTATTTATTTTATGCACAGTCGTAGATCCTTGAATCCTAAACTGGTAGAACTAAATCAAGATATAAATAATATTGGTAACAATCAAGGAGATCTTGATAATATGGTAACCCAGCCTGATAATCAAGAACAATCGAATCAAGAGGATCCTCTGGTTGATCCTCCAATGGACAATATTAATCAAAATCCTGAAAATCCGGTTCACCCGATCAATGTGAATCAAAGAGAAGAAGAACCTGCTAGAAGAAATATGGAAGTAGTTGTAAATCAACGAACTATTAATGATTATAGTCGACCTACACTTAATGTAGTAACATCATGCCTAGTCTTGCCGGAAGCAGTAAGGAATTTCGAATTAAAAGGTCATTATTTTAATGCAATACCTTCTTTTAATGGATTGCCAGCTGAAGATCCAGTAAGTTTCCTTAGAGATTATGACTATAATGAATACTTTTCTGTTAGGAGGGTTGACCAAAGACCAAGTAAAAATGAAATACTTTCCAAGTGCATTAAAAGATTTGGCAAAGAGATGGTTTATGAATCTAACACCTAGTAGTGTTTATACTTGGGCTCAACTTTATGATTTGTTTATGAGTAAATATTATAAACATGTATCTCTTACAAAATATAGAAAACAAATCATGTCTTTTCAAAATGAGCTAGGCGAAACATTCCATGAGGCTTGGGATAGATTTAAAAATATGCTTATTATGTGCCCTCATCATAATCTAGCTCAAGATGTGTTAGTACTTCAATTTTATCATGCTCTTTCGCCGGGTTTACAAACTATGGTAGATAGTGCAGCCGGTGGCCCTATAAATAGAATGACACCAGTTGCATTAGAGGAATTATTTGAGATGTTAAGCATAAATTCTCAACAGAAAAGTGCAAGAGGTAAAAGTAGAAGTTTATATCAAGTTCAAGAAAAATCAGATACATAAGCTCAAGGCAAAAATTGGCCAATACAAGAAGCATGTGCCATATGTGGATTATATTCTCATGCTACTAACTGTTGACTCTCATAGGTTCTAGATTTGGTTGAGTCATCTTCTGATTCTATTGTACAGTGGCTAATAGGTCTGCGTACCGATTAGTGTGGCAACTGTCTTAGAATCAAGATTGTTTAGAACTGTTTAGTGTTAGTTAAGGCGCGGATAAGTAGGCTTCTACAGCAGCCTTGGAAGAACAGCAGACTTTGAAGTTTGCTCAAGAGCGAAAAATCAAGACTAGCCAAAACATGGGATTATGTCACATAACGTCTAATTTAGATATTTTTTGGAATATCTAGTCAAAATATCTTCATCAGATTTCACTCCAAAGAAGTCAACTACATACTGACAACCGGCCCAATTGCCTCTCGAATCATGAAGTCTGAAGACATTACCTCTTTTGGCTAAGAAGACTTTCACAGCTGCAACGCCTGCAACCTGAAACCTTACTCTATTCGGGAATGTCTTCTCTGCAAACACTGCATCTCTGATGACTGTGCCACATACATTCCCCAAAGCGCCGAATTGCATTCAATGCAATAGAACGTTGGACACAGTTCCTGTGGGTCCCAATGAGCACAATAATAAGCTAGAAGGGGGGGGGTTGAATAGCTTATTAACACTTTAAAAACTTTTAAGTAAGTTCCTTGAAAGTTACTTGTAATCTATGAAAAGAATCAAGTAGCGGAAGACCTTCAAGAAAATTGTTCCAGGTCTGCCGATAAGGACTACCGGTAGACCTTTTACAGATTACTTAAGTTCTGCTGAAATGGATAATATAAACAATGAAACTAAGGCTCCGTTTGTTTCACGGAAAATGATTTACGGAAAACGTTTTCTTCATTTTCCGGTGTTTGATAACCTTACGAAAATGTAGTCAACGTAAAAGCTTTTCCGAGTCAACGGAAAATGAAGCCTTCTTTTCCGGAAAATGACTTACGGATTCATTTTCCGTAAGTCATTTTCCAAAAGTTTGAGCATCTCTCCGTCCCCTTCTACAAGTACACATATTTACATACACTCACAATATTTCACTCAACAAATAAATTATTTAGAAATATAAAAGGAGTTTGTGAACACTATTTATAAATTATCATTTTAATAAATACACACTACGTCCTAAAATTAGTGTAAACTATATTATTTAGGGACGTCCCAAATATTGTTCATTTTCTTTTTTAAAACATTTTTTTTCATATCAATTATGAATTTTTTTATTTGTATTTTTGAGATTGAAAAAAGATGAACCTTATTGATTTGACATAACTAATGATAAATTGAGGTTACTAATGGAAAATTACTTAAATCTCAGCATTATCTTATATTCAATATGAGCATTAATATTAGAATATATTTTTGTATTTATATTCATCTATTGTTTTCCGTAGCATTTTTCGTACGTTTGCCAAACACCCGAAAATGTTTTCCTGCATATTTTCAAAAGATTTACCAAACACCTGAAAACAAAATCTTTTCATTTTCCAGAAATCATTTTCCAGAAATCATTTTCTGGAAATCATTTTCCGTGAAACAAACGGAGCCTAAGCAGTTCAATAAATAGACAGACAGTAGGAAATAACACAAGTATTTTGGGATGGTTCACACTATAATGAGTGCTACGTCCACTACCAAGGCAATCAACCTTGGATTTAAATTGTGCACTATGTTTTCCACTTAGATCAATTACAAAGAATATCCCTAATGGATCGTGTACAAAATATTGACTCGTGTTTGAGTCTAGGGAATTAAATATCTGTAAATACAAGATATTTAATTCGTGCAGAAGTATAGTTAATGGAAGTTAACAACAAGAAGAATAAAGCAATAAATGTTGAAGAGCAGCTTCTCGTTGTTGACGAGGACTTCTAGATCTGTCGAGGATCTATTGAATGCACTGAGCTGAAAGACTTCGAGTTGTGTAGATTCAGAGCAATTCTTTAAGTGTTCGATTGATTCTGCATGCTTGTCTCTTGTTCCAGCCTTCAATGGCGATTTAAAGCATGTGCATTTCAAAAGAATCCGTTGGAGAGGACGAAGACTTCAACAAATTTATTCATAAATGCATTAAATGCATGGGGTCGTCGATCAAGGATTTTCGCCTTCACAGTATATCTAGGCGTATAATCATTTCGAGATCTTCAAAAAGGTGGGCGATTTGGTGTCGATCGAGAGATGAAGCAAAGTAGGGGGGATCGCTTTCTGCTTTTCACTGCTCAGACGAAAAAGTCTTCCTCGCTGAAAGTTGCTTTCGGCTTGACATGTCGTGGAATGACTTTGGATTAATTCAAATAATATATGGAAATAAGTTTGAATTAATCCAGCTAGCTTCTGGAGGGACACGTAGAAGCGCATCACCGACACGAGGTCTACCGATCTTAAGCTTTGAGCAGTCTTCCGGTGAAGCCGAGAAGGGGTCTTCCGCTGTTCCGAAAAAGTCCTACAAAAACTATACAAGGCAAAGTTCTATACACAGTTGCCACGCTAATCGATACGCTACCGATTAGCCATCGAAGTATAAAACTAGTAATGTATCGATCGATATAAATTTAACATAAGAATCAACAATCTCCTCCTATTTATATCGGTCATCATTACTACAAATGAGTGTTTTAAAACAAACTATTTAATAGATAATAGCATGTCTCGAGAAATTTTATATATTAAGTAATCGGTAGACATGCCTCTATTAAACGTAATAACACCTCAAATGCAAGGGACTAATCTAAGTGTATACAAGAATAAGAGAGTCAAAGAACAAAGACACAGATTAGCAGCTTAAATAAATTTAAACTGAATGTTTAAATTCTAATTTAGATAAACAATCAAGCAGCAAGAATTTAAACACCATAATTTTTGAAAAAGCAAGTAATCATATGTATTTATAAACAAGATGTTTACATTTAACAGAGTTTTCAAAAATAAGATAAATACAAAGGAAAGGGAAGAAAAGATACAAAAGCTACCAAGGTCTTTTCCCTTTGCCTTTGTCAGCCTCCTTTCTCTTCTTTTCTCGCTCTAGCTCTTCCATTCTTCGTTGGTATTCGCATCCGCATCGGTCGGAGGTCCGGTGGAGCGAACGGTAGTCCAGCTTCTTCACGAAGACGGCCGTTCTCTTCCATCAAGCATTCGTTGATAGATCTCATTTGCTTCTCCTCCGTGATGGCCAGATCACGATCCCGGTTGGCATTCATAATATCATGAGCAGAGTTTCGAGCGAGGTTGTTAAGTTCCATAATAGGAGTACGACCGTGGCTGAGATGGAGAGTGATGGCGTGGAATAACTCGTAGAAAATGGAGCTGATGATACGGCAACCTTCATCTCGTTGAGCTTCGATGTTGATCTTGACATCGGTGAAGTCATGCCGCATCTGTCCAAAACGAGTCCAGACATCCTCTTGAAATTGTCGAAGAGTAGTGGCGGTCCTGTTGGCCTTGGCAGAGGCTACTTCAACAGGCGGTAGATATGCTAGTAAGCTCGCCTAGCCGGTAGATGGCATCTAGTCGACAAAACTTCATCATTGGCCGGATGATGGGAAGTAGATGCTTGGCCAATGTGAATGGTGTCGGCAGAGGCAGAGTCCTGCAGCCCGATGGGCAGTTGGGGATGGGGAGTTCGAGGCGTAAGAGGATGAGTCTTGGGTTGGTATGGTTTTGGTGGAAGAGGATAGGGTTATAGGGGAGGGTGGAGGAGGGGTTGGTGGGGAATCAGCCCATATCGTTGTCGAATTTTCACCGATGTGGGAGGATTGGGGAATGGGTTCGGTAGAGAACCAGAAAGAAGGGGCAGGGTAGAATAGGAATTTTGGTTTTTGAAGGGAAGGTTGAGGAGGTTGATGAGAAGAGGTGAAGAGATCTGCTACTGACGAAAGTTTGAAGAGGAACTTGGCAGTCTAAAGGTCGTGGTGTTGAAGAAGTTGGTTGGGATTGAGGTGGTGAGGAAGGTGTGGATGGGTCGTGAGTAGTTAAAGGGTGAAGGAGGAGGAGGAGTTGGGGTTGGCTCCTCCTGATTTTGAGGCTCCTCCTGAGGGATAGACTCCTCCGGAGGGGGTGAATTCCTCTGAGTAGATGACTCAGAAGGAATAGATGAAGGGTTGACAGGTAAGGTTTGGGCGTCGGTAGAGGTAGTTGGTTGGTCGTAGGGGGTCAGGTAGCTCTCCTTTTCTTCCTCAGCGGCTAAATAGGAGACTCAACTGCTTCATCGGTAGAGGTTGGAGGGACTGCCGGTGGCTGGTCTTTAAAGGTTTTACGAAGTTTCCTTCGTTTTAGTTTGGGAGTGGGTGCAGGAGTTGGTGAAGGTGGTTGGCTGGATTGGGTAGGTGGCTGAGAGGATGGCTTGGCTTGGGTAGATGGAGGAGAGGAATGGCTGGATTGGCCTGGTGCCTTCTTCTTCTGGCCTTCCTTCATCTCCCTACGGATCCATTTGGCCTGCTCCTCTTCAGTTGGAGGTGCCACTTCCGGCCTTGTCTTCTTGGCTTTGCCCAGGGCTATTCTCGGACCTTAGCAGCCTCGCCTCATCGGCCCCTTTGGCCTCGAGATGGAGGTCCGTGGCCACTTGATCATCAAATTTTGCGAGAGGCCTTTTGTAGGTCACTTGCAGCTACATGTGCTTCCATATTGAAGCGGGTGACCAAGATAGGTGCAGGCTGGGCCACTTTGTCAAGAGAGACCGGCGGTAGACCTTTCTGCATCCGGCGCTTGTTCTCGTATTCAGTGTATTTACTGAAAAACGAGGCCGTTAGTTGTTTGTCCTTGGCCACTGTATACAACTCATCTTCTTTCAAAGAAGAGTTGATGTCTGCATCATCCCTCAAAAGGGCATTGATAAGCCTGACGAAGGGGCGTTTGCAAGTGGGGTTGCTCTTTGCTTTCTCCACCCACTGCTTTAGCTCGTCGAAAATGATGAGCCCCCAGTTGAGACGAAGCTGCAGAAATACAGCACTGGTCAGGTTGATCTGTTGGCCAGTAAACATGTCATGAGCTCCACTCTTGAATAGGAGCCCCTTGTCTAGAAGGTGGGGTGCGGTAGACGTCAAGAGGGCAGATTTCGGAGCATCTTCCCTTGTGGCTCCCGGAGAGTGTCTACTCCCCTCATGGCTTCCCAGGCATGTAAAGCCTCAGCCATGGTTGCTGAAATAGCTCCTCCGTAATGCACGCCGATGATTGTGGAAATAGATTTGGCGGTGACAGAGATGGGACGGCCTCGAATCCACCCACGAAGAGCAGTCTGGTTCATGAGCTCCATTCGTTGATAAAATTCTTCTGTCAGGAAGATACTGTAGGTTTTGTCGTTGAGGCAGAAGAGGGGCAGAATCCCAGAGGCGTCCATATCCTCGCAAGCTTTGACACCGGCAGCTATGGAGTTAATTGACTGAAGGTCAATGCACATGCCCGGAATGTATAGCTTCGGGTCCAAAGCGACAATAATGTCATGAGCAGCGGGATAGATGGGATATCCTGGAAGGTTGATATTTGAACTGGGAGGAATGACATTTTCAGGGTCATAAGCCTTCCCACTGTCGCGCTTTGATTTAGAAGTTCTTACCTGAAAGAAAAACAAAATAAAATTAGGGCTTTTCATCTAGACATCTAAACAAGTAGGAATTTCAAAGTTTTCCAAAATAATTGAAATTTTCGAAGCAAAAACTTGAAACCCTAGAAAGTTTAGAGAAACCACACTCGAGAAATGCATAACAGAAGTTTTCATAAGAATGAACAATGAATAAACAAAAACGACTGTTAGTATTCAAGTTTGAAAGAAAAACAAAGGCGAATCACTGTATAAACTCGAAAATGACCGTTTGAATTCCAAAAGGATTTTAGGATGATAATGAAATACAGAACAGTACATAGTAAATTACGAGTAGAGTAGAGAGAAGCGTACCATTGTTGAAGATGAGAAGAAGAAACAAGAAGAAGAACTTGAAATTGCAGAAAGTAGTTACTCAGAGAGAGAGAGAGAGAGAGAGAAAGTTTCTGTTCAAAGGGTTTCGTAAAGTTTGCAAATGACGGTTCAAGGACTATTTAAAGGCGAGAAAATATCGGTTTTGAAAAAGCGGGAACTTAAGATATTTTCTTAAGTACCAAATTCTGTCCTTGACCCCCTTTATTGCTTTAGAAACCTCTTTAGCAAAAATAGACTAAGTAAGAGTACTAACCTTTAGGTCTTCCGGTAAAGGAGAACTTACGTCTTCCGATTAGACTAATACTGGGTCTACCGGTATGAAAGAAACATTAACAAAATATTAAAATTAAGCAGTAGGATCAATCATACCAAGATTTCTCCTTAAATAAGCAAACCTGGTGGCATCCAGTGGTTTTGTGAGAATGTCTGCCAATTGATGCTCAGTTGGAACATATTCGGCCGATGTTACCTTTTTCCACATGATCTTTGAGAAAATGATAACGAATATCAATGTGCTTTGTCTTTGAATGCATCATCGATTTTGGAGACGAGATAATGTGTTGTCACACATGATTGGGCCAGCCTTGATGTTGTAGTCCACTAGTTGTTGCTTCATCCATAGCAGATTGAGAGCAACAATGCTTGCGGCAATATATTCTACTTACGTGGTTGAGTTTGCCAACGATCCTTGTTTCTTGCAAGACCATGAGACGAGTCTGTTTCAAGAAATTGACAAGTCCCACGGTGCTTCTTACGCTCACTGCTGTCGCATAATCAGATCCGAGTATCCAACTAGATTGAAGTTGTTGGATTTGAATACCGATGCCTAGATTTGTTGTTTTTGAAACATATCTCGATGATACGTTTGGCGGCAAGCAAATGTGACTCCTTTGGATCGCACTGAAATCTAGCACAAACACAAACAACAAACATAATGTCGGGGTCTACTAGCAGTAAGGTAAAGAAGTGAACCTATGATTCCTCGATACTTGGTCATGTTTTCTTTGCTTTCCCTTTTCATCTTTGTCAAGATGGCGTCGGTAGACATTGGAGTTTCAAATCCTTTGGTGAATCAAGACCAAACTTCTTGATTAGTTCCTTTGCATATTTGGTTTGGTGATGAAGTGTAAGAATCTTGCATGTGCATTCTATGCTTGTTTTTATACTTTCTTGGTTGATTGTGAACTTGTTTAATTGATATATAAACGTCTTGGAATCATTCATAGATCATTCTAGAAGTCCATAACATGTTTAGAATCATATAAACTTGTTTGTAGAATCGCCGGTTTAATCGCGTTGAATTTGGCCTTAGCGATTCCTCTCGTTGCTCGTATTTGCTTCTATTTCGACGCACTGAAGTGTTCGTTGAGTTCTTTGCTTTATATTCAGGTCTTAATCATGTTGAAACAAACCTTTTTCATGCCCAAGACATCCTAGTTTGAATGGTGTTTGATTGTAGTTTGATTCGTTGTTCATTCTCGCGCGTGGTTCGCGCCTTGTTCTATCTTGTTCAGGAGTTGTTCGGTGTGTTTCCGACTCGTTTGAGTAAGGTTAGACCTTAGAATGGTTGCCCAAAAGTTTGGGACCACTTAGATCAAGTTTAGATCAAGTTTTAGGGATTCTGGAGCCGAGGCGGCCGCATGGGACCTTGCGGGCGCCCGCCTCAACCGCTGAGAGCAAATTCAAAATGGACTGAACTTGGGAGAAGCCCCGGAGTTTGAGGCGGTGGAGGAAGGTGGGCCCGCCTCACCTCACGCATCTGCTACGGATTTTTCTTCCCTGTTTTGAGTTAGGTCGTGAAATGCCTATCCTACCCCTTTAAACCCCTCTAAACCCTTCCTAAATACCCACACTTAGTCCTAATCAAGTCCTAACATCAATTAGAGGTTAATTTAGTTTGGTTAAGTGTTTGATTACTCCCAACACTCACTAATTGCACTTGAGAAATTCCCTTGTACCCTTCTCTTGATTGGAGGTATAAATACCAAGTCTTGACCAGATTTTTAGTAAGTCTTTCATTTGTTCATCCTACTTCTACAAGTTAGAGAGAGAGAGAGAGAGTTGGGGGCTTGAGTTTTGAGCCCTAGCTCCACCTTCTTCCTTCGATCCACAAGGATTCCACCGTTCGATCGCCGCCAAACTTCGGATTCTCGGCGGGTGAGGCGAAAACGACTTCACCGCTCGGATTTGGATTCTCTTGAGTTTTCACTCAAGCTAGGTAAGTTACTCTTCTTCATTTTAGCTCTCATTGACCCTAAGGAAACAAAGTTTATGATGTGTGAGGTCAATGAGGACACATAATTGCTCCCTATGCTCTTTATTTGAAATTTTAAATGTATGATTTTGATAGAAGCATGTCTAGGTGAATTTCTTGCCTTTGGGAGTTTAATTTACTCTTTTATTATGTTAATTGAGGTCTTGAACATGTTAGAAAAATGTGTTATGTTTGTTGATGGAAGTATTGATATTATTTGGAAATGCCCTAATTTATGCCTATGTGATATGTATAAAAATGGTTAAGTGTTGTATCCTTCACATTGGACTATATAAGGATCATGAATTACGTTAAATTGTTTTGGGTGAATTTAATACCTTGTTGAACCTAGAATTGACCTAGGTTGGGTTATGAAGCACATAGCTTCAATTTCCCCAAATTTGGGAATTTAGAGCAAAGACTCAACGGAGTCGACTCTAGGGAATATTTGAACGTGTTGAACTCTAGTTTCAATCCCTACGAAGTTTGGACACCGTTTGACTTGGTTTACTCAAGTATGAGCTTGGTTGATTGTTTATAACAAGTTGTTGTGAAAGATTGGTTTTGTGCAATTTAATTGCCTTGATATGATTTTATAGTAGAGATTAACCCCTACTTGGTTGGTCGAGTTCGCTCTTGTCGAATTCGGTCTTTAATTGGTTTAAGTCAAGTAAATATCTACTTGTGCATTGCATTGAGTCCAGCTGGCATAATTTGGTTTGTTTATCAAGTCAGGGTGGGACGATGCATCGCCTCCACGAATTATGGGATTCGTGTTTGCTATGGATCGCCGCACCTGGGACTTCACACACCCCTCCACTGTGGGCCGCAGTGGGGAAGTAGCCCCTTTGCCGTATCAGTTAAGTGCCGCATTGGCTTGCTATTGAGATCGAGTATGACTCGACGATAGTCGATGAATTCACATAACATCGATGGCACGAACCAGTAACAGAATGTTTTGCAGGAGCTACGAAGCGGCCGTGACTATCATATCCTACTTGTATGATTTACTTTACGCACTTATGTGAATAAGGTGCTAAGTGTTAAATGATGATAACATGCCATAATTGTGATAAATGTCATGCTATAACATGAACATGCATATTTTGGTAACTTACTAAGTCTTTCGACTTACCCTATTTGTTTGCTTTGTTTTCCTTAGATCAAAGCCGAGGAGACGTCCCACGCTAGATTCGCGTTTTCGCTTGGGTGTTGTGAGCGAGGTTGCTCTTTTGGACTTTAACTGATTAATCTTGTATTTTGGAAAGGACGTTGGGAAGCAAGTCATGTAGACTTGGCTTGGGGTTTTGTATGTTGTAGTAACTTAATTATCTAATACTTGTAATCTTTTGGTATGCCGACTATAAGTCGAGCTTGTTATTATGTTGATGGTTCATCACAGTTTCTTCCGCTAAAGCTTGTTTAAAGTGTTATTATTGTTGTTGTCTCCGGCATGTTGTGGCCGTTGAGGTTTTATAAGCATGTGTTAATTGTAGGAGTAGTTGTTGGGTTCCGGCTGTAACGTCGCCGATGACTTGTTTAAATTAGGTTGATTTTCCGGCCAAGTGTAGCCGAGTTGTTATTCGTATGCAATGTTGCGCCACATGAATTTTATAATCCTACTTGTGCATGCTTGTATGTTTAACTTGATTATTTGGACGGCACGATTCGGGATCTCGCATTGGGGTCCGGGTTGGGTCGTCACAGTTGGTATCAGAGCTATAGGTTAGCTGTCGGCCAGGATAGGTTCCATGGCCTAGGTGGGTTGGTTATTTGTGTGATGATTCTAACGTCGAGTGAATTCTTGTAGGAGTTCGATGGATAATCCTAGGAATGGAAATGGCCGCGGTAGGTAGGCCGGAGAGGTCCGAACACGAACCGGTTGAGGTACCGCCGCCGCAGGATCCGGTGGGTCCGGATATGGCAGTTACAGTACAACCAGGTTGTTGGCTTTTCTGGCAGGGGCAGGCCAGGGAGGTCAAGCTGGAGCAGTACCACCACCTCCACCACCGAGACCGAGGACTGACAACACTCTCCTAGAGAGATTCCTTAAGTTGAAGCCTGGCAGTGCATTTCTTGGGAGCCAAACCCGGAGGGAGGCTGAGTTGTGGATGGAAGAGATGATCAAAATCTTATCTATGTTGGAGTGTACCGATGAGGAGAAAGTCGACTTGCGACGTTTAAGTTTAAGGGAGCCGAGCATTGGTGGAATGTATTGAAGGAAAGCTGGGAGATGCAACAAGTCCCTATCACTTGGGCTAATTTTCGAGAGGAATTTAAGGAGGAATACGTACCACGGATGTGGTTCGCAACCAAAGGGAAGAAAGAATTCTATAATCTTGAGCAAGGTACCATGATCGGCGGAGTATTCTGCGAAGTTCACCGAGCCGAGCTATTGTACGTATTTGATTCCGAGGCTCTGGGAGGACACATAAGTTTGTTAAAAGGGTCAAGACTGAATTTAGAAGCTGATTCTAGCACTTAAGCTCACCGACCATCTGACCGCAGCTTGATAGAGCTTTTATGAGGTTGAGCAAGATATTGAGGAGCACCGAAGTCAAGAGTACTCCGGTAATGCACCCAAGCATCGTAACACTAATCGTGAAATAATTCGGGAACAAGGGGATACCAAGGGAACCGCGATAGGAGAGGTGGAGGCCAAGGTAGGCCACGCACGTGAAGCAAGGTAACAACACTTCTTCTACTCAAGTGCCATGGTCTCGTAATGAGACTATGATTTGTCTGTTTCGCTGAAGCCGGGCACACACCGAGTAGGTGTCAAAAGGCCGGGAAGCCAACATTTGTGGAGACTAGACTCACATGAAGAGAGATTGTCCGAAGTTTAAGGCCAATCAATCAGCTAAGAGAGATGGGGATGGTAAACCCAGGTTCATGTCGTGTTTCCGCTTGATCGCGAGGTTCGTGGGGGTCTACTACAGTTGATAGGAGGTAATTTTTCTATATTTGATCATAAGGCTCGAATTCTCATAGATCCCTGCTTCGTGATTCTTATGTTAAGTCAGCACTTTGTTGAGAATCTGCATTGCCTCTTTGCCATACTTGCTTGAAGTGTCTACCCTCGGGGGAATATACTCGCGTCTGAAGTGTTTAGATCTTGTGATGTTTTGGTGGGTGACCACACTTTGCATCACGGACTTGGTAGTTCTCCTATACGTGATTTTGATGTGATTCTTGGCATGGGTGGTTATGTGCTTATCATGCTATAGTTGGCCATAGGAAGAGGGTTACTTTTTATATGCGGGTGTGCTGAATTTACTTTTGTGGGTGATCAAGCGTCGGTGACTTGCATTTCATTTACGCATTAAGGGCTAGAAAATTGTTGTCTCAAGGGTGCGGGTTATCTTGCTGCGTTGTTGATAAGAGAGTCTTCGCCGAATTTAGAGGTTCAGGTAGTATGTGAGTTTCCGATGTGTTTTCTACCGATCATGCTATGCCGCAGATAGAGAACTAGAATTTTGTATTGAGCTTATTAGGGGACTTCACGATTTCTAAGGCACTTAGTATAGGATGGCGCCCAGGCTTAGAGAGTTGAAAACTTCGGTTGCAAGAACTCCAGAGATTGGTTTTATTAAGCCAAGTGTGTCGCCTTAGGCGCACGGTCCTATTTGTGAGGAAGAAAGATGGGAGTTTGCGGTTATGCATAGATTACCGGGAATTGAATAAGGTGACCATTAAGAATAAGTATCCTCTACCCCATTGATGATCTTTTTGACCAATTGCAAGGGTCTATTGTTTATTCTAAGCTTGATTTGCGATGGGGTTACTATCAATTGAAGGTTAGAGAGGAAGACATTCAGAGACTTTTCGCACTAGATATGGGCACTTTGAATTCGTGGTGATGCCGTTTGGGTTGACGAATGCCCGTGATTTATGGACTTAATGAACCGTGTCTTTCATAGTTATCTCGATTGTTTCGTGGTAGTCTTCATTGATGATATTTAGTGTATTCGAAATCTCGGGAGGAGCATGAAACACTTGAGGATTGTCTTGTCTATTCTTCGGGAGAAGCTTGACTTTAA
>CM028377.1:30759776-30824080 GCA_013146195.2 Codonopsis lanceolata | reverse complement strand
CCCCCCCCCCCCCCCCCCCCCCCCCCCCCCCCCCCCCCCCCCCCCCCCCCCCCCCCCCCCCTAATCTCTCCTCCCTCCCTCTCTCTCTCTCTCCTCCTCTCTCTCTCCTGTAATTAAAATACAACCACCTCTCTCTCTCCAATATAAAGTTAATTAAAATTAATAAATTTTCTCTCTATAAATGTCTCTCTCTCTCTCTCTTTATACATCTACTCCGAAACAATTCATCTAGCCAAACTAAATGTCACCCGGAAGAGAAAGGATAAGAAAGGGTGAGCGAACAATGCTCACATTTATATATACAACCCTCCTAAGCACTAAGGAGGAGTTGACCGAAATAAATAAAGGAATCGTAATCAAAGTTCAAATATCTATAATGCAAAAGTCAAATGGTTAAAGTTCAAATATTCAAATTTTAAATATATTTTCAGGATTCCAAGTGAAAGATAAGGATACAACAAACGACTCGAGTAATTCAATTGTCACCAACCGTCTCATACCAAGCGGCGACAGCGACGACTCGGAGATAAATATTTAGGATTCCAAACAAAAGATAATAATGCAAAGAGCGACTCGAGTAGTTCAATTGTCACCAGCCGTCCCATACCAGCTGGAGACAACGGAAGACTCACAGATACCAAGATCACATAAGCAGTCAAAGACCTATTCGAACAATGTTCTGAAAGATTCTCAAGACCCATAAGGGTAAAGATTTCTAAAGGGTATATCCGGATAATTAACCATTTGTCCAGTGGTTAAAGGGTTTCGAAAGATCACATTAACCTGTGACTAGGTAAATCGAAATGTCACATTAACCCGTGACTAGGTCAATCGAAAAGTCACATTAACCCGTGACTATGTTGTTTGACTTAGTGATCAAGGTAGAATTTTTTTTAAAATAATAATAATTTTCTCAAACCCAAGCATAATCAATAATCAATTCATGTATCAAACAAATGGTATCTCACATGAGACTTGATAAGTATGTGATATTTAACAAAGAGCTTAATTATGAGTAAGTAAATGAACGTAATCAACAAAGTTCAAAATCAAATACCGATACAAAATCGGCACATGTTTCAAAAAAAAGACATTTATCAAAGAAATAGCGGAAGCCTAACAGTAAGGAACAAAGAATTCAAAAGACCTAAATGAGGTATAATCTCTTACCTCGAAATGCTTAGCAAAAGAAAGATCCGCAACACGTACGATCGCCCTAACCTTCCTTATCCAAATCTAAGTTCAAAATATGCAACGTAACAAGTCACTAATTAATATTATTCTACTAATTAATTTCTTACGTTCATACCAAATCATAATCCTCAACAATTAACATATCCGAAACGTACACTTAATACTAACTTAAATTACAACTTCCAACAAGTACCTTACCAAATATATTAAAATATTAATATATATTTTCTTATAAAATACAAACTTGAATGTTTGGCCTATAAAAAATTTATAAACTTTCATTCACCAAAATTCTAACTTAACAGACTAACAATGTTATCTTCTTTTTTTTAATATAAAAAATATATATATCATTAGTAATCATAGTTATTTTAGATTAAATTTTTTTTAAAAAAAATAATAAAATAAACATACACCAAACACACACACACACACACACGCATTCAACACACACACTACACACTACACATTCATTTCACACACACTAACACACACACACGGTCAACACGCACACGGTACTATTATATATATTATATACAAATTTTGCTTAAACCCATAAATATTATATTACTTATATCTCTACGCACACACTAACACACACACACACGGTACTATTATATATATTATATACAAATTTTGCTTAAACCCATAAGTATTATATTACTATATCTCTCACATACGCAACACACACACACACACACATGTATCTCTACGCACACAAAAATAATAAGCCTCAAATGGGAACCTCAAAAAGGCTTACTAGCAATATTCCAGATCTCCCTCTCTCTGCCGCCGAGTTCTTCCTTCCTCTTTCTCTCTTTCTTTTTTTTTTCTTTACCAATCATTCTATTTATATAAAACCATATTAGGTTTTCTAACCCTAAACCTAAATCTTAAAGTTAACTAGACCGAAATTAATTAAGTAATATAAATTGGGAATTAGTATTAAAGTCTTAGTCAAAAGTGGGTCTAACCCGACCCAAATCCAATTAATTACTAAATAGGTAAAAAATAATCAGATTGTCTCAAAACAATTATAGTATTAATTAAATATGTCCAAAACAATTATAATTTTAGTTAACATGAATTAATATATATTTTTTTAATTAAAATTTTTCAGGGTATTACAAGTGCTGACGTTTCTATATGTCTCATGATACAACATGAGCATTTAGAAGCAAGTTGAATGCCTTTTTTCGAGAGGTCTTCATCTAACGGGAGGCGAGATGGAAAGAGCTTCCATAAGATTACGCTTATAACTAGTTTTAAATCCGTGCGCTAAACGCACGTGTATATATCTCTTTTAATTAAATTATACACAAATAAAATGAAGATAATAAACAAAATTAAAAAATAAAGAAAAAACATGATGAATAAAGAAAATTATATCGGTATAATTAATATAATTTAATCCAATATTTTATGAACTATTTAAGTCATTTTTTATTCATAATTTTATAGAGTTTAATAATTAATATTTTTTGTTATTAAAATTTAGGATCTTAAGTAGTATAAATAGTAATTGAGATGCATATTCTTCTCTATATAACATATAGATTTATTAAATATTTAAAATTTGTGGTTGATATCTACTATTATGATTTTTTATAGCACATTTGTCTTATTCCAATGTTATTTGGTCAGTTTAATTAATCAATAAATTAAGTATGTACCAAAAGAGATTTGTACTTATACATATTTTCAATAGGTGGCTACTCCTATTAAATACTACCACATAGAAACTTGGTATTTTCTAAAACATGTGTATATTTGTACATTTTCAATAAATCTTGAGCATTGTGTAATCAAAAAATAAGATTTGTGTTCTCAATGCATGCTAACTACTATAATAATACTCAAAGATGACTTTCCTTCTTTAACAAGTGCATTTTGGCGGGATTTTACCTCTTTTAGACTACCTAATGCTTCGTTTGGTGCAGCGTTTTTAAAACGTAGTTTTTTTTTTAAACGCAACGTTTTTAAAACGCAGCATTTTTAAAACGCAGCGTTATGAATACTATGTGTCCTAATGTCATACTTAGGAGTAATCCAGGTAAAACCACAGTTATAGAAAGCAATAGTATAACTACTAATATTGCTACACCAAAACAAATAACTTGGAATGAAATTAATTTTCCAACCCAATGGAACTTAGAAGAAATTGTTCCACCAAAACCAATACTAGATAATAGTATTGATCAAATAATACAGAATGATGATGGGGACGTTGAAGTCCTGTTTAGTTCTAGTAATAGAAGCAGGTTATTCAGGTCATTGTCATCCCGGCAAAGTCCTGTTATTAAATCCAATGCCAGTAGACCTAGTACATCATCTACTAATATAGAAGAAATTCAAGGCATTAGAATGTCTGACTACCAAATTCCCCAAGGAATTTATACTACCAAACCAGTAGAGGAAAACTCTACAAATGATATGTGGGTTTCAATGGATTTCACACCCAAATCACCTTTAAGAATCAGTATTAATTTAGAATTCCAAAATCAAATATATGAAGATTTTAGGAATTGGTTCTTCGAAGCTTTTAATACTGAAGAACAACAAATCATTAAAAAATATATATTACGAGACTTTAGAACAAGCCCAAAAAGTTATCTATTTTGTTCAGTGGTTTCATGAGTGGTACCCTATTCAACAAAATATCCAAGTACTCAGTTCTTATTACAAGAATTGGACTAATAAGAAAAGAGAAATAAAAATTGAAGTCCATCCTCCTGCTGAAGATCTAGTAATTACTAGAAAAGATCAGAAATTAGAAGCTGAACCCTATGTTGTGGCTTCCCCAATAATTAAAACGGAGATCCCGCCTATTATTAAACAAAATAATTGGGCTAATTTATGTCTTAACTCCATTAGTAAACAATTGAATAGAATTGAAGATAATCTTTGTAAAACTATTACAGAAGCTAGTACATCAGATACTAATCCAATTTATGGTGTTAGTATAAAACATCATATTCCTGTAAAGGACTTTCATATAAATTTAGGAGATGAGTTTTTAGATAATTTAACAGCTCGTATTAAAGGTCTTAGTATTCAGGTTCTTAATAAAGACAAACAAATTGAAGAAGAAGACTGTCAAAGCACTTCTTCTGACATTAGTGTCTTTGATGCTCAATGTGATAAATTAACTTATGAACCTCCTGGACCAGGATTAAAATTTTATTACCAAAGACCAACTCCACCAGATCTTCTTTATGAAGGAGTATTCCAAAATCAAAATTCTTATAATGCTAGAACCATTTATGAATGGAATTTAGATGGTTATTCTGAATATCAAATATATGAACTTATACACAGAATGCTTATGTATGCCACAGTCTGTAAGACTGCATCCAATAAAGATTCTGAAACAGCAAAAATGATTGTTGTCGGTTTTGTCGGTACAATAAAAGGTTGGTGGGATAATATTATCACACTTGAACAAAAATTAGAAATTTTTAATACAGTCAAAACAGAGGGGGTAGAAGTTCGTGAAGATGCCGCTTACACCTCGATCCAAACTATAATTCACCATTTTGTGGGAGTTGTCCCTCAAAAAAAAATGAAAAGGACGAGGAGATCCTTCAAAATTTAAGATGTCCTCTCTCTCACCCATTTTAGGTGGTATAAGGATGTTTTTATTGCCAAAGTAATGCAGATCGATGCCAATGCTGAGCATTGGAAAGCAAAATTTATAGATGGTTTACCTCTTTTATTTTCTGAAAAGGTTAGACAGAAATTAAAGGATCAATACCATAGTGAAACCATCCCATATAATTATATTACCTATGGTAATATTATTTCTACATGTACTCAAGTAGGAATAGAAATATGTAATGACATGAAATTACAATATCGCTTAAAAAGCAAAATATATCCGGTAAAAAGAAATTGGGGAATTCGTCATCAATTTGCTTATGATACAAAAAATTGATTACCCCAAAAGAAAACATAAAAAATACAGAAAAGATTTTAAAAGAAATAAATATAAATCTCGTGAGGATTCTAATTATTATAGAAATCCTAAGAAACATTATAAAAGAAAAAAACTATAAAAACTCTAAAACAAAACAAGGATCTAAATCAGGTCCTAAAACTTGTTTTAAATGTGGTAAAGTAGGACATTTTGCAAATAAAGGCTCTACACAGAAAAAATTAAATAACTTAGATCTAGATGAAGGTCTTAAAATTTAATTAAACAAATTATTGCTTAATTCCAGTAGTAATAGTGAAAGTTTTTCTGAGGATTACAGTTCCACATAGGATGAAGAAATTAATAAAATAAATAGTTCGTCCTCATCTGATGAACTAATTGATAATTGTAAAGGACAATGTTCTACAGGGCAATGTTCCAAAAATAATGATTATTGGAAAGCTATAGTTAAAATGAATGGCTTAATTATTAATGTGCTCACTAGTGACCAATCAAAAATCCTTAATCTGATTGATAATTTAACGTATCAAGAATTAAAAAGAAAAGATTATAAAATCTCTAATCACAAAGGATAATAATCCTGAAGACTTATTAGCTGTTAAAGATATTAACAAAATGAAGGGAATAAAAGATTTTTATTCCATCCAAGAAGTATTTAAAAGGATTGAGAAGAAAGATCAACAACCTATCAATGTTAAGGATCTTAAGAAAGAAATCAATAATCTCAAAAAAGAGATTAGTGAAGTCAAACAATTAGTAAAATTCCAAGGTAGACAAATAGACTATCTTACTATAAACTCTTTTCAAAAAGAAAAAGAAGTCGAATCAAAACAATCAACTGACAATAATGCTAAAGAAAAAATCTCAAAGGATTTTCTTCAAATTATTAATCAAGTTACTAATCAAAAGTGGTATGTTTATATATCTATTGTTATTAGTAATGAGTATTGTTGGGTAGAACCCTATACAATCTTACAGAATATATTGAAAAAATATTGAATAACGAAAACAAAAATCAAGTTGTGTACGGTTCTTGAATCGTGTCTTCGGTGACTTGAATTGAAGTCTCGCCGTGGTGGCTCCAAGATCTCTGGTGAAGGTCTTCGGTAAAGGTCTTCGGTGAAGACGATGGTCTACCGGGAGGACCGATGTCTTAGAAGTATTAGCAAAGGTCAAGACCGCAGGTAGAAAGAAAAAAATTTTGAACCCGTGTAAATACTACGCCTTTTTCGAAACGTTATTCGCCCCACTCCCTATAAGTGCCCTCGAGTTTTAACTTGACGAACGCCTCCCAGTGATACAACGGTAGCAATTCCGATGACTATGCACCGAGTCCTGCGAATCCCATCTATGCCGAAATCTATCAAACAAAAGAGGCCAAAAGGACCACACAATTAAAGCAGACATTAAGACATAATTAATCTGTCCATTAAAACAGAATTATTCTGCTCTTTAATGCTGGAGTTACAAAACTTGAAGGCGGGTTTGTCTAAGCCAAATTGGACCTTGATTTGCACCCCCCCTTGCGGGCGCGGGAGGGATAGTACTTTCTATACAAGCTTACCCAACACCAAGGAAGCCTTTGTATATAAACCCTTCAAGCTTTTCACATTTTCCCAATGTGGGATAACCCACTTCCAACATTTCAAATGTCATACTTTAAACATCTATAACTTATTCATCCGATATCCGAATTGAACAAATAAATATAGTATTCTTATGTACTCACGGAGGAGAACATAATTCCACAATCATCATAGTCATTACAAAAATGACTCACAAATAAATTAGTGCCTCAAAGCCCCAATTTACTTCACTTAAAAACACTAGTTTTCCAACAAGTATCTCTTAGATAAAGTTATTGCTTTAGTGGACAGTGGGGCTGACTTAAACTGTTTTCAGGAAGGTCTTGTACCCACAAGATATTTTGAAAAAACTCACCAGTCACTCACCTCTGCTAGTGGTGACAAGTTAGGTATTAAATATAAAATTACAAGTGCTCATATTAATTTGTAATGAAGGTATTTGTATCCCTTCATCATTTTTACTTGTTAAAAATATCCAACAACATGTGATCTTAGGAACACCATTTTTAAACTCTATTATGCCTTTGCACAAAATAGATCAAACGGGTATTTATACTAATATCCAAAACAAAGAAATAGTTTTTGAATTTATTAAAAATCCTGAAACCAGGGTGATTAATGAATTAAAAAATTTACTTTCTTCAAAAGAAAAACATTTAAATTTTCTAAAAGAAGAAGTTAGTATTATGAATTTAAAGGAAAAATTAAATTCAAAAGATATTCAAAAAGTAATCCAAGAGATTTCGATCTTTATAAAAAGGAGGTCAGTGAGATTCCAAATGCTTTTGGGAAAGGAAAAGACATATTGTCTCTCTTCCTTATAAAAATGATTTTGATGAAAAATATCAGATTCCAACTAAGGCTAGGCCGAGTCAAATGAAATCAGAGTATTTATAACTTTGTAAAAAAGAAATTGAAAATCTTTTACAAAAGAATTTAATAAGGAAAAGTTATTCTCCTTGGAGCTGTACAGCCTTCTATGTTAATAAAAATGCTAAAAAAGAAAAAGGAGTACCTAGACTAGTAGTCAATTATAAACCTCTTAATGATGCTTTAAAATGGACAGATTGCATAAAGTAGTCATATTTTCTAAATTTGATTTAAAGTCAGGATACCGGCAAATTCAAATTAATGAGAAAGATAAATACAAACCGCTTTACAGGTTCCCATTTGGTCATTATGAATGGAATGTAATGCCTTTTGGGCTTAAAAATGCCCCTTCAGAATTTCAGAATATTATGAATGAGATTTTTATACCTTATTCAGCTTTTTGTATTGTTTACATAGATGACATCTTAGTATTTTCCACTGATATTGATCAGCACTTCAAACATTTAAAAATATTAAAAGATATTATTAAAAAGAACGGATTGGTTTTATCTTACCCAAAAATGAAATTATTTCAAACAGAAGTCCGAATTTTGGGTTTCAATATAGCTCAGGGAAAAATTATACCAATAGATAGAAGTATTGAATTTGCTTCCAAATTTCCTGATGAAATCAAAGATAAGACCCAACTTCAGAGATTTTTAGGAAGTTTAAATTATATTTCTGATTTTTATAAAAATATTGCGCAAGATAGTGCTATTCTTTATAAAAGGTTATGTAAAAATCCTAGTCCATGGACTATTGAACATACTAAAGCTGTTCAAATTATTAAATTACATGTGAAACAATTACCATGCTTATGCTTGGCCCAACCAACCTGGTTTAAAATAGTAGAAACTGATGCTTCGAACATTGGTTATGGTGGCATATTAAAGCAGAAAAATCCCAGTAATGGGAAAGAAGAATTATTACGATTTACTTCCAATATGTGGAAGAAAGCTCAATTAAATTATTCTACCATTAAAAAAGAAATGCTTTCAATTGTGAAATGCATAAGTAAATTCCAAGATGATTTATTAAATCAAAAATTCTTATTACGCATTGATTGCAGTGCCACAAAATATATTCTTAAAAAAGATGTTAAAAATATTGTTTCAAAACATATTTTTGCCAGATGGCAATCTGAATTATCTGTATTTGACTTTGATATTGAATATATTAAAGGCAAGAATAATTCTCTTCCTGATTTTCTTACTCGGGAATTTTTGTAGGATGCATCTAGCCAAAGGTTGGAATACCCCTAAGGGGTCGAAATACAAATCTCAGTACCCCACTATTCCTGTAAAGGAATCCATGAAGACAACATCCACCCCAGGCTCTTCATCTAAAACTAAAGAAATAAAAAAGGAATTTATTCATGTACCATATTTGCGTAAGCAAAATATGGAAAATATCATTGATATATCTTTCCAAGATTTGCAATGGAAAGAAAACCCCTGGTCAATTAAAGAAAGATATCTGGGTAACCAGAACCATCCAGCACCCAATACCAAGTTTCGTTATATTTACGAAGCTATTTTAGAAGATACTGAATCTGTTCAGATGGAGCATTTCCTCCATAAAGCATATTCCGAGGGGAAGACACCCTCAAGAACACATTCAAAGTGCTATATTATAAAAATTATGCATCCTCATCAATGGAGTATGCTTGACCCTTCAAAACCTAAGACTTTGAAAATTAACAAAGCAGTAGAATATAACTACTGGGATTATATTCAAGCATGGTTTTATGCTTTCTATTACCAAAATCCTGTGCGTAAGCATACTTGGTTATTTGTAATCAATCCAAAAATCCATGAGCATTATGGATTTCCCACTTGGTTCCTTAGATGTTGGGACAGATTTGGCCCTACTTTGGAAGTACTTCCAAAGGAAATTTCAGAACAATTCATTCAGTGGTATAATTACCACCCTAAATTAAAAGGCAAAACTGCGGTTGACCCACCAATAGGTAGAAATACCTTATGGTTTTTTACAGAATTACAGATCACTTGGATCTGGAAATGAGACTTAGAAGTTTCTTTTGATGAATTCAAAATCCCAGTTCTGTACAGAACATTTCATTTTAAATGGTGGGAAGGTTTTAATACTGAGGAAATTGTTACTAAATTGAAAGAAACAGTTTTAAATTATGTCACAACTTTTGAGGAAGCCACTAAAAAGATCCAATCAGCTCAGCCTGAAATTCAAAATGTATTCACCTATATGATGAATATGGTTAAAAAAGAACATCCAGGACTAACTCTTATTGAGTGTCAACTCAAGGTATTAGAATCCATGAAAGAGCAATTTATTGCTTCTCAACCAGAGTTAACACCAATTTCTCCACCAGAAACAGGATCAAATTTTGCTATCCTGGCGGGGGAATCTCAAATGCCAGAAGAGGAAGACGAGTCTCCATCTCTAATACATGCAAGAATATAAACATTTAACCCAGATAAAGTTAAAGGTTTGAAAGCAATTTGGATACAACCAATATGCAAATAATTATACTTATCCTGATATGCAGAAATATCTTGAAGATTTAAAAGAGGTAATTTTAAGCTGTTATCATCTATGCTAACAGATTGTTCAAGAGTTTTAATATTTTTTCGACATAAAAAGTCAAAAGTGCCGATTGAATAAATCTTTTTTGGTTCAATAGACGGAATAGTCCATTGATTTAAAATCTGATTTTGAAGCAATTCACTGGTCTCAGCATTTTTTTATTTTAATAGCTTTATTATTACTTTTTCTGAAAATTTCCATTTTTCAAGAATATATCTCATAAGATTTAAAGTATGAATATAGTCATAATAGTTTTTGTTTAAAAATATAAATGAATTACATATATCAGAATATTAATTCACATAAATAATAAAAATGCTTTGACTCCTACACAAAGACGGATTACAGGTACATATCCTACCTCTCCTGGGATTTATGGACAAAAACCTAACTCTGATCTAAGAAGCTTTACGAAGCATATTTAAAATTTATCTTTCATAATATTTTGATATATATAATTATAAATATTTTATTATGAAAACTATTACATCTATATTCCCCCTCAAAACTTATGAGATATAAAATCTATTAGCCACTCATGGCTCTGATACCAATTGTATTCACAGGAAATAATAAAGAAAATAACAGCACACTTACTCTTTTAAGATGCAGCCAGAGAAACTGGTTTATTTATTTATGATGGGTATATTACAAGGGGGATGATTGTTCAACACATGAACCAAAATAGTATTACAATCTACCGAGAGACCTATGAAGAGAGAAATGAGGGTAGTAAGGCGATGCCTCTTCTGGACAACATGTCCTTCCCTTTTATACTGAAAATTTTAAAAAATCTTCGGCCAGGTGTCCATGATAGAGTGGAGTCAAGTAGGGCCATGATGGATTGTGGGGCAGAGCACTAAGAAAAGCACTCAAAGCATAATGGACTTCTTTTGAAAAAGTTGGCCAATTTTAATCCCGTGACTTCAAAAAGTAATATTCTTCAAAAAGCAATATTCTCCTTTATTGCTTTGTTGGCCAATTTTACTCCCGTGACTTCAAAAAGCAATATTCTTCTTTATTGTTTTTTCTGCTGGTTTGACAGCTGCTTCTTCAATGGCAGACAAATGTAAAAGTTTATTCCTCCATCCTATCATTTCTTTTGGATTGTTGCACTTTTGCTTGAGTGATGCCTACTATAGCATCCATGTAGTTTTCTAGAGATGGAGACTCGTCTTCCTCTCTCTCTCTCTATATATATATATATATATATATATATATATATATATATATATATATTGATTTTAGGAAGCATTTTATGCCACATGAATTTAGAAGATGAAAGAAGATGGGCTGGATTCTGGACCTTTTGCCAGGTCAAGGTGGATGTGACAGAGAACATACCATTGGATGTTGCAGTCCAACAAGGGATATCCTCCCTCGGTGAGAGGGAAACACCTTGACTGAAGCTGGGAGTGCATTTGCAGCCTCACTGGAGAGTTGTGATGGGATGCAAAAGAGATATTTGACAGTGTTTAATGAGCTGTTGATTTCGGGGCTGAATTGGTTCATCATGGAGCCAACGATCGTACCAAACCGATCGAGCACTTTCATTACCTACAATCCAGTATATAGATTCCTCAGCAATAGGACGAACCACAATCATGCGATTCCATTTGTGAGAGCCCCTAACCTGAGTTTGACATGGGCGAGTATTTTGGCAATAATTACTCTTAGTCTTCATGAAAAGGGACCACAGACTCTTCTGAGTTCTAAACCGCCACCATAAACCGACTGTGTAAGCATATATGACATCGAGTAAAGAGCGAATTGCTCCATGAAAACTAATGAGACTTATTCCGTCCCTCCAATTAACTCCAGAATGGCGGAAACTGTACTGGAAATCGTAGATAAAGGCATCCATGAGCTTTGTTTTCGTTACGCTTCTCCCCTACCTCCCCAAGCAACTCATTAACAATGATGAGATTGTCCGCGGCCTCAACAGCTGCCCATGACCTTAGTCAAGATTTTAGACTTTTAGTGATAAAAAAAGCTCCTTTCAAAGTAGCTAAGTAGAGGAAAGATAGCAAAAAATAAAATACGGCGTGGCGATTACCCTATGACTTTAGCACCCCCTGCCCTTAGTAGTTGCTTACCGTAGGTAAGCTCTTTATACTGCGAAAGAAGTCCCTTTGAAAGCGCCTTTCTCACCCCATTCTGTGAAATTGGTTTGGTTCTCGTGCGATTCTTGTATATTCAATTGGTCAATCCTTTCAAAAGAATGAAAAAAAGGTTCGCTGCTCTTGCCTAATCGGAGGTCTAGCTAAAGCGGAAGAATCAATAGCTAGTAGCACATCGATCGATAAGCTAATGAAGCGAACTGGGCTCAGTGAGAGAGGTGAAAAAACTCTTGGCTAGTTGGATGAAAGATGGTATAAATTCTTCAAATTCAAGAGCCTGAAGTCATCTGATCCTGGGGTCGAACCCAACAAAGCAAGAGGATTAACGCACTGGGGCGAACAAGCAGATCTTGAATCTCAGTTACCTCCGTAACCGAGGTCAAATTGATTGGTATAACTTTACCGAGATATTGAATAACATCTTTCAGCTCACGTGTCCGTGCTGAAGTAGATGCAGTAAAGTGCATCCACTATTCTATCAGTTTAGACTATGGTAGGTCATGGTCAGGTCAATCTTCAAATATACCTTCGAGCCTTGCAGTTGCTCGAAAAGATCTAAAATCTGTGGTAGAGGTAATCTTCATTATCACCTTCTTGAGTTCACGGTATTCGATGCATAGTTGCAAAAATTCGTTCATGCAAACATGTTGCTTGCTTTCTAGAGCTCAAGAAGATATTTTACACAAGCAATTTCTCTTGCTAAAATCCATCCGACTTTCAATCTTAAAAAAACTGTCCTACTTTGATTCAATTTTCTGTTTCTTCGTGACCTGCAAATAGTCTCTATGGTCAAGTGATGGGAGGAGAAAAAAGACTGAAATATTATTATTAAAAAAACCTGAACCCACATCAGTTACGAGGAGAAAGTTCTTTCACTTAATATACTCACTGAATCAGAGTTGGGATCACCGAGCTCAGTTACGCGGGCTTGTAACCCAAGTGGGGGTAATATTGTGTTGGAACATTGGGTCAATCCATTGGATAGGCGCTGGGCTAGCTATATTCGGGCCTGTCCGATCCAAGCAAAGAGTGGGTCATGCAGTTCGAGCGAAGGCTTGGTCATTGTGGCTCATAGTGTGGAGGGCACCGCGTCAGGCTGGTTTCACAGAGCAGCGCTCACCTCCCCCTCCTTGCAGTGGAAGGATAGCAGGCCGGTGCTACTTGGTGCTAATAATGTCCAATGGGTTCTCCACTTGAACCAACACTTTTTTATTTTTTTCATTAAAGATTTAAAGCAGCAATTTATTCATTTTTTGGTTTTTTTTTTTCGGCGGTGGGGGGGGGGGGATCATATGAAATAACAGACCAAGATAAGTTACCTTTTTTTTTAATCAAGGGAACTAATTTTTTAAGTCATTTGATAGTATCCTTCCTACACATGAATATCCTTATTGGGACATGATAAATAGCAAAATTTACATTAATAACTTTTAACTAAAAAAAGGCATTTATTTTAAAATACTTCATATGTTTCACTAAAAAAATTCATGTTTGAAAAATCTAATAATTAAAAGATATATAACTAGTACTACATTTGTTTCTAAATAATTGTTTTGTATGACTGAGCACACAGATTAAGAAAAATCAGTGAATCAATTATAAATATTTGTATAATATGTAATTTTCTTTAAAACTCATGTGTACGTGACTCATGTTTATAATAGAGAAAAAAGTAAGGGTAATGTAGTAAAGAATATTAAAAAAAATTGGAAACAAGACAATTTTTTGGAAACTAACGAAAAAAGAAAGCAAACAACTATTTAGAAACGAAGGAGTATTAAAGTTGATCATAATTAAAATAATACTTTATCATAATCAATATGTTAATATCAAATGTAGAAGGTAAAATGTCATGGAGATTGTAGATATCATTTTTGAAAGTAGACTTTCTAACTGAAACATTCCAAAATAGATAAAGACTTTGATTTATGATTAATTGTACCACCATACTTTGAAGTATGTTAAAGTTAAATGTAATATGTATTTTGATCAATCTTTACATGTTGCCACAGTAAAATACTAAAATGTACTTTGATCAAATTTTAAATGTAAAATGTCATGAAGTATGCTGAAGTTAGCTTCGATAAGGAAACATGATTAATTTTGCTACTGTACTTTGATCAATTTTTACATGTTACCACTGTACTATTTTTTGAGTAAAATTATCATTGTACTTTTAAAATAAAATACAAATTTGTCATTATCCATAATTGTCATCAAATTTCTAACATAATTAGTTTCAGTTGCCTTCCCTAAGTTTTTTTTAAATGTTCAAAGATTCATAATATTTGTCGATGTTAAAATGTTGATGATTTTTTTGTTTTTTTTAAATGTTTTTTTAAATGTTCAAAGATATATTGTCTAAATTAAAAATAAGAGAAAAGTATTTAAATTAATTAATATATACATTTTGTTTTAATGAATCATATATACAAACTATAATAAAAAAATAAAAAAACATAATAAGTTTAAAATAAATCCAATCAATTAATAAATTTTGAAAAAGAATTAATTCATTAAATCTAGTCGTTATCACTCATTCGTTGAATTTAATTTAATTTGTAAAGTGAATTGACAAAAAAATATAACTTATTTTTGTATTAACATTTTAAAAATCCGTTATAACTGGAATTATAAAGATAAGATTACAACAACAAAAAATAATTCAACCTAAATAGCTAGCATGAAAATTGTGATGTGTTAAAAATTATTTTTTTCATAAATAATTTTCCTCTTTTATAAGAACTAGAGTATTTTTTAACAATATTTTATGTTATTTAATGATTTATGCCTTGAATATTTTAGTTAATAATTTATCAAATAATTTTAAATCATGTATATAGAAATTTTTAAATAGTTCAATAATTTATTAAAAATTAATTAAAAATATTTTTATTAATTTATTAAATTAAATTTTATTAATTTATTAAATTAATATTATTATATTATTAAATAATAATTCTTTAATAATTTCCAAAATAAATTATTAAACATTTTTTAAATAAAAATGATAAACACCTTCACTCATGTTGTGATTCTCATTTGTTACAAATCTTAAAATGATTTAATATATATCAATAAATGGCTTTTGTCAATTGTGATTGAGCTACTGAACGCTATTGTATTATATACCTTTTTCTCTCACTTTTTTTTTTATCTAAATAATATATCTTTCCTTCTTATTTTTATTTTGTATTTTATATTCATTCGTTCATTCCTATTTTTTGTTCATAAAATATTTATTTTAACCTCTAAAAGAAAAAAAAAATCTTCAATAATTTAAGAACCAAAAAACAATTTAATTTTTAACTTAGGATCTTCCTATATTTTTAAAAAAACCTTAGAGGAAGTAACTGAAATTAATTCAGTTAAAAACCGAATGACAACTAAAAGAATGGTGAAATTGCATCTCCATTTAAAAGTACAATAATAATTTTACTTTAAAAATAATACAGTAGCAAAATGTAAAAATTGGTCAAAGTAAGAAAAAATGAACCATTTTTGGGTAATTAAGCGAGGGCACAAGCAACCTCATTAGTGAGTCATGAGGAGCAAGATGGTGGTTCCAAGCTCTCGAGTCTCGAATTTTCAATCCACATGCTGACATAAAAGTATCAGAATGATGTCAAAGACTGAAACGTCCACTTATGAAGCAAATAAGTATTTTCCACCAAGTGAAAACTGACCCATAAAGATTCAACCTTCCGACTTTGATATAACATTTATTTGGAACATCACCTCATTACCATTTGAAGTTTTGAACTATATATATATACACACGAAATGAAAATATTAACAAAAGCAAAATGGAGGAATATGCCCATTGTAATTCATGCAGCTCCTTCCCTGACGCCTGACAGGGAAGGCTAATCCCAATGCGTCCTTCCCTAAGATGAAACATAGGCTACTTTGAAGAATGCAAATTCACGAGTTCAACTTACATTATTTGTCGTATATATCTCTCAGCACTACTCGATAAGGCTCAAATAATGAGATGTTACCAATTTCGTACAAGCCCGGGCTTAAACCCTAAACAAACCGGGGAAACATATGACCCCAAATGGAATCAACGGGATAAGGAAACAACCGCTGACTTCAATGAATTTGTCACAAAACTTCTATCGGATTGACTACAAGTCAGCCCCAATCCTCTATGAGTGAGTAGAAAGAAATCTGGATTCCAGATTAGAATACAAGATCAAACGTTAGAAAGACACGAGTAACTATTACCTATATACAGATTAAGATTCCTACACTGCAGCAGAAGGGATACCATGAAGTAGTTGACAAGAACAGAGTTTCAGCGCATGTCATCCCCGACTTGGGCACTCCTGATGCCCCAAAATGATCTCGGCTTCAGTTTCTTATTTGTTGCAGTGAAAAGCCATCCCATTTGGCATTCACAAGTGGCACAATAGGCAATTGTCCATGCATATCTGCAAAAAAAAAAATTAAATAAAAAAAATGAAGTTCATATTGCATTTAACACAACCACAAGCATAAAGAATAAAATGCATTACGGTTGGAGAGAAGAATGATCGTGACCAATTATTTGGCTGTGTACTTTTCACCATAGCTATATCCCTACTACAGCAACGTCACTACTTCAAATCCCATCATTCTTCAAGTTGAAAACAGAAAGCTGGTTTTTTGTATATGTAATAACTGAATTTGGTTTTATCTTGATTATATTTTATTGATAACCAAGGGGACAGGCCACCACGGCAAGGCCACATTAGACTCACTCTTGCGACTAAACCACCTTGGGGCCCGTAAAAACACCGCCTATCCCACTGAACCATGCAAATCCACAACACCCTGGAGGACTTGAACCTGAGACCTCAAGGTTGTATTGTACTTAAGGCCTGAAATTCCTGTACAGGCGCACAAACTGCATTGAATGAGAAACAGGAGCAGGTGGGGGGAAGGTAACCACAGGCAGTAGGAGCATATCTAAGGCTACAAGAAAACAATTCACGGGGGCCAGGACAACCTACAACAGGACTATAAAACAGTGGTCCAAAAACTACATACATCAATCTCACTATAAAGTATCTGCTAAGAAGATCACACAAGTATCATGTCATCCCCAAATCCCAAAAAAACTTTATATACTTCAAGAATAAAGAGACTTAGCATCAAGGCTCCAATCTACCCAGAGGTAATCTCTCTCCTTCAGAATCTCTAGTCTATACTCCTCCTTTCAATCCATTAGACCCACTTTATTTTGTTGGGGGGAGAACTGTCAGCCATCTCTTTCTATCATGTTTACTATCTTCAAACATCCTAGCGAAGATGAAAGATTCAAATGGTTCAGGTATCATCCATACCATTCCAGTCAGCATACATATATACCCAGCTATTGCACGATGAAAAGCAAGTGACAAGTGACCCTCAGTGACCAAGCCATCAAATTTATCACTAGTCATTGTGGTTTCGCTTGATGCTGTCAACGGGAACAAAACTCAAAGGAAAAAAGAAACATTCAAGGTACTTTAGAGGTCCAACTCTCCCCCCAAGGAATATAACTCTCAACGTAGAAGTAAGAGAAGGAAATTTGATCTACCGAAGAAAGTCTATTGTGCTGGTTGTTCCACCTCATAGAGACTTCCTCCACAGCTCATGGAGTGTTTATAATAGACAACAAGCTCATATTCTGATCTACTTTTCCAGTTCCTGATCCTAAAAGTTGCTTTTGATGAAGGGCTATGTATATTTTTTAATTTGCAGGTTCATATATATAAATCCATATAATATGCAGACACTTGTAAGAATTACTCTTCTTACATAAATAGATATCACTACAAGTCAGAGGAGATCGACCTATACCGTAGGAAGAAGAAAGAGGACTTGATTCACCACAAGTATAATCACAACTGATAGCCAATTCCATGACTTGCTTCACCGCATATGACCCTTCCCAGTTTGGCTGGAATTTCCCTCTGGGATCATGCACATTGAACTTGGATTGTTTCAGGACCAGGTCCCCAGCCTTCAAGTTTCTGGTCTTCACTTTCTTGTTGTAAACCTTAGCAACTTGTCTCTGATAAAGTTGTAGGTGATATAGTGCTTTCAATCTCTTCTCATCCAGCCTATCTAACTGAGTAAGAAAACAGAGACAGAGAGAGAGAGGGAGGGAGAGATGAAGCGTGCAGACAGTGCTATCTCTCTTCAATCCAGAAGACTGCAAGTTTGTGGTCCTTTCAAGAAGACATCGAGGAGAGAGGAAGGGGTGATTATGTTTAGACCATTCAATAGCTTCACAAAAGGAGCTCTTCCCAAAGCCAAGTTAGTGAAAAGGACCAACCTTGGCCAGATTCTAAGGAGTACCAGGCACCTTAATGAAAGTTAGTCAAAGGTGGGTTTGTAAACGTGCGAGACAGATGAAGAGTAATTAAAACAATGAACTATCTATAAAACAATGAACTATCTAATAGTGTGTTAATGGAAGACGGTGCTCTAAATGCATTATAAGAAACATTCGGGTCTATATTTTTATGCAGCCGCTCAAGCCTAGTTTCTCATGACGCGAGATAAGTTGTGCACTCTCACAAGATTGACTATATCACAACACTGTTGGTCAAGTTTCAACAATCCGATGCTCCCAAAACTGAACACCCAATGTTTTGTGCATACCACTCATACCTAGTATCCATGGGTGTCAACATTACATAATCATCATTGTTAAAATCCATAACACAGGTCAAGAGAGAGAGAAAATGTTTATAGCATACCCAGGGAACCAGCTATACTCTTTGACAGGAACCCCAATCAGTGCCAGACCATTTGCTTTGAAGAAAGTCATTATCTCGTGCACAAAACCACTCGGGTTCACATAAGCACCAAGAGGACCTTCACTAGACATCACCAACATATCACTTCGCCTCGCAATCACAATCTACAGGGAAAAACATAGGGAAAATAATGCAGCTTAATATAGAAAGAGACAGATTGGTGTGATAACACACTCTAATATCAGAATAGTCCTCCATCTAACACTATTAGGTAACTAAAAAAGAAGCAGCAAAAAACTTGAGTTAATATAGGTAAAGACAGATGAAGTATGATGACACCCAGTATTACCTGACAAGTTTTACATCTAACAAGATCAAAAGTCTCAAGTAACTCAATTTCCCGGCGTAATCTATAGGAAACTCCATCAATCTCCAAAAGCTCCTGCCTTGTAGATTCCGAAACAGGGATTTTACTGGCAATGTGAAATGAAAGAAGATCCGGTTTCTTCACAAGCCCATCCATGCTAGATGTCCCGACTATCTGTTTCCACATAACTGCAATATTTGATTCAGAACCATTACCACCACACACAGGCATCAAACAAAAGCCTTAACACTTGATCACAAAAATCAAAAAATCAAAAATCAAAATCAATTTCCATCCATTCAGTATGATCGCGTCTACATCTTACCATAAACAACAATTAGAGAAGTTTCACAAAAACTATGCTGCAATGTGGAATCATAAACTGCCAAGTTTCCAAAGGATCTACAGATTACAAACTTAGAGAAATTTCCATGCAGCTATTTCTTTCTTTGATTATCACACACACATACTACCATACTACATAACCTCGTTAACTAAAAATAAATAAAAATTGCTTCAAAGGTTTCTTAAGTAATCAAAAATGAATCATTGGATCAGTAACTAGTAACTGGAGACAGACAAGAGATAGAGACAGGCTGAATGAATCGTTATTTATAGGAAAGAATGTTCTCAAATACAACTTTCAACAAGGTAGCGTGTTATTTAAACAGCCTCATAAATAGAAAGTGTTCAAAAATAGTCTACACATAAGCACCAAGCCATGTAGAAGAGACCAATCAGTTGTTGAGTGTTTGTGGTTTCCGATTGAATGAAGGGGATAAGAGGCATTCCCCTGATTAAATATTGCCAGTAATATAGTGTTGGTATTATTTAGTCAGTAATGCAGGTAAAGAGAAAGCAAGAACTTAAACACATTAATCATATTATGTTTCATGTTTTTGGTTTTGCCATGTAGGACAGTATAATACAGCTGTTCTCAAAATACAACTTTCATCAAAGTAGGGTATGATTTACGTAAAGCAGCAGCCTCGCAACTTGAAACAGAGTTCACAAAGCACCAAGCCATGTAGAAAAGATCAATCATTGTAGAGTTGTGATCTCTGGTCGATAAATCCTTCCCTAGCATGTTTTTTTTTTCTTTTTTTGAAGCAAGAAAGAAAAGGAAAATGAAACAAGGGGGGAAAGAAGCATATCCCTGATAAAACTTCACCAGTATATATTGTGTATGAGTGTTTAAACAGTAACACAGGTAAAGAGGAAGCCAAAACTGAAAAGGCATTATTCATATCATGTTTGATGGTATATTGAGCTATTAGACCAACTCACCTACAGGCAAAACCAAAAACATCAACAGAGAGCAGCAAACCACTAGTAGACTGTTAAAAGAGGAAAACAAAAATCACCTTAAGAACTATAAACGCCTGCAGTTCATTAAAGAAAGGACAGCTACCTCCCTCTCAGAAGAAAATCTACGATGTCATCTTAGGACCCGATAAAGTCAGCTCATGAGAATAAAGCAGTAGGTGAACTTCCCTTTTGTCTGTTTCTTTTTCCTATCTAAATAGAATATATTGCATTTATCTTGTAGATACTACTAATTCAGCTCCCCCACCCTTTTTTTTTGATAAAGGAAAATGTATATATAGCAAAGCGCCAAAAAAGGTGACGCGTCCTTTTACTCTTTTATACACAAGGAGTATACTCTGCTATAAAACTAGCTAATATATAGAGGTGTTGTTCACAAAATCTACAAAAGAGGCTAACGCTGGATTCTGAGGATGTTCTGCCCCTGACACACCATTCGAACAGAAAGTGGAGCACAGAACTCTTCAATTCTGCAATGGACCCCTCCTAATTATCAAAAGCCCTACGGTTTCTTTCCTTCCAAATCGTCCACCACACCCCCAAGGGAACAACATCCCAAGTAGTATTTCTATTCTTCCTCCGCCAAAAATATCTCCAACTCCATAACAAATCTTTGGAGGTCTCCGGAATCACCCACGCCACCTTGAACAATCCAAAAATGAAATTCCAGAGTTCCCCATTCCCGGCCACTGGACAATGCAGAATCAAGTGATTAACACTTTCCTCTCTCTCTTTGCACATAAAGCATCTGTTAACATATATCATTCCCCGTTTCCTCAGATTATCACCGGTCACGACAGCCTCATTCGCCACTTCCCACGCAAAAAGGCCACTCAGCTTGGAGCTACCATCTTCCAAACTGATTTCCAAGGGAACAAAAATCCCTCTGTATCTGACAGCTTGGAATAATAACCTTTGACCGAAAACATGAAGTCCTTAGACCACTCCCAAATCACCCTGTCTCGCTCGCAACCCATTTTTTGGCTATAAAGAAGCTCAAAAAATCTTGACACCGATGCCATCTCCCAATCTTGCAAATTCCTTCTGAACAACGGATTCCATATCACATGCCCATTCGCCAAAGATAACACCGAGCTAATCAAACTATCCTTCTCCCTTGCCATAGAGTATAGCTCGGTAAAGGATCTGAGCAACTCCTCACCTCCACACCATTTGTCTTTCCAAAATTTCACGGTCGATCCTGACCCAACCTCAAAAGAAATGTTTCTGCTAAAAGCATTCCCACCTTTTTTGGTAGGTACAAGTAAGAAAAGTTGAGCATAGGAACCGGATAACCAAAACTAAACAGGCATCCGGCTACAATTAGGGTTTTTTATGAGTTTGTATGGCCTCTGCTCTTAAAAGTTCATTTTGGGTTGAGCAATTAAGCAACCCACAATCAATAGGAGAGTCTCAGTGTACGTCGTATATTTTGTTTGTATAGAGATTCAGAACCTCTAGTTTTGATGTGTCTGATTCTTGACATGTTTTGACCTATAATACAACCTGATTTGGACACCTTCGCCGCATGCACACTCCCATACAGATAAGAGCATCATATATCTAGAGGTGGCAATTTTTGCCCATGCCCATTTGCCCGGCCACTAAAAAATGGGTATGGGCACACTTAAAATATTAAATGGGCACAAATGGGCTTGCCCATTTGAGACCATTAAGTATGTTGGGCTAAATGGGCACCCACGACTAAAATCTAATTTGCAACTTAAGTAATTCACAACTTGACTGATACATACTATGAATGACAAAAGCAATTAGTTTAATATAATTAAAAATTAAAATTAAGGAAGTGACAGAGAGTGCTTATTCTAATTGGACTTATTATGCAGACATGAGATTGTTGGTGTGCCGACGGAAGTTGGCAACCAAGTAGAAAAATTGAAAGTTGGAGACAGTTATTATATGATCATTGTATGTTAATGAGTAAATGGGCACCCATGCCTATTTAGTGTCCGCCCATAAATGCTCATGTTATTAAATGGGCACTTACTCGCCCGCTCATTTGAGCTCATTGCCCATATGGGCGCTGCCCATACCCGCCCATTTGCCACCTCTACATATATCGTAAGCTGATTTTCTTACAGGTGACAACCTAAAAATTTGACCTTGCCAAGGTTGGTTCCCTTTGGTTATCACATGATTGAATGCTTATAATTACAAAATGTTGGAACTTGTCATTCAGCCTGTTCTTTGTGAATGATCTGAAAGGACCAAGACCCATGCAGAGTCATGCTCACTCCTATAAATGAGTAAAGAACACATTTGATTCTTACATGCTAAATCCTCATTTTTTTATCACAATAATTACAATAGCTCCAAAGAATGAGGGGTAAGAAAGAATAATCGGGAAAGCAAAGGCAAACTACCTGCAACTCTTTGAGCAAGACAATATGAATCATGCATCCGGTATACCCAATTGGGCCAGTATGCTCTTGGACACTCCCGTAGCCGGCTAATCGAATGAGTTTTCCATCCTGTCCCTCTGCAAGACATACCTGAAACAAACTTCATCCGAGTCCCCTTACTAGCATGTTCAGGACTTCTGTCATTGCCAGAATGCAATGGCCTTAGAGAGCTTCTCAACAGAAGTTCTGACTCGCACGCAGACTTATCGTCATCACTACTTGTCATTTCACCACTCACATTAGAGCCATAATGTGAAACGAGTGCAGAACTATGCATTCTCAATTCTGATAATGAAAGTTCACTCTCAAAACTTTCTGCTGACATTGCATCTGAATCATCATCTTCATCTCCATCATCATGCCGTTTAGCTTGAGAAGTAGATGACAAGTTCTTTAATGGCATTAGTCGTCCTACTGCATCCCGCGGGATCCTCAATGGCACATCTTCTTGGATGATTTGAATCTCACCACATGGCTACAAGGAAGCAAATCATAAATCGATAGTTAAGTAAAAGAATCCATGAAACATTACATAGATATTCTCAGAGTGTAATTGACACGCACTGCTCCTCCACTGTCAATCCAGCGGCGTCTCAGACGAAAACGCTGTTGGCCACGGGTGACTATATTCAGGGAACCATCATCTAATCTTCTATATTGCCGAATCTGCAATTGCACATGTTCAATATGATAACAGATCAGATAAAGTAACTTCAGAGTTTGAAATTAAATGAACTCATAATAGATGTACGTTGATAATAGATGTACGTTGACCATCATATGGAAGAGGACTAGTTTAGTCTTTCTTAGTTATTACAAATCAGAAAATATGACAACCATTTCATAAACACGTCCTTGAACCAAAAAGTGTACCACTGCCACACAATTATTTTTTTTGATACGTAAAGATATAAATTTATATATAAATAAGCGTCAAAAGGAGACGCAACCTATGTACACCGGGAGTATACCAAAACCAAGCTACCTATTAGCAATCCTATCCACAAAATCTACAAAAGGATCAACCCCCTGAGAATCCAGCTCATTACACCAAAAGAACGGAGTTTAGAGAATCCAAGTCTTTAAGTCTTTCAACATTCCTTTCTTGGTTATCAAAAACTCTGCCATTTCTTTCTTTCCAGATGCTCCAGCATACGGCCAACGGAGTCGCTTCCCAAACACTATTTTTTCTTTTGCGTTTATACAGAGACCAACTAAGTAGCAACTCCTTCACCGTTCTAGGCATAACCCAGGACAACTGGAACAGATTCAGCACATAATCCCATATGCTCCTCGCAACTGGAGGAGGTGATTGACAGTTTCCTCCTCCCTTTTGCACATGTAGCACCAGTTAACGTAAATCTTCTTCGTGTTTCACAGATTATACCCGGTTAGAATAGCTTCGTTAGCAGCTTCCCACATGAAAAAGCCTACCCTAGTAGGGGCTTTTGACTTCCAGATAATCTGCCAAGGGAATATACCACATGAGCATGTTAACTTTTGATATAAGGACTTAACCAAAAAGATTGAATTCTTCTCCTCAGTCCACACAACAGAGTCCTCCCCAGCACCGGTCACCTCTTGTTTGTAAAGCAACTCAAAGAATCACACGACGATATCCACTTCCCAGTCTTGAGGATTTCTTCTGAACGCTATATTCCAATTCACCGCACCGCCATTAAACTGAGAAACAGACCCAACCATTTCCTCCTTATGAGCAGCGATACTATAGAAAGACGGGAAAACACTTTGCAGATATCCCTATCGCCACACCATCTATCACACCAAAAACGGATCAGCTCTCCATTTCCAACCTTGAAGGAAATAAACCGCTTCACTACTTCCCATTTATTCCTAATACCCTTCAATTACACTCATCCCATATGAGGTTTGGACCTTATTCGTAGCTCACTTATGATCTCCACTCCCGTATTTGCCCACCAGCACCCTCCTCCATAGGGCTTCCTTGTCAATCAAATATTTCCATGACCATTCCCCAAAAGAGTAGCATTGAAAACCTTTAAGTTTTTAATCCCTAGGCCTCCACCCTTCAAGCTAAGGCAAACTACCTTCCACCTAACCAGATGATACTTTTGCTCCTCCAAATTACCCTCCCACAAAAAGTCTCTTCCTAACTTCTCTAAATGCTGGACTACCGAGATTGGCATTCTAAAGATAGACATGAAATACGTAGGCAAATTGGAAAGGGTGCTTTTGATTAACGTCAATCTACCTCCCTTCAATAAGCATTGTTTCTTCCACCCGGCCAATCTACGTTCAAATCTTTCAATAATCGGATTCCAAATGTCTTTATACTTGTACCTAGCTCCAAAAGGAAGACCAAGATAAGAAGTCGGGAGGTTTCCAGTCTTGCACCCTAAGAAAGCTGCCAATGAGTCAACATTATCCACGTTACCAACTGCATAGAGCTCACTCTTATGAATATTAATCTTCAGGCCTGAGGCTGCTTGAAAGAAGAGAAGCACCATCCAAAGGTAACCCAGCTGCGCTGCCTCTGCCCCACAAAACACTAAGGTATCATCCTCAAACAGTAAATGGGAAATCACCATTGATTAGCACCGAAAATTTCACCGTAGAGATACAAAAAAGAATCCATTCCCTCCACCGTTCACCAAACCCCATTCTGGATAACATATACATCAGAAAGTCCCAGTTGACGTGGTCATAGGCCTTTTCAATGTCAAGTTTACAGATCAGACCTGGTTCTTCACCTTTCATCCTCAAATCTACTGCCTCATTTGCAATCAAAACTGCCTCTGTGACCTGTCGCCCTCCCACAAAAGCGTGTTGAGATTCAGAAATGAGCTTCCCCAAAACCTTCCTGAGAGACAGAATTTTCGCGATGATCTTGTAGACCCCTCCAATCAGACTGATTAGTCTAAAGTTTTTAATATCTTCTGCACCAGTTTTCTTCGGAATAAGGGCTAAAAAAGAGGCATTAAAGCTCTTTTCAAACCTCTTATAAACATAGAAGAAATGAAAGACTGACATCACCTCATCTTTAATGACCTCCCAGCAAAACTGAAAGAAACCCATAGGAAAACCATCCGGCCCCGAAGCTTTGCCTCCTTTCATATTCCTAATTACAGACCAAACCTCCTCCTTTGTGGAAGGAATTTCCAGAACATCCATGTCATCGGCACCGAGAGACTTGAACTGGATCCCATCCAACCTAAGATGCCAATCTCTGCTTTCCGTAAACAAGCCTTTGTAAAATCCTGTTATGCCTTCCTTAACTTCATCTACATCTTCCAACATAACTCCATCAATTCTTACCTTACGAATTTGATTAATCTGTTTGTGAGCGTTCGCCATCCACTGAAATTTTTTTGTACTATTGTCCCCCTCTAGCAACCATTGAATCCGGGAATTTTGCCTCCAACTAATTTCTTCACTCCTTAGCAATCTTTGGAATTCAGATTTTAAAGACATCCTACGAACCGCCTCCTCAACATCAAGATTCCCCATCCCTTCTTTCTCATCTAGCATTCTCACTACTTCCAGAGCCTCCTTCAACTTCGAGTGAATGTTACCGAAGACCTCTTTATTCCACACCTTAAGATACTCTTTCAGCAACATGAGTTTTAGTTTTCTGGCAAAATGGAAGCAGGGATCTCCTGTCACTCCATAAGAATTCCATCTCCCTTTAAACCATTCTAGAAAACCCGGATGATCTAGCCACATATTCTCAAACCAAAAGGGAGACTTCCCTTTAACCATCCCTCCACAATCCAGACACAAAGGGTTATGTTCAGAGACTGCCCTTGGCAAGCACGATTGAGAGATCCCCCCAAAACATCAACCCAACTCATGGACACCAAAAATCTGTCAATCCTTGAGCGCTGATTCCCCATGTTATTACGCGCGCAAGTAAATGTGCTCCCTTCTAAAGGTAAATCAACTAATTCCATCTCATTAATAAACTTATTGAAATCCATCATAGCTTGCGAGACTACCTTTGTCCCGGTACGTTCATCCGGAAATCTGATCACATTGAAGTCCAGGTACGTTCATCCTATGCACCAAGGGTGATTCCAATTTAGCTGCACATCTTTCAGCTCATCCCACAGAGTTGCTCGATCCGCATCCACACAAGGCCCATACACCCCCGAAAAAGCCCACCACAAATCATAAGACACTCCTTTAAACAGGCAAGAGACAGAATGCACACCAAAAACCGACCCCACCCGAGTCAAAACTCGACTGTCCCACATGACCAGAATACCTCCTGAGATCTAATAGCATCCAGATGTTCCCATTGGGACCACTGATTCCCTCCCACACTCATGATCAGCCTTCTGTCCACTGAAGCAAGTTTAGTTTCCTGAAAACAAATAACATGAGGTTTCCATCTTCTTACCAGCGCGCTAATCTCCAGCCTTTTTGTCACATCATTAATGCCCCTCACATTCCAAGAGATGATCTTAAAATGCATTATAAACTATCAGGATTGATGTTTGAACCTTTCCCTCCCCTTCTATCCATGCTATCAAAATTCAGACTGCAGCTCAGATTCCTTAATTACCTGCTGCTCCCTACCCGAGTTCTTTTCAGGCTTTGAATACTATCTTTCCCCATCGACTTCCGTGCTTCTTCAATTTCCACAACAGCCTTACAATTTTTTCCTCAAACCCTGCACAGGACACCCCTACACATCTCCCGAAGCCCTTTAATCTTCTACTTACCCACATCGAAATGTCACTTTTCTCGTCGGTTAACAACCCTAACTCTTCCACTAACAAAGAATTAGGACTCATCATAGCCAACAGGGAACAAATGATTGGCTCTTCTTGATAGCCTTCGTGATGCATTTCATGAATTACAATGTCCTTTATAGCTACTACTTCTGTAGTGCACGATACATCCACTGGGACAGACTCTTTATCCTTTGTAGCTTCTTGATCTGTAGTGCACTCAAATGTTTCTTCCAAGTTTTCCAACACTGTATCTGGAATAAGAACTAGAGCCTCAGAGTTCTCTTCTAGATTCTGACTTGTACCTTCATTCATCATGTTTTCCTCCTTTTCTCTTCTTTCAACCAACATACTCGAGTCTCCCTTCAACAACCCTAAATGAACCCCTTCTGTCACTTGCGGAAATACCTGGTTACCACTTCTGTGTACATACAGCTCCTCTACCTCTCCATTCTTGTCCTCGCTCTCCGAGTCAACATCCGTAAATGCTCTGTCAATAAATGGTTCCGAGGATTGCTGCTTCTCTGACCCATTAGCTTGATTCCGCTCTTCGTCGCTTCTACAAACGCTGTCGAACTAGCCTCTAGGACTACAACACCCTCTTGTGCGCACAACCCCTCACCTTCTCTTGATCCCTCTGATTTTCCAAATTGTTATTTTCCTCCTCTCTTATAGAGTCAGTTGGTGATAACAGGCCCTCTTCCACTGATTGATATAAATTCGCGTTATCCCTTCTACTCGTTTCCCCTTTCTCTGCCATGTCTTTGTCTCCAGCACGAGGGGACAGAACTTTGTCTGTTGACGAGGTGCCATCAAACGCTGAATGAAAAGGCCCGTACAGTGAGCCCACTCCTCCTTGAACCTCTGACCCAGTAGACCTAATATTGTTCAACCTAGGCTGTTCATCCCTACTCCCTACTAAATTTCGGAGCCCACTTCGAGAGACTTGGGCCTCGAAAAGGCCCACTCCTGCAACTATCTTTCTTCATACTCAGAAAGCCCACTTTCTGCTTATCTTTATTAACCCTTGAAACGTCGCCGTTCCTCTTCGCCAATTCAACTTTTGAAAAATCTGGAACCCACTTGCTCTTGTCAGAACTAGTACTGGGTCTGTCATACTTCGTCCTCCCATCAAATCTCCCCATCACTTTCCTCGAATGCGCGTGTACTGTACCTCCCCTATCAAATTCATGTTTCAGTTTAGTAGAGACACAATTGCCGCTGTATCCTCCACCCTGTCTCTTCCATGTATGGAAAAGAGGTGTCATCTTTGTCCAGATAGTTATCGCAAAGGCACACTCACCGACACCTATCCTGATCGATCCCGGGATCTCCTTCCTATACCTGACTAAAATTCTCGCCCATCACAGATCGTTCTTTGAATCTGTTTCCGTGTCGACTTTGACAAAGCCACCGCACGCCTCTCCAATTTCACGGAAAACCTTCCTCCCCCATAGATGCAATGGCAACCCTACCACCCAGATCCACGCTACTTCAGGTTTCTGGCCCTTGCAATGACAAAATAATTCTGGATTCTATCGCTCCAGTAACAATGGCTTCTGATCCATTTTCCAATTCCTCTCTTCAAAAATTCTGTTAGCTTCCTTCTCCGAGGGGAACTCGAAAGGTAGAATTTGTCGTTCAAAGCCACCACTCTTACGCCCCCTGCTATCTTCCTTTTTTTTATTCACCCACCGCTTGAGATCCAAGCTGGACGGAGTTGGGCTATCCAAATCTCCTACTCTCCCCACCAGACATCTATTCAAATGAGCCAAAGCACCAGAATTCGCCTCCACCTGTATCTCCACACCTGCTTCTCTATTAGGCTCTCTCCAGCACACTATTAAATCCGGTCAAGGAGATATCTCTGCTGCCTCCTTAAACAATTTGGAAAGTTTCTGTTTCTTGATAGTGTCGTCACGCCAGAATCTGTGTAACTTATCTGCCACCCACTCCCAACCTTTCCCTTCTACACATTCCGGTATGCAAATCGCACCGGACCTCCCAGTACCTTTTACAAGCACTCTTATGTACTGTCCTGCTGCATTAATCTCTTTTGCCACTAAGACTTCCCGAAATCTTCCTTCATTCTTCTTCCAGGCAGCACCTTTATCCGCAGAGAAATTTGCCAGCTACTTGCAAACCCAGGAAAATTCAAATGTGGATAGCCAAATTTCATGTTTCCTACCTCTGGATCGTTCCACCAATCTGTAAATGAATCAATCGCTCCTTCTCCCAACATCTGAATACGTCGAAAGATTTCCAACCACACTGGAAACAGGTTCTGTCGTCTCTTTCCTCCATGAGCTCAAACAAACTAGAGAGAGTTCTCATCCAAGTGATATCTTAGAAAAAAATTGGCTTAATTAAACAAGAAACCCAAACACCAAGCAGTGATCAGTATCTCCATGCGACCCAGTCTGTGTCAATCCGACAACAAACCGGCGAAATTTTTCCGGCTACGCGCCAGCGCATGAGGAATTTCTGGCAGCGGCGAAAGGACAGATCTGGTCGCCTGATCTGGGCAAAATACTCTGCCTAGGCAGTGACCCTCAAACACGTCGCACCTCCTCCGGCCACTCAAACCCTAGGTTGAACAGAGCACTGTCTCTTCACAATGCAGTTACGCTAGTCTCGTCTCCTTCAGCGACTCAAACCCTCGTCATGGCTGCTCATTTCCTGAGATTAAATCTACCAGAACATTCCTGTTCAAATACTTGTATCCTGAAGGGACTGTTCACTAACAGCATCACCACAAGGAACCACCCTCCTTAATATCCATAAGGTTTCCACTAAATGAACCTTGTTAATCGAGGTCAAATTCCGCTGATAGTTATTGTGCATCATATATGGCACGAGAGGAATCAGCAAACTACTTTCAGGACCCAAGCCCTATCAAACTATGTTTGATAAGATTAGTTGCAGGATATCTTTTGATGAATGAGATAACAGAAAAGTCATCATCCATCCATTTGAGTAAAAGAACAGGGATAGCCTAATATTTCAGTAGCACAAATAGAAATAAAGCAAAAGATGAAAAAGATACTCCAAGAATATAAACCACTTATAAAAAAATAAAAATAAAGAATTAAAACAAGTTATCTTCAGTACTACTCCAATTAAAGTTTTCGATGTCTTGTCTCCCACGCAATCGCTCCCCTCTACACAAGAAGCCCCTCTTGCTCATCCCCTTCTTCCCTCAAAAGGTCATGTAAATGCCTTCCAAAATCCTTTAGTATATAACCACAGCTGCAAAAATGAGAAACATCTACCTGTACGAAGTATCATCTTATTAAGTGAAAGCTGTCACTTGGTGCATTGAACTACCGAACTAGTTGAGCAGAGTCCCAGACATTAACTCAGGTCGCAAGTTAGCAGGTAAGTGAAAAGGGAAAATTCAGATATCTAATTTGAGAAGTTTGCAGATAGACCAAATGAGCTCAATTTAATCCAAGGACAAGGTAGCATTTTTTTATAGGTAATTTTGGGCCTTAGGTATGGGGATTGGAACCAAAAACCTCTAGGTCTTTGCCTTGAGTGCCCTTGCCACCTCTCCCACCCCTTGGGGTCAACAAGACACCATGATTAGCCTACTATTGCAACCGCAATGCATCTAATACAAGCGTGCTCAGCAAAACGTAAAAAGGGCCCTTACAAAGCAATGTCTCGAACCTCTACCCTAGAAACGCCAAAGTAGATGGTGCTGTTGCTGTCTGATGATCGCCTATTTTTAAAATCCAACAACCTTTTGTTCACTTATAAGGACATGTGCAAAGGATTTTAGATAAAATAACTTGACATTTGGAGTCTCAAGCTCAAGGCCTGTAGGAATCAGGCACTTGAGTTGTCATACGAACATACCCTTTTATAGTTTCACTTGACGAAAGATTCTAACTTCTATTAAAGAAAAAAATAATGCACCTAAAGTCCTAATATCAGCAGTGGGAAGTGACAAAGTGAAGATGACAGTAGTTGTGGTTGGTTGGCCTAATATGAGTTACATGGCAACTGTCTAGCTGCTCCCCAGCAGCAGATTGCATGTAACACCTTTACGTGGAATCTCTTGTTTGGTCCACCTTTTTGGTGTTTTGTATCACAACAACCCAAGCGGCAGTGTATTCAGTTTCTGAAAAGGCATGTATTCACTCTGTGCAATGAGATGAAAACACGAGTAATATAGAATTTGATGATGAAAAAAATGACAACACCCAATAAAGTGACAAAGTGAAGATGGAAAAAGTTCAAAACTGATGAATCTCAATGCATTGGTGTATGACATTGGGAAATGGTAGGAAACATCTATTATATAAAACAGATCAGGGCGGTTACAAAAGCTATTTACCGGTCAGGATTTAGTTTTAACAAAGCTATTTACCGGCCAGGATTAACTCGTATCAAAAGCTATTTACCGGTCAGGATTTGTTTTTACGAAACACAATCAACGGCCAGGATTCCATTTCATCTATAACCGTTTTTTTGGCCCACAACCGTTTTCTCTCTCTTCCTATTCATCTATTCCTATTCCAATTCATTCTCCTACTCCTACTCCATCTCCTACACCTATTCAGGCCTCCATCTCCTATTCTACTCCGTCTCCTATTCTACTCTGTAAAAGAGCTTTTTCTCTCCTTCTATCTCTTTCATCTATGGCAGAATCCCAAGCTTTTTCTCTCCTATCTCTTTCATCTATGGCAGAATCCCAACATAAAGCCCTAATTTAACTCCATTTCCTCTCCATATTATATTCATTTCACTTTTCACGTTCAAAACGCGTTTGGGTTCATTTCAAGTTTTGTTTCCAAGATTTCCAACAAACAGAAACGTTTGAGATTTGATTGATACATTGAGTCATGGGAAATTGCTGTGTGAAACCCCTCCATAATAAAAACTCTCCCAGTCGAGACACTTATTTTCTCTCTCTAAAACCTAGAGGAAAGATTTTTGGGGACCATTAAAGGAGCTTGGAGTTGGGAAGAGAGAGAGGATTCTTTTGGAATTTGAATGATTGATTTCCTTAATTTCGTACTTTTCTTTTGATGTTGGGGTTTGCTGGCGTGAGCCGTCTGCGTTTGTTTTTGCAATGTTTTTCTTTTCTTTTAATTTGGCGAGAGAGAGAACCGTTAATTGGAATATTGATGTCTTTCACCTATACACGGAATATAAGTAAAACGTTGATCTCCACGAATTGCAGCAGTTAATTTCTGTTAGTACCTTATTTGTTTAATTAGGTTGGTTTAATACAATTTGGAGTAGAATTCACTTTTTGTGGAGAAAGTGGGCGGCTGTCAGCCACCACAAGTGGGGGTGTGTGTGGGGGGGGGGGGGGGAAAGGTTTTTTATTTTATGTGGGATGGTGTTAAATTTAATATCTATAATACAATACAGCTCAGTATTGCATGCTTACAATTGACTTGGGATAAAAAGGGGTCAGGATTTACTGTTTTACGATGATCCAACGGCCAGTATTTTCTTCAACTCTCACATGTGCGAAGGCCGTTACCAATTCCCTTCTTCCGTTGTTTACTGGTTTGTGATTTACTTTGATTTAGTGATTTCCTGATTTTTATAATTTACTGATTTTAAGTTACTAAGATGTGCGAAGGTCGTTGCAACTCCCATCTTCCGCTATTTATTGGGTGTGGTTTACTAATTAAACAAATATTTAATTTATAGATTTACGGTTTTACAATTTTATGGTTGCGAAAATTTGTATTTGCATTTTTGTTTTTTTAATTTTTTTCGTATACAAATTTTAAAAATTAAAAAAAAATCGTAAGTTTTGTAATTTGAAATATTTTTTTTCTTTTTAATTGTTATCATAATTAACTTAATCAATTTAATTTTTGTCCTACCTGTTTTTTTCGACCCGCAATTTCGTATACAAATTATTAATTAATCCCTCCGTTCCGAGTAAAGAGGCTCCATTTGAAAATCAATTTTTTTAAGAAAATAATATTTTTAGTAGTTCATTTCCACAGTATCTGCTTCATTTATTGATAAATTTTCAAACTAGCGCCGTGCCATCGGCACGGGCAAAAGTACTAGTCGATATTACAATAGAGTTCATTCTCATACATGTACACTTATTTTATGTCTCTTTTTGTGCTTCCAGTTTCGATTCGCAGCAGACTTGAAAAATTGGAGAGAGATTTTCTGTGGGATGGGTCTTTGGAGGTGCGAAAGTTTCATTTGGTTAGATGGGAGAAAGTCTGTGATAGTGTGAGAAATGGAGGCTTGGGGATAAAAAATCTTAAGTTTTTTAATTTGGCTCTTTTGGGGAAGTGGCTTTGGAGATTTGTGGTGGATAGGAACGCTTGGTGGAGGAGAGTGGTGGTGAGCTTGTATGGTGAGGGTGAGCATTTGTGGTTTCCGAAAGATGTTCCTACCTGCTATGGGGTGGGGGTTTGGAAAGGAGTCGAAGGGTTGGGCTCGCTTGAGAGACACATCTCTTTTGAGGTCGGAAATGGGTCTACAATTAGATTCGGAAGGATAAATGGTGTGATGACAGGAGCTTTGGAGATCTTTCCCATTTGTTTAATTTAGCAAGTGAGAAAGATTGCTTAGTAAGTTCGATTTTGAATATAGAGGAAGGGAAAGTCTCTTGGAGTCCCATATTTCGGAGAGATCTTCAAGATTGGGAGATGGACTCTTGTGTTCAGTTTTTTGCTAAGTTATACTCTCACTGGGGCACAGGAGGATAGGGTGGTGTGGGCGGGCTCGAAGAGGAAGATTTTTTCTGTTAGATCCTATTATCATATTCTTTCAAACAGAGAGAGATTGTGTTCCTTGAGTATTTGGAGAGTGAAAGCTCGAGTAGAGTTTTGTTTTTTGCATGGGAAGTCAGCGAAGCCATCCTTACAGGGATAATTTGCGAGACGCCGAGTGATATATGTGAATTGGTGTTTCATGTGCAAAGGATGTGAAGAAAGTGTGAATCACTTGTCGCTGCCCTATTGTGTCTATGCTTTGGAATTTAATGCTTGGTCTGTTCTCTGTTGCTTGGGTGATGCCGAGATCTGTTAAAGATCTCCTCTTGAGTTGGTCTTTGTACAAGCGGAGAAGAAGGATCAGCTTTTGGCACGCAGTTCCTCTGGGTATTTGGTGGATCATTTGGAGGGAAAGGAATATGAGGGTGTTTGAGGATGAGGAGAGGACGGTGGATAAGTTAAAGGATGAGTTACTTCGTACGTTGTCTTTTTGGGGGGTTGAGGACACTAATTCTTCCAACATTCATAACATTTCTTGTATCGATTTTGTGAATAGTCTTTCTATAGATTAGTCTGTTTTGTGTATGCTTATAGTTTGTAAAAAGGCCGCGTCTCCTGTTTAGACGCTTTGGTATATAATACTTTACTTATCAAAAAAAAAAACAATTGACTAAAGCTATTTAGAAGTTGAGATTAAATTATCTTAAAAAAATTAATGGTTGGGATTCACTCTCACATTCACATGTGTGAGAGTAGTTATCTACTTTTAACTCTCTATTTTCTCTCACCATGTTACAAAGTCACCCCTACAATTAATATTATGAGCAGTCACACCCTGTGATTAATCTTCTAAACCATTACCCCTTACAATACAACAACCTTACATTAATATAATCTCACAATAGAGATCAATTGGATTAATCTTCTAAACTATTATCTCTTACAATGCATCAACCTTACATTAATATAATCTCACAATAGAGCTCAATTGATTGACTAAGACTATCTGACCATGGGGATTGATTCCGTCGAAAAATCAAACGTTCATAGATCAGTTACATATAACTCTTTGCAAATAACCCCCCTCAACTATGGGTAGAGTTCGAATAGCGTCCCTCAACTACCACTTGAAGTAATGTACCCCTCAACTGTAACATTTTTTAAAATCGCACCTTTTATTTAGACGTTGGTGTTTCAATTGACGAAATCAGATATATTGGCACCGTGCCATAGGCACGGGCACAAAGATCTAGTTCCGTTTAAAGAAAAACATTGTCTGGAACTAATTGGGCCAATCTGCACCAGTGTGTGTGCAATGAGAGGTCAAGAAAGTGAGGGAGAGAGAGACCAAAAACAAACCTATATATATATATATATATATATATATTCAAAATATTTATGTTTAAAGTGACTTCAAGTTTACTACATGGGAATAATGAATGGATACACATCTTGACCATCAGATTTCATACTTCATCTTACAAACTTTGGCGGTAAACTTTCATATGTTAGGCATGAGTTACAAACATATGAACATGAATTGTATTATTATGTGAATTCAATGGCATGGGTGGAACTGGGAAAAGTAAGTAATGTGGTGATTATGTTTGCTACGAGGAGAGGTAGAGAAGGAGAATTTGAAGATTCAAGAATTCATTTATATTGCATGCCCTTGCCATATAAAACTTGTGAGTTTCAACGCCCCCCCCCCACCCACAGTTAAATTAAATTTCTAAGACATATGTTTCCTAACACTTAATTCCCTTTTGTAGGAATTTTCTCTTTTCTTTATGAACCTATAATATTCTTAATAGATGATCACAATAATAATTGTGTGAACAAGAATTTTTCCATATTACTCCCTCCGTCCCAAAATTATTGTCATGTTTGGCTTGACACACGAATTAAGAAAAAACAATTGACTTTATTATTATATTGGTTTGATGTGCAATCTCCTTTAAAGCCCATGTGCATATGACCCATAAATAATGTAGGATAAAAAAGTAAGGGTAAAGTGGTAAAAGTATTGTCCAAAAAGGAAATTTTCAAACAAGACAATAATTTGGGACGGGCGAAAAAAGAAAGCCGGACAATTATTTTGGGATGGAGGGAGTAATAAAAATCAGGGTTTTTTTCTTTATTTTCTTTATGGACCTTAAAAAATCTTATAACATGATCAGAGACATAAATATATAAACAAAGATAATATACATGGTACGCTATTATATCAAAGCTAGGATAGCCATGTATGCATATTCAAGCGCTCACGGGGCAGGTTTTACATTCCATGTATATCTTGAACCAAACTTGTATAATCATAGTCCCTTTACCAGTCATAATAATTTGCAGAGTTATATAACTGTTTTAGTCCACCAAACCATGCCCCAGCAAGAAGTTGGTTGACCAGCACAAGAGATATTTTTTTTTTTTGATAAAGGTAAATATATAGTGGCAAAGCGCCAAAAAAGGTGACGCGTCCTTTATACACAAGGAGTAAAAAAAATCATGACTAGCACAAGATATTATCATAATAATGCAAACACAAGCACACCCGGGAGTGGGTTAATGAGTTCCCATACCTCTGCAGTCGTCCCTGTGGTTGAAAATCGTATCCTCTCATTGTCTGCATCTCTAGAGACACGAACCTGAATCAGGTTTTGAATATCATGACACCTCAAAGCTACAGGGCTATTAAGATAAATGCCAAGGAAAGGTGAAGCCATAGTTGTCAAAGGCGCTCGCATTTGGCGCCTAAGGCGAGAGGCGAGGGTTCAGTGCCTCAGCTTCCTTGGGAGAGTCGATGAGCCAGAAGCGATGAAAGACGGTCGCCTTTTTCGCCTTTTGGGGAGGCGAGAGGCGGTAAAAAGTCGATCAAGTCGCTCACTTTAGTTTTTTTATTTTTTAAGGACCAATCGACATCGCATAGTCTTAGTATAAATATAGAATAAAACCTAAAAAGCCATTAAATCCCAAATCAGACAGACAACGGCACCAGAGACGACCCTTCGAATGCGATACGAGCCCTAAAAATTTCGAATTCACCATGCTACGTCAAGGCTAGGGTTTTGACTTCAGTTTGCGACTTCAAGGCTTCTTCGCACAATCGATTCAAAGTAGGCTCTCAATCTTTTCACTCTCTGACTTCAAAAAGTTCGACTTCAGTACTCTTTTCTTTTTTTCTAATTAAAATACTCTGCTCGATTTTCACTCTGCTTTGACTCTGTTCTGAACTTCTATTTTACTTTCATAATTTAACTCAGATCTATTTTTTTAAAAAAATTGTTTCTATTGAAACAAATTTACTTTGTTCTATAATCTATTTACTTTTCTTACGTAACTCTGTAATCTGTACTTTTTTAAAAATTTTAAAAAATTGTTTCTATTTTCATTTGCTTTGATAACTATTTATTTTCTTGTTCAAGTTTTAGTTAAGTTCATCTAATGCATTGGAATTTCAACTATGAATGATGAAAGTTGTGTTATTGATATTATGTTAGAGCTTAGTTTCATGTATTATGCTCACTTATAACATGTTTTGTTAAGAATTGTTAAGTTGTATATATTTTATTTGTTTTTCCTTAATATTGTTTTCGTGAGCGCCTAGCCTCTCGCCTCAAAAGTTGACCTCAAAAATGGACCTCTCGCCCGCCTCTCGCTTTACGCCTTTGACAACTATGGGTGAAGAAAGTCAATGAAGTTCACATACCACTCCTATAGTATAAGGAGCATCATCTTTTCTCATTGCTATTTCCGCAGCAGCTATAAAATTAGGTTGAATTACTCTTAGAGGCAGAAGTGCCTCTGGAAATAGAACTACACCTGAAATTGAGGATAAGATTCCGAACTTCAGAAGAAAAAGTGTTACAGAAAAAGAAGAGTGTATCTCAAAGATTGACATAAGGAAATGGACCAGAGCAACACAGTTATTATCCCACAGCCATTCATACGCCTGTATTGAAGCTTTGATGACAGAATTACACAGCTCTCTAACAAGGTGATTAAATTAGGTCGGCCAACATCAAGTGCCTCTTACTTCAACCACTTCTATGTCAGAAAAGTAAAGCCCCATACATTCCATGCAACTATGGTCTTTACTCTTTACAGACTTTAGGGAAAAAAAACTATTGTTAAAAATAAGCACCGCCAATCTTTAACAAATGAACTTCAGGTCTGATATCAAACAGGTAGAAATGAAAAGAAAAAAACTACAATGAGATTAAACATTAAATCTTTCAAGACCAAAAAAATGGTTATAATATAACAAATGCCATAGGCATAGCTAAGAGAACAGAAGTGCAACTATATGTTCAAATCAGATTGGAGAATTAAGAACAGAAGCCTATTGACATTTTAAGAAACTGAATGGCTCCACTGAAATATAAGATAACTTGATACATCAATCACCCTGTAATTGTTATGCAAGAGAACTGCATACGTTTCTGTATAAGCTGTTCTAGGAACAAAATAAGACATAAAATCCACCCATAATTGCCACGATTAAAGCAATAGACTTCCATCTTATAATAAGATGTGAGATGCCACGAAGAATTTCAATTCAAAGTGACACTCAAACTGACACTAAATACATTACCTTCAAGATAAAACAGAGGGACATTTAATATGGAACCACCATCCAAGAAAGCCAGCCTATTATGAGTATCTTCAACCTCTGATACATGCAAGGTCACTCGTTAAAACTATGGTTTTATTTTTAAGCAGCGAACAAAAACATGAAAAGAAGAAAAGGACAAAAAATGCCATTAGATGCTTACCACCAAGATAGGTATGTAATGAAGCCAAGCAGGTGTTGAAGATAAATTCACCGGATGCAGAAGCCCCTACATGACTACATTCACTTAAATTCATCACCAAACCACATAAACGACCATGGCCCATAACCATAAATAAATATTTTAGCAAGAATATTTACTTATCAAAAAAAAAAAATTTTGAACTTTTTGCAAACTTCAATAAACAGAAAATATCATTAGCACCAGCGTGATCACCCTAATATGTCTGCTCTTTTGGGCACGTCAATGCTTAACAAGCAACTGACCAAGAAGAAATTCTAGTAGCATGCCTTTTTTATTTCTTAGTCTTTCCAAGGTCAAGTCTAGTAGATTAGAGTGTTCTAAAAATAAAGATTATGTTTTTATTTGCTATTTCAGGTAGATAGGGACTTGGTCATACTTCACCATAATATAGGGTTCTGTGCCAGACTATGGCCTCCACATTCTCCAAGGTGTGAAATTTTACGAGTTTTCTAGAGGCTAGAGGCTTGTGCTCTCTCCTCTTTCCTTGTCTTCTCCAATGGACTTGGATACGCCTAGTGTGCTTCAGGAATCACAATTCTCTTTATTCCCTATTGCCCTTTCTCTCATTCTATTCTCTCTTCGATCTATTTTTTCTTTATATAAGCAACGAAATACTTTCTTCTATCTCATTCCTCTTCCTCTTATTATTCCTTCTCTCCGCTTCTCGTGAATGCCAGCATTTCGGGAAAATTATAGGGTAAATTTAACTTCATGTGGATGAAGATATCTGCTTATTCTTCTTCCGTCCCATTTCCATCATCTACTTCTCTTCAATTTCCATGATATATCTTTCATGCTCAAGAGTACGTCAAATGCCTAAAATTCTAGCCACACATACTGGTACATATGGAATCCGTGAAATATATGAGTAAATTATGGTGAGAATAGATTGCATAACCTTAGCTCTATCCAGCTAATCGTTGAAATGTTTTATAAAGATGCCATCATAATCCTCCCACCAGTGTTTGATAAAAGGTTATAATCTCTTTTAGTTTAGACGGAAAATGTATCTCAACCGGAAATATGGAAAACTAAACAAAGTTAGATTCTAGATAGCAGCAGTTACTCTCGATTCTGTCTAGTAACTTGAGTATATTTGTATAGATAGTAAAGTAATAGGAAGTAACTAATGATGCGTCAGTGAGCTCTCTCCAAATAAAAAATGAGAAAAGAAAACCTCAAGAGCGATACATTCAACTAGAGTAGCTTAAATGTTATTTGAGGTAACTTCTTACATACTATGATAGCAATGATTAAACTCAAAAAATACTCACTTTCTAATTTCCTTTCCATAAACCAACAATATCGAATCATCTAGTGGAGGGAAGCTAGGTGAAATGTGGATTCCAATTATGCTACGAACGCATAACTATCAACATTTAAACAAGTTTAGGAATAAAATAAAATCACAAGTCTAAACTCAAATAATCGTGCAGCACCACAAAATAATTCTACCAACGCCAGGATGTGAATGACTGAATGTCAATTTTGCTCTCTTTGCACAGTAATTAAGGATATCAGTTTTACGAATCAGTTTAGCCTAAAAGTGAAGTTCATTACTCATCTAACGAAAAAAGAAAACTTGAAAATGAAACTCATTTAGAGATGAAGGTAGTAACCAGTATTACAGCAATGTCTCTGTGTCTACGTGTGTGTGTGTGCGCGCGCGCGCGCTCGCGCATATAGGTGTGCGTCTATGTGCGTCATAGAGCGAGGGAGAGAATTCATTGAAAATCATGACTTATAAATCCACCAACGTCTAACCCTATAGACAGAAATTTGTTCATTTACCAGTATAAATATACAATTAAATGCCTTAAACCCTAAATAACATGTTAAAGATCAAAACAAAAGGCTATGGTAATCAAATTGACATGGAAACACCAAATTTGCGAAACCGAAGCTGAAAATTACTAAAGCGGAACAAAGATCAGTTTGCTCACTTGGATTCTTCATCGTCGTCGGACGATTCATGGTTACCGTCGACTTCTTCGATCTCCAATTCCTCTGAATCTAGCTGCCTTATCTGTTCGATTTGGTACCTTTCTCTCTCTAGAATCCTGTCGTCCTCCATCTCCTTCCCCCTCTGTCCAAATTTAACTGTATCAGCGTATTTACTGAGTTCACAAAGATCAAATACTCCTCTGCAGCGTGTTGAGGATTTAGGGAACCCGCCAAAAAAATATTCCAGGAAAGAGGGATTGAGAAACGAAATACGGTCCGTTGGGGCAGTTTTGTTAATATAGAGCTGGGAGCAGGGATGTTATGATAAAAGTGTAACGTGCAATTCAAAAGTTAGAGAGCAGAGCACCACCTTTTCCTTCATGTCGTTTCTATTTCTCTCTCCAAATGTCCTTTAATATATATTTTATTATTTTTCTTTGATTTTTGGTCTTTTTGCAATTCATAAATAAAATATTTTTAAAACGTATACATTTTTATCTATAAATAGCTTCGGTCAATTGAATCAACATGATTTTTTTAGTAAATTTTGTAGTTATAAAGATGGGTGTATGAAAAGATTATTAGTTGTGTGTCGTTATATAAATTTTTGTTTAGGTTGGTACTTATGGGTAATTTTCATATTTATCATTTTTAATTCATTTATAATAGATTATGTTGATGGGGATCATGGGATCATTGTTAGATCATTGCTATCTCATTCTCTTCAAGTGATCATATTTCTCGTTCTCGCGTGCGGGGGTAGGAGAATTTTGGGTTGTGTGTTTAGACCCAACCCCACCGAAATTGAAACCTACCACATAACATACATTAAAATCACTCACATCAAATGATATACCATGGGTATCAAATGAATTTTCATATTCATTTTTAATTAGTTGAATAGTATATGGGGATCACATATGATCCATTGTTATTCATGCTCTAAGGAATTTTCTGCATTAAGATATTGTACTCGTGGTATACATTGCAGTAAATGGGGTGTAGAGAATGAGTTTTGGGGTGTGATTAGACCCACCCCACCCAAAATGAAATCTATTTTTACCACTAACACATTAAAATCACACAAGTATATGATGGAGTAGGTTCCATGTAAGACTGTTAGTAAGACGAAGATATCAATATAATATTAAAAAATTATAGTGTCACCCCCTTGACTTTTAGAAATTATAGTGCTACCCCTCATTTTATATATGAACAATGTCAAAAAATTTACCTTGAATGTGTCATTTTTGATTTTAAATGTGTCACTCTTGTCTTTAAAAATGTCACTTTATTTCATCTATCTGTAAGTCATTATATATGAAAATGTGTTTTTTCTCCTTTAAATGTGTCAATTTTACCTTTAAATGTGTTACTTTTGTCTTTAAATGTGTCATTTTTAGTGTTTTAATGTGTAAATCATTATGTATGTAAGTGTGTCACTTTCGTATTTAAATATGTCACTTTTACATTTAAATATGTCACTTTTACCTTTAAATTTGTCACTTTTAGTCTCTCAATGTGTAAGTCAATATATATGAAAGTGTGTCGTTTTTACCTTTAAATGTGTCACTTTTAGCCCATCAATGTGTAAGTCATTATGTACGAAAGCCTTTTTTACCTTTAAATGTATCACTTTTATATTTAAATGGATTTATTAATGTTTTAAGTTGATTTAGAACTAAAATGCAAAGTCTTGACACCTAGGGATTTCGGCAGCCAAGTTTTGAAAGATGGAGGGCACCGGAGCACGATCTGGAACTTGGGGGACACAAAAGCAATTAAACTACCAAGTTCATTAATGTGTTGTCTGCTACTCATCGCGCCACATGGCCGCCTCCCCTTGTAATGACCCACGTGTTTTTTTTATCATGGTCGGGTCGACCTGTAGGTTTTAGCCCCTTTTGCCCGCTTTTCAGCCCAATTTCCTATCTCATTTTGACATGTTTTCTTACTGGATAATCCGTTGTCATATTTTATAGGTTGCCTGCTCCAACAATCTCATTTTCCTGTTTTTTTGGGGCTTCATCTTACGAATTTAGGATTCGCAAAACGATTTTACACAAGTTTTTGTCATACTAGTATTTTTCAAGATCATGAAATATTTACTCGAATCTTACCACATGTGATATTCTTTTTTTATCTTTTATTTTATATGCCAACAAGGCAACAAGTGATATCAGTTTTGTTTGACCTTTTAATTCTAAGTTTTGATTTATTTTTTAGTGGTTTGAAAAGAATAAAAAAGATAGAGAAATAACCAATACGAAAAGAAGTCTAAAAGACTAAAACTACACATATAGTCACTAAAAAATTGCCTTATTATATTGTAAGAATAATGATATACAAACATAGGCCCCGTTTGGACGTGTCATTTTGGCATTTTGTATTTTGATGATATTTTTTGAAGTGTCAAAATAAAATGATGCATTTGAATGTATTATTTTGGGAAAAATAATAACATGTTCGAAGCAATTGTAGTTGAGTTTTTGATTCGACATCAAGTTTCATTTCATCAGTTATTCGATTCGTGAGATGAAGATTGTTGTTGAGTATTTTATTTGATTCATGAGAAGGAAATTATAGTTGAGTATTGTTGGACAAAAGATCAAGTTGCATGTATTTTTACAAAGAAATTGAACAAGTGTTTCCTTCCTAGTTACCTTGAAGCTCAAGATGTGTTGGGGATAATCATGTTTGCAGAACTTAATTTAGGGAAGCAATGTTGGGGCTAAACTAAGTTCATTGAATTAACCAACTTTTTTCAATTTATTTATTATTTTAATAATTTATTGTAAAGTTGTCCGTTTGATTTATAATAGGATTTTGAAATTAACATTGTTGATACAAAGTTAAAATATGAATTTTTGCTGTTGAGAATCAATGAGAAATAAGTATCATTAGCCTCAAATATTGTGTGTCGTTTGTCTCTCTTGTACATTAACAATGACGTTGTGCTATGAGGCGTAGGCGTCCTTCTTGTATAATTTTTTTTATCCTTAATTGAATACAATCTAGTTGTCATCATTGCCCACCTTATTTACTTTTGTCTTTTATGGTAGTTTATGAATAGTACTAATAATTCTGATCAATATTATGTGGGTTAATTAGTTGAGTTAATAAAACCATGTCTGATTATATGTGTGACTCATGTCTATTTTGATAAACTTAATGTTAATAGGTGTAACGACCTGAGCCCGAGAGCCCGATCCGTTACGTATAGCCCACACACTGGCCCACTGAGCACGTAGCACTTTAGGTCATCAAGCCCACCACAAGCCAGCCCAAAAGTTCATGGATGATGTTGGTGCCCAATAGTAATGCATGGCTACCTTATAAATCAAACACAAGTTCCACATCTACCCGATGTGGGATTGAGGTATTACAATCTCCCCCACTCAAATCCAACACAAGTTCCACATCTACCCGATGTGGGATTGGGGAATTACAATCTCCCCCACTCAAATCCTTGACGTCCTCGTCAAGGCCGAATCGTTTCCACATCTACCCGATGTGGGATTGGGGTATTACAATCTCCCCCACTCAAATCCTTGACGTCCTCGTCAAGGTCGAATCGTACCCCGAGTGATGTAGGATTCAAGAGGTGGCTCGTACAGGGATCAAGAGGTGGCTCCCACCTTCTGCGGTGTAGCACTTTGGCCCACACAGCACTTTGTTCCCATATTTCCGGTCGGGACCCGCTCTGATACTATTTGTAACGACCTGAGCCCGAGAGCCCGATCCGCTACGTATAGCTCACACACTAGCCCACTGAGTACGTAGCACCTTGGGTCATCAGGCCCACCACAAGCCAACCCAAAAGTCCATGGATGATGTTGGTGCCCAGTAGTAGTGCATGGCTACCTTATAAATCAAACACAAGTTCCACATCTACCCGATGTGAGATTGGGGTATTATAATCTCCCCACTCAAATCCTTGACGTCCTCGTCAAGGCCGAATCGTTTCCACATCTACCCGATGTGAGATTCATGTATTACAATAGGAAGTCCTTAACTTGTTAAGGTACTTAACAACATGCTAGGAATTAATCTTTTAGAAACAACCATATTCAACTATCATTGCTTATATAATCTCATCTCTTGAATGAAAATATATGTACTAAAGAAACAAAAGTTTTCTCAACCCCAATGTGAACCTATCAACATCCTCTCTTCCCCTCCGTCCCCTTATAATAACAATGACCACTTAACCAATAATAATAAGAGTTGAGGTGGACGATCATTTTCTTCATGTGGAAGTGGCTTTTCTCAATTCTATTAAGTACCACGAAGAAAAAAGTTTTATACAATATCAGTCAACAACATTCATTTATTCAACAAGATAATCTCCATAACAATGTATTTTACCAAAATGTACTAAAAAACATGTACTATGATCTCAACCGTTGACATTGTTTTTCTAGTTTCTCGTATTAAAGACATTTAGTTGCTTTGGCCGCAATACAAATTTTCAAAGCATGATCTATGGACAAGCTCCCAAACATTAGGGCAACCACCCGACATTGATATATAAGTAAGCTGAATTATATTTCCTTACAAAACATTTGATTCATTAATGGTAAAAAATACAAAATTTGTGTATTGAAATACTTTGGCTCTGGTAGATGGTTTGTTTTTGTTTCAGGTGTTTTTCATAGTTTTGCAATGAATAAACTAAGAGAGAGAGAGAGAGAGAGAGATAAATAGATAGATAGATAGATAAATAACTAATAGAGCCAATGACATAACGACAATTAAAAAAAACACTAATAAAAAAAAGGGTAAGTGAACACGACCATATCTCCTACTACCTCCTATCTAAAATAATTGTCGTTCTAGTGCAACGCAGACATATTAATTTATGTAAGTTCACGAGTATTCCCTTTACCAAGTCAGCACACTTTCTGCCGGTAAGGATGACTTTCTTTTTGAATCAGTTTGCTTCATTGTAAATTCAGGAGATCGTGAGACTACATGGAGTACCAGTTAGCATTATGTTAGATCAAGATCCACGGTTTACTTTGAGATTTTGGCAATAATTATAGGAGGCTTTGGGGCCCAAGTTGAGTTTGAGTACGACCTTTCACTCGCAGATGGATGGTCAGTCCGAGAGAACTATTCAAATTTTAGTGTTTATGTTACAAGTTTGCACGATAGATTTCAAGGGAAGTTGGGATATCTACCTCTACTAGAGTTTGCTTACAACAATAATTTTCAGTTGAGTATTGGCATGGCACCGTATGAGGCTTTGTATGGTAGGAAGTGTAGGTCACCGATTTGTTGGGATGAAGTGGGTGAAGCCAAGATTTGGGGTCCGAAAATTGTACAGAATCAGGGGACAAAGTAAAGGTAATCAAGGATAGACTTCTTACGGCAAAGAGTCGTCAAAAGAGCTACGCCGACAACCGAAGGAGAGATCTGGAATTTAATGTGAGAGATTTTGTGTTTTTGAAGATTTCACCGGTTAGGGGCATCAAATGATTTGGGAAGAAGGGAAAGTTATCACCAAGGTATGTTAGGGCATTTGAAATACTTGAGAGGATTAGGCAATTAGCATATCGTGTGGCCTTACCATCATCTCTTGAGGGAGTCCATAATGTTTTTCATGTTTCTATGTTGAGGAAGTATCTAGCAGATCCATCTCATGTATTAGTGGATGAGCCAACCAATCTTCAACCTGACCTTTCGTATGAAGATGAATCGACACAAAACTAGATAAAAAATAACAAGTATTGAATACCAAGACCATTTGATAGATGTGTTTTATATGTATCTATTGTATATATATATTCCTACTTAGATTGTGTTTTTCTACGAGTTTCTAAAGCTACTGATATGAGTTTTTAGTATTTTATGAGTTTCAGGTTAAATTTGAGAAGATTGATGAATTTCGGTTCGTTAATCCATAAAAATGAAGATTCTAGAGACCTGGTTGCAAAAGGCTAGAAGCTTAAGGCTGAAAATCAATAAAAGGCCTTAAGTGCTCGCTCAACCTCAAGGCTGAGCCACCGCGCAAAATCCAGTAAGACGTGTCTGAAGAAAAGGCACCGAGCGATCGCTCAGCATATGGACCAAGCGACTGCTTGGTCCCGTTTTCAGCTTTGGGTCGTTTTGTCTTTTCTCAAATTTCCTAACCTAGTATAAATAAAACCCTAGTGTTGTTTCTCATTGTATATTGATTTGCATTTGTTCATTCATTACATTAGGTTATATACTTAGTGGCTAATTGGGCTGCGTACCAGTTAGCATGGCAACTGTGTATAGAACTTATGCCAGAGAATAGTTTTTAGACTTCACAGGTTCAGCGGAAGACTTCGATTGAAGGCTTCACCGGAAGACTTCTAGAAGCCTCCAGTGGCAGACCTTGTCTGCATCGAATCAGCATGACGTGTCCAAGACTTCTAGATTTCAAAGCTTAAAAGGATTATTTAATTCAAGCCTTAAATCAATTTGAATTTGAAATAAATCATCTCCTGACTTCTTAGACACGTCCCTCCAGCTTTTCCGAAAAAGCATGAAGGCTTTCGCCTCCTGATAAGTGACAGAGCAGGTGAACAGACTGACACTTACAGACTGTACCAACTATTACAGGTCTGCAACTCTGATTACTCACCTGCCCATTGCTGCAAACAATTCTCTGTCATTCCCTGCTCAGTATCAGTTAAAGAAGAAGTCCATAAACAGCTCCAGGCATTTAATGCATTCACCTAATAGAGCTGTTACTCACTTCATCTTCACCAACGATCTCAAGAATGCCCGAGCTATAAATACTGTCGTTAAAGTCTGAAGAAAAGCAATGATCTGAATCTTTACAACAACAACAAGCTTTATACACTCAGTGCATTCAAGAGATCATCAACTGATCAGCGAAGTCCTCAACGACAATAAGAAGATATACATCAACCATTAATCCTTTGCTTCTTATTGTTGTTCCTTCTACTATTCTTATGCACATTGAATATTATGTTTTATCCAGATATTCAATACTCCCCAAACACATGTCAAATATTTTGTACACGATCCATTGGAAATTTCTGTAATAGAACTAGTGGAAAACATAGTGCACATTTAAATCCAAGGTTGACTGCCTTGGTGGTGGACGTAGCACTCTTTATAGTGCGAACCATCTCAAAATACATGTGTTCTTTACTTACTGCATTACACTATGTTCATATATGTTAACTTACTCCTTAGCAGCAAACTTGAGTAACCAGTTAAGTCTACCGGTAGTTCTTCACTAGCAGACTTAGTCTGTCTTCCTTGCAAGACTTCTGTTACTTCAATCTTTTCAATAGATTACAAGTAATTGTTTTAGGAATCAATACGAAAAGTTTTTAAGTGTTTAATAAGCTATTCAACCCCCCCCCCCTTCTAGCTTATTATTGTCCCCTTTGGGACTAACAATTGGTATCAGAGCTTGACTCTTCGAAAACTAGTTTTTCTAAGATTAAACTCTTGTGAGATACGATCCAATGGCACAAACACACTACATGCTACCTACGTCAAATGCGAACCACGTCCCAATATTGGACGAAGGACATTTCGATGTATGGAAGGATAAGGTAATGTGTTTTATGAATTCTATTGACAACAGGTTATGGAAGTGCATACTCGCAGGACGTCATGTATCAATGAAGACAAATCTTCTGGCATCCATTACTAAAAATCCTACCGAAGTACCAAAAGAAGAATCTGAATGGACTGAGGACGATAGAAAGCTAGTAGAGCTAGATAGTAAAGTTATGAACATCATAACTAGCTCACTAGACACCAGCACTTACCAACAAGTGATCCGATGTACCACTGCAAAAGAAATGTGGGAAACTCTTGTCGAATACTTGGAAGGAGACCAAGATACAAGAGATAACAGGAGTACACCTACATCCAACAATTCGATTCTTTCAAGAAGGATCCCAAGGAGACCTTGAGACAAGCATACAATCGCTTCAGCGAGGTAATTAATAGTTGTTTCTCTCTTGGTAAAACTTATGACAAGAAAGAAACACTACAAGAAAAGAGAGTATTAGGGTCGCTCATTTTCTGTCCCTAAAAGTCCATTTGCCGTCCCTAATAGTATTTAGGACGGCCATAGGGACGGCAAAATGGGGGCTTAAATAACATGGGTGCTAAATGTTTTAGGAACGCAAAGAGCCGTCCCTAAAGGTTTTTAAGGACGAGACTTTTGCCGACCCTAATACCTTCCAAAATGTTCTAAATTATTGGCGGGAAAATAAAAGGGACGAATTGTTGCCATCCTAAATATTTTGGCGCCAACACTTTTGGTGGGAAATTACTAGTGGGAAAACAAAAAGGACGGATTGTTGCCGTCCTAAATGTTTTGGTACCAAAACTTTTGGTAGGAAATTACTGAAAATAATGGCGGGTAATATTGGAAAAATTGGTGGGAAACTTATTAAGGTCGACTTCCACCGTCCCAAAAGATGTACAAAACATTAGTGTTAAGATCTCTTCGTCATAATTATAAAACAATTATAAATTTAGTATTTTTCATCAATACAACAAACAAAAGTTTTAGTAAAAGAAGATATCATTAATAATAAAAGATAATCACAACATCAATCTGCTAATAAAGTTGATTGTTTACCAAAAGAATCAATCTACTAGATCCTAAGATTAATTAACCAACCTACAAACAACTTCTTGAAATATAAAAATATCGTCTCAACTAGTTTAAACTCCAAACTAGTACATCATAAAAAAAAAACCAAAACACATGCTTGATGATAACTTTTAACCAATGTGCATCGAACAAAATCTTGCGCTATTCCTAAAAGCAACCTGTAAAAATAAATGAAATAAAACAATCAATTGAAATAATCACATAATTTTCATTATCCAAGGAAATATAAGAAAATTTCTTATAAGCTCATGTACAACAAGATAATAATATCTTCATTATAACTCAAGTATCCTTTCAGCTTGATAACATATAAACCCAAGTGTCAATGAACTTACCAGATTTCAGTTCACATAAAATTGGTAGAAAATGAGCAAAAATAAATGAAATAAAACAATCAATTAAAGGCAAAAATAATTATAGTAGCATTTTACTATGATCCTTGGCTCTCTCTTTTTTTCTTCCCTCACGTGTATATTGATATGTTACTTACTGGATCTTGACAGTTGATTGTATTAATTTGTTTAAATTGATTTGATTTTAGGGTCTCCTATTGCCAGTATATTCCATAACACTAAGAAGTACCTAAAATGATTTGTAGCAGCTGATCTACACTTAAGTGATTGACAAAGGCAAGATTTTGTTGTATTCTTATGTAGCCTTGCTTGCAACGAGTATCAAAGAGTACATAAATACAGACCAGAATTCCATCAAGCAAAACAAACAACAAGAGCTAAGAACTAAAGCAAGAAGAAAACTAGAAAATGAACGTCTGCCAATCTTGCTGGATTACAAAGATGTGTGATCCTTGAAAAGCACCCCCTTGCCTAAGCCTATAAAGACGCCGTATAAACAATTGTATCGCAAAGAAGAGGCCAAACCAACAATTGATCCAAAAAAATCATACCCTTCTGCTTAGTCCAAACACACGAAAGGATCACAAATATTCCATATTGCCATTGTAAATTAGCATCCTTACCCCTGTTAAAACCTCTAAACTGTATGCGAAAGAATGTTAAAATAGAACAAAGGCAATTCAGTTTTCGCTCTCATATCAATCCTAGTATGTAGTCTTGAGTTTTACTAGAAGTTAAGCTGACCTGAACCACTGTATTCCCATTCCTGAACCAAATTCTTTAAGTGATTGTGCCACTTGGAACAGGTACTTGTTAGATAATCATTTTAAGCACGCTCATCAAGCAGCCTAACTGAGCTGGATTAAGATTCCCTCCCACTGCCCCTTTCCTCCCACAGGAAAAAAATCGAGGTGAACATTTTTTTAATGGTGAGAACTGGACCAATGAAAATGTGGACCAAAGAGTTACACAGGCAGATAAAAACAGTAAACATAGTTTGAATACATTTACGATATCTATCTAATAGAAACAACTTTCTGTTATAGCCTGCCTAAGTGCCAATCTCTCAGCAAATCATTCAAACTAAGCCCTTGAATAGCCTTATATCTTCAGCAATACGAGAGGCGAAAAAACAAGGACGCAAAAAAAAAAAAACCCCAGTCCAATAGATGATTAAAGTCTAGACTTTTGCTGCCACAATTCTAGAGTTCTTCTCTATCAAGATACGTCAACATATAGTAAATATATAACAACAATCCCACAAAGTTATTCCCTTCTTTCCTTTCGCCAGAACCCTACCATCTCTCAACCCACAAATCTAAATAGCAAATATACCACCAATACTACAAGACTAATCTCATCCTTCAATTTACCAAAACCATTCAGTTTCTAAACCAACAAAGCAAATTCCCACTATGCAGATTTTATTAAAGAATTAAAAAGAGTTACACAGGAAAATAAAACAGTAAACGAAGTTTTAATGCATTTATGATATCTACCTAACAGCAACAACTTTCTGTTGCACATAGAGGAAGGCAAGAACAAGCAAAACCACTGCTTTGGGGATTGCAGAAAATTTCTGTTTGGTAAATCACATACATTATAAATTGAAGGAATTCAACATAAAATATTTTTAGGTTTGCATTCTTTTCAATAATAAACAAACTAGATTTTGATCAAGAACATTTATGGGTAACACAAGTCATTTGAATTCAGATTGGATTCAGGATATATGATGCATGACATGCTTGTACTAAACCAATTAATTCTCATAGTCATCTCTAATTACCTACCAACAAGGAGAAAGATCAAGTATATACAGAATTATAGTATATACTACAAATGACACTATGGAGCAATTATTCAAAAACATATAGTCGGACAAATTGCAACTAGTTAAATTCATATATTCAACTATAAGAAACAGAATTAGCCTCTGCTAGAACAAACTTGCTATGTCAATTCTGGGTACAGCTTCTAGAATTTGTGATTAGAAAAACTCATACTACAATATGCTTATATAAAGAAACAGTAACTAAATTGACATATAACACTTAATTCTTTTCCAAGGGAACACACAGATGTAGACATGCAAAGAAGCCATAAACTGTGTATGATGAGAAAGTTATACTCACATGCTCTTTTTTTCCACTTGGATGAACTCATTGAGTTCTGCCAAAAGTTAACTTTATGAGGTCCATGTTGATCTGCATTAGAAGCAATGAAAAATATTCAGGTCAACTTTTTTTTCCTAGAAAAACTGACCCATTCCTTATAGGTTCAACTTTTAAATTACGTTTTTGCAAGTTAATATCTTTCATTCTAAAATGTATTCCTACAACATTTTCATAAAGGCCCAGATAGCTGCACCATCGGAAACATCGATGGCCTAGTATATCAGGAAATCATTGTCGTTGTTCAGTAAAGTAGGTTCCCCCATTTGGCTTACAGAACTAGATGTTAAGGTAGATCTAACTCTACCAAACGCAACTCAACTACAGGTATCATACTTTCTCTTAACTCTGGTAAATTCCAGATTTCTTATGTTTTTTGTGGATTCATACAACTCATTATCAATCAACAGGTTCACTACTTGGAAGAAATACTATCGAAGGTATTTTCTCATTCAGCTGTTAAAGGGATTATCATGTGGACTGGGTCGGCAATAGATAGATCTAATGTAATGTACATGACAGTTGAACACTTCAAAAACACTCTAGTGAGTGACAAAGATATGGACATCACTCTAGAGAAAGTGTGAAAATGAAGCATAATTAATCAAAAAGGAAATGTGTACCTTTTGAAATTTAGGTTGTTTGATTTTTGGAGGTAGATCCATGACCACTCGATTGTCTAGGGCTTGAAATAGCTGAATGAATCCTAGAGAACCCTTCTTAATTTTTTTTACTTCTGATTATTCTCCCACACTTCTGCAGCATGCAAATTTGTTCAATCTCTTTGTGCTAGCATTACACTGTGTAGTGTTTTTGAATAGTCTCGATATCTAATCCCTTCAACTTCACCACCGACTCGACGTGTCCTTTAAGTGTATGCAGTTCCCTTAACCTGAAATTTCCATTCTTGTGAGAAAACAAAGTTTGGGTCACTAAGTGAATAAAAAAAAGCTTATTATGGCCTTTAAATTCTACTTTTGCACACACTGCTAGTTAGGTATGTTTTTTTTATATAAATACTAATAGTTAGGTATGTACCTTGCGACTTCACCGTGCCTCTTACCCTGCTCTACGATCTCAGACAGTTCCCTGTAGTTCTTAGCAGCGAATAGGTTAGCAACAGGCTCTGCCATCGGAAGGCCATGGAGTGTGCGCTGAGCCAAGCCCCATTGTTCTTCTCGCTCTCCCTTTCTGTAATCCTTCTTGGTAGTGAAAACAGTCTGAATGATGAATAAATCGAGTTGCAAACAATTCAAAGTTGCATGCCATGCTTTAAGTTATAAGCTTTTATAATTATTTAAGATATTTTACCTTGTTCTAGATCAAGGAATCCCAAGCATGTCCACTCAAAGCAAAGCGAATAATGAACTTGAGAACATTACCGACACACGGATCTGTATATATATCTTTAATTGTCGCCTGCCACAAGGAAGATTCGCCTTAGTCCAAAGAGTTTACATTTATAAGCAGGAGAGTAATATTGTATTACATTCAAAACTTGAAAGAATTAGTGCTAGGTAACTCTTTTAAATAGAACTCTTCAAGCCCCTTCGCGGGGGGGAGCTTACTTCACTTAAATGGAATGGATCGACTGCCCATCGAGGTCTTCTTTGGTTCGTGACTCAATCTCAAAAGGAAAGTAGGTAATGATGCTAAAGATTCAAATAACTCCGACCCATCCCCAACCACATCCCTGGATCCTGGCAAAGCTCTAGCTTGCATATACAGCAATGAGTGTAGCCACCTAGATTAATCAGTCATCAACATCAAGCCCCGGCCAGCATATAATTAACGATAATATATTTTAAGCGAAAGTCAAACAAGATTTACCAGCTGAGCTGCAAGGAAAGCAGTGACAAGAAGGGCACCAGGGAGCTCGACAAAAAGCCAGTTGCGCGACCTGGTCACAAAAATGAGTGCCTGACTCACGATGCTTAGTTGAAGGTAAACAGCTGCATTAAGCACATTAAATTGACCCCTGATTGATTTAACACAAAAAGTGTTCTGTAAACAAAGAATTAATATATATTAGTATGTAATTTGGATTTAATTTTATCTGTGAGCAATCCAGACGAGGCATTAGACTTACAGAGAAGAAGTCAGTTTCAGCTGCGAGCCAAAAGAACACGACTGTCATGACAGAAAGGTAGGCACCAAGGACAACACCAGTGGCGAAGATCTCCTAGAGCTTCCATGAGTTGGGTATACAGGAGATGGCTTCACCCTATCCTTCTTTCTGCGACCTTGTCAATTGATTCCAGAGTTCAACAGAATATATCCTTCCCAGGCAAAAACTATTTACTTTAAGGAATTATTACCAAGCAATGGAAGGATTCAAACCAAGTACATCTATATTAAAACATCAAAAAAGTACTTAAGATTTTCAACAATTCCATGGCATAACAATGAATAATTGAAATGTTAACAAACATTAGGTAAATCAATGCTCCTCAAATATAAGAACAGCCAAGAAGGTTGATGCGTGGTTTTTTAGGATGCTAATGTCTGTATATGGTGATCCCACGCCAAAAAGGGGGGAAACGAATGACAGAGGGAATGAGTGCATGTCAGAGAGAGAGAGCATACGACGGTGAAGTTTTTTAGGAGGAGTTTCTTCCACAATAATTCAAGCTTCCCATAGTGTCTCATTGCATAGTGTGCTTATTTGAGGCCTTTCAAATTCAGATTAGGAAACCAAACAATGTATCAATCGTCCACATGACTGAAAAATCAACACAGTTACAATCATCGTATTCAAAAATTAGTCTAGCGGGGTTAGAGTCTGAGATGATCTTACACATCCGAGAAAACTTATGGGCATCAAGCTTTCTAAAAGCTCTGTCCTCACCTAAACTCTTTGGAATGAGTCTCATTTCACTGAGATTACTAGGTTATCAATTACAGTTGCAAAGCCCCTCTCTATGCACCAATTAGAATTTCCTACTCCAAAGATACACAAACTCCAAAACACAACGCAAAGAGAATTTTCCACTGACAACAACCCTATTCAAAACTAATTATTTTGCCAATATTCAATCAATGCATAGTATGCACTTAGTCATTTCATTCAAGCGTAGTTGTTTTCTTTTATGTTTTTTTTGTTTAATGTAAACATGAGCATGGCACAAACTCACAAAACATTTGTAATTTTTGCTTCAAAAACCAAGTAAATTCAATCTTTACTGGTCATTAACAGAATGACCAATAAGAAACTATAGCAATGTTATACTGAAAATGCAATTATGAAGCTAATCTAACGCAGCCGCACCTCACAGAGAACCAAAACCATATCCCGCGGACTGCAAGTCTCAACAAATCGATTCACAATACTTTGAGCAAGAATAGGATAGATTAAACACAAGCGAGAATTTACCTGTTGTTGTGTGAGACAAGCTCCCATAAAGCCCTAAATCGTTGGATTTGATGCTATTCTGTCTGCCCAACTAAAATTGGGATCAAAAAGAAAAACATAGAAAAATGGGGAGGACGATGAGAAGAAGAACATATGAAAAACAAATTGAAAAAATCATCTGCTACATTAAGACGAGAACGAGATAGAACTCACTTGTGAGGACGCTCTTTGTATCCCTAACTGGATTGTATCATAGCCGCCGTATGTAATTGAAAGAGAAATTTCCTTATGACTGAAGATTTCCCCTAGAAAACCCTAGAAAATTAGGACAAAGGAGAGTGGGAGAGAGTGGGAGGGAAGTTAATTGGTAAGTTTTGGGAATATTAGCGGGAGAAATTTTGGTAATATTCATTCTAGCCGCCCATTTCACCGTCTAATTTGCTTGGGACGGAAAACCATCGTACCAAATAAATGTATTTGCTACCCTAAAATCAGGCGTACCTAATTGAATACATAATAGGGTCGAAAGATATATGCGACCTAAAAAGTGGGGTCCTTATAACTACTTTTTCTTGTAGTGAAATGAACATGAGATTTCTAGGCTCTCTAGGTAGTCTATGGCATGTTAAGACTACCGCTATGAAGGAATCTAAGAAGTTGAATGAAATGACTCTTCATAGTCTCTATGCAAGTTTAAAGGTTTACGAGCTTGAAGTTAATCAAGCTCTAGAGAAGGACAAACAATTCAAAACCTTGTCCTTGCCAGCCATGGTACAAGAAGAAACTCCAGTTGAAAACAAACCTTCTACTTCCTCCAGTGAAAACGATTGTCTTTCAGATGAACAATTGTGAGGTTCCCGGGGGTGTGCCCCCGCGCCCCGCACGCCCTTGGATAGGGGTGCGCGTACGTGCGGATGCGGGACACCATTGCTCTCGTTCCATCCTCCCTTGTTTAGGGGAAGACGAAATCAAAAGTGCGAGAGGAGTGCTGTCTATATTAGCACGTTGGAATGTGCCTCGGTTGCCCTGAGTGGATTTTGTATCCAATATGGGAACTGATGGTTTTCCATATCAAGTTATCCCTTGCTTAGGGATACCGGGATATGGGAATGCATTACCCTTCCGTTCTCATCCTCCCCTTTTTCTTGTCAGGGGAAAACGGAGAAGTGCAAGAAAGGATATTGCGACGCCCCCACTATGGATTTATTGAAAATAGCCTTATGGCCCATTCAGATCACTATGGGAGCTATGGGTTTCCCGCATCAAGTTATCCCTTGTTTAGGGGATACCAGTATATGGGAATGCATCACCTCTCCATTCCCGTATCTCCCTTTTTTAGGGGAGAACAGGAAAGTGCAAAGAGGGAATGTTGCGAGGCCCCACTGGATCTGAAAGTTTTAGAGTCGCCATCTTTATTTTAAGGCAAATAAAGCAAAACCAAATAAAAGAAAAATAAACCGTAGAGAAAAGAAAACGGGTTCGAGGCTAAGTTACGAGTTGGGAAGGTGCTAGCACCCAACTCGCCTTTCGTCTCGAAAATGGTTTTTGGTCAAGTATGCTTATTGTCACATTTATTTAGCAAATAAATAAGGTATTATAATGACAAGGGAAATTTAAACAAATACATTCGTGGCCACATTATTTACGGACTCGCAGCCGTCTCCTTCCAATAATTACAAACATATTTAAGAATATTTGGTCATTATAACGTCTCTTTTACATAATATTTCCTATTCTAATCCGGGCAGCACAACGGCTTATATGGGCTACATTGCGCCGGATTTAAATAACAACTTTTAAAAATAAAAATAAATAAAAGACAGAAAATACAAAATAAATAAAACGCGCTTAAAGGTATTACCTTTTAGAGCGGCTGTCGCTCCTTCGGGAGAGGGAGTCTTTTGTTGTTTGTGTGTGTTGTTGTGTTGATTTGGGCATAATGACCGCTTTATTTCGAGGGTTTTGGCTTATCAACTCGGGCGTAGTGACAACTTATTTGGGTAGGTTTTGGCCTTTTGGTTGGGCGGAACCTAGACTTAATTTTTTGACTTTTTCACTGCTACTCGGGCGGGCGAGTAACGGCTTTGGGATTTTTGGACTGGGAAGTGAGGTGGATACCTAACAACTAGGCTAGGGATCACTTATAACCTATTGGTTTTTGATTTGGCAGAGTTTGGACGGGGTTTGGAGACTCTAGGGGCTTCCACTCACCTATCTCGCACCTCTCGTACTAATTTTAACTGAAGAACGAAGCAAAGCTTCGCTGCGATCTAAAAATCGCGAGGAATTGAGCGAAATGAGAGGCCGGGGTCTCTATTTATACCGAAGGCCGAGGACACGCTGAATTTCTCCATTTGTTCAAGCATCAACAGCTTGTACTTGCGCTTGAGAATTGTACCATTTAAATGTGAGAGAGACGCACAGCAGTATACATGGTGCGGCCAAGGCACCCTTGGTGCGGCACCAAGGGGCCTTGGTGCGGCACCATGTAGCTTTGCAACTTCCGGATTTTTGCACTTTACCCCCGCAGCTTTGTTTTGCGATCCTGCTTCCCTTTCGCATTTTGACTCTCGTAACTTGACATTTGTTAAGTTTTAACAGCTTCTTGATATTTTATGTCGGCCACATACGGGGTATGAAATTGGGGTGTCTACAGCCCCTCAACGATGGAGTCTACTGCAACCTTAAGGCTTCTTGAGTAGACGAACATCGTTGATAAACAAGAGACTCTCCAATTTCGCTCATTTAAGAACGGAGAATGCAACCGGTAGCGATTATAATGCACGCTGAACATGCTATCCAAACTCTATAACCTAGACATTTTAGTCGGTTATAAAAAGTTATCGCAGATTTTAGCTTTAGCGTATATGAATTTAATGTGCTCGATGGTCGGACCTACTAATGTAAGTCGCCTACGTATTCCCTATTAAAGGAAATCAGACCAAACGTAGTTCAGGCCAAAACCTAAACTACAACCAAGTGAGGATGTCATGTTCTTCGGGTCAAGCCCGATCGAGAACACAACGGAAAAAGATTTTTATGTTTTCGAAAAAGCCGTATTCTTCCGGTCCGAAACCGTTGTCAAATACGGTATGAAGATTTGAATGTTTTTCTGCCACCACATTTCAACCGGTCAATACCTTGTCGTTGAAACGTGTTAAGAAGAATTTTCTAAGTTATGTCTGGCTGGTCGCTGCCTTGTTTCCAAACATAACCCGAAAACTTTCAGATATCCGTAAAACCGCACTCGATCGATAAAGATCCGTCGCGAGCACGACAAATTGATCATTCTTCAAGTATTTTCGAAAATTGTGAAGTGGAAAACATTCTTTTTCCTTCCTTTTTCTTTTTCGCTCTCCCTGTTTTTTTTAATATTCCTCTTTTTTTTTTGTGTTTTTGAAATATTCCTCTTTTTTTGTGTTTTTGAAATATTCCTCTTTTTTGTTTTTTTTTTGAAATATTCCTCTTTTTTTTTTTTTTTTTTTGTGTTTTTGAAATCAAAACTCAATTTGAAAAAGAGTTTTTCTTTTATTTGAAAAGCAAAGCAAAGTTGTTTTTTTTTTCTTTTTAAAGCAAAGCAAAGTTTTTTTTTAAACAAACTTTCCTAAAAAGGAAATTATTCTAGAGTCAGGGTAAGAATACTGTACCTGACTTACCTTTTTGCGCCCGGGTGGCTGCCGCAGATTCGGCTGATCTTGGCATTTCTGCCACTCTTGCTGGGGAATTTATTCTCTTTTTTTTTATTTATTTGTTGTGATGGTCGGACCTACCGGAATAGGCTGCCTACGTATCCTTTATTCAAGGAATCAGACCAAACGTAGTTCACCTCTGCTGGGGAATTTGGTCTTGTTCCTTTTTCTTTTCTTTTCTTTTTTTTTCTTTCTTTTGATGATTTTTTTTTTCTTTCTTTTGATTTTTTTTTTCTCTTTTTTTTTTTTGATCTGCTGGGGATATTGTTTCCTTTGTCCTTTGGTGAATGGTTGCCGATTTTGGTTAACAAGATTAACTTCGTTAACTTTCCGTTAGGCTCAGGGACCATTTTGAAAATTCTGAAACTTGAGGACCAAAGTGTTGCAGCTTCAAACTTTGGAGGGAGGAAAGGGAAAATTCTCTTTTTCTCCCCTTAAGTGGACGAGAGTGAAGGGAAGAAGCCACTGCTTCTTCTTTCTCTTCTTTTCTTCTTTCATTTCTTTCCCTTCGACCGCCATAGCCACTGTCCCCCATTTCTTCTTTTTATTTTCTTTATTTTTGCTCCTTTTCTCGATTTTCTTCCGCCAATTTCAGTGTTTTTCTTAGCAGATGGCATCTTCTTCGCGATCTAGGAAGGGGAAGGCACCGATGCGCCCGGAATCTGGTGGGAGGAGGAGAGAACCTCCTAGCTTGGTTCGGAACAGGCTCAATTATCCGTATTCCACGAATGACTGGGGCAACATTTTACGAGATCGGGACACCCACGTGTCCAACCTTCCTTTGACCACTGTAAGATTTATCTTTTTCTAGCAATTTTCCTGGCTATTCTTCTGATCTGCTAAATTTCTGCACTGTTTGGGACTTTTGGAGCACTCCTGACTTTATTAGTGATGCATATGCATGTCCTAGTTATGCCTAAATGATGTAATTAAGTGATAATGTATAAAATTTCCATGATTTATTTTTGCGATGCATGATTTGAACTAGTGGTCACTATTTGACCCTACTATGCATGATTTATATTATGAATGAGAATGAGACTATATGATGCATGTTTTACACTAAATCACATTTTTGCATGCAATAGAATCGCGAAACGGAATATTCGGAGTATAAATTTAATTTTTCCGAAACACTTTTCGGGCATATTTTCGGATAAAAACAGGACAACACAGATATTTTTCATGCCCTTAGATTCATTTTTCAAGCATGCAATTGCTGTAGGGGTATAGTAAATACTACAAAGATATTTATTTTGATGATTGTTGGTACTTTATCTTCTTTTTAGCGGGCCCCTATGGCAGCTTATTGGACAAATGAAATGTACATAATGAATGCATGAATTATTCTACTTGATGCAGATGCAATGTAGAACACTTATAAGATAATGGATGAATTTTTCATATTTTATTATACACATGGCAAATGCAGTCCTAATATGCATTTTTATGATATTTTAAGATGTAAAATGAATTATGTATATAAATTTTTGTTTTGTTTTGTTGTTGTTGTTGTTGTTTTTTTTTTTTTGTTTTTGAAAAAGAATGATGTTTATTTACATGTAAATTTATGTACATGTATGAAAATGGTATGTAACAATTTAAAGAATTATTTATTTTCTTTTTGTTAAAAAAAATTTCTTTAAGAATTTTTTTTTTTGGAAGTATAAAATATGTAATATATTCATTATTTATTTAAAGAACTGTACAGAGAAGGAAATAAGGGTAGAGAACTTACCTCTTTTTTTTTTCTTTCAGGTTCGCAGGAAGTTTGAAAGAGTGCGGGTATCATATAATGATGTGACCGAAATTTTTGATATGTTACCCGAAGCCGCATTGGGTAGGGGTTCGGGCTTTAGCACTTTCCTGCATTCTTTTGCCCACTTCACCAACTTTCTTCCCATTTTTGATGTGCTTCGGGACTTCTGGTGGGATACCACTCACACCTTTCATTTCAAATTGGGAGGCGACTATGACCTCATGATTTTTGCGATGACACGGGATCCCTACCAAAGATAGGGAGACCCCTGGCTCTTGATTTTACTCTCCGACATCGTAGGGAGGAGATCGTGGACCTCCCGGCTTCGAGCCTCGCTTTTAAATCGCTTCTGACGAGATATATATCGCCAGCTGCTCGACAATGGCTTAATAATGTCGCCGGTGTCCGATGATTTAAGCCGCCACATCCGAGTGGCACGAGCGCTTTTTTCTTTCTTGGTTCATCGCTCTTGCCAACTCTTCTCGTCACCCCGAGAGCCTCCGCCTTAGCTTGTCTTGCGATTTCGACCGGATCCCTTCGTATGATTGGGGACAGGCTGGATTGGCTGAACTTTATGCTTCTATGGATAGGGCCAGCCGGAATGATTCACCGACCCTGAATGGATTTGCCCCGGCTTGGGAGGTACATGCCTTTTCCTGCTTTTTCATCATTTATTCATTTTTTCATCACATTTTTTCTTCTTTTGTTTTTTTTACATATTTATTTTTCTTTTTCTCTTTTTTTTTGTAACATATTTATTTTTCTTTTTTCTTTTTTTTTTTTTTTTGCGTGTCCTGGGCCTTTTCATTTTTCGATTTTCGGTCGCTCATTCGACGGGTCTACCAAATCCGTGATGTGTCCCAATATGTTGACAAAGAATAGGGTCGATCCAAGTGACGACGGTGGTTGCAATACCGTGGAGAGAGTGTTGAGCGGATTGTTGGTTCTAGTCCGTGTTCAAGCACTTTCTTCCCCGGAAAGCCCTGGAGGGTCATTATCATACTACTCGATGTTCACCGCCGGATATCGATGGTTTCCATCATGGTGGACTCTTTGTATATGGGCGAAGCGGTGAATTGTCGCACTGTGCTTTTCTAATGGCTCCTGGTGCCTCCTTGGCCTCCCTCGCTGGGTGATAGAGCCTCGAAAGCGATCGCCCGACCGGTTTCCAAGATTGGGAAATACCTGCTCCCGCAATGTAATATCCAAGTGATGTCATACGAGGATTTCTCGAGATTGAGCCGCATCCCCTCCTCCCGCCTCCCGTTATGCCCAGCGGCACTCGATGCTTCCGCCGACTGGTCATCTACTTCACTTCTCGACGAGAACCCGATGTTCACTTGAGTCCGATGATATTTTCTCCACTTTCCAAGATGAGTGGGGCGGTGGATTAGTAGAGCAGTTCTCCCCGATGTCAAGATTCCTGAGAGCGCCGTGTCCCTGAAAGCAGCCTCGCTCTAGACACATCCACCTTTATTATTTCTTTTCTTTATTATTTTTTTTTGTTTATACACACAATTTTATTTTTTTTTTGCATTTTTTTTTCGAGACTGACATTTTTTTTCTTTTTTTTTTTAGGTGAACGTGTCTACTTATAAGAAACTGCTGCGGGGCTTCTTCAAAGACGCTAGTTGCACCTAAGTTGGTCGATGAATTTTCTTGTGGGGAGCAGCTTAGCGCGGCCCGCACGACGATGACGATGATGACGACGATGATGATGATGGGTCAAGCCGCGGGCAGAGGTCGGGAGTCGAATTGGTGGCACAACGGGTCCTAGGGTCATGGTGGTGGTTTTCCTGGTTACCGTCCCCGAGCACATTAGCTTTGACTCCTCGCGAACATTAGTATCTTCTTTTTTTTTTTTTTTTTTGTATTCTTTTATTTTTGTAAAATAAATACGTACAAACATTATGATATAATGCAAAATAATGTATATGATGCAGTATGTTACACATGCAAAAATAAATTCATGCAGAAAATAAAACTATACCAAACATCTAGAATATAATGGCACGCTGTACTTTGAGAATAGGGATTTTTAAGAATACACCTTCGATTAGAGCGGGCTTTTCGGCGATATCGAACGGAAAAATGGTCAATCCCTTATTCTTTCTGCCTCAGGGTCATTGAGCCCGTGGTTGCATGTAGCCTTCTTTATAGGTTTTTTCTTCCACGATCGATGGGAACAGCAGGATGTCGGATCATCAAACCAGATACGCATTTTCACAACACAACAAGACATTTCGGTGTCGCTTATGAAGGCCATGGTGCGGCACCAAGAGAGTTCTTGGTGGCACCATGCTTTTCCTACGCACATTATTTTCTTCACTATTTGGACACCGCGGCGCTGAATTGTCCGCCTTCAATTTCATGTATAAATTTCGGCGGAAACTGAAACCTGGCGCCAATTCGCCATCATTCTTTCTTTCTAAATTTACCATCCTCTGTCTCGCTTGCCATAGCCTTATTCAACCACAATTAGAGCTGTCAAAATGGGTTGAGTCTGGTGGCTTAGTTTACCCGCCCGCCACCTAAAAGAGGTGGGTTGGTTGGTATTTTTTAGTCTGCGGCCGCTTTTTTGGTCGGGTTCCTGGCCCGCCAAATGGCGGGTTGGGTGGGTTGGGTTGGTTGGTTTAGAGTTGTTAAAGGCTTGGGCCCAGGCTAACCCGCCCGCCACCTAAAAGAGGTGGGTGGGTTGGTATTTTAGGCCTCGCCATGTTGGCCGCCCGCCCGCCCGCCAAATGGTGGGTCAGGTTATGGCCGCCCGCCCGCCAACCCATTTTGATGTGTCTAACCAATAGACATTCTCACATCTCTTATAAATGGCCGCCCGCATTCCTACGGCTCGAGATTGAGGTTTATGAAAATGCCCTCGATTTGGATCCTTTCTTTGCGATCCGAAGAAAGGGATTTGTTCGAACATCTTTTCGGCTTCAGGTGCCTTTTATCCTGGCGAAATGTTATAATTAATTGGGACATGCCGAGGGAGCCGCCAAGTTTTGGTCTCCGAGGATCACTTGTTTAATTTTTTGTGTCC
>CM028377.1:30528114-30759676 GCA_013146195.2 Codonopsis lanceolata | reverse complement strand
GAACATACATTGCCCTCGAAATGCATCGTGAGCATTTTTTAAGGATTCTTTTAAATCTTCTTGAATGCATCAAATTCTTGTATGCGATCGTATAGTTTTGTTGTCCTTGATATTCGATCTCCTTCTACATATTCTACAAGAGCATCCCAAATTTCCTTGGCAGTCACACGATCATATATCGCTTGTAGTTTTCATCAGTAATTGCACTTGACGGAGATATGTACAGCCGGCATCCAAAATCCATCGGTAATCTTGTCTTCCTCATCCATTCTCGCTTGAGGTTTGAGAACATATTCTTCTTCTCGAAGGAGCAAGAGGGCTGAGTATCATCTGCAGCAGAGAAGATTTACCAACTTTAGTGTTTATTTTCATTGGTTGCATAGGACCACCTCTTACACATTCCATCACCGCTTAGTTTCTATATTGTTCATATATCTTGTAATTCTTTCCTTCCAGGATATCAAAGTGATCTTCATCAAAAATGGGAACTTGAGTGACATTGTTTGATTGAAAAGCTTTTTTAGAGTTGCCATGATCGAGCTTTCAAGCCAATTGTTAGTCTTGAAAATGATTTTTCAAAAAGCTGTCCTCACGATACCAATTGTAAGTCCAGGATGGCAAATGATTAAGTCTAGAGGGGGTGAATAGCCTTTAAAAACTTTTGGTGGTTGATTTGAAAATTCTAAAATATTGGCAGCGGAAAACTTGATCTTGTCAGTCAACTGAAGAGATGGTCAGTTGGCTGACACTTTTGAAATTCCTTAAGCTGAAGTGAGTTGGTCAGTTGACTGACACAACAGTTTTTCAAAAGAAATTTGTTTTGATGTTTGATTACTGAATATAGAGAAGAAATTAAAACACAAGTTGTCTGAACAAGTAAGCAAACAAGTGTTGTTAACTGGCTGACACTTAATCAGTTTAATAACTTCTTAAGTGTTAAGTCAGTTAGCAGGGATATAAGAAATGGCTGACAATTCAGTTGAAGTGGTTCACAGATAAACCGCTACGTCCACTACCAAGTTGGTCGACTGGATTTTGAAGTGCACTAATTTTATTAAAAATCTAATTGATGTCTAATGGATCAGTGTACAACAAAAGACCGGTGTTTGGGAGAATGATTGATAAACAATCAAACTCGTGAGACAAACTGACTGAGTTCGAAATAAATTAGAATGAAGTACTCAGTGTTTTGCCTAAGCAATAACTAGAAAGAAATTTTCAAAGGTGAGTATCTAGCTAAAGTTTTTCGAAGACGAAGACTGAGAGTTTGTAAGTGGAAAGTTTCTTGACTTGAAAAATTCTTCAGATTCGTTGTCTTCACCAATGCTTCCAATGGGTATATATATAGATAGTCTTTGCGAGCAACCCGTTAGGAACACATTTGAATTTTTGAAAATGTGTTATGACAGATGCAAGATCACAAAAGATCTTGTGAGATTTTATTTGGCAAGGACATCTATCACAAACACAAAGTGGTGAGTTAGTACTAGAGTATGTTTAAACAAATAAGGAAAGATAAACTAATTCAATAGCAGCGTATGGATCAGCTGAGAAAGTTGGCTGACAATAATATTCAGCTGACCAATTATAAGCTACTTGTCCTGGCTGACAATCAAGTGAAATGTTTTTAAGCAAATCTTTTAAATTTAAAGATTCAACACAAACTGAAAAGAATGGTCCTCAAAAATCAATTCCCCACCCACATCCTACTCTCTCAAAGGGTAGGCTAAAAGTGTATAGGCTTTTATGGTTAAGTTAATGTGGGTAATAGAAACGATGGCGAATGGGGGTTTAATAGTGTGCTTAGCACACTCCATTCTTTTTAAATTAGGCTCAACGGGGACACTAGGGATATTTTTAGTATAGGTCAGGGAATATTTAGGCTCTAACGATCCAAAGATGGCCTAAGTCATTTCTTAATGCCAAATGCTCATGTAGTTTTTAAAGCAAGTAAGACACACAAAATATCATATCAATTATGGGAATTGGGGGTTGAATGTTTAGCATCACTAGATTTCATCCATTCAAGAATCTTTGACCCGGATCCCAAGACAAGATCCTCGTGCCATAGACAAGCTAAGGGAGACAAGCACCGCTAAGCATAATGGTGCGAGTCAAAAGACGAGCCAACAAGCTCAAGACAAGAAGACATAGCCATAACGGCAATACAGGATAACAAAAACTAAAACCTGCGGAAGCAAAACCACAATGGGACCCGAGCTAACAAGCTCCTAAATATAAACAACCAAAGAGATAGTAAATCTCTCGACCCAAAAATTCAACGCACGTGACGCAACATTAGACACGCGCAACAAACCATCGGCAACCAAGGCCGACAACTAACAAAATCCCAACCTGATAAATACCACTCAACGGCTACAACATGCCGGAGGAACAATTCGACTACAATAATATAGTATCAATGCTAAACCACCAACCAAGATCTCTCGACTAAAACTGTCGGAGATAGGAACGATAATAATACAAAACTAGAATAAACGAGCCACACATGCTCGCAATGACAACGGGAATAATTCTAAGGATACAAAAGCTCGGATATACAACCGGCTCCCACATACATAACAATAACATACTAACATATCTACCCAAGTAAAGTCTACATAACTTTACATCCGAGTCTCACAATTAATTAATAAAATAATAATATTAACTCCAAGCTTATTGCTCGGAAGACCACCTGCTAGAAATTGCTATCCAAAGCCGCCGCGCGTACTAATGGGATCACTGCACACACTAGGGAAAACAATCACACGGAGTGAGTCATAATGACCCAGTAAGTTTCTAAATGGAACTGTATGGCATATTATGTCATGGCATGGCATAATGCATAATCATATAAAAATCATGGTATCATGCTAGTATACCAACAAGAAACATGTACTTAATTTTTAAAGCACATAAACTCACATAAATCATGTAGCATAATATTTTTCATATAAATGCTCGTAAATAAACATGTGTAACAGGAAACATAAATCGAATCGTTACAACCAAAACCGGGTCCAACACCCAACCAAGCTTACCATGAGATCCAATCTCGAACCAAGATCCGGGCTCAATACCCAATCAATCATACCCTGGGGTTTCGTCCCCAAATAATCACAACTCATCAGTTTCCCTTAATGAGTACTCGTTACATTCATGCAGTCTCCGGATGAGAAATGGGAGCTCGAAAGTAGGCTAGATGGCTCTCTCTCGAGACCACATCCCACTATTGGCCAAATAGTGAGGAGAAAGGGAACCAATGCAACGATTCATAGCGATTGTTTCCAAAGACTATGAATCGTCCCATTGCCGACACAACAACCAAACCCGCCAACTGGACTTAAACCAAAACGATCAAGTAGATATTTACTTGCATAAACCAATGAGACCAAGTTCATTATTATCGGGCTCATTAAATCATGTAGGACATAATGCTCTACAACAACTCGTAAACCATGCACATAATTGCATATAACCACGTAGGACATAATGCTCTACAAAATCTCATAAACCATGCACATAATTGCATAAAATCAAGTAGGACATAATGCTCTACCAAGTATCATGAACAATGCATATATTTGCATATAACCAATGTGTTTAACTAACTTACAAGTTTAGTTCAAAACTACATATTGAGGTACTCATTATTCCTCAAGTCATCAACCAAGTCAAGTATAGCATACAAGCTTAATATAACATAATGTGAGGTCTACCCTAATCCTCAACTCAAATCAAACCAAAGACTACTACGTTAGTCTCAAAATATCCACAATTCAAGACTTATTATTTTAGTCTTTATTTTAAGTACACCGGACTCAATCATAGTCCTAATTGTCATACATGATCGACATTACCGATTCCATACTCAAGAACATCATGACTATTCCGTAACCATTTTCTCACAAGTGCTTTTATATGCACGTAACCAAAATCCTTAAGAAGAGAATTCTTTCTTAATCTTCTCTTAAATATACTCGTGACCATACGCTAGTCTCTATTGTCCCATGCTCTAACAAGCATGCTCAAAAATATATTTCTCGTAAGTCTCCATGACATGAGTGTCTCAATTGGACACAAACCAAAAACCCGGTGCGCACAAACATAACCTAAACAAACCCAAACATTGTAGGGTTTCAACCCAAGGCTCTTTATCATTTTATTGGCCTTATAGCGACTCCGTTGAGTCTTAATACTACATTTCATTCTTTATGTGTCTCATAAATCCACACTTTAATATTTCATTAAAGTGTACAACAAAATCCCAATATTCATTCGGGCTTGATTCCCAAGACTAAAAATCCATAACGTTCATCATAATCATAATTCCATTTAAAGTTTGGAGACTATGCATTTGACAACATTAATCAAACGAAATCCAATCGTTGTAGGATTTCAACCCAAGTTCGTTAGGCACGTTATCAAACTTATAATGACTCCGTTGAGTCTAATGTACACTTTCCAAAAATTAGGGCATAGAAGCTTGGGCTACAATACCCTCCCCATGTTCATAACTAACATCAATCTCCATATTCCCAAGTTCATTAAACCCACGTAATCCCAACAAAACACTTAACATGGCAACATAGGGCAATTGCACATTTTTGTTCATAAACCCATTTGAATCACCTTACCAATCATACTCTCCAAAACATGAATTAATCACACAACATGGATTAATATACTACACTATACATGTATAACATATTAATCAAGCTTACAACCATGTTTAATAAGCCAAATCATAATTTGGGCATAACCCCTTCCAAGTAACTTCACCAATTATGCTTATTAACATGAAATAAATCACATACCAAGGATTAATAGGCTACTTTACATATGAATTTCATACTAATTTAAGTCTCACATAGGTTCATCCAAGCTAAATCCACATTTAGAAACCTAGGGTTCATGGCATTTCTACAAACCCTAGAAATTGCACCCATTGACCTCACATAGCAAATTTGATTGTTTCCCTAGGGTCAATGGAGCCAAAAGAAGGAGAAAGAAGGGTAGAAACTTACCTCAAATCAGCCCCTTCAAGTTCCAATTTCGAAATTCCAAGTGGTGGGTCTTGTTCTCCTCAACCTCCTCTTCAAATCTATGGTGTTGATTGTTGAATGGAGGCCCCAAGCTATGGAATCCATGGTTGAACCTTCAAGAACCCTAGAAACTCATCTCTCAAGCTCTCCAAGAAGTCTCCCACGTTTTTGAAGAATAAGGGCTGCAAATGAGAGGTTAAGTGGGGTGTTTGTGGCTTATAAGGGTTAGAAAGCAAGTGGGTTAGGTTTTAAATGATGTAGTTGTTTCCCCTTGATTAACCCCAATAATCCCCCTCTAAAACTCAATTAGATGTTTAGGATATACCCTAAGATAGTTAGGAGGGTTTAGGAGTGGGTTAGGATGGGTTTGGGTGGGGATAGGTTGGGCAACTCTCCAAAATCACCAAGAAAACCCGTAACAGGGCCAGCAAGTGATGCGGTCGCATGGTGGTTAGTCCATGCGGCGCATGGTGGCGAACACCTCTCTCCTGGGTTTTGTTTCCTTGCTCGGTCTCTGGACTTTCCGCATGCATCCTTGAGCCTTAAAGCTTGAAACGACCTATAATTCAACCCTTAAAGTCCTCATACTCTTAGCTAAACAAAACAAGTCTCAAACCTCCTCAAAGTAGGTCCGTAACCCTCACAACAACTCCCGAAACAACCCGGAGCAAAACCGACGCAAGGCGCGACATCTCGCTAACGAAGCGTCAAATGAAACCACAAACCGACGGGCAACAACCCATGGTTGTAAACACCTAAAAGGGCTACAAAATAGGCCTGAATGCCTCTCAGATGATGATCAACAGATAGGAGAAAAGGGCTCCCGAAAGACGAGGCGATCACCCTGGCCAATCTCAAACTACGCGATAAGGAGAATTGCTATCCTCGAGCGTCAAGCGTCGAACTTCATGAGACTTAAAGAATACATCCAATAAGAAATATAATGCATCTAAACATGTTATTTAATCATCATGTAAAGATCTAGGACCAAATCGACGTCAGGAACACAAAACCCGAGTAAACTCTCAATCGCGTCGCATTTCGACTATCGTCGAGTTACGACTTGTGACTTTAGCAAGTCCACAACTATATGGCATATCTTAATAACATTTTGGTCTTAATGTGATCTCTCATACACATCTAGACTCTCTCACGAACCAAACAAGCGATTAACCAAAGAAGAAATGCGAGCATTGCACGCAATTCAAGCTAACCGGGAATCGGGGTCTTACATCCTCTCCCCCTTAAAAAGAATTCGTCCCGAATTCTAAACCGTATGTCAAACCAATGATAGGTCATCACCTCAACATGGAATATCCAGACACCACTGTGGTGTCTCTCAATCCCGAGTGAACACTCTATGCTCAAAACTATAAACCTAGACTCAGTCTCCGAGTCTACCATCACAATAACCAAACCAAGTATATGAGGATCGAACTACCGTGATCCAGTCTCAAGTTTCAGGACCTCTCAATAGGCACAACCACACTAAACTCTTTAGATTGGAAATAATATGACTCATATTCGAGTCGCGAAAACACATACGAACAACACTAACCAAATCTCGTACAGAACCCCAAAGTTCAACATGGAAACAAGTTCAAGCATACCATAAGCATTCAACTACCGAAACTATTTGTCCCGGGGCACACCATGCAATTCGCACATAAAAGATCTTAAGTTACAAGAAGTAATAATTGCCTATAGAGCAATTCTCAACCAAATTAGAGGCAATCAATACGACATTTCAAGCCACGTAAATCATACTCGCAATATTCCTATCGCGGGTAAGAACACATAAGAGCACAATAATGAAATGTTTTGAAAATTCTTTCCATTTCTGTCCATTCCATTTGGTAAGAGGTTTAGTCAATTTCTAACCTACTCGCTACCAATCCTAGTCCACCAACGAACCTTTTTTTTGATCACCAATTTAGGTACCGCTAAATTGGATATTCAAAAGCTTTGCAAGGATGGAAGGTTCATGAAAAAAAGTTTTAAGCATCCTTTAATAGTCTCCTATGCTAAGGAAATGAATGAGCAGGAGATAATAATTATGAAACGAGAATTTATTATACTACAATGTAGATGCATCAAGTAGGTGTTCCCTACAACTAATGCACATAACTGAACGAAATCAAGTCAAGTAATAAGGTCTATTACCTTGGCAAACAACAATCATTCTAGTTGATAACTTTCTCTCTCTAAGACTCTCTCTCTAAATTCGGTCTACTCGCCCTAGTTAGGGTTTCATCTGCATGGCGGCTGCCATGGCAGCCTCGCCCCCCTCCGTTCGCCGGCTACAAATCCGTCGGTCAATGGAACCCCTAGTACTTATGCTAATGTTTTATCGAACCCAAAACCGTCAGGGGACAAGGCGCACGGTGCTTCAAGCCGTCCCTTTGGTTGGCGACGCCGTGGTGGTGGATGGCGATCCGTGGTGTCTCTTTTCGCTTCAGAGAATTGGAATCGGCGGCAAAAACAGTTTGAGAACACTTTAATTCTCAAGTTTTTCGGCAGGCGCCCGACGGTAAATGTTATTCAGAGGATATTTCAAAGAATTGGAAACTAAAGGGTCCTTTTGTTGTAGGATTCTTTGGATCCAAGACATGTTATGGTAAGGTTATCGCCGAAGATCTAGTTCTCGCCTCTCTAAAGAATCGCATATGATTCGGTCATGCATGTACCGATCTTTTCGGTGGTCGGCCGATTTTGCTTTTCCGGAAAGATGTTACAAAGGTGGCGGTTTGGGTCCGACATCACTTACCATTGATGTTTTTCAATCCGTCCTTCCTTGCGTGTATTGGGAATACTTCTGCATTTTTGAGAGCGGATGAGAAAACTTTAGCTTTGGTTCGGCCCATGTTTGCTAGAATATGTATTGAGATTGACGTTGCATTACCCCTCCCGACTAGGGTTTGGATAGGATCAAGCAAAGAGGATGGGTTCTGGCAGGCCCTCGAATTTGAGGGTAACATTCGTTTACTCGCACGAGTGTGGTTTCCGGGTCATACAAAGTTGCATTGCCTGGAAGGGCCGGGTAGGAAAAATGATAGTAACAAAGAAGGGGTAGTGCATGGCGATGCTTTGATTTGGAAAGACTCGTGATTCAAATCGGTTCGGGATGTTAAGGCAAAGGCGGCTAAACAAATTCAATACGGAGCATTTAAGGAAGAAATTAATAATGCCTGCATTCATAAAGAAACAAACCTTCTATGTAGATTCTGATGGTATACCGCAACATCGCTTACCGACGCAACGTCAACGTTGGACTCCGGTGAAGATTGTAGCGGCGGGTGATGGAGCTTCAGTATCGATGGCGAAAAATTCGCAGGGGTTTCCTTTAGAGGTCGAACATGTTGATATTTCTGAGTCGGGGTTTCTACCCAAGGAAGTATTAGGGTATGCGAAACAGGCTGGCTCGGAGAAGGCAAGCCCGGTGGTCGTGCAAAACTCTTTTGAGGTATTGGATGGTTTGGACGATAATGTCATGAATGTGGTAGGCACGATGGAGCCAGAAGCAACGAATGAAAATCAGGAGGCTATGCCGAGGGTTCCACTGCATCAGTAAACCTTTTCACGACGAAGTTTTCTTAGGTGAATTAGGGGATGGTATTCTTCATATGGTGCCACGTAAGTTTGGTAAGGCTCACTCGACAAATGGGGATTACAATGACACAGTGGTGGAAAGAAACGGGCTGTTCACAAATGTGGATGTAGGCAGTGTTCGTCTCCGTCCGTCTTTCCCGAAATGGTGTATTAGCTTGCATGCTGAGAGGAAAGCTCAGTTTTTGAAAGAAAATGTTCTACTGACTAGGGCGGCGAGTAAAGCCTGTGGTAATCACACTTCTTGTTAGTTTTAATGACGATAGTCATATGGAATGCAAGGTGTTCAGTAACAAGCCTACACGCATTTATCTCAAGTCTTTAATTCGGCAACATAAATCCTTTTTATGTGCGCTTAGAGCCCAAGACGAGTGGTGATAGACTATTTAAATTTTGTCGGCCGAGGTCGGTTTTGACAAACATTTGCATGTAATTCCTGTTAATAGACATATATGGTTATTATGGAATAATGGTGTTGATGTCTCTCTTGTTTCTAGCTCTTCGCAGCAGTTAACGATTATGGTAACCATCCCGAACCTAACTCCAACTATGGCCACTGTGGTGTATGCTAAATGTAATAGACAGGATCGAATGGATTTATGGAGGGACTTAGAAGGTATTTCGGTAGGATGTACTATTCCGTGGTTCGTGGGCGGTGATTTTAATGTTATTAGTCAGTCCGATGAGAAGTTAGCTGGCGCCGTGCGAAGTTAGGAGAAATGGCGTAATTTAATAACCGTATGTTTCAGCGGTTTGGCCGACGCTGGTTTTGAGGGGAGTCGCTTTTACTTGGTGTAATCACAGTGTGGACCCGCCGGATTTGGAAGAGATCGACAGTAGTTTTGGTTAACTGGCTTTCAAGCTTTTTTCCTGGCTTCAAGTATCACATTTAGTCACAAATTGTCGGATCATGCTCCTCTTTGTTGGATTTTCTGAGTCCGTCAAGCATAAAGGGGATTTCGCTTTTCAACAGATGTGGTTAGATCACCCGCATTTTCTAGCTTTTATAGCGGATCGCTGAGTATTCCGTGTTGGGAGAGGGTATGACTTTATTATATGGGAAGCTCTGCGTCGGCTTCGATTTTCGCTTCGAGACTGGAACTGGCGGGTTTTTGGTAATGTTCAACGTAATATAGATGCCACCAAGGATGATATTCTTAAACTTGAGTTAGACTTGCAAATGGGGGAGGCAAGCAGAGGAGGGTTTACATACCGCAAAGAGTCGCCTTTAATCAACTCTTGGCCGGGATGCGAGATGTGGGAGATGAAAGCGCCAATCTTGGGTATGCGAGGGGACCGTAATATCGCTTTCTTCCATGCTAGTATCAAGGACGAGCCCAACGGAATGTGATTAAGCCGCGCCTCCCGATGGAACTTTAACCGAGGATCCCGGCGTATTGGTTCTATGGCGTAGACATATTTTTCCAAAGATTTTTGCGCCTACTAATCCCGTTATGGAGGAGGAATTATTAGAGGGTTTTTGTTCCAAAGTATCTGAGGCGGAGAATATTTCTCCGTTGACTACGCCGCCTGAAGAAGAGGTATGGGTCGTTATTAAGTCTCTAAACCCTCAGTAGCCGGGCCTGATGGTTACACAGCCGGTTTTTTCAAGGGTGTTGGTCAATCATTAAAATGGATGTTATGGGGCGGTTTTAGATTTTTTTCGTGGCGTTGTCATGCACAAGGCATCTCTTCTCGCCTCTATTATTCTTCTCTCGCCAAAAGTTTCTAATCCGAGAATCTAGGGATTTAAGGCCGATCGGCCTTGTGTAATTTTGTCGCTAAGATTATTTCTAAACTTTTAGCCAACCGTTTATCTTTGCTTCTCCCTAATCTGGTCTCGGAGCATCAGTCTGGTTTTGTGAAGGGTCGTAGTATTCAGGAGAACATTCTGCTGGCGCATGAATTAGTCCAACGCATAGACAACAAAACCCGAGGGGGGAATGTGGTTTTCAAGATTGATATGTCTAAAGCGTATGACCGTTTGGAGTGGGGCTTTATTCAGCGTGTTTTGCAAGCTTTTGGTTTTCATGTCAATTTTTATGGCCGATTCGTAATCTTCTCAAGAATGCTTGGTATTCTTTTAAAGTTAATGGGACAACTTCGGGATTTTTTAAAGCAAATCGGGGAGTGCGACAGGGTGATCCGCTTTCACCTTTGTTATTCATTCTGGCTCAAGAAGTTCTGTCTCATAATATCCAGCGGGCTGTTTCTCAGGGGTTGATCCTTCCTTTTATTCATGGCAGGAGAGGTGATGTGATTACTCATCTTTTTTATGCAGATGATTTGCTCCTGTTTTGCAATGGTTCGAAGCGTTCTATTTTGGGGCTTAAGAAGGTTCTGAGAGCGTATGAAAGTTCGTCGGGGCAGCGGGTTAACGATAATAAGAGTGGTTTCTTTTCTTCAAAGCACTGTTCTAGGAGACAAGATATGAACATTGAGAGATGGTCGGGTTATGTTCACAAGGTTTGGCCTTTAATTTATTTGGGTCTCCCTCTGTTCAAAGGCCGAATAAAACGTTCCTATTTCGAAAATCTGGAAAGCAAGATTATGGGCAAGATTATGGGTTGGCGTAGTAAGTTGCTTTCGTTCGGTGGGAAGGTTACGCTAATTAAATCGGTGCTGTGTAGTTTGCCTGTGTATGCCTTAGCTGCCCTCCCGATCCCCAAGTCTCTTCTGCGCAGATTGGAGCAACGGCTAGCTGAATTCTTATGGAGCAATAATGGTGAGCGCCGTACTCACTGGGTTGCATGGCATCGGGTCTGTCGGCCTGTTACTGAGGGCGGTCTGGGTATTCGTCCTTTTACCCAAGTGATGGAGTCTATGCATGCTAAGTTAGCATGGCGAGTTCTCAACAAGCAGGGTCTTTGGGCAAGGTTTTGTGTAGCGAAATATGGCATTGAGGAGTTGGGCGTGTCACGTTATGCGTCGGCCCAAACCGTGGAAGGCGCTTTGGTCTCGATTCTTTTGGTTAGCGCACGGTTACTGGGGCAAGGGGATATTTCATTCTGGCACGAGAACTGGTGCGGCGAGCTTCTGATTGGTCCTAGGCCGGTGGATAGAACTCTCACAGTAGCTAAGGCTATGCGGCATTGGGAAGAAATCTGGCCTTTAATTCCAGATTCTCGAAGGGGTTTGGTTCAGCAGATTCGCTGTGATGAGACTAAACGGGATCATTTGATTTTTGAGTTAACGTCCGTCGGGAGTTCAACGCCGGGTTTTTTGGAATCATTTTCGAGTCCGCAGCATGCGAGATGGGCTCAACTCATTTGGCGCCTTGGATTCCTTTGTGGGTGAGTCGCTTTTATTTGGAGGCTTTTTCATAATGCCCTTCCTGGATGTTAATATTCGTGCTCGTAGAGTGCCTTTTGTTTCTCGTTGTCGTTGTGGAAATACGCCTGGAGTCTAGTAATCATCTGCTCCTTCACTCTAAAGTGGCTCTAAATTTGTGGTCTTTCTTTGCGAATCGCTCAGTTACCAAAGCAAGATGACACCGATTCATCTGCTTAATGTTTGGTCTTCAATGTCGCCGCAAGACGCAGCTAGGGGCTACTTTGTCAGGCATCTTTTCATACACTTGTTGGGAGATTTGAAGGCGAGATGCGCCGCTCTTTTGACAATAGTTCTATGCAAGAGATGCAAATTAGAGCGCGTATTTTGGAAGGGATTAGAGGAGCTTTGATTTGTTTTAAACCGAAGGCTTTGAGTAACCGGGTTGATTGTGCAGCGCTTAGTTGTCTTCAGTGCGTGCGAAAAAGGTTAGTGTTAAGCGGGTTTTTGGGTTATTTGGCGACCTCAGGAGGTTGGTTTTAAGCTTAATACGTATGGCTCGTCGAAAGATGGGAGGTGTACAGGTGGCGGTGTTATCCGAGATGATCAAGGGGTTTTTATATATGCCTTTTCAAGTGATTACGGGCCAGGAACAAATATGCGAGCAGAGATTATGGCTTTACAGGAGGGGCTTCGATATTGTCGATCCTTGAGTTTAGACAGTGTAGTGGTGGAATCGGATTCCTTAATGGCTATTAATGTTCTGGTTAATGGTCATAAGGAACCTTGGCAGTATATTTATATGCTTCGAGATTGTCGAGAGTTGGTCTGTGGCTTTCGTTTACGTCATGTGTTCCGTGAGCAGAACATGGTGGCTGATCGGTTAGCGGCGTTCGCCTATGAGCATGGCGCATGCATTATTTTCTGATTTAGCAGATTTACCAAGACGCTTAAACGGCGGCTTTTGATGACTATGGCTTATATAGTTTCAGGAGTTAATTTTTTAGTGGTAGCCTTTTTGGTTGTTTGGTTGTATTTTTTCGTCGAGGTTCAGGCTCCTTTGTCCCCCCCGTTTTGGGGTAAGGCTGGTTGTCCCCCTCCGTTTTTCATATGCTTTGTTTAATAAAAGCTGCAGGTGCCGCCCTGCTTTTCCAAAAAAAAAAAAAAAAAAAAAAATTAAAACTGTTCTTTAATTCTGCACGTGAAGAGAACAATTAATCATTGATTGTCTCTCTCACCTTTATACACTTGGTTAAAAACTCATTTTGTACACGATCCATTAGTGATCTTACTCATAAACCTAGTGGATAAACAAGTGCACTTTTAAAATCCAAAGCTAACCACTTTGGTAGTGGATGTAGTACTATTCACAGTACGAACCACTTCAAATTTCTGTGTGCTGTTTGAACTGTTCTTATTACTCTCATTAACTGCTTGTGCCTATCTTTTCCATAATCTGTACTGCCTTCACAGCACTCTTAACAATTCAAAATCTATTTTGTTTCCGCTGCCTAAACACTTCTTTTTAAATCTATTTAGAAAATCTTTAAGAAGTGTTTACGAAAAGTTTTATAAAAAACATAACTAGGCTATTCAACCCCCCCTTCTAGCCTAGATTGAGCCTATTTTGGGACCAACACATATTCTAATCCGGGCAGCACAACGACTTATATGAGCTACATTGCGACGGATTTAAATAACAACTTTTAAAAATAAAAATAAATAAAAGACAGAAAATACAAAATAAATAAAACGGCGCTCTTAAAGGTATTACCTTTTAGAGCGGTGGTGTGCTCGCTCTGTCATTCAGGGAGAGGGAGTCTTTTTGTTGTTTGTGTGTGTTATCAACTCAGGCAGATCGAGTGACAGCTTATTTGGGTAGGCTTTGGCCTTTTTGGTTGGGCGGAACCTAGACTTAATTTTTGACTTTTCAGCTCGTTACTCGGGCAGAGTAACGGCTTACTTTGGGATTTTTGGACTGGGGAAGTGAGGTGGATACCTAACAACTAGGCTAGGGATCACTTATAACCTATTGGTTTTTGATTTAGCAGAGTTTGGACGGGGTTTGGAGACTCTAGGGGCTTCCACTCACCTATCTCACACCTCTCGTACTAATTTTAACTGAAGAACGAAGCAGAGCTTCGCTGCGATCTAAAAATCGCGGAGGAATTGAGCAGTCGAAATGAGAGGCCGGGGGTCTCTATTTATACTGAAGGCTGAGGACGCGCTGGGAATTTCTCCATTTGTTCAGCCTGCATCAACAGCTTGTACTTTGCGCTTCAGGAATTGTACCATTTAAATGTGAGAGAGACGCACAGCAGTATACATGGTGCGGCCAAGGCACCCTTGGTGCGGCACCATGTAGCTTTGCAACTTCCGGATTTTTGCACTTTACCCCCCTGCAGTTCACTGTTTCGCGCATCTTGCTTTTCCTTTCGCATTTTTGACTCCTGTAACTTGACATTTGTTAAGTTTTAACAGTTCTTGATATTTTATGTCAGTCACATTCCGGGGGTACGAAATTGGGGTGTCTACAACAATTTGCAATGTTTGTTAAACGTTTTAAAAAATTTGCAAAATATGGAAGGAAGGACACACACCAGCAGCCTTTTAGAAAATCTGTTGAAAGCTCACCCAACAATGAGCTTGTGTGTTACAACTGTAGAAAACCTGGTCATTTTGCATCTAAATGTCCTAAGCCAAAATTCGAAGCATACCGGAAGCCTCCATATAAGAAATTTCAAAAACAAAAAGGTATGTTGGCTGAAGACATTGAAGAAAAACAGGTTGCTACATGGTTTGAGACAGATTCAGAAGAGGATGAGGACGATTAAGAGCAAGCCAATATATGCTTAATAGCTCATGAATCAAGTCCCACTTATGACTCTGAACATGAAGTCGAAATCTCACCTAGTCCCTTCGTAAAAGATGAGATCAACTGTGAAAACTTCAGTATGGAAGAACTGCTCAAGGATAATCAAGAAATGCTTGAGGAGTTCAATTCTTTTAGAGTAGCCTATGTACAACTCGCAAAGAACTTTGAAAAGCTTGCTGCTGAGAAATCTTTGCTAGCGGCTGAGATTCAAACTCTCAATAGCTGTCAACAAGAGAATATCAAACTAAAAAGAGAAAACAAATTTCTTTGTGATAAAGTTGATTGCCTAACTGAGCACATCAAAGGGCTGGACCTTGAGAAAATTGCCTTGCAAAAGACAATTGACTCATGGAACAGCTCCAAGGAAACCTTCGAGGGAATCCTCTCTAGCCAAAAGCCAAGTGGAGATAAATCAGGCTTAGGCTATAATGATGAGCCCAACTTTGCATACTCTTCTGTCACAGAGATAGGTGAATCCTCCAAAACTGTTGATGATACTTCCTTCTCCAAACAGACCTTCGGGAACAAAGGTAAACATGGACTTGGCTATGCAAGTGTACCATATGTTTACCCCAAGGCACACAAAGGGAAAGCCAAAGAAACTATCTCTAATGAGAAACTTGAGAAAGGAACGATAGAGAGATCAAAGTCTACCGACAACAGTTCTGCTAAAGCAAAGTCTGTTGGCGGTAGACCTATGAAATCTCTGCTGGTACCTATTAAGTTTGTCCATGAAATGGCTAAGGCACCCAAGTTAATTGACAATAAACTTAAAGGAATTCTGCCGAATCCTCCTAAAACAGTTAACAACAGACCAGCTAATGCTAAGTCTACTAGTAACAAATCAAGGAAGGTTCAACAGAAACCAATTAAGTCTACTGTCAACAAGCTAGCTGTACCCAAGACTTCTGTTGGGAATAAGGAAAGTCACAAGCACTCTACAACTAAAGCTAATCACTGTCCTCCATGAAACTTTCATATATGTCATTCTTGTAACTGTTTAGGCCATCTGACCCCAAAATGCATGCTAAGGTTCACACCAAAATCTGAGAGACCTAGTTCTCTCAAGGTTAGGCAAGTATGGGTCCCAAAAGGTTGCTAATCCTCAGAACCCAAAAGAAAATAAAGGGGACCTTGTTCCTTTGACTTTTTCAGGTCTGCTTCATGGCTATAAATACAGAAGATAAGGACATCTGGTACCTCGATAGTGGCTGTTCAATGCACATGACAGGGAACAGAAGTCTACTCTCAGATATAGCTGAAGCTAAAGGTCCTACGGTGATTTCGGCGACAATGCAAGAGGGAAGACAATTGGGTATGGCTCAATCACTAGAAGAAGTCTCTCCATCAACAAAGTTTCTCTAGTGAATGGCTTAAAGCATAATCTTCTGAGCATATCCCAATTCTGCGACAAAGGACTCATCTGCCAATTCTCCTCCAACCAATGTCTCATCAAAGATCGTGAATCCTGCTCAACATTACTGACCGGCAATAGACAATGAAACATCTATGTCGTGGACTTAAATCTTCTAGGGAGATCATCCAGCCTTTGCCTAGTTGCAAACAACATTCGTGACAACAGTTGGCTTTGGCACAAGCATCTCAGTCACCTCAACTTCAAGTACCTCTCCAAGCTTTCCAAAGATGAGCTTGTCAAAGGTCTACCTACGGTGTCTACCGACCACGACAGAAGTTGCAAGGCTTGCCAGTTAGGAAAACTCTCTAAGTCTTCCTTCAAAAGCAAGTCAGTCATGTCAACTTCCAGACCTCTTCAACTTTTGCACATGGATCTCTTTGGACCAATCACTACTGTCAGTATCACCGGAGACAAGTATACACTTGTAGTCGTTGATGACTACTCTAGGTTCACCTGGATTGAAACAATGACTTCAAAAGATGAGACATATGATCTGGTCACCGCTTTTTTCAGAAGACTTCAAACCCAAAAACTTGAAGACATAAGTGACATCAGATCAGATAACGACACCGAATTCAAGAACAATGGTTTTGAAAGATACTGTGATGACCACGGGATTGGCCATAACTTCTCTGCTGCCGGAACTCCTCAACAAAATGGTATAGATGAACGAAAGAACAGAACACTCATTTAAGTAGCAAGAACTATGCTGGCATAAGCGAGACTTCCGAAATACTTTTGGGCAGAAGCTGTCAACTCTGCATGTTTTACCCAAAATCGATCCCTGGTAAATAAATTTCACAATAAAACTCCATATGAAATATGGAGAGGAAGATCCCCAAATATAGGATTTTTTAAAATCTTCGGTTGTAAATGTTTTATTCTAGATAATGGAAAAGAATATAGAGGCAAATTTGATTCAAAATCAGACAAAATAATTTTTCATCTTCAATCTCTCTACTTCAGCTTCAAATCTATTTAACTTGGCTAACAATCCCAGAACAATTTGTTTGGACCTTATGCTACATCCATCATTCAACCATTTAAAAAATCCACAATATCCATGTTGCTGTAATTTCAAAAATAAAAATAAAAATGGATCAGGTATATCTACAATATCAAACAAAACAGGAGGCAAATGCATGTTTTGGGCACGCTCAATATCTTCTTCCTGGATTATTTCTAGTCCAAGAAGTCTTAAATCCAACCTTTATTCCACATTAAGAGTACATGTCTTCCATATTACTTGAGCTCCAACTACCATTTGAAGAGGTTGGTGTGGAGTTATTAATTTTCAAAATCAATAGCTTAAGAAAATAGATGAAGGTAGGTGGGGGCAGAATGAGCTCGAATGGGAGAGAAAATTAAGTCAAACTTTGGAGGGAATTACATGTTAAGGGTTGAGATTTGATGAAATTGGGTGGGTACCAACAAATACTACAACTGAAATGAAGAGAAACTGAGGAAGAAATTGGGGAATTGAAGAAGAATTGAGAAAAGGGAATGCAATGGGAGAGAAAATGAAGTAAGAATTTGGAGGAGGGAATTACCTTGGACACCAAGAAATATTAGGGTTGAAATGAAGAGAAATTGGGGAAGAAATGAAGAGGGCTGAAATGGCGGGAGAAATTGTGGAAGAAATGAGGGCTGGAGTCGGTTTCTCTCACTTTTCTACCAAGACCAAGTGACGTAGCTGGTTTCCAAGCTTTTCCAACCTAGAACAACATGTCTTCCGTTTGGGTTTGAAAGATTGGTAACGGAAAGTATGAAAGTTGATGAAACTAACAGTCGTTTAGGATGATATTTGATTCTTTGTGTACAAAGGGTACCAAAAGTGAAAAGGAGGTAAATTTAGGGTACCGAAAGTAATATTAACCCTTTTATTTATTTATGATAAGGGAATGTTGTCAAACATTGTTCAAATTATTTTCGATAAGTCAAACTATGACACTTACTTTGAGATGGCAGGAGTACATGGGTTCTCAAATGTATACTCTAACATGGTAGCTGAATTGGATTTATTAGAGTTGTTGGAAAATTGGCTTCTACAATATGCTCAAAGCTTAAGAGAATTCACATGTTATCCTAGTTGATTTTAGTATTGTTACATACATTATATTTTTTCTTAATGCTATGCATCTATGGTTTTTATCTAGAATTTGGTACACAGTTTGGATAAAGAAATGCTTAGGGTCGGTTACCCATTTGTCTCAAATTATCTATTTGATCAGCTGATTTGTAGTCATAATAAGAGTCATTTTGGTTTGTGTGGCGGGGTTTTAGAAGCCAACTTTCATTTTGAAAAATCGCTTATTTGGGGCTTTGAGAAGCTGCAATTGATAGCATTATATGAAGCTGTTCTTTGTGTTGGACCTTGAAACTTGCATCAGTTTGGGAAGTCTCCCTCTTATTATTCTGAAATATAAGCGCTTCCACTAGGAAGAGTTTCACAAGTAGGCAAGTAGCTAATGAAACACCAAGCAGTCATTTAGACAGTCAAAGGTATTATCTTTCAAAGTCAGTTCATCTTTCCCACAATCCCAGTGCCTAAAATAATTATGTCTCAGATGCCCTTAGTTTCCAATCAATTAGTTTCAAACCTCTTAAGAACGATATTATCAATCATAAGCAGTAAGTACTCTAGTTGGTTATATCGCGTTAATGAAGTTAGCTAAAGGGAAAGAGTGGAGTTATGGAACTAAATCAAGGCAAATGATTATATATTGACACGAGAAATAGCCTTTGGGGATTTAGACATTTGTATCAAGTACACCGGAAAAGTTACAGGGTGATAGGATATTGAGAACGACAACAAAATCATTGGTCTCCACATTGTTAAGGTTTGTAAAGAAGAGGAAGTTTCAAGAGATAATTTTTCTCTTTGAAGAAAAAAGAGCTAGAAACTGGAGTCACATGAGGAAAAGACAAACAAGTGAACAACAATTTCCATGCCAAATGAAAAAAATATGGAGAACTCCGTGAATGTGATGATGATGTGCGGTGAGAACGCAATGGTGGGTTTGGTAATTGGTACTTGATGATATTGGATTTTGATTCTAAGAGATAAATGCGAGCATGCTTCTCTTTGACACCGTGTGATCGCGTTCAACCTGGTAGCTAGTAGCTAGGAATGGGTTGGAGATAAAGTCAAGGATATTAGATAATTGATTTGCCGTTCTCTTGGCATCACTTTGTGCTAAATCTTTTGGAGCTTTTTGTGGGTTGGAGTTCAGACATTATTTCAGTCTGGAAGGCTACTCTATTTTGGGTTTATATTCTTTGCTGCTTTTATTCCTTTCTTATCTCATGTCGGCTTCCCTAAGCATTCTTTCTCCTTTCTAATGAAATTCATTTCACATAAATATATGCAAATTGGTGTTGATTAAGGGAGGTGGTCGGTGACCGGTAAAGATTGTTGGATCAAACTTTCACTCGGTAAATCATACGAGGGAAAAATGGTAAAACATCCATGGCCACGGCAGATAAATACAAAATTTTCCATCCCAACCCTCCCATCTCCTCCGGAGCGCAAACGATGAAATGTTTTTATGATAGAAAACATTGTGCCTCCTCCCCCCCACCCACCACCCAAAAAGAAAAAAAAATTTCAATATCCTATTCCCTCGGTTCTATCCAAATAGTCTATGTTTGAAAAATCTAATAATTAAGAGATATATAAGTAGTATTAGAGTTGGTCATAATTACAAAAACACTTGAACATAACGAAGATGTTTATAGCACATGTTGCAAATTTTTTATTTCAGTTTTTTTGTATGCATAATTTTTAAAAGTGCACTCTTGAAGGGTAACATTTCAAAATAGAACAATGGACTCTTTGTATGGAATAGAGAAAATAGTTGTTTGAATTTGAAATAAACTATTCTTAATTACTTGAAATAAAAAAGGTTTATTCAATAACGCGTGAATGTATAAGTATGTTTGGAACTAAGAGTAAAAGTAGACAGAAGAATCCACTAGCATTGGCATTTGCTGTTGGAAATAAGTTAAACTGGTGCATGAAGCTGGAGATTCAATATATACTTTTGTTACTGAATTTTATACCAATACAATTGAAGTGAATTATATAAACATGTAGCAGAAAGTATGTTTTTGATGTTGTGAGTGTTGGCTTGGCCCAAATGGGCAGCCCACTTTCAAACACCCAACCCAACAACCCAAGACCCAAACCCACTTACCTTGCTCTCTCCCTTTGACTTTCGGCTGATGTGTGGTTATTTTGGGAGAATCTTTGATTTCCCTTCTATTTCATCAGCCCCATCCTTTTGTGTTCTCTGTCAGCATCTTGCCCAGATCCTTCGGTTGATTGATTGGTTCTTGGTGCACTATATATACTCCCTTTAGTCTGCCGCTTTTGAGAACACACACGACATCACAGTAGCATTAGCAGAAGGTAACAATCTTGTTCCATTGTTACACTAATCTCTCTTTCTCTCTGCGTCTCTGTTATGAGCCGTGCACTTTGGGTATACACTTTGTGTGTGTGTGAGCTTGAGGTTACTGTGATTGAGAGTTCTGTGAGGGAGGGTTTTCGGGTTGTGGGATTTCTTGTTGGAAGGCTGAGTTATATACACAGTTGGGTGAAATCCTTGGAAACATTGTCCCTTCGGTAGTGAACTCTTGGGTTGGACTGCTATACTTTGTGTATAGGCAGTGGGGATCTGAGCCTAGGCATTATAAACCCTAGACATATTCGAGTTAGGCTCCGTTGAGTCAAGGATACTCATAGCACTAATTTTATTATTTATATTGCTTTGTTATAAATTGTTTTTGCAGGTGATACATTGCAATATAGTTTGATATATTAGTGTGTCTTTTTCGACTTTGGTATATTGTAAGTTTACTGCCAAAGTCGAAGACATGTACTTATTCAAAGTCCTATTATAATTTGGTGTGGCTCCGGTGTTCGTTTGATTCGGTAAAGTATCCTTATTTTTACGTTACAGTGGTATCAGAGCGTAGGTGGATTGAATCAATTTTTTTGGAGTTTCCTTCATTCCAAATTTGGGTTGTGACTTTGGTATTTTATTATTCACCTATTAAATTGTGTTTCTTTACTGCTCTATTATTTTTGCTTCCAAATATTTTTTGCCCTTTGCCTATCATTGTTGCATGCGAAATTAAAATCGGTGATTTTTCTCATAAATGTTAAATTGTAATTTTTAGACTATGTCTACTTATACTTTGGAACTGTTTAATAGAAAATCTGATTTTTTAATATGACAACAAAAAATGAAAGGAATTTTGATAAAAGAAAAGTGTTTTTATGCTATAACTCAAAAATTCAAAACGGATGCATCTGAAGATGTTATACTTGAAATTGATGAATGTGCTTACTCGTCTATTATTTTGAACTTGACTGAATCTGTGATTCGTAAGTGTGGGAAACAATCGCATGCTAAAAATCTTTGGGATAAACTTGAGGAAATTTACTTTGAAAAGAATTTGCCTAATAAGACATATCTTTTAGAAAAATTCTTTAGTTTTAAATTAGACCTCAATAAAGATATCGAAGATAATGTTGATGCTTTAACCAAGTTAGTTCAAGAAATAAAACAAACGGGTGATGAGCACATAGATAACTATACTTCTATTGTCCTATTAAATGCTATACCTGAATCTTACTCTGATGTTAAGTCTACGATCAAATATGGTAGAGACCAGGTTAAACTTGATACGATGATTAATGGGTTGAAGAGTAAGGAGTTAGATTTAAAGGTCAATAAAGGGAAGTCTAGTATGAATGAAGTTAATATGGTTAGGGGTAGATCTCTCCATAGGAACAATGGAAAATCTCATCAAAATCAAAATCAAGGTCAAAATCAAAATTCAGGCAAAAATAAAGGGAGAAGCAAAAGTAGGTCGAGCTCTAAGCAAATACATAGAACTTGTTACAATTGTGGTGAAGTGGGCCATTTTAAAAAGGAGTGCCCTAATCCGAAAAGGAAAAATCAAAATCAAGAACAAAACCAAGGTGATTGCAACTTAGCTTTTGGTAGTAATGTTTCCGCTGATGTGTTTATGGTTACTGATTCTTGTGATAATGTTGTGAATTCTGTGCATTCTGCTTGTGCTAGTGAATGACTTATAGATTCTGGTTGCACTTATCACATGACACCATTGAAATCATTGTTTACTACTTATAGAGAAGTTAATGTTGGCTCTGTTTCTCTGGCTAACGAGAAAAAATGTGATATACTTGGTATTGGTGATATTGATTTGAAATGCAATTCTGGTTATGTTTTAACTTTGAAAAATGTGAGACATGTGCCTAAATTATGTAACAATTTAATTTCATGTGCCTCATTAGAGGATGATGGTTTAGAAGGAAAATGGGTTAAGGGTGTTATGAAAATACTAAAGGGGTCTTTAGTTATTGCAAAAATGTGAAAAACATCGGAACTTATATGTTTGTCATGCTTTACCTATGTCTACTTTTGAGATTTATGCTAATGTCGTTAAGGAAGAAAAAATGATTTTGTGGCAGAAAAGACTAGGTCACATAAGTAATAAAGGGTTAGAAATTTTGCAAAAAACGGATGTTTTTGGAAATGAAAATTTTTATGGTTTACCTTTTTGTGATACTTGTGTTAAGAGCAAACATCATAAAGTGGGTTTTCCACCCCTTTCCCTAGGAAAACATTCTAGCAAGAAATTCCTTGACTACATACATGTCGATGTATGGGGGCCCTCTAGTGTGCCCACTCAAGGTGGCAATAGGTATTTTCTATCCATCATTGATGACTTTTCACGAAAAGTCTGGGTTTTCTTAATGAGACACAAATCTGAGTCGTTTGAGAAATTTAAAACTTGGAAAGTTTTTATTGAAAATCAAACAGGAAAGAAAATCAAAATGCTTAGGACCGATAATGGATTAGAATTCTGTAATCATGAGTTTGATGAATTCTAAGCTATTCATGGTATTGGTCGACATAAAATTGTTCCCTACATATAACCCGCAACAGAATGGTGTTGTCGAGCGTATGAACATGACTCTTTTGGAAAGAGTGAGAGCTATGCTCAATATTTCGGGTCTCTCCAAACATTTTTGGGGAGAGGTTATGCTACCGCCTATATCATCAATAGGTCCCCCTCGTGCCTTTGCATGGTAGATGCCCTGAAGCGGTCTTTACGGGCAAAGAGATTGATATCTCGCATATGAGGGTGTTCGGTTGTGCAGCTTATGCACATCAAAGACATGACAAACTTAAACCTAGGGCTGCTAGGTGTGTGTTTTTAGGGTACCCGGAGGGTGTGAAGGGGTATAGACTTTGGTTAAAAGAGGAAAATGGTTTTAAAACCATAATTAGTATGGATGTTGTCTTCAATGAACTTGAATTTCCTTGCTTGATTCCTACTCAACCTATACCTGTTAATGATGTTCCCCCTCCCCCGGCTCCAATTTCGGTGGAGCAACCCCATGTTATTGATGATGTGCCAACCGAAAGTGTGGAAATTGATCATGAGAATGTTGAAATTGAACACAATGAAGATGATGAAAATGTAGAGGATGAGCATGTCCCGGAAATAGAAACTCTAGATGACTACCAACTTGCTAGGGACCGACCTAGACGGGAAGTTAGGATACCATCTAGACTTAATGATTTTCATATGACATATTTTGTGTTTAGTGTGTTTAATTCTCTTGACAATTGTGATGAACCTAAATCTTACCATGATGTTTTAAAGTCTTCTCATTCTGCTAAGTGGTTAAATGCTATGAAAGATGAAATGAACTCGTTGCATGTTAACCAAACATGGACCTTGGTCCCTAAACCTAAAACATGTTCTCTTGTTGCTTGCAAATGGTTGTTTAAGGTTAAGACTGAGAATGAGAGTGTTAGATTTAAAGCACGGTTGGTTGCTAAAGGATTTACTCAAAAGGAGGGGATAGATTATAAAGAAATTTTTGCTTCGGTTGTCAAGTTTACTATGGCAAGAGTCATGTTTGCTTTAGTTGCTCAGTTTAATTGGAAATTAAAACAAATGGATGTGAAAATGGCTTTTACATGGTGATTTGGATGAAAAAAATTTCATGAGACAACCCGAAGGTTTTGTTGATAAGAAAAATCCTGACTATGTGTGTTTATTAAAAAAAAATCTTTGTATGGCTTGAAACAATCTCCTAGGATGTGAAACAAGAAGTTTGATATGTGTATGTTGTCTTTAAAATTCACTCGTAGCTTTTATGATCATTGTTTGTATTTTAAAGCCAACTCTTCTACTCATGTGTTCCTATTGATTTATGTTGATGATATGCTTATTATCAGTCCTTGTATTAAATCAATTGAAAATGTGCAAAATTGTCTTAGTGCGAATTTTGACATGAAAGATCTAGGAGATGCTAAAAAGATTTGGGAATGAACATTGTTAGGGATAGAAAAAATTCCACTATTTCTTTTAATCAAATTTCTTATGTGCAAAAGATTTTGAGTAAATTTAGGATGGAGGATGCTAAACCTGTAGATGTGCCTCTAGGAGGACATTTCATCCTTAGTAAAAATCAAGCCCCCCAAACTGATTTTGATAAAAAGTAAATGGAGAAAGTGCTTTATTCTAATGCGATTGGTTCCATTATGTATCTTATGGTTAGCACTAGACCTGATATAGCCTATGCTATTAGTTGCTTGAGTAGATACATGTCTAACCCTGGTATGCCTCATTTGGAAGCAGTTAAATGGCTTCTTAAATATCTTGGTTATTTTGTGAATTATGGCTTGAAATTCTCCAAATGCAATGAAGGTGTTGTATTGAAGAGTTATGTGGATTCTAACTATGCTAATGATAGAGATAGTAGGAAGTCTACTACTTCTTATGTGTTCACTTTGTGTGGTTCATGTGTTAGTTGGAAAAATCTCAATTACAACTCATTGTTGCATTGTCTACTGCCGAGTCTGAGTTTGTTGCTATAACTGAAGCTTTTAAAGAAGTGACTTGGTTGAAAGGATTAATAACTGAAATTGGTTTTCTAAAGGAAAAAGTTGTGGTTTATTCTGACAGTCAGTCAGGAATTCAACTTTGCAAATTTTCATGATAGAACGAAACATATCGATGTTCATTTTCATTACTTGAGAGATTTAATTGAAAATTGTTTTATTTTATTAGAAAAAATTCCATATCAGTATAATCCTGCGGATATGAATTCAAAATGCTTATCTGTGTTAAAATTTCAAATGTGCTTGAAAATTTTGAATTTTGATACCGGTGGTTGAATGCATGTTTCGTGTCCCTGTTTCCTTACTTCGTGTTTGGAAAGTGAGTCATGTCCCTTATACAGTTTTTCTTTGTGAAAAATATGTCTCCCGTTCTTGGTTCCTTCTTTGTGTTGGATCAAGTTCGGGATAGGCTGTGATGCACCCCACTTATGTCCATGAGTTCAATGTGATGGTCCCGATACTTGTTCAAAGGTGAAGATTGTGAGTGTTGGCTTGGCCCAAATATATGGGCAGCCCACTTTCAAACACCCAACCCAGTAACCCAAGACCCAAACCCTTACCTTGCTCCTTCCCTTTGACTTTCGGCTGATGTGTGGTTATTTTGGGAGAATCTTTGATTTCCCTTCTATTTCATCTGCCCCTTCCTTTTGTGCTCTCTGTCAGCATCTTGTCCGGATCCTTTGGTTGATTGATTGGTTCTTGGTACACTATATATACTCCCTTTAGTTTGTCGCTTTTGAGAACACACACGACATCACAGTAGCATTAGCAGAAGGTAGCAATCTTGTTCCATTGTTACACTAATCTCTCTCTCTCTCTCTCTGCGTCTCTGTTACGAGCCGTGCACTTTGGGTATACATTTTGTGTGTGTGTGTGAGCTTGAGGTTATTGTGATTGAGAGTTCTGTGAGGGAGGGTTTTTGGGTTGTGAGATTTCTTGTTGGAAGGCTGGGTTGTATACACAGTTGGGTGAAATCCTTGGAAACATTGTCCCTTCGGTAGTGAACTCTTGGGTTGGACTGCTATACTTTGTGTTTAGGCAATGGAGATCTGAGCCTAGGCATTATAAGCCCTAGACAGATTCGAGTTAGGCTCCGTTGAGCCGAGGATACTCATAGTACTAATTTTATTATTTATATTACTTTGTTATAAATTGTTTTTGCAGGTGATACATTGCAATATAGTTTGATATATTAGTGTGTCTTTTTTGACTTTGGTATATTGTAAGTTTACTGCCAAAGTCGAAGACGGGTACTTATTCAAAGTCCTATTATAATTTGGTGTGGCTCCGGTATTCGTTTGATTCGGTAAAGAATCCTTCTTTTTACGTTATAGATGTCACACTAAATGATTTCATCAAAAAGTTAGTATTTTCTGTTAGATCTTTCTTATCTAATAAAAAATGGTTTACAGTTTACAGGAAAAGGATTGTGTCTGGAGTACAGCTGACAGCTGAGAGGATCGATAGGCGTAACTTCATGATTAGTTAATTGTACATGTTATTAAAAGAACATAAAATGGTACATTTTATGCATACTTGTAAGGAGAAGGGTCTAATTTCATTATCTGCCACATCAAATCTCTAAAAAGCTATGAATCAACTGATATGCGGCATGGTGTGAATGAATTTTGGTTGACATGTGCCAATAATAAATGGATTTTAGGATAAGGTACAAGGTGAGTTCGAGTGCACAAGTAAACCAAAAAATCGGGAATTCCCCTTGCAAATAAAAAGATGGAATTTGGATTGTTCACTTGATCACTTCCTTTAGCAGACAATTTTATGGGTTTCAACTTTCAATTCTCTCTCAGTTGCCTGGTAGCCGGCCCCTACTAGAATGTCATCTTGCGCTAACGGCTAAGGCCCATGCTACACCGAAGTCCTCTTTAAGAAGGCCCACAAATCATTACCCACCTAATGTATCCAACAAGTTGGTGGTTTTACTTGGAAAGGTCAAGTTCTGAGGCTTTGATCCGAGGGAAACTCCTGTTGAATTGCATTGGATTTTCAGGTTTAATAGTATATTGCTTCTGATGATAGCAGATATTAATTGTTTTCGAATAAAGCAGTTATTTTATATGGTGTAGTGGGCATATCTTATCCACCTCTGTTTATTCTTCCTCTTAATGAAATCTTCTTTTTCTATCAAAAAACAAAAAAGAAAAAAGAAAAAACAGAATTGGTTATGCCTCTGTGATGCGGTAGATTATATTAAGCCCATGTTGAAAACGTCCTGTCATGAGGTAATGACGCTCATACTTCTTTTCCTTCCCTTGTTCTTATCTGTATTTGATTTGCAAAGCTTGTTCTGAAGGTATCTATATCTTTCTACTCTTTTGTGTTTGTGCGTTGTCCCACTTGCAAGCATGCAGAGACTTGATATTTGAACAATTTAGCCATCAGATACGTCCCAATTCTATAATAGAAAGACAAAAGATCTATTGCCTTTGTACCCTTATTCAGTGCATGATTATATATTAGACTTTATTTTTTCAAGTGATCTTAGATATTCAGCTTTCGTTTGGTCCGTAAAGAGATTCATCTAACGGTCCGAAAACTTTTGTTTTCTTTGCTCAGCAGTGGTTTTCAAAATCCATCCAAATGAATAAGAAAATATAGTTTGTCTAGGTGCAAATAGTGTTTCATGAGAGAATGAAGTACTTGGAAGTTTATTGTCATGTTATGACCTTGTGGTCCTTGATCAAATAGATAAACTCTAGCCAAGTAAGAAGGCTAGTAGTTCAGTGATGCATTTTCCTGGTGTCATGAAAGAAGGGGATTCATGGGTTCTTGGAGAAGGGATTTTTGATAAATAAAATGTTGCTGAAAAAATATTTTACCTATAATGCAAAACATCATAAAATAAGAGGAGCAACCCAGACTGGGGGATTATGATCTTTTTATTTATTCTATAAACCCTTTATGGGACAAGAAAGCAAGCATTTGAGCAAGAGAGTAGGCGTATCCATGAGCAACTAAGAATATCATCATATCACCACTCCAAAACCCTTCCCAATCAGATGAGGTTTGAACCATTGGTGACTTAAAGTTGGTTGGACCATTGACCATGTAAAGTCTTGGTTGATCTTCAAGTAAAGTCAAAATTAAATCTCCTTTTGGTGGAGATTTACTTGGTGGTTGATCTTCAATATAGTATGATGCATTTTTGAATCCTTTCATTGCAAAAAGATAGTTTACTTGATATTGTATGCACTTGCACTTGCCATTCTATTAGCTTCCACATGCTACTTGCTACTTCAAAGCATTTAAGGGTCGTTTAATGTTGTACATTGCAAACGTCATAATGGTTGTTTGATACTGGTGTTTGTTAGTTGGTGCATATTGTTGTATGGTGCACAGTATCTCAATACGATGCTTAGAGATTTTCTTTACATGCATTAATAGGCTCAATCCCAGTGAGCTGTGCTGATGATTGATTAAATCAGAAAAGGCAGAATGAAGGAAATGGAAAAATGCTTACACCGGTCCTTGTGCTGTCTCACTTGTGTAGGGTTCTGAGAGGAGTAGACTGAATGTGTTTGGGATATTTACATTTTGCACAAATTGTCTGCTCACATAATCATCCTGCTTTCTCACACTTGTCATCCAAAGTGCTTGACATGGAATTAAGCACATCCTTGAATGCAATAAAAGACTATAATTCAAATCAGAGTAATCATTCCTTTTTTCATTTTCATGAATACCAGTTGTACATAATTATTTGCCTGCCAGTACTGTTGTTACAGTCCCAAATTACAGCGTCACAATTTTATTTGGTTCTCTACTTTTGCAGGTTTGCTACGAAGAAATCATGTTGGATACATTGAATGGAGTTTTGACAGAGGGTGCCAGGAAAGCTGCAGATATAGCTGATGTCACTCTTGATAGTATCTGCCAGACGATGGGATTCTTGAAGAGATGAGGAGAATTGATACTGCACAAAAAAGCCAAGTTAGAAGGTCAGTATGAAAGCTACCTTAACGCAAACTTTTTGGTGTCATCATTACCCACAAGTTTCTCGATGGTACCAACCAGCACATTCTTGATGGAGGAATAAGTAATTCATCAAGGCTGCCGACATTCTTTTTGAAATATTAATTGGCTCTCACCTTAATTCCCTGATTGATGCATTATATAATCTTTTCATGTTTCTAGGTTCTTTAGGTTCACTTTACTCATGTAAACCGCAACTCAGCTATAATTAGAATATCGCACACAGTTACCTCAAACGTCTTCTAATTGGGAAAATAGCTCTGTAATGTATCTTGTACTAAGTGATAGCTAATTTGGTTATATCAGTATATTTGCAACCTTATTTAGTTGGCTGTTTGACACATTCCATTGTAGAATTTACCCAATATACTTTTGGTTCTTTACAGTGTGCTTAACATTGTTTAGTACACAACTTTTCTGCTGATTGCTGGGGTTTTATGTGATTATAATTATAGCTTTATGAAAATAGTTTTCACAAATAATCATTCCTGAAGAGAGAGAGAGAGAGAGAGAGAGAGAGAGAGAGTTTTGGGGTTCATCATGTCTCCCTTGGATTTCTTATCAGTTTATGAGTGATGGAAAAGAAAGAATATATGTACAGTGGAAGGGGAAAAAAATGCTTGACCACCACTAAGTTATTGTATGAAAGAATTTATTTAGCGGAATGTCACGTGTTCGACTATCACGACTCACGGTACAAATTCCTTTCCCTTGGGCCAGTAGCAGGCTCAGTACTCTCAGTGAGGATTAGTCTCACATCCGATGTAGTATGAGGAGTGGGAAGATTCAAAAAAAAAAAAAAAAGGAAGTGGAAAAAATCATTTAATCATATTCTGGTCCCATTTCACACACCCGCCCACAGGTTTTGTTTTTTACGTTTTTGTAAAGGAGGTATGTGACCACTTTCTTACAAAAAAACTTGGCAGAGAGTCAGTGAGAGATTGATGGCAATGTCGAACCTCCTCCCTCCGTCCCTCTCTCTGCTGGATTAATGGGCAAAGGAATAAAGGGGGGCATCTAACTCAGCTGTTCTTTCTCTGCTAATTAAAGTTTCTATGATTGCTGAGAGATTGACAGAGAGACATGAGAAGGACCACTGTCTACTAAACCAAAGTAGTGCTCTCTTGTTCCAATCATTGTTGGGAGATTGTTCTGTTTTTTTTTCCTCTTTTGGGTTCATTCAGGATTCGTTTTCTGCTTCCTCGAGCCTCTTGTGTGAGTATTCTCCACTAACGAATCCCACTTACCATGCATAAGCACAGTAGGAGAAACCTCAGTGTGTTTTTGAAGCAAAGTACAATCAGAATGGAATGATAATTGCATTTATAAACTTCTCTTCTTTCTGGTTACTTATTTACGTGAGGTTGATATCAGCTTGTATTACTTCTTTCTAGGACTGAATTTGCTTTGCTTCACGTCTCTTTACGGTTTACAGACTTGAACTTGATCTTTAAGCATTGTCCAGTTTTGCTGCTGATCTATTGCAATCGGCAACCACTTTTAGAGCAAGAAGGGCATTGTAATGATTGCATCTTCTGCTGAAATCTAGTTATTCATCTGTTATGATTTGGCAAACTATTATCCCAGAGGCCAGAGCCAGTAGTGGTTGTTGCTGGTTCTATTTTCGTCTGAAAAACTTGTACTTCGTTTTGGGAGAGATATCTAAAACCTTAGTAGTATTTGTATTTGCATTGGCATGCAAATTGTACACCCTGGTTCAGTTTTAATATGTGCATTCAACCTTTGGTTCTTTTGATATGTCTAGGCTTAAATTTAATAGGGTGTATGGGCCTAGTGATGCATAGAGCAAGTCTTTGGTATGGACATGACACATTATTTTGTGTATAAAATTAAATACTAATTAAGTGACTCTATTATTACTCGTATATTTGTGTATCGATCAAAGGTCTTTTACTTGTACTCGTAAGTGGTAATAGCTGCTCCGGCCCCTTTGTTTAGCTCAATTAAGTTTATCCTTATTATATTATGTCTCAATTTACAAAAGAAAAAAAAAGGAAGCTATTTCAACCCTTAATAATACTAAGTATATTCGTGAAAATATCTTTTATTCCTGAAGATGCTTGACTTTTAAATGTCAATTTCTTTGAGTTGGATAAGTGAGGGTTTTTGGTCATGTCTTTGAGACTCTGCGTGTAATTCAGGAATGTTATAATAATAATTTCAAATATTGATAATTTGCCTTCATTGTAATAAGTGTGAGGCTAAATATATACAGATATATACTCTCTTTACCCAATTTTTTCTAATGTACAGCATCTTAATGTAAGAAATAAAATGTAAAGAGCATATTTTAGGGTATGGATAGCCTCACCCTCGTAATAAATGAAGGATGATGTGATAGTATAAAGATCTTGTGTCACATTATTTCTATTGACGATTCTGTAATGGATGGGGCTATACACACCCTACTTTATACTCTTCGCACCTAAATTTTCTTTTTTAATGTATAACACTAGGTATAATGTCTCAATGTAGGAAATGAATAGAAAATGAGGTATGTATAACCCTACCCTTCTGTAATAACTTGATGCAAATATATATGTATTCTTACAATGATTCTTCACTCGAATTTTGGTCCTTAACATTTGTTCGGTTTTCACCTTCGAAGAAACTACTCCTTGTGTTTCCAAAAGATAATAATGTTTGATCCGATAGAAAAATTAAGAAAAAAATATTAATTTTATTATAAATATTAGGATAGTGTATTTTCAAGGAAGGATGTTCATATGTGATTTTGGTTATCATTTAAATTGAGAATCAAATGAAGGATATTTTGAAAATAATGATAATAATTAGTAAAAAGAAATAATCTCTCTGTTCTAAAATTACTGTCATGCTTTCGTTTTCGTTTTGTCTAAAAAAATTATCTTTTTTGAAAGTTTTCCTTTTAGAACAACAATTTTACTATTTTACCTTTATTTTTTCTTTTTTACTTTAATTATGAGTCATATATACTTGGTCTTTAAGATGACTATACACACTACCAATATTAGTACTATATCCGTCTCGAAATAAATGATGGTTTAAAAATTACACACAAATTAAGGATACGTATGAAAAAACTAATCTAGCTTTTATTCAAGTGCAATTACAGTTGATGAGTTATATGTTTATTTTTTTTATTTTCTCTTAACATATCTCTTGAAATCATCCTTTTTTTATTCAAAGTTTAAACAAAATGTAAATAATATATTCTCGAAATCCTATAACATTATATACTTTGACAAAAATAATAATTAAATCAATTATATTTTTAAAACGTGTGACGTGTAGTACAATAATTTTGGAATTGAAGTACTATAAAAAGTAGAGGGTTTACGTGTCGTACGGGCGTAGGGCAATATTTGGTACAGTATAGTATTATCCAATTAGAAATGCATGGAATATGAACGAAGTCACTGGCTCTTGCTGCTGGCACATGTTGTTGTTTGCCGTTGCATGTCAGACACGTGTTCTCCCTTTAAGACTTGTTTTTAGAGCATCTTCGATGAGTGATTCTGAGTTTCCGACTCAAATTCTTATTTGGGTAAGAATCTCAAAATAATGTGAACAATTTTTAGTAATTTTTATCCCAAAATTTTTGGATAAAAAGAATGAGGCGCACCGCTCCTTTTCATTGGACGTGTGCGTCTCACTCTTCGTTGTAGCAAGTGAAAGCTTCTACAACGTAGATTCCATATGTTCCCTGCTAGTATGAATTGGTTTGTTGGTTAACTTGTTTCAAAATCTCAATTCCAAAATAATTTTTCTTTTAAACAAAAAGCGACTATTCTGGCTTCTTTTTCTTTCTTTTTTCAATTTTCCTTGTTTTATGTATTTTAAATTTTTATTTTAAACAAATATTATTTATAAATAAAATAATTTAAAATTACAATATATTCATTAAAAATAAAAACAAATTAATTTAGTTATAAAACAATATACGAATTAATTAATATGTTTGAAAAGTATAAAAATAAAAAAGTTGTGTAAATAAAGTGGATGATTTGGTAGCAAGACACATGTAAGAATTGAGGAAGAATGAAAATAATTGGGAAGAAATATTCTTAGAGAATAAAATTCTTAAAATATGTAGGTAATAATGGGACCCAGCTAAAAAATAGATTAAGAATTGTGACTATTGGAGATGTTCTTATGTTGAGGTACTATACTACTATGGGTGTCGATTGTCATTTTTATAAACTTATAAAGGTATTTCAGACATTTGCTATGTTAGCTATTTTTTTCTCTCTCCGATCAAACATTTATATGAGTAATTATAAATCGGTTTTACATATCTTAATTTGCATGACTGAGTCCTACTCTCTCACAACTCAATCTACTAACACGCGGTGGATCGAGTAATTAAACACATATTTCAAGATATATAATTGCAGGAGAGCTTTCCACCGTGTCATGCATCTTAATATCATAACTGTGTTGTTGTTGCGTTACACATGCTGAATCATGTCTGAACCCATTAGTATTTAGAATCAATGACTTTGAGACTTAACCAAGAACCGAGTGTTACCCAAGAGTCTAACTTCACAATGTCATGCAAATTGCTCTAACAAATGGCTACGTCCTCATTACGATCAATCGTGAGGGAGAGACTCATACAACGATCCGTAGCGATCACGAGATTTGATTATCGTAAAGACTATTATCATCTTATTGTCGATACAACCACATATACCAACTGGACCTAATTCAATGCACAAGTAGATATTTATTTGCTAATAAACACAACCATCGAGACTCAAAGTAGGGGAGCTCAGTACACAAAACATGCATGTTTATTTGCTTGTAAATAAACACTGAAATATCTGTTTTCTTACAAACAATACCAGAGTATGTGATATTTCACATATAATAAACTACACCAATACATTCCTCACTATCGTAGGAATCGAGCACATCACTCGTTATATTTCATTATTCGTAAATCGACTCTGTTGAGTCATTCGTTTATTCTTTATAAATTCCAGGTATAACCGCGATTTACGGAATTCACCCTAACACAATCTCACTGATGTTTTCTCCGGGTTAAATATGGTTTAAAACCATTAGCACAATAACAAGTCTCCAACAACAATAATTCACATACAAAGTATTTTTACCCTGAAATTATATATAAATCAATAAATTTCATATGAGTTAGCCATTATACTTGTATGTCCTTACTACATACAACAACAAGATATTAGTGTATAAATGTAGCTCTCGTTGAGCATGACACTTCTACGGAGTCGGAATTGAAAATGGATAAGTTTTTGATAATGAATCGAGCTCAAAAGCTGAAAACCTTCAAAATCTCTCAACTAGTGCTCGACTGATAAAAGAACGAAGAAGAAATGAAATGAGTCATAAGACTTATCTCAAATCAACCGAGAAAGAAGGGGTGGGTGGGTTCCACTAACCGCCCAAAAATAAAGGAGGTGTCGTCGCTACTCCATACCTGATGCAATCGTGTTGCAACAAAGCGGACGTGTGCCTCAGCTAGATGCGATAGCATCTGGGCTTGACCCAAAATACCAAAGTTCCAGTAAATGGCGCAGTCGTGTCCAAAGAGACCACATGATCTCGTCACATGATAATCCAAAATGTCTGCCTCCCAGAATATGACTCGGTTGCATCATTCAAGCCATGGCAATCGCGTCAAGAGCTGGGACTTCAATCCCAAAATTGACCCAAAGCAACCAAAATCAAAATCAAACCAACCCACAAGAAGTCCAAAAATGGACTTAAACTAAACGCACATCACATAACAACACAAATGGACCCCCCAAGGTCCCCAAAGGTGCTATCCCATAAGTCCAAGCTATATATAACACCATCAAGTTGTTATCAGAACATATTATAATCAGATTATTAGTAACCCAACACACAACGACACTAGCTGGACTATTGATGTCCATTAGACTCTAAATACATATAAACATTAAACATAATACATAACAATTAATTAATCATGCTAATACACAGATAATACACCCATAATCACAGTTCGTGGACAACGTGGGATGATGATCAATGGATTTATCATGGAATTCAACAAAGAGAACATAATTGGGATGACACAACAACATGTTTAGATATAGCCATGGGTGTTGGCAAACAATCAAGTAACACTTGCTACGAAAAACATTGAATCTTATAATTAGGCACTGATAATTTCCATTTTCATAAAAGTCAAATAAAATTAAAAGAATATTACGCTCCTAGATCACCCCCTGTCGAAATCCGAATGAGCAAGTGGAATGAATTGTATTCACTAGATCAACTTTTTATCTTTTGGTACACAAATTATACATAGAAAAAGCTTTAGCTTATATCATATGATATATATATATATATATATATATATATATATATATATATTGGTTAATTTAACTCAATTAAAGATGTCTTTATCTAGTTGTGTGAAAAAGTTGTTGTGATCGAGATGTCCATATCAAATTTTTATCGTACGCATATTGTAGGATTCAAAACTAATTATAAGACACATTTACTAAAAAAGATTAATACTCCGTCCGTCCATAAATTATCGTTCTCCTTTCCTTTTTTATCCGTCCCAAAATAATTGTCCACTTTGAAACTTACCTTTTTAGAACATCACTTTTACCACTTTACCCTTACTTTTTCACTCTACTTTAATTATGGACCACATATACATGGGCATTAAAAGAAACTACACATTAAACCATTATAAATAATCAAGTCAATTATTTTTTCTTAAACTGTGCGCCGGGTCAAGCAGGACGATTATTTAGGAACGGAGGGAGTATATAATTTGGTCCTTGAACTTCACCTATTTTTTTGTATAAAGGTGATAGATGTTTTTTCATTTTCTATATTGGTCTGTAAACTTTACTTTTATTGACATATTAATCCCTCGTCGTACAGTCATGTGAAACAAAATCGTTAAATTTATTGCGAAGGGAAAAATTACCCTCACAACAAAAAATTGAGAATGTCTACTTCTCCAAGCAAAATCGAGTTTGCACCTTTCATAAATTTTGCAGCTCGATTAGAAACAGAGCACAGATATGTAAGCTTTGATTGATGCGATAGTCAGTCTTCACCGATGACCGTCCTCACGTTCCGCGCCGGTCTCACCTTCTGCTCCGTTTGATTTCTCGTAGATGGAAAAGAGAGTCTGCGACAGTGGTTGGAGCTTAGAAAATAAAAGGATGAGATAGATCTAGAGTGGGGAGATGTGCAGTCGTCGGACTCATGAGGGAGGTAAGTGGGTGGCGACAACGGCGGTGATGGAGTATGAAGGTTGAATGTGGCGATGGTTGCTGGGTGAACTCAAATGAGCACAAGAAGAGGGGTGACAAAGGCTTTCACATGCCTTCCTTAATGGTGGGTTAAGGACATGGGCTGGCCCTTGAAGAATAATCTTGTAATGTTGATGAGGTTGAGAGGGCAAACCCTAATCTAAAAGCCATCTCTGTTTTGAAACCATTTTTCTGAAACAAATCTTTAGCCTTACTAAACCATTTTTTTGTCCTTGTTTAAGCCTTTTCCATTTTGGTCTTCATTCAAGCCAAATCCCGCCTTGCATTTCTCCTCAGCTAATGGAATGATGCCTTCTTTTATAGCTTCTTTTGTCAGATACAAAAAACACTTCCCACTCCCACTGCTCCTTTGCCATCTTCCCTTGCCTAGCTATACAAAGATTATGTTTAAATTAATTTCACTTCAACTCATATTCTCAGGCGTATCAATCTTTGGATGTTGCGCTTCAATATTAAACCTTGCAGATTGATTGATTGAAAATGGAATAAACAGAAAAACTAGTGTAAATATATTATCCTGTTATTCAAAATATTCTCGAGTTTTACACCAATTCAAAAATAAAATTAATGAAAAAATTGACTTTGGTGGAATTGTGATAATAGTGAGTTAAGGACAGGGAGCAGTGATGGCGGCGAGAACAGGAATCCAGGGGGAGAAGGGGACATGGGGAAGGAAATAAGAAAGGAAAAAGAAAAGTAAAAAGTTTAAATATTTTTATCAATATGCTTTTCACTATTGCATGTGTCTTTTTGTTTTGTTATATATTTTAGATATAATTAAAAAAAAGTTTTATTTTGTTTCACATATAATTAGTACAATTAATTAAACTTTAATTCTTGGATTTCTTTTTCCCCTTTTATATTTTAGCTGTAAAATTTAGTTATGTTTTCATCTCAATAACATATTAGTCACGCAGATCTTCATCAGATTCAATTGAGGATAATTTTGTCTTTTTACAAAAAATTTAACGATTATGTTTGACATAACGATACGAGGTATTAATATGTCAGTTAAAATGAAATCTGCGGACTAATATAAGAAATAAAAAATATATATTACAATTATAGAAAGAAAGGTGAATTTTAGACCAAATTATATATTAACCCTACTAAAAAATACAGTATGAAATCAAATATGGGTCCTAGATGCTTTGCAATCTGCGCATGCAGAGCCCCTAAGGGGGTAGTTTAGTGGTAAAGATGAGACTTCACAATATGTGAGGTCTTAGGTTCGATTCCTTTCCATGCCTCCTTAGAAGAAAAAAAAATCTGCGCATGCAGAAAATAGTTGTAATTGATGTCTTTAGATATGATGTGATTGTTTATTATCTACACATATATATAAATATATATATATATATATATATATATATATATATATATATATATATATATATATATATATTTATGCATGTTCACACAAAAGAATGATATAGATATGGAAGTTTAAAAGGTTTCTATTTATATATGGAACATGCATGTTCTTTTTCATTCAAAAACTAACGTATACTTCGTTTTTGGGTAAAAAATCCACTATTTCATTTTATAATGTTTTACTTAAAAATTTTAATTATAAAAATTAAGAAATAAAAATGTTATTTTATTATTAATAAATTACTTAAAATGTCATTTTCTTTAAAAAATTGATTTTCAAACAAGGATTTTTTGGCCAAATAGGAGTGAGTATATAGGTTTGGTAAGTCTTGAAGAATTAATTTGTTCTATTAATTCTTATGGAAAGTCTATATAATGAGGGCAGGGCACTTAATCATTTAATTATGATCGCATGTTTAAGGGCATTAAATGAAATCATACATTTCATAAATATTTACTTATAATACAGTCAATTATTTTTTTCTTGAACGGTGTCAAGTCAATAAGGACAATATTTTGAAAACACATGGAGTAGTATTTTATGGTTAGTCATTTTAAGCCTACCCTCCCACTATGTATCTTTGCCACGTAGCCCCCTTGATTTTATTTTTGCGCCTCCCTCCAAATTCCCACTTTCTTCCCTCCCCCAGCCCCCAGCCCACAGCCCATTACTATAAATACCATCGCATAACTTAGTTTATAAGAAGAAAGAAAGAAAGAAAGCATCACAAGAGAAGAGACAGACTCTTAATTAAAGATGGAGCAAAATCAATTGCAAAGGCAGATCTGCTACGTGAGGCAGTCCCTATTTGAACAGGTTTTAGTTTAATTGCTCTTCTTCTTTTTTTTGTCTCAGAAATTTTGAATCACTGCAATGAATCTATATCTGTTTTTTCCTAGCTCATCATTGTTGCTAAACTGCTTAGTTCACAATAAAACTTAATTAACGTGATTCTAAAGTAAAAGGGATTTATGATCGAGTCGGGTTTGAACTTTGAAGCTGTAGATTGGGTATATTCGATTTGATCTGTTACGTGTAACACACTGAATTATGAGAAGACTTACTCGAGTTACTACAAGGAGAAATATAAGCAAATGAATTAGTACAAGATCTATAATATAGATTCTATATATTATATAGGTAAAAACTTGTGTAAGACGGTCTTACGAATATTTTTTATAAGAAAGATTATTTTTATTTGATCCACCGTATGTTGTTGAATTTAACTTTAAGAAAGTAGAGCTCCGTCTTACGAATTAAGATTCGTAAAACAGTCTTACTAGAGACCTACTCTATTATATATATCCTTACTCCTAAGCGTTCTCTCTTGACGCTATTTTAACCATTGCAACAAAAAGAAAAAGAAGTTAGTTTGAAATTAAAATAGCTACTTAATTAGTTTGGTATATATGAATTGTACAATTTTATTACCCATGAGTTCATTTGTGTAATACTCCCAATTCATATTGATTTACTACAACTATATACAAAGCATTCCGTAAACTTTTAGATTTACGTGCCTAGTTGATACAACTGTTTGTGTGTGGGTTATGCGTAGAGCGGATCGGGTTTTTGGGCTCATGATGTTACAATTAGATAGGACAAAAGTCCCGGGGGAGGGGGGGGACCAAGCATGGGAATATAACAAAGAAGTATGTTAGAACATTTTTCAAAATAGGAAAAAACTTTATGTCTACTCTAGGCTTTGGTCGATAGAGATGTTTTTGTTATGTACATGTCCACAGTCCACAACAAAGGCTAAGGTTACCACCACCAATCATGCATTATGGAGTTGGCCGGAGTGTCTCCGGCCATTACGGAGTTCACTACCGGAGTGTGACAGGAAACTCTAGACACATGAGTTACATATGATTGAACGAATTTCGTATACTGAGTTTGATAATATTTAGTTGTGATGCCTAAATTAGGGTTACTTGGACGAGCAGTTCATTCAGTTGGAAGATTTACAAGACGACGCAAACCCTAAATTTGTTGAGGAAATCGTAACATTGTTTTACAAAGATTCAGCTAGACTGCTTCGTAACGTTGAAATGGCACTGTAAGTAGCAAATTGATTATGTATAATTTATCTAATCTTAGGAGTTAGGAGTAATATATGAATGAATCACAATACTATATATATATATGCAGGGAAAATTACCCGTTGGATTTCGGTAAGCTGGATGATTACATGCATCAATTCAAGGGTAGCAGCTCAAGGTAAACTATTACTTATTAGCACAATCAACTTCATTCAAATTACTTCATGTTAAGAAATGGCTCCATCCGTCGTCTCACTTTGACTTTTTATTTTTAGCATTGGAGCCAAAAAGGTGAAGAAGGAATGCACACAATTCCAAGAATATTGCAAAGCTAGGAATGCTGAAGGGTACACAACACAACTTATACATTCCAATACTTGATGGGTCATGACCCATTTCTTTAAAACCAATAATTTGGACCAATTTGATCCAATGGTTGAGATTACTAATCAAATAGAGTTGATCATCAATTTGTATAACTCATTAGAAGGAGGCCAAAGATAAGATTTGAGATAGACCCCATGCATGTTGATCTCCTCCACTTTTACAGATGCATCAGGACATTTCAACAAGTGAAACAAGAGCATGCAACATTAAGAAGGAAGCTTGAGACTTACTTTCAGGTAGGCCCGGCAAAAGTCACGTTTTTTTCTTCCCGACCCGTCCCGACGCCCAACCCGATCATGTCTCGACATTTCCCGATCCCGTCAAATCCAGATCCCGACTTATTTTGGGATGATTATCAATCCCGTCGGGATTCCCAACCCGTCCCGACTAATTTTTTTAAAATTTTTTTATTAATATTGTGAGTGTTAAACAATGTCTATTTTGTGTTTGCTAAAATTACTTATAGTGTTTGTTAAAATTTATTTTCACAATATTGTGATTTTTTTTTTTTTTTGTCTATCACGTTTCTGCACTTAGTGCAACTCTTCTCCTGCAAGTGAGGGGTATATTTTGTTCATAATGATAGATTCAGCAATACTCATCATTAAGTAAATATTCAAGTATACTTCTAAATATACAGTCTGAAATCTTAATCATGATGAAGATATTTTAAAAATATTTTTGTGTCAGAAAATATTTTTCATAAATATTATAGTCGGGATTATGAGATTTTTATCTTCCCAAACTGTCGGGATCCCTATTCGTCGGGTCCCGATACTTATCAAGAACGGATCGAATCGGAAGGAAATTGAAACCTCAAATTCTATCAAAACAGGATCGGGATGGAGGTATCGAACGGGTCCGTCCCGATTCCACCCCAACTTTCATGTATCTCTCTCTCATGCTTTCCGATATGTTGGCTAATTATTGCTTTCAATGATTCCAGTTGGCAAGGCAAGCTTCCTAAAGTTGCAAAATAAACATGGCAGGGAAGATGTTGAGTTGAGGAGAAATTAAAGAGGATTCCTTGCGATATATATAGATATATTCAATACTTGAGGCTTAATGCTATATATATATATATATATATATATATATATAACTACTAAATAATGTATGCAAACAAGCAAATCAAAGCTTACCTCTGGTCTTAATTGTACATTAATTTGTCAAGTCAATTCTACTGTCCCTTTTTCATAATGGAAAATCCTATATCAACTGGGGATATATATCATGCATGCAACAATCAACAATATTCCAAACTTAACACTAGCTATATCTCTTGCAATATTATATACCTTCGGTTAATTTATTAAGTGTTTGTTGGTGGAGCGTTTTGATCAAAACACTGGCAAAAATATAATGTTTTTTTTCAAGTGTTTCAATGCAGCGTTTTAAAATTGTGCAGCGTTTTAAAACGCTCCAATTTGGAGCATTTTAAAAAATTTGTTGCGTTTGCAACTCTGTTTATGAAAAATAGCATTTTGAAATAATTTTCCAAACACGTTTACAAAAACAAAACTGTGTTTTGAAAATACTGCGTTTTAGAAACGATGTGTTTTGAAAAAGCTATGTTTTCAAAACGCTTCACCTAACGAGCCCTAAGTCCATATGTAATGCAATAATTGACTTTATATACTCTCTCTGTCTTAAAATTATCGTCTGGGTTGACTTGATGTATAATTTAAGAAAATACATTTGACTGAATTATTAATATTACTCATTCCATCCCAATATTATTGTTCTATTTTTTTTTCGTCGTCATAAAATAATTGTTTTGTTTGAAACTTTCCTTTTTAGGACAACAATTTTATCACTTTACCCTCACTTTTCATCATACTTTAATTATGGGTCACATACACATGGACTTTAAAGTAAACTACACATCAAACTAATATTAATAATTCAGTCAAATGTGTTTTCTTAAAGTCTATGTGTATGTAGCCCATAATTAAAGTATGATAAAAAAGTAAGGGAAAAGTGGTAAAAGTGTTGTCCTAAAAAGGAAAATTTCAAACAAAACAATTATTTTATGCCAAACGAAAAAGAAAAAGAAAACAATAATTTTGGGATGAAGGGAATCTATATATATATATATATATATATATATATATATATATATATATATAATGAGATGAGCAAATTTTGGAAAGTTCCAGCCAAAAAGTGCTTTCCAAATTTGGAAACACTTCTATACTATATATGTGTCATTAATATTTTGGGAAATGAAACGAATTTATAATCAAAATTGATTAGATAAATAAATTAGAAAACTTTTGGTATTCTTTATTTGATTTGAGACAATTGACAACCATATATACCAACCAATTTCTAGTCCCATTCGCATTCAGTAATATAAATAATAATTCTAATTTTTTTCGTTTACTTATACTAAATTTCAATGAACTAATAGATAATTATTTATTTCAATTATTGGATTTAATAACATTTATCAAAACAATTACATGAATTGTCATGGAAGATAAAACCACTATAATTGTTAGTATTGATTGGACGTTTAGGAGAGTTAGACAGTTCATTGGTTCTTCACTTCTCGAACAATTTTCAAAAATAAAATCACTATAAATTTGTTATATTTCATTTGTTGAGCATCATTGCTAAGAACAACTTTTTTAATATCATAATTTAAGTTATAACAATTTTATTCTTGCTAATATGTAGGCCGGAGAGAGTTAACATGAAAAAATTACATAGTCAAGCCAAAGTCAGCGGCACCTCGATTACTGTGATAGGAGCGATGGTGATGACTTTGTATAAAGGTCCGATTGTGGACATACTATGTGGAAGCGGTCACCATAAATATTAGGTGGTGAGTGGTGACCTTTTAGACGATTGGTTTGATGGTGAATGCATATAATTTAAGGTAATGAAAGTGAGCCGATATGTATATAGGATTAGAGATGAGTGAGATGACTTGATTGAATGATAATGAAAGTGAGCCGATGTGTATATAGGTTAGAGAGAGTGAGTGGGGTATTTAGGTTAAAGAGTGAGAAGCTATCTCTATCTATATTACAAGGAAAGATGTTTGGGTTTCTTTTGGGCTCAAAATTAGTTTGGTTTTTTTTTAAGTTTGAGCATGATTGGTTATAATATTGGAGTAATATTTGTTGTCCATTATAATTAGTAAGTAAGAATAACTTGGATGAAGTAAATTGAGAAACTTAGGTATGTGAAAATTTGAGTATTTTTTTAGGCCTTTTGTTGTTGTTTGTTTTAAGGAGAAATTCAGCCCTTCCATTATATGAAGTTTTGAATTGCTATATATTTTTTTAATGCTTTTTAACCGAAAAAAAAACCAATTTGGATTAAAAAGGTTACGATACTCTTAATGAAACGAAGACGCACTATGGATCACTTAATCAGTGCATTGCGTTGCATCAATCTATGTATCACGATGTGTCAATTTAAGTCAACTAATCCAATTTATGCATCGCGCCTTAAATCATAATGAATCAGACCTTCATCTATCTTCTTTTCTATACACAATCAACAATAATTCAAAATTAATGCATCTTACCTACATCCCACATCCAAATCGATGCATCACAATTCACAAATGATGCATCGTAATATAAAATTGATGCATCTAGCTTCAAAAAGGGTGTCCAACAACATATATAACATTTGTCATTGATAATCATCTATGCTTACTTTAATAATAATTAAATATTTATAAAAAACATACTATAAATAAAAAATTAGGAGGAATTGAGTGTTCGGAAGAAAAAAAACATTTTCTGCAATATAGTTTTTATATGACTGTCCAACTAAGAAAACAAAAAATAAAATGAAATAACATTATAAAAAACAACAAAAGAAATACATATGTCAATTGATAAAATCTAACATTTAATTTTAACATTAAATGATGAAAAGGTTATATGGGCATCAGAGTCTATATCAAATACACTTTTTTTAATGATAAAAATCATTTCTCATACTAATATGATTGCAGTACAAAAAAAAAAAAAAAAGGCTCAAGCAATCAAACAATCAGTAAACCATTCGGTAAACAAACTCTTATTTGGGCATTTCATCGAACAGTATATGCACAGCAGTCCAAACATAAAAGTAAATCTATTTTGAATCACACGCAGAAACACAAAATGAAGAAGAAGAAGAAGAAGAAGAAGAAGAAGAAGAAGAAGAAGAACGATGTATAAAGTAGGAAGATAATGTGAAAACACAATTACATAGTAACCATCATTCTTCACCACCGAACTTACTCTCTTTCCTCTTTATCCATAAGCACCATACTTTTTTTGTATTTTCGGGCGGACGAACTCGATGATGAGGGAGAAGAAGAAGAAATTTACATCGTGTATGTGATTTGGGCATTATTGGAACAGTTGAATGAAAATGTACTTTTCCGGTTGAGAAAAATGGTGTAGTTATGTTGTTGAAAATTTAGGAGAAAAGAATGGCCTGCAATTACTCATTATGTTTATGTTGCACAAAATGTTGTTCTACAATATTTTAGAGTGTTATACCAGACTTCAATTTCTCTTTTATCGGATATAACAAACGGTGTTATCTTTGACTATTTAGTAAAATAATTTTCATTTATGTATTTTTATATGTTTGTATTTTCAATAACCAAAATTTTTTATAGCTACTACATTAGTACGAAATATTTGAAACTATCATCTCTATCAATTCTTGTCATTCAAATGCACAAGTCTATTATCAATTGTTAACTTAATTAATAACGAAGATGGTTTAATTCCATTCAATCCCCCCTTTTCGAACAAGGAAATACATTTAAATAAATTTATAACAATTTTTTCAAATTTATGTGATTTTCTATCTTTAATTTTATTCTTTATTAATTTTTAAAAATTTAAACGTTATTCAAACTTGACCCATAGTTGAGGGGGTTATTTGTAACTGACCCAGAACCGTTGGATCTTACGATCGAGATCGATCTAGACCACCGAATAGCTTCAGTCAATTGACTAAGTTGTATTGTATAGTTAATGGGGTAGGCTTTCCTATTGATCCCTTTACTTTCTTCACCTTTCCTCTTAATTTGAACAACTAATTACTTGTAATCTTTCAAATTCAAAGGAACCTCTTTGCCATTGGTTTTACAAAGTGTGAGGTTTTAAGTTTCATCCATTCACACGATTTCCTTGGGACCCAAAGAAAAAAAATATAAAAAATATTGTAGCGATCTCCCTTCTCATCCAAGGTTATTATCTTCTTAAAACACCAGATCATCCCCCATCTTCGAGCTCCTAACACTTGATAACAAATCTTTCAACAAGTCTAAACCTTTGGTACTCTTAGAAGATCTAACACCATCAAGAAGTAAACAAACAATTATTGATAAGGAAGATGGACTTAATAAAATAAATTGGGAAGCAATTAAAAACTCACTATTCTCCTAAAGAGTTGCAAAGATTTACACATCCACCCTTCCCAAAGAATACCCAAAAACCAGTCTACTCTTTCTCCTCTCTTTCCTCTCTCTTATACTACAATATAATATAATGATTACACTCTTCACTACAACAAAAATGGCTTTTTCCAGCAATTAAAAAGTGCTGGAAATAAAAAAAAAATTGGCACTTTGCCGGCACTAATTATCGAAATTAATAGAATATATGTAAATAATTCAATATATCTAAATATGGAAAAGGTTTGGTTTCCTACATTTTAGCTTAGGCGTATTTAATATTTATCCTGGATGACATGTATCTTCGGTTAGCTAAAAGATAGGTTAGACTCTTTCTCTCTCAAACCAATGTATATATTGTTGATTGTGATAATTGGAATACAACAAGATATTCTTTCATGGTATCAGAACCTTAGGGAACATTTTTTCCTCTTCCGCAACGCCCTATTTTCTTCTCTTATTCTCCGTTTCATAGGCATGTCATGTCTGCATCCAAAACATATCCACCACATCATTTCGCCGGCAGAAGGCACATCAAAAGAGTCTACTTCCGACGAAGAGAAAGAGCTATGCATGGCTGACTCTTGATGCCACGGTTTTTCAGTGGATTTATACCACAATCTCGACTGACCTGTTGCATACCATCCTTGAGCCCAATGCAACGGTGATGGAGGCAACGGTCATTATATTCCAATTCGCGGTTATGGTCATACACATTTACCTTCTCCACACCCCCTTTTTAGTTGAAAAATTTCCTTCATGCTCCTCAAATTATCAAAAACTAGGTTTCAATTAGGAAATTTACTACTGATAATTTTGTTTCTGTTGAATTTGATCATTTAGGTTTTTCTGTGAAAGACTTTTAGACAGGAACTCATCTTATGAGATGTGATAGTCGGGACGAGCTTTATCCTATCACAACTCATTCAGCCACATCTCCTTCCACTTTTGTTGTTTTAGCTCCGTCTTTATGGCATGCACGTTTGGGTCATCCAGGAGCCACTATTTTAAATTCTCTTAGACTAAATCAGTTTATTCAATGTAATGGAACTAGTAATTCTCAAATTTGTCATAATTGTTCACTAGAAAAACATATCAAATTGCCTTTTGTTGCTTCTACTTCTCGCACTTATATGCCTTTTGATATTATTCATAGTGATATTTGGACCTCTCCTGTGCCGAGTTCATCTGGTCATCGTTATTATCTACTTTTATTGGATGATTGCTCTAATTTCTTATGGACCTTCCCTCTTTCCAAAAAGTCCCAAGTTTACTCTACTTTCTTAACTTTTCGAGCTTTTGTTCGCACTCAGTTCGAACGGGAAATAAAAATCATTCAGTGTGATAATGGTAGGGAATTTGACAATAAACAGTTTTGGGATTTTTGTAATGCCAATGGTCTTTCTTTTCGTTTCTCTTATCCCCACACGTCATCTCAAAATGGCAAAGCCAAATGAAAGATTCGAACCATTAATAATATAGTTAGTACATTACTTTCTCTATCGCAAAGACCCCTCCTACTCTTACCTTTGAGTTTTTGGTTACATGTACTATCCTCTTTTCCCCTCTACTACAATTAACAAGCTTCAAGCTCGTTCTACCCATGTGTGTTCTTGGGCTATCCGCCTCATCATCGTGGCTATAAGTGCTATGATTTATCCTCCACCAAAATCATCATTAGCCATCACGTTCTCTTTGATGAAACACAATTCCGTTTGCTAAAATTTGTACCCATCCCCATACTCATATAATTTTTTGGACAGTGGGCTCTCCCCTTATATGATCCAGCACTGGGCCTCTCAACCCAGCCCCATCGTGTCCACACCTCCCTCCCCCACGCCATCTACCCTAGTCAATAACGGCTCAATCCCTCTTGGCCCATCTCCTGCCAGCTCACTTCCCTTCCTCGTATTGGGCCTCCCAATATTGTTTCATCCCAACCGGCTCCTCCTCCATCCCATTCTATCCCCATTCCAGCCCAATGTCCTCTTGCTAGAAGCCAATATGGTATTTTCAAACCAAACACCAAATATATCCTTCTCTTTCAAGTCATTAGGTCCCCTATCCCTCGTAACCCGATGTCTGCAATTAATGACCTGAATTGGAAATTGGCCATTGACGATGAATATAATGCACTTATTTCTAATAAGATGTGGGATTTAGTGCCTCGTCCGTTCAATGTTAATGTCATTCGTTCCATGTAGATTTTTAAACATAAAGAAAAATTTGATGGTTCATTTGAGAGGCATAAATCCCGTCTAGTAGGTGATGGAAAGACTCGATAGGTTGGCATAGATTGTGGCAAGACTTTTAGTCCAGTTGTCAAATCGGCTACTATTCGCATTGTTCTCAATCTCGCTATCTCCAAAGCATGGCCTATTCACCGACTAAATGTAAAGAATGCTTTCTTACATGGCGACCTCCACGAAACCGTTTACACGCATCAACCAATGGGTTTTCGTGACAAATCATATCCTGACCATGTATGTTTATTAAAAAAAAATCCTTGTACAGACTCAAGCAAGCTCCACAGGTACAAAAGATTTGTCGATTATGTCTCACTATTGGTTTTTCCAACAGCAAATTGGATCATTCCCTTTTCATTTACCGTCGAGGTAACGATATGGCTTATCTTCTTTTATATGTCAATGATATTATTCTAACATCTTCATATGAAAGTCTATGTGATACGATCCAAGTCACGTACTCGTGAACACGAACTGTAGCGCACGCAACAAGAGAAGCGAAGAACGTCAATGTTGAATATGGAAGATGACACCTCGACTCAATGGAACAATCCAAACGCACTCTTCAGTTTGTTGACCTTGAAACAACGCTTGAGACGACTGATAAGCTTGTAATTTTCCTATTATTTTCATTAATTTTCTGGAATTTTATTGGTTATTTTGAGCTTTGGTTGATAATTAATTGCACTTGAGATATTATTTTTATGTATTTTTATGCTTCATGTAGGTATCTCAAAGATATTTGAGGTTGTATGGCTCAATATACGCAAATCGAGGACATTCCGGGCTTCAATGTTAAGTTTGGCACTTGCTGTTAAGTTTCGTTAAGGATTTCATAGCACAAAAGGCAACAGCAGCCTAACAGAGTTAACTGAGGACTTATTTGCGAAGTCTGGGTGCAGAGGGACTTCGCTAGCCAATTTATGGAAGGCAGGGGCACCGAAGCAACTTCTGAAAGTGAGAGGGCAGCGCTGACAACGGCCCATTCCTTCATTAATGCGTTGTCAAGCAGAGAAGCGGCCACGTCACCCGCCTCAGCCCAGCGACCCGCGCGTCCTTGCTTATGGGTCGGATCCAACCCGCGCCATTCCAGTCCACCTGCCCGCCCATCCAGTCCACTTCCCTCTCTCCTCCTAGCCCATTTCCTTCCTGGGTGACCCGCACTCCACTCCATGGGCTGACCCTGACCCTAGCGCACCCATCTCCCTTTTTCTTCTCCTTTTTACCCCCAAATCTCTTTGAAACTCCCTAAATTACCCCTTAATGCCCTAACAGCCTTTGAATGGAATATCTGGGAGCTGATTTTTTCGGACAGAACACAAGGTTGGGCTGGAACAACTGAACAAAAAAGAGAAGAACTGGCTGGAAGCAGAAGAGGAAGGAAAAATCTGGAATGAGAGAAGAACTGGAAGCAGCCACTATTCCATCCATTTTCATTCTATTCATTGTTCTTCCATTATTGTTCAAAAGCCAAAGAATTTCAATCATCTCCTTTATTGTAAAGTATTATCCACTTTAATTTATATTTTTATTTAATGATGATACTTTTGATTGAAGATTTGATTTATTTCCTTAGCATTATGAACTAAATTAATTGCCTAGGGTTTTGATATATATTGGCTTGGATGTTGTGATTTAAATTTGAGGTTTTGTTATTAATTGCTATTCATTAATTTTTATGTATTATGTTGTGCTCTTAATGCTTGTAATGATTTGATCACCCATTACATGATTTTAAAATTTGTTTAGTGCATGAAAGTGACTTGATAATTTTGGAAAATACAACATAGTTGTTTTGGGTTGGGTTAATCTAAGTTATTAATCCTCTTTAAAATAGTCAATTGGGGTTTTGTGTTTGGAAGCGATTAATTGGATAAATTCATACGTAGCGAAAGCCCGTGAATTTATACCGTTAATTAGCACCGTTATACGAAGCGAAAGCCCTTAACGGTGATTTTTGAATCCCCGACTTCCAAAAAAATAGAATAGTTTTAATAGCAACCCCTTATTAAATCACAACGGAAGAGTCAATTGAAAATCAAAACCCTAGATCCCCTCTCATTGAAGTCAACCTCAATTTAATATTGTTTTATTTAATTTCTTGTTCTAGCTTAATTAATTAGTTATTTCACTAAAAATCGATCGTCTAAATATAGTTAAAATTGCAACGTGCTTGGTACTCATTAAAAAAAACCAAATTTCTTCCTCGTGGGATCGACACTCTACTTTATCACTGTATTACTTGTTTGACCGGGTAATCTTGCCCATGTTGCGTTCGCGCAACCAACAAGTTTTTGGCGCCGTTGCCGGGGAAGCACGGTGTTGTTTTAAGATATCATAATAGTTGCTTTTGAAATTGTAATTTAGACATTTTTATTTTCTTGTTTTTATTTATTATTGTTGCTTGGGCTATTGCACTTGATCTTTTGGTGTAGTTCTTTGAGCTTGTGTGTAGGTGTATGCGACACACCCGATTGACAAAAGTTTCATTGTTGCCGATTGATCCGGAAATTGAAAGAACTATCCGACTTCGCCGTAGAGTGCAAAGAACTATGGCGGAAGCGGGTGCCGAATATATTCCCCGAGAAGAAGTCCAAGGGGATAATGAAAAGGTGAATAGAGAACAAGCCCAAGGGGCTAATGAAAGGAGAAATAGGGAGAATCCTATTGAGCAAGAGAGGCCACTCCATGACTTCACTATTCCCTCCATGAACGACTATCTACCGGGAATTGTGAGACCTCCCGTGGCCGCCAACAACTTTGAGATCAAGCCATCTCTCATCTCTCTAATCCAAGGGAATGTTCAATTTGGGGGATTGGTGACCGAGGATGCTCATGATCATATCATGAATTTCATGGAGATTTGTGACACGTTCAAGATGAATGGAGTGTCGAATGAAGCCATACGCCTTCGCTTGTTTCCTTTCTCTCTTAGGGATAAAGCGAAAGTGTGGTTGAACTCGTTGACTCCGGGATCTATCACAAATTGGGGAGAACTTAGGCAAGCTTTCTTGGAGAAATATTATCCTCCGGCGAAGACAGTCCAATTGAGGAATGTCATCACTTCTTTTCTTCAACTTGATGGTGAGACGTTGTATGAAGCTTGGGAGAGATACAAAGGCATGTTGAGGAAGTGCTCACATCATGGATTGCCCCGTTGATAGTGCAAACATTTTATAATGGTTTGCTTCCATCAACAAGAACTTCTATTGATGCGGCCGCGGGTGGAGCATTTATGACAAAGAATGTTGATGATGGGTATGCTTTGTTGGAGAAGATGGCCTCAAACAATCATTTTTGGGGGAATGAAAGAGGAGCTCAAAGGAGTGTTGCCATGGTTCGGGAATCCTCAACCGAAGTTGCTAGCTTGACCGCTCAAGTAGCGGAGCTTACCAAGATCTTGCAAGCTACTCTTCTTCCACAAAAAGTGGCATGTGAGCTTTGTGGAGGCCCTCACACTTCGGATGTTTGCCATTTGAAAATGGAATCAATCCAATTTGTTTCCAACTTCAACCGGAACCAAAACAACCCATATTCAAACACATATAATCCGGGTTGGCGAAACCACCCCAACTTTTCTTGGAGCAACAACCAAAACCAACCCTCCTCCTCAACCCAAAATCGAAATTCCAATAACCCTCCCGAATTCTCTAACCAACCTCACCAACACCAACCATATCATCTATCCCAACCACCATTTCAAAATCAACCCCAACCAACTCAACCACCACCCAAGAAAGAGATACCCGTGGAAGACCTCCTAAAAATCATCCATGACCAACAAGCCAAAATCCTTAGCACCCAATCTTCCGTGAGAAACCTTGAAATCCAAATGGGTCAACTTGCATCTTCCATCAATTCTAGACCCCAAGGAAACCTTCCAAGTGATACCGAGCCAAATCCCAAAGGGAAAGAACAATGCATGTCTATTACTCTTAGAAGTGGGAAAGAGCTACAAGGTGGAAAAGAAGAAGAGAAGGTGGGTGAGCAAAATAGTGAGCAAGTGCAAGAAAAATTTAAAGTGAAGATTGAGTCAATTCCCCCTCCTCCGGTCAAAGAAATAGTGTATCCTCCACCGCCATTTCCGCAAAGGCTCCAAAAACCAAAGGATGACAACCAATTTCTTAAGTTTCTTGAAATCTTCAAGAAGCTTCACATCAACATTCCTTTTGCCGATGCTTTGGAGCAAATGCCTTCTTATGCCCGATTTGTGAAAGATATCCTCTCCAAGAAAAGAAGACTTGAGGATCATGAGACTATACCTTTGACGGAGGAATGTAGTGTCGTGCTACAACAAAAGCCTCCTCCAAAATTGAAAGATCCGGGAAGCTTTGTGATTCCTTGCACTATTGGAGAAAATTTTTGGGCAAAGCATTATGTGATTTGGGAGCCAGCATTAATCTCATGCCCTTGTCGGTTTTCCGAAAACTTGGTTTGGGTGAAGCTATGCCTACTTCCGTTACTCTTCAATTGGCGAATAGGTCGCTAGCATACCCTAAGGGAGTCGTTGAGAATGTGCTTGTGAAGGTTGACAAACTAATTCTTCCGGTGGATTTCTTGGTGCTTGACATGGAAGAGGATAGTGAAATTCCAATCATTCTTGGAAGACCCTTCTTGGCTACCGGTAGAGCTTTAATTGATGTGGCGAAAGGAGAGCTTACAATGAGGGTACATGATCAACAAGTCACATTTAATGTCTTCAAGCCCATCAAGTACTCGGAGAAATTGGAAGATTGTGCAAGAGTGGAGGTGGTTCAAGGATTGAAGGGAGAAGGATCTCATGATAATATTCCTAAGAGTCGGGTTGAGCAAGTTTGTGAGAAGGTGGTGATAAAGTCGGAGAAGTTAAAAAAATGTGATGAAAAGAAGGGGAGGTATGTGATTCCTTCAAGAAGAAAGAAAGTAAAAAAGTCGTCATTGGATGTGGCACAACTACCATCCAATGTGATTAAATGGAAAAGAATCAAAGTGGAGGCACCAATGATGGAAGCAAGGTTTAAAAATGGTGCCAAGAAAGCTTCTCCAAATGGTAGCGCTCAAGTGAAGGTTCGAGTGCTTCTCCATGATCCTCCATAGGCCGATGCGAGAGAAGAAAGTCAAGCTAAAGACTTTAAATTAGAACTACTCACACCGGTTTTCTCTTTCCTCTCTTTTCATTTATTTGTTTTTACGGCTTTTGTATTTATATGCATGTGTCGTTTTTCGAAGCCCTCCCGAGTTTGTGGGTTTATAGGGAGGTGTATATAGTGTTCCCTCACAAAACTATTTTTCTTTTTATTTGCTTTTCATGGGGTTGTAGTGATTGTTGCATTGCCTTGGTATGCTCATGAACATTGAGGGCAATGTTCGGTTCTAAGTTTGGGGGTGGGGTTAGCATTATTTTTACCCTCAATTTTTGAGAAAATTTTGAAAATTTGTAGAAAATTTCAAGCTAGTTTGGACCCCTTGAATTATGTTTTGATCATTCATCTCATTACTTTGGCGCTCATTGAGTTGTATGTGCATTATTTTTTTGGATTTGGCCTTGAGATTATTATATGCATACTTGAGGATATTTTGTGATTTTTGTGCTAGCCTTTCCCTCATTCATGTTAAATAGCGCCCATGTGTGGATCTCTTGATAATTTTTTTAAGCTAAGCTCTAGCTTTGGTTGTGCATATGTTATGAGTATCTTGTTGTGAGTTTTGATACCGTTGGATGATTTTGAAATTGATGAATAGCTTGGCTTGTGAGTATGACAATAGCATGATATAGGTCATGTTTGACTCGTTTGTGCCATATCGACCTACCCTTGTTCACATTAAATCCCTAGTGTCCCATTTGAGCCTTAATAAAAGAATGGTGTGTGCAAGAGCACACAATGACCCCCATTCGCCTTCATTTCTATCACCCGCATTGACTTATCCCATGAGTCTATATACTTTATCCAACCCTTTGAGAGAGCACTTTGTGAAATGAATTTATAAATTTATGTCTTGGAGGGAATGTGAGCTTCATGGAAGTGTTGTTCTTCATGTATTGGTGTGGTGTGGTTTTAATCTTGGTTGATGATTTGGGGGTTGTTTATCTTGTAAAAAGGGGTCCTTGTGTATAAAAAAAAATCAAAAGTGAAGGGCAACCCAAAATTGTGAACCATTTGTGCTTTAAAGTTATTCAAAAAAGGAAATTGTGGGGTGAAAAAAATCATTTGTGGTAGTTTGATATACTCTCAACTCCAAGTTCTTGATATGTATTAAAAAAAAAAAAAAAAAAAAGCTAAGTTTGGGGGGTTGTTGAGAAAAATGGTGAGTTATGATGGAGTATGTTGTTTCATGAAGCTAGACTTGAGTGTGATTTTGAAGGCTTCACTTGTGCTCTCTTGTCTTAATTCCCTTCCCTTCATTTGTAGCTCAACCTTGGCCTAAAGTTACAAGCTTCGAAAAAGTCCTATTGATATTGTCATGTCGTGAGTTGTTGCCTTGTGACGTATATATCTCTTTCGGTTTGATGGCTCATGCTTGGTATTTCATTGAACGTTCAATCCTAGCTAGAGTGATGCTATTTAGTCATGGGCTTGTGCTTCATGTTTTTAAGTAAGTATTTGAGGAAAGTTTGCTAGCATTGAAATCACATCATACCTTGGTTATGCATTTTTATAATCTTGAGTTTGATTTCTTTCATGGTAATACATATGGGATCTTGATTGAAGTGCCTTCTTCATTCCATCGTTGTCTCGAGCTTCTCCATCATCCATATTTCTCTTTGCTCGAGACGATCAAAGCTTAAGTTTGGGGGTGTTGATAAGCTTGTAATTTTCCTATTATTTTCATTAATTTTCTGGAATTTTATTGGTTATTTTGAGCTTTGGTTGATAATTAATTGCATTTGAGATATTATTTTTATGTATTTTTATGCTTCATGTAGGTATCTCAAAGATATTTGAGGTTGTATGGCTCAATATACGCAAATCGAGGACATTCCGGGCTTCAATGTTAAGTTTGGACACTTGCCGTTAAGTTTCGTTAAGGATTTCATAGCACAAAAGGCAACAGCAGCCTAACAGAGTTAACTGAGGACTTATTTGCGAAGTCTGGGTGCAGAGGGACTTCTCTAGCCAATTTATGGAAGGCAGGGGCACCGGAGAAACTTCTGAAAGTGAGAGGGCAGCGCTGACAACGGCCCATTCCTTCATTAATGCGTTGTCAAGCAGAGAAGCGGCCACGTCACCCGCCTCAGCCCAGCGACCCGCGCGTCCTTGCTTATGGGTCGGATCCAACCCGCGCCATTCCAGCCCACCTGCCCGCACATCCAGCCCACTTCCCTCTCTCCTCATAGCCCATTTCCTTCCTGGGTGACCCGCGCTCCACTCCATGGGCTGACCCTGACCCTAGCGCACCCATCTCCCTTTTTCTTCTCCTTTTTACCCCCAAATCTCTTTGAAACTCCCTAAATTACCCCTTAATGCCCTAACAGCCTTTGAATGAATATCTGGGAGCTGATTTTTTCGGACAGAACACAAGGTTGGGCTGGAACAACTGAACAAAAAAGAGAAGAACTGGCTGGAAGCAAAAGAGGAAGGAAAAATCTAGAAGGAGTGATGAACTGGAAGCAGCCACTGTTCCATCCATTTTCATTCTATTCATTGTTCTTCCATTATTGTTCAAGCCAAGGAACTTCAATCATCTCCTTCATTGTAAAGTATTATCCACTTTAATTTATATTTTTATTTAATGATGATACTTTTGATTGAAGATTTGATTTATTTCCTTAGCATTATGAACTAAATTAATTGCCTAGGGTTTTGATATATATTGGCTTGGATGTTGTGATTTAAATTTGGGGTTTTGTTATTAATTGATATTCATTAATTTTTGTGTATTATGTTGTGCTCTTAATGCTTGTAATGATTTGATCACCCATTACATGATTTTAAAATTTGTTTAGTGCATGAAAGTGACTTGATAATTTTGGAAAATACAACATAGTTGTTTTGGGTTGGGTTAATCTAAGTTATTAATCCTCTTTAAAATAGTCAATTGGGGTTTTGTGTTTGGAAGCGATTAATTGGATAAATTCATACGTAGCGAAAGCCCGTGAATTTATATCGTTAATTAGCACCGTTATACGAAGCGAAAGTCCTTAACGGTGATTTTTGAATCCCCGACTTCCAAAAAAATAGAATAGTTTTAATAGCAACCCCTTATTAAATCACAACGGAAGAGCCAATTGAAAATCAAAACCCTAGATCCCCTCTCATTGAAGTCAACCTCAATTTAATATTGCTTTATTTAATTTCTTGTTCTAGCTTAATTAATTAGTTATTTCACTAAAAATCGATCGTCTAAATATAGTTAAAATTGCAACGTGCTTGGTACTCATTAAAAACAACCAAATTGCTTCCTCGTGGGATCGACACTCTACTTTATCACTGTATTACTTGTTTGACCGGGTAATCTTGTCCGTGTTGCGTTTGCGCAACCAACAACGACCACAACCCTTGGTATAATGAAGAACGCCACAATAGGGATGAAAACCCTATTGATAAGTTGGAATTTGATTACTAAGCCTCTCACCAAATAATCACAAGTTCTAAAGAGAATAAAGAGGTTTTGAAAGCTCTCAAAAACTAATTTCAATAATCAAAGTTGTGTGTCATCTAATACAATAAGTCACAACCCTTATTTATTTGGGTTGTGAATCTTAATCCTAGAAGTAAAAGGAAACAAGATAATTACATAATCTATGTATAAAACAACTAGATATTTATCTAAGCTAATTAGAAAATATAAATTAACCTAATAACTATAAATCCCGTTTTTAGGACTAACGTTATCCCTAGTCAACATAGAAAAACGGGATAAAAGGTTTTTAAGGCTCTAAAACTTGCTTGCCTATCCTTGAAGTCTTCAAAGCCTCGATCCTTATGCTTCCAAGCCTCGAACTCTCCAAGTCAATGCGCTTCCTTGGCTTAAGGACTTTGCTCGTGGGACGAATCCATCACTACACAAGTCAATCATGACTCTTTTCAGCTCCGAGTTTGTTATGAAAGGTTTCGGGCCTCTAAATTTTTTCTTGCGCATAGCCATCACTCGTCATACCAGTGGTCTGTTTTTATCTCAGAAAAAGTATGCCGATGAGATCATTGAAAGGGCTGGTATGACCTGTTGTAAACCTATTTCTACACCCGTCGATACTAAGCCCAAGCTTAGTGCTTCTTCCAGCACACCCTATGCTGATCCCTCTCTCTACCGCATCCTTGCTTGAGCATTACAATATTTGACTTTCACAAGACCCGACATCTCATATGTGGTTCAACAAATTGCCTCTTCATGCACAACCCGATGGAGGTCCACATGCACGCTCTCACGCACATTGTGCGCTATATACATGGAACTCTCTATTACGGCTTGCATCTCTATCCATCATCCACAACCAACCTTGTTTCTTATACCGAAGCAGATTGGGCTGGCTGCCCAGACACAAGACATTCGACCTCTGGCTACTGTGTCTTTCTTGGTGACAATCTGCTATCTTGGTCCTCAAAAGGCCAAGCAACGTTGTCTCAATCAAGTGTCGAGGCCAAGAATCGGGGAATTGCCAACGTTGTTTCTGAATCTTGTTGGTTACGCAACCTCTTCTTTGAACTCCATTGTCCTATTCCAAAAGCTATGTTAGTCTACTGCGATAATGTCAGTGTTATATATCCCTCTGGCAACCCTATTCAACATCAACACACTAAACATGTAGAGTTGGACATTCATTTTGTTCGTGAAAAGGTTGCTCACGGTCAGGTCCATGTTTTACACGTCCCATCTCGCCATCAAATTGTAGATATCTTTACTAAAGGTCTTCTTTTGTTTCTATTTGAAGACTTTCGGGACAGTCTCAGCGTTCATCCACTTCCCGTTTCGACTGTGGGGGAGTAATAGAATATATGTAAATAATTCAATATATGTACATATGGAAAAGGTTTAGTTTACTACATTATAGCTTAGGCGTATATATCTTGGATGGCATGTATCTTCGATTAGCTAAAAGATAGGCTAGACTCTCTCTCTCTCTCAAACCAATGTATATATTGTTTGATTGTAGTAATTGGAATACAACAAGGAAAGATATTCTTTCATAAATGCCTACTAAAATGATTTCGGTAATACTTAACTTTTCGACAGTTTTCTAAATGCCGGAATAGTTTTCCGACACAAATCCAACAATAGATCATGCATATGTCCCTAGATTATGATCAAGATGTCTTTAAAGCTATGATGAACCTTCTGGTCTGGTCTTGGACTAGATAAGGATTAGTAATAACAAAGCTCTTTTCTTTGCTATGTGAGGATATGAGGCCATCTATTTCTCGGCAAGCACATTTTCACCCACTACTTATATCATTCCTGAACGATTAATTAAATATATAGGAAATGCATACAAGTCAAATTAACAAAATCAACCAGCATGAAACAAATCCATCTAGACCCTTTTCCAGTTTATATACCCTTTAAGTTAGGAGAAATTGCAAGCCGGTCCCTTTTCCCAAGTTTTCAACCGCTTAAGTATGTCGGTTTTTCGGGGTTTTTTTCAACCAGGAAAGTCGATTTTAATGAAATCATTCCTAAATTTCCCGCATAAGAGAAATAACGGTTGGAATTCGTAGAGATGAAGAGGAAAAGAGTGAGGGGTGGTGAAGAACACTTGTATATTTCACCTTAGATTCAATTAATCTACGACGCTAACTTCCCACTCTCCTTCGTATTTATCTATAGATCTTCAGTTTCATCAGTTTCTTCTTCATTGTGTTTGTGTGTTTGATTCAAAATAAATTATGTTTGTGTGTTATGTTGCTATACATGTAAATTGTTCGATAAATTCCTGAATAAAATTAGTTCGCTGCTGGACACCTTTTTTTAAATCTGGATGCATCAGTTTTGAATCACAATGCATAATTTATGAAAGTGATGCATCGATTTGGATTTTGGGATGCAGAAAGATGCATCAATTTGAAATTATTTGTTGATTGTGTACTGGAAATAAGGTACATGAATGTCTGGTTCATTATGATTTGCAACGCGATATATCAATTTTTACAATGCAATACAAATTGGATTAGACAATTAAATTTGATGCATTGCGGTGCAAAAACTATTGTGTGATGCAAAATTGGATTTGATACTTAAATTGATGCAACATTTGATGCATCACATTACAAAAATTTGATGCTACGCGATGCATTTGAGTAAATGCTCCGTAGCGCGCCTTCGATTCATTAAGGATATCGTAATCTTTTCACCCTCAAAAGTGCATTTTTTTCGGTTAAAAAAACATAGGATACTATAACAATTAAAAAAAATTATAAAGTCAACCGGACCCAAATTTCACCCTTTAAGCTAATCGTTGATTTTGTTGGGAAAAAGGGCACATGGGGAACTCATTGGACTTTGACACTCAACCAACTGAGTCTCTTTGGCCTCATCTCGGGCTCCTGTGATGTAACCTCGCTCAGCTCTCTTTTTGTATCACATGTCTCCGACACCATCTCATTCACCTTTTTTATTCTTGAGAATTGACCACCCAAAAAGCTAGGTTCATTGCAATATATAATATATTAACACATACATATACATGTACTACAAATGACGTGTTGTATGATTTAAAAAAAAAATACACATCAAATTTTCATTTAAAAAACACATAGTTTGACTCAAAAAAGTTGAAGTGAACAATAATTTAGGTAGAGAGGAAGTACTAATTAGCGTAATCATGCCATGGTCAATTCGAATTCACTATAAGATGAATTAAACGCGTGCTGGAAAAGGGTGATAACCAGGCCGGTCCCTTCCAACCAATTTCCAACTGATATAGTCTTCTATACTTTTATTTAACTGATAAATAATACTTTTTAGAGTGAAAGGACGAGTATACCCTTAATGAAATTCGATTAAGCACGTATTGTTCTGATGCATCGCAATTCCAATTTCTGCATTGTGAATCAAGTTTGTGCATCGACATCGCAAATCCAAATTGTGCATCGGGATTTTCAACATCAGGAATTCAATTTGTGCATCGAGATTTACTTATGTATTCTAATTCCAAATTGTACATCGCAAATCCAAAATTCTGCATTGGAATTTTCGGCATGGGAATCTAGTGTGTGCATCGTAAATCCAAAATTGTGCATCAGGATTTACTCATATATTCTAATTCCAAATTGTGCATCTCAAATCTAAAATTCTGCATCGGGACAAAGTCTCTGAAAGGAATGGAGCTTTCACTTTGCATCAATAACAAGGAATAGCATGTTCATAGTGAAGAAGATAATTCGAGCTATTGGGATTTAGCCCAGACTAAATGATGCATCACGATTCACAAGTGATGCAACGTTATTCAAAATTGATGTATTACAATTCAAAAAAGGTGTCCAACAACGAACATGTTCTTATTTGGATATTTCATCGAACAATTTATATGCATAACAACATATGAATCTATTTTGAATCACACATACAAACACAATGATGATGAAAAATGAAAATTGAAATTCATCTTGGGATTTGCTTTGACTAAATTCCAACAGCAGCACATAACATCTTGGGATTTGCTTTGATTGGAGCCTTTATTTCTTTGTTTGAATGATTTCATTTTATAAGTCGATTCTTTTCATTTTCTAAATAAAAGGCTAAACAGAAGGTTGAATAGAGAGATCGGTGTGTTACTTAGCAATAAGTTCGTTGCGCTGGATGATGCTATAACTCAGTCACGTGAGGAGGCAATGGATGCAATGGAGAAGAAGAAGAAATTTACATCGTTTCTATGATCGGACATTATTGGAACAATTTATAAAAGTAGACCTTATCAAAAAAAAATCTGGAAAAGGGAGCGGAGCAGTTGAGAATTTCATAAAGTGGACCAACCTGCAAATATTCCGTTGGAAAACGTCTACATTATATGCCCATGGATGGCTTGGGACAATGGGAGGTTGTCACGTTGGTGATCTTAAACTGGGCGATGCAATAAGGACTCTTCTCTGGTGGGTTGATGGGCTTCTTCTGGAGTGTATGGATTCCTTTGGGCCTTAAATATGGTCCAGTCTAGTAGAGTTCGAATTCAGCATCTGGCTGTTTTATAATTTACAAGTTGAGTTTTAATGTGTCCTCTTCAAATTCAATGGCTGAGATATGTATAGTGTTTAAAGCCTAATCATATGAAAACAGACCATAAATCATTCAAAATTTCAAATTTATGTAATCATTGTAGGTATGCTTGGGTCAAATATTTTTGTAATTATAATGTACTTCAATAATACTACTATTATTATTAACTATTAAACTTTTCAAATATAACCCTTTAACAAAATAAAAAGAATATGAGTTAATGGGTAGCTTGGTATGGCTCCCCCTCAAAGATCTTTTTTTTTCCCTCTAAGGGGGCATGAGAAGAGATCGAACCTGAGACCTCACACTTTGTTAAGCCCCATGTCTACCACTGGGCCACCCCCTTAGGGGCCCCCCTCAAAGATCATATTCCTTTCCATTTTTTCATTTTCTATTCTGTTTATCTTTTTGGGTTTTTCTAGCCACCAAATACGACATAATTATTGAGGACCTCTTCTTAGGCCCGGCAATTGTGTCGGATAACGTGTCGAAAATCATTAGAGCCTGAATATTAAATGATTCAGACTGAATTATGTGGGATTATAGCGGGTAACTGGTTAAAACGAGTCTGACAATCTTAACCCAATTTTTTCCAAATATCCATGCATTTTGCAGAGTGAAAATATTTGATCAAAATGGGTAACATGGTCGACTCGCTTTAACTCGATCTGACCCGTTAATACTTTTGTGTTGAAACGAGTTACCTGTTCCGACCAAAAAAAAAAAAATTGTTAACGGGTTGGTTTGTATAATTTTCAGTTCGGGTTGAATGGGTTAACATGTTCTGAGTTGTAATTGTCAGGTCTACCTCTTCTTTTACAAGATTTTGGGACTGTTTTGATTTTTTTTTTCTTTTCTTTCAATGGCCCCAATAGCTTATTTCAATATCCCTAGACTTTTTTTTCTTCAATTATCACAAAAAGAAGATCCAAAATTCAACCACTCTACTACCTAAGGTTTTATGTAGAGATGTTAAATTGGATTGACCCTAACCCTATAGGGCTGCGGGTTAAATAGGTCATTTGAACGGGCCACTCAAATCACAACTCTAACCCTCTAATTCTATAGGGTACAGTTTAACAGTGTCAGTCCTATTAATACATGATGTCTTATTTAAATCAAAATATCGAAATTAAGTAACAAACATATTGACGAATAAGTGACAACGATTAACAATACGAATTAAAAACATGAAATCAAGTTTTCTTTTGAGAAAGTATCTTCTTCAACATCATTATCCTCTTCATCTACAATAATAAAATAACATAAAATAAATGTTGGTAAAAAGTTAATACAATCAAATATTTTAATCAAATAGTAAAATATAATACTAAGGTCAACCCGTTTAGCACGGAATTTAAAGGGTTGCATTTTTCCGACCCTAGCCCTTTCCGATTCCCGATTAGCAGGGTCAATCATGCGGTTCTCAACCCTTTTAACATATCTAATTATGTATCCAAAAATCTTATTTTGACCAATTTTAAAAACTTATATGTCTTAAAATTGTACTTACGACCATGTTTGGGTTTGACTTTCATCAAATACACATACATCATCACAAAGTTGACAGGGGATAGACATTGGTTTACGAAATAAAATGATAATATATATTACTCATTTGAATTTAAAACAAAACAAGTCAGGATAGTTGAGTGGTGTAAGGGGTAATTCATACCTTTCTACTCTTTTGAAAGGTTTTGGGTTCGAATCTCAATTCTAACATTTTGAACCCTCATTTTAGCCAAAACCTTCCAGGCCGTGGACCAGCCCAAGCCAGTTTGCACGTGACGCTATAGGGTCAGCCCATTTATTAAACGTGTTAGATTTTTCAACCCTGACACTTTCATGTTTTCGATTAATAGGAATCAACCCTACGATTTTTGGTCTTTTTAACATCTCTAATTTTATGGTATTGAAACTTCCTCGCATCTTCTCTAAAGGAGTGTTCAACTGTGTGTATGTGTGTGTGTGAGAGAGAGAGAGAGGGGTGGGAGAAAGTAGCACGAAACAATTCAATGGGACATATAATTGAACTTTAGCCTTTACAAAAAAATGCACTAGGATGAATCATTATCAGACTTACTCTTTTAAAGTCTTTGGCTGTCTCAAAGGCATGGAAAAATGTATCATAAAGTGGAAGTATTTATGCGAAGCCGCCACACTCCATAGATACTTCTTCTTAGTTCTTAATATATATGAAAGAAGAAAGAAAAAAAGGTCTACAAAAAATTAAAAAAAAAAAACACACATTCTTAAGTAATACTACTTTGTTACTCTCATTTTCTTATTCCCTTCAAAGCAATCTCATTTAGGATTATGCTAATTCTTTCTTTTTAACTAAAAAAATCATCGGTCGTAATCATGGTACGAACAAAATCTTCAAACAAATCTCTCTCTCTCTCTCTCTCTACATTGTTGCAGAAACTAAAAAAATCTTGAGTGTGAAAAACAAGAGTAAGACTGGAATTTCTCGAGTGACAAGTAGGCAAAGATGGTCAAGAATCGTTAATAACAAGAGGGTGAAAAGAAAGCAAAAGTGGTGGACACAACACAATAGTGGAAGTAGCTAGGGTTTGAGGATTAAGATTGAAGAGTGGATGGAGGTTTTAGGGTCCTACCATGGCCATTAAGAGATGTACACAAGTGCAAAAAGTGCATGAATTTGATGATTTGATATGTTCATTGAACCTCTTCATTGCTTCCATTGAAACAAATCAAGAGAAAAAAAGAAAAAAAAGCTCAATTGCATCAAAGAAAAATCAAGAAAAGTAGTCATCCCATCTCACCCACCCATGACACATCACAAACATGGATATTCCCATGCGCATTTGAGGAATACAATGGTGAAGATCACTAAAAAAAAGATGGCTAATCTTTTCTGCTAAACCACCTTCTTCATTCTTTTATTTATTATCATAAAACACATTCTTTTACTCTCACAAATTTTAAAATAAATAACAACAATTTAAGACTGTTAAAGTCTTATACTACTATTCTCTGTTTCAAAATAATCATTTTGTTTTAAACTTTCCTTTTTAAACATCGGACTTCATATGTTTTCATCACTTGTTGTATAGGAATTATAACTTGTACAATCAATCGCATGCATTATGTAATTTAAATTAAACAAATTATTACCAATTTTAAAGGTCAAAATAAGTCAAATTAGCATCCAACTATATTCTCATATATCTAGCAATTTCCTTTTATTTTTTGGAGATTCATGTAAATATATATATATATATATATAATCGATTCAATCATCCACATCACTTGACTTGACACTTTTCATTTTCGAACCATTAACTAAAAATAATAATTAATAATAGTTAATATGATATTGTGATATTAATCATTTACTATTAATCTTTTCTATTGTTAATAATAGTGGAAATCTTATATAGAAAGACTTTTATTACCAACATCATTTCTTAACTAATATGAGATAATATTATTACATTAGCATTGGGTGAATACTTTACTGTAATGACTAACTTTTAACATCATATTTTAAGTTTTGATATCTTATTCATCCAAAACTCAATTTGAACAAATAAATATATCATTTTGATGTTCTCTCCGAGTAGAACACATTTACACAATTACATTTTCCAACAAACAAATGACACGTAAAGAAATTTGTGTCTCAAGTTGCACAATTTTTTTTACTAAAAACACTAATTTTTCAATAAGTATTAGGTGAGTATTTTAATGATTTCTAAAATTAACATTAATTTATAACCAATACAAGATGCATCTCTACTATAATTACCAATAAAATGATGTAACAAACATTGGTTGAAAATTGATGTTGGTTTAAAAAGTATTTAGATAAATGATTTTTACTAAACTAACAAATATATATATATATATATATATATATATATATATATATATATATATATATATATATATATATATATATATATATATATATATATATAAAATTGTTAGAAATTGATGTTGACTTTAAAAGTATTTAAGCAAAATCTTACCAATAAAAATAATTTATTCCTCATTGGTTACAAAGAATTATTTTAGTTTAAAAGTTTTTAGATAAATTTTTTTTACTAACAATAGAAGAAATGTATCCCACATTACATAGAAAATAATGTTGGTTTTAAAAGTTTTAAGATAAAAAAACTCTACTATTATTATTAATAGAATAGATTTATCTCACAATCGTTAGAAAATGATGTTGGTTTCAAAAGTTTTAGATAAAGGATTTCTGATGACTTTTAAAACTAATATCAATTTATAACAAATGTAAAACATCTCTTCTAATATTAATATTAGTAGAGATGTATTTTATATTGATTATAAATTAATGTTGATTTTAAAATTATAAGAAACTAAAAATACAAGACCAAATAAATATAGAATTCAAAACCGTAGGACCTAACTTTAAAATAGATAAGTCAAGGGATCAAAATATTATTTGATTATTAATGGAATAAATTAGTCTATGACAAATTTACTTGTTTGACCTTAATTAATGGTGGATGTTTAATTATATTTAAGGCTATTTTTGTCCAAACATTTTTTTGTCATGGTAAATTTACTTGTTTTGTCCTTAACTAAATGGTGAGTGGTTTATTTGGTGAAGGGTTATTTTTGTCTATCTATTAATTTGTAAGAAACAACCTTGACTTTTATATGTAGAGAGAATATGTAGAGAGAAGAGATGCTACAATGCTACTTATATATTTTCTAAAGTATGTTGGATTTCTTCGTGAGTCGTGACTTTTGTTTGTGTTTGGCATATGTCTACACTCCGTATATAATTGTTTGAAAATTTTGACTTCTATTTGTTTGCAAATTAGCTATTGTTCCTTAATTATGCACCTAGTTTTTTATATTAATTTTTAAGTTGAAAAGCATAGTAATAATAACATTTATATGAAATGAAGCTTGTGTGTTTTGTCTAAAAAGGGTTTTTGTATTTTGTCTTGATTTGTTTTTCAGAGATGGAAACATAAACTAATAAGGGACAAAATACAGAGAAAATGTTGAAAATGATGTGATTGATTTAGATGGGGGAGAGAGAGAGAGAGAGACATGTGATACTAAGTTCATGTCTTGGGTTTGGGAACATTTTAAGAGACCTAAACAAAACCTTATCCTAAGAAGATATATTGTCCTTGTTGTAAGAAAGATTTTACTTTCAACACTAGCAAAAATGGAACAAATGCTATGGGTAGACATTTAAAGCAAACTTGTTAAACATCCCTTGTTTTGTGGGTTTGAAAGGGGTTATTAAGTGATGGAAAAGATATAAGACTTTGGAATTCAAGAGTGAATCAAAAGAGGGAGTGAGTAATGGAGCAAGTATTACAAGTTATACCTTTAATCAACAGACGGCTAGAAATGCACTTGTTATGATGTGCAGAAAAGATACTAGACCCTTTAGTATTGTGGATGATGAGGCTTAGGGAGATGTTTTGGGAGTTGAACCTAACTTCAAAATTCCATCTCGTAGTCTTGTCGACACTGCTAGAGATTGCTTGCAAATTTACAAGGATGTGACAAAGAAATTGAAATCTCTTTTGAAGGGGCAAAGATTATCTCTTACCACCGACACTTGGTCATCATGTCAAAACATGAACTATATGTGTTTCACGGTTAATGAGATGATGATTGGATTTTGAGAAAGAAAATATTGAACTTTTGTACAATCGCTAATCACAAGGGGAAAACAATCGGAAAATTGGTTTATGATTGCTTGAAAGAATGGGGTATTGATAGAGTTTTCACACATTGACAATGTTTCATCTAATGATGGTGCTATTAAGTTTTTGAAAGATGAACTTAGTGGGTCAAACTCTATATTGGATTGTAAGTATATGCATTTGAGAGGTTGTGCTCACATTCTCAACCTTAATGTGAGGGAAGGTTTAGAGGAACAAAAGGAGGAAATTGTGAGAACTTGAAATGCCGTAAGATATGTGAGGTCATCTTCCACAAGACTTGCAAAATTTGAGTCATGTGTTTAAAAAATAGGTATAAAGTGTAGTAAAAAGTGTCACTTGATGTTGATACTAGGTGGAATTCCACCTACTTAATGCTAGAGACCACCATAAAACATGCCAAGGCCTTTGATAGAATGTGTAGCGACTATGAGTACTTTTTGGTGGGGATGAGGAAATTTTTGAAGTTCATACAAGAAGAAAGAAGAAAAAGAAAGCAAAGGTTGGGTGTTCCAACGTCAAAAGATTTCCAAAATGTTGGCGATCGAGCTACTTGATTTCTTGCAAGTTTTTATGAAATGACATTGAAAATCTCTTGTCAAAGTATTCAACTTCAAATTTATTTTTTGGTGAGCTTGTGTCTTTCCCATGTAAGTTGGAAAAAATGTGTATGATTAATGATGATCTAGAGGCAAGAGACATGACTACTAAAATGAGGAGAAAATATGAAAAGTATTGGGAGAACATGGAAAATATACATTACTTGTTGTATGTAGTTGTGGTTTTAGATCCTTGTCATAAGATGACTTATGTGAATTTTATTTTAATGAATGTATGCGAAGGATATTGGAAGAGCTAAGGAAATGGGAGAAATAATGATTAAAACATTGATTGAGTTGTATGATCATTATAAACCCATGAAATGAAAACAATTTTGGGTGATGCTTTTATCGGTTCTTCATCTTGTCCAAGTAACATGAGGTTGATGATTTGGAGGAAGGTTTCTTGAAACATCTCGAGGAAGAAAATGATATTGGCAATTTGGAAGTTGACATTTACTTGGGGGATAGCGTTGAAAATGAAAAATTAATGGGTGAGAAATTTGATTTGTTAAAGTGGTTGAAAAACAATTCTTCAAAATTTGAAATCCTCTTTCTAGTTGCAAGGCATGTTTTGGCCATGTCAATTTCCACCGTTGCAAGTGGGTCAACATTTAGCACGGGAGGGAGGGTGATAGATCCTTTTAGGAGTTCACTTACTCCTAAGAAGGCAGAGACATTGATATGTACACAAGATTGGTTTCGTTCATCCTGGTTGATATTGAGAACCAATACACACAAGCTCAAAATTTGGAGGAATTGCAAGATGAACTAGAGAAGATTGAATTCGGTAAAAAAAATTCAATACTCATTAAATTTTTTTCTTATTTGCTTTGTTAATTAGATGTTCTTATTTGACATTTAATTTTTTTTCTTATAGATGAATTGAAATGTCGACCCAAGTTTCTTGCAAATTGTTTCGAAGGGGATTGATTTGAGATGATATGTTGAGAAAGGTAACATTTTTTAATTATTTTTTATCTTGTTAGTTTGTTGTTTAGAGTTTGTTTCATGATTTTCATTTAACTTATTTGGTCTCATGTAGATGACTTTCCATGGCTATTCAAGCACTTTCAAGAGTCTATTGAATAATTGTAGTTTGGTGAAGTTAAATTGAGGAATTGAAGGAAATGCTTACAACTTTTCTTTTTATTTCCTCGAAGCCACATTTCTTTGTTTACGAAAATATCCAATCCACATGAATTTGCGATATACTACTTTTAGTTTTGCAACAAATTCTATGAATTGCTTACTACCGAATTTACATTTTAACTTAGTTGTTTTTCTTCCTTTTCTTCCTCTTCAAATGTGTGTTTTATTTCAAATCTACAATTATTTTGGAGTATGATCGATTGAACGTCTTATGCATAATTTTCTCCTCAGTACATCTAGCACTAGCAGTTCCACCAAAGCCACATGACCCACGCCACAATATAATGGTTTGATAAAAAGTCCATGGCAATGAATTGATGGGCTTGAAGGCTGAAGCCCAAAGTTTGAATGGTAAAACAAGACAAGTATTTAAAAACATGAACAAATGATGACTTAAAGCTCGCGCTTCACCTAACGCTTCGCCCAAAGCCCATCGCTCACTAATGCCGTGGGTTGATGAGCTTATAAATCTAATGCCCATCGTAATGGGCCCATACCGGGCATTGCCAATGTCCGGGGCTTAGGCTCGTGCACACCCTACAATATATGTAATTAGTCTATTTATCCCAAAATAAGTGTCTATTAGATGTTAAGAGAATATTTGAATGCTTAGTATATTTAAATATGTTTTAGTGGTGTCAAATCAATAAGATACACTGGCCTTTTGCCTAATAAGTAAAAAAGGATGTGTTGGACAATTGGTATAAAAAGCTTTCCTAAAGGAAATGAGGCCACTTATTTTGGGACATCCTAAAATAAAATATGAGACACTAATTTTGAATTGAGATTAGAACGAATTCAATAAATTATTGACGTGAAAGTTGAAGAATGAGAAAGAGTCACATTAGCAATTTCATAACTTCTCATTGGTTTTGAAACTTAAGTGTAAACCGTCAAACCGCTAAACCAAAGAAAATTAAATCAAATCGATTGTGTTTGCTTCCCTCTTTAGCAAACGGTTCGGTAATGGTTTCAAATTTCAAACAAACCGGCTAGCTCTTTTGTTCTTGACTGAAAGCAACTACCAAACCAGTACTTATAGTATACTTTTCATAGTATTTGATCCGGTCATTAGTAATTGAGATGATCTTGCCATTAATAATTTTTTTAAAACTATGCACATTCTTATCAACAATTTTTCTCAGAAGTTTACTTCTAATTTTTCACTACCACATTCACTCTTGTGAGCGTGTCGCGGTGTGTCTTAGTTTCAACTTCGCCGACAACATGTCTCATATGTCGAAGATTAGAACGATTTCAAAGCATCTTCCGTAGTGCCTCGAGATCGAAAGTCAAGTCTCTTTCATGGTTCACACAACACACCACCCAGCAAGCATCTCGGTCAATTAGGCCTCACTAAAAAGTTCATCATCTAGTTTTTAACACCCTAAACCCGAAGTCCAATATGCTACATATGGTCCACACTCGACCCACTAAGTACCTAGGTTAACTAGGCCCACCACAAGGTTATTAAATATCTATGGATGATGTTGGTGTCTAGTATAGTGGAGTGTCCACTTATAAGGCATACACAAGCCTCACATCTAATCGATGTGGATTGAGGGGTATGACATATTCACAATCCTTGACTAACACATGGGGTAGTGTGTTTAACACATTTTCATATGAGACCTACCCTTACCGTATAACACCTCGAGCCGCTACACGTGGTTTACAAATTAGCTCACCACCATAGCCCAATCAAAAGTCCATGGATGATGTCGGTGCTCCATTGGTAGTGGGAGGCACACATACACACACAAAACTCACATGATATGAGTTTTGGGGCATTACTCTTCAGTTGTAACGGCACTCAAGACCGAAAGCCCGCCTTAGGTGTTGGTGGCAATCACCGGTAGATCGGACAAATGAGCAACCGTATGACCTTGTTGACGGCAGCCTTGACACTTACCAAGATATGGACGTTGTTGCCGAGGAGTGTGAAGGATGCCGAGGTTGAGAGGAAGCCTGGTGAGCATGCGAAGAAGAGTGTCGAGCATGCGAGTTGTTGTTCCTCTGAGTAGCAGGATTGGCAGTGACCGGATGGAAGAAGGACACGGGCTGAGATTGCTTCAGGAGCAGCTCGCGGTTGATGAGTTTTTCATGAAGCTCATCGAAGGAGATAGGGGTATCACGTCCTTCAACTACATCCACTATGTGACGGTAGTCATCATCCAACCCACCGAGGAGGATCTCAATGAGGTCCTCGTGGTCAAGCGATTTACCCAGAGCCGCGAGTTCATCAGCCCGACTTTTGACAGACTGCATGTAGTCGGAGATCGACTGAGTTCCCTTGGTTGCTCACTTGAGGTAATCTTTGATCTGTTTGATGTGACCACGAGTTGGGTGAGCATAGGTATGAGCCAGGATATCCCAGGCCTCACGAGCAGCGGCGGCCTGTTGGATCAGAGGAACCAGGGGAGCAGACAGGAAGCCAATAAGAGCCCCAAACAGGAGTTTGTCTTGGCGAATCCATGGCTGGTAGAGAGGGTTTGGGGTGGGGACGTCCTTTGATGATTGGGCATCCTTGGTGAGGACAGTGGGAGGCGGACATGGGTGTGATCCGTCTACAAACTTATAGAGATCATAGCCAATGAGGGTGGCCTCAACTTGGAGTTTCCAAGCTATGTAATTAGTGGAGGTGAGTTTGGTGATGTTGTGGTGGGAGATGTTGAAGAGGTCGAAGGTTTGAGTGGGATCAAGAGGGTTTTTAACGGTGAGAGAGTGATTTCTGTTAGCTATTGTAGAGGGTGGTTAGGGCGGCGGCTAGAGGAAGAGGAAGAAGGTTTTAGGAGCAGAGCTCTGATACCATGTAGAAACTAACAAAAGTTTAAGAATAATGGCATAGTCTTTCCATTGATTGAATCACCTATTTATAGGGAGAGATACAATTAGAGTTACACTTGGAGTAGGGTACAAGAATCCTATACAAGGAAGGAATCAAAAATAAGGAAAGAACTCTATAAGGAAATTACCACTAATTACTAATACAAATAAACAAGAATAATAAAAAGATATTATTCTCTAATACACATCACTTTTGTTATTGTTAAATCTTAAGGTCTCCACATCACTTGAATTGAAATTTTTCAGTTTCTAGTCATTACTCATTAGTTAAAAATAATAATTAATAATAGTTAATTTGATATTATGATATTAATCATTTACTAATAATCTCTTATATTGTTAATAATAGTGGAAATCTTATATAGAAAGACTTTTACTACCAACATCATTTTTTAACCAATGTCGGATAATACTATTATATTAGAATTTGGTGAGAACTTTACTCTAATGACCCACCTCTAACGCCATACTTTAAACATTGATATCTTATTCATCTAAAACTTGATTTGGACAAATAAATATATCATTTTGATGTTCTCACTGAATAAAATATATTTGTACAGTTACTTTTGTCAACAAACAAATGACACGTAGAGAAATTCGTGCCTCAAGTTGCACAACTTCTTTCACTAAAAATACTAATTTTTCAACAAGTATTAGGTGAGTACTTTAATGATTTCTAAAATCAACATTAATTTACAACTAATGTAAGATGCATCTCTACTATAATTACCAATAAAAATGTTGTAACAAACATTGGTTGAAAATTAATGTTACTTTAAAAAGTATTTAGATAAATAAATTTCACCAAACTAACTATATATATATATATATATATATATATATATATATATATATATATATATATATATATATATATATGTGTGTGTGTGTGTGTGTGTGTGTGTGTGTGTGTGTGTGTGTGTGTGTGTGTGTGTGTGTTCACAATTGTTAGAAGTTGATGTTGCCTTTAAAAGTCCTTAGGTAAAATCTTACCAATAAAAATAATTGATTCCTCATTGGTTACAAAAAATATTTTAGTTTAAAAGTTTTTAGATAAAATTCTTTTACTAACAATAGAATAGATGTATCTCACATTAGATAGAAAATAATATTGGTTTCAAAAGTTTGAAGATAAAAGACTTATAATATTATCTACTATACAATAGAGCTCAGTGAGATAAAGAGCGGCTGAGATTGATTATTTTTACTTATATCAAACGGCTGTAATTTATTCCAAATTGCACATGTGTGAGCGGCAGTTAGCCGTTCCCCGCACAACTCTTCTCTCTCTGCGTCCCCCACTCCTTATACGATTCCAACTCTTCGCGGAGTTTGTTACATCAATGGATTTCTCCACCTTTTATTACGGCACGCTTATAATTGACTTGGGATAAAAATGGGTCAGGATTTACTGTTTTACGGTGATCCAACGGCTCTTATTTCCCTCGGTTCTCGCATGTGCGAATGGCGGTTATCGTAATTATCTTAATCAATTTAATTTTTTTCTAATCCGTAATTTCGTATACAAATTAAATTTTTTTTAAATGTAATTTCCCTACCAACGTTGATAATTGTGGCCATATTCCCCGCTTTTGATGAGAGAGAGAAAGAGACTTTTGACATTGTTGAAGCTTCCCTCTTCTCTCTACGGAACTTTTGGAAAAAATCTCTCATACACTCTATCTTTATAAATCGGCAATGATGAACTCAGTTTTGCAAATGAATTTATTCTTTTTTCTTCTTTATTTCCTTAGGTTTTGATTAGGGTATTATTTTTAATTAATCAAAAGTAAAATAAATAATTTAATCCTTAATCGGTTATAATAAGGGTAAAGACAATTTTACCCCATACGCACAGCTTAACGAAAAAATGTAACGTCTGTTTTGATCAATGGGTCGGGTAAAATGAGACAAAAGGTAATGATAAATGACACTATGAGAAAAAAAATTAGGTAGGATTTACTGTTTTACGGTGATCCAACGGTCCTTATTTTCCTCAGCTCTCGCATGTGCGAATGACGATTATCGTAATTAACTTAATCAATTTAATTTTTCTCCGACCCGTAATTTCGTATACAAATTTTAAAAAAAAACATAAGTTTTGTAATTTGAAATATTTTTTTTCTTTTAAACTGTTATCGTAATTAACTTAAGCAATTTAATTTTTGTTCGGCCCGCAATTTCGTATACAAATTATTAATTAATTCATCCGTTCCGGACAAAGAGGCCCCATTTGAAAATCAATTTTTTTAAGAAAATAATATTTTTAGTAGTTCATTTCTACAATATCTGCTTCATTTATTGATAAATTTTCAAACTGGTGCCGTGCCATCGGCACGGATTAGAGTACTAGTTATTAATATAATAGATGCATCTCACATTCGTTACAAAATGATATTGGTTTCAAAAGTTTTAAGATAATTTTTTTTACTATTATTATTAATAAATAAATGTATCTTTCAACAATGTTAAAATAAAAAACTTTTACTATTATCAGTGTTCTAAAACTTCCTACCTAGCTCCACCTAGGCGCTTAGGCTCCTCTCTACCGCCGCGACTTTCTTAGTCGCCGCCTAATCGACCAAGTCAGTGCCTACGTTGCCGGTCTGCCAGATAGATAGAAGAAAGATGAAGAAGAAGGGGGTTGTCTCAAGACTCATAATTTAGAATGAGAAGGGATTAGGGAGGATATATTAGACTGTGGGTTGTAGGGGCAGTAGGTAGGTGGAGTAATATTTTTTTTTGTTTTTAGTTCTAAACTTGGCTGGTTTATTGCTTTAAAGTTGTTGAGAATTAGGATTAAAGGTAGGTTTGTATATTTTTGTTCATTTTACAAATATAGACAAGCGTTTGATAAAATAACAAACATAAAAAAATTAAATTTGTAGTCAATGTGTTTAATCTTTGATGTAAATTATCAAAAAATAGTAATTATGCCTTAATTCTAGGCCCCGCATAAGCCCCGATTACGCCTCGACTAGTCCCTTAGGCGCTAGGCGCTAGTGTGTCGCCTAGCAGCCGCCTAACGATTTTTAGAACCTTGACTATTATTATTAATAGAATAGATGTATCTCACATTAGTTAGAAGACTTTCACTATTACTACCAATATTATATATATATATATATATATATATATATATATATATATATATATATATATATATTCCACATTTGTTAGAAAATGATGTTGGTTTTATATTCCAACATTTAAATCATAATGTCTAAAAAATTAAAAATTATACTACTATTATTACCAAAAGAATAAATTATGGGTGTACGTGGTTCGTTTCGGTTTAGGTCAAAACCGTGAACTGAAGCACATCCACTTGGTTCTAAAAATTCCAAACCGAACCGAATCGTCCAATGCTTGGAACCGAACCAAACCACTCGGTTTGGTTTGGTTCGATTCGGTTTTATGGTTTGACATAAAATCAAATTAATCATCTTAGAAAACATTAAAAAATTAGACAAATAAATTTTAATCGATAAGTTAACATCAAGTATTAATTAAATAATTAACAAACCGTCAATTTTCTCTTACAAACATCAAACATTAACAAAGAATGAAATACAAGTCAAGATATCATTTGAATCTATGACATTTGGTAAGAACAAACATTATTTATTTTATAAATGTTGAAAATACATATATATTATATATATAATAAATAATCAAATAAAACATGGTTTGGTTCGGTTTGGAAACATAAACCATGAACCGAACAGATCGATTTTTGAATTTTAAAAACTAAATCAAATCGTCTTGAATCAAAACCGAACCAAACCGTATGGTTCGGTTTGGTTTGATTTTGTTCGGTGATTCAGTGGTTTGATTGTACCCCCTAGAAAAAATATATATTACATTTAAAAATTATAATAATATTATTACCAAAAAAACACGTCCGATGCACGGTCTCTATAACTAGTGTAAAGTTAAAAGAGTCACTTCTCATGTGTCCAATCAATGTACAAGACAATGCCATCATGATTATACCACTAACCTCTTGCTCTCTCTCTCTCTCTCTCTCTCTCATTTTGGTTTCTTCACTAAGGTAGGGTTCTTGAAGTGTTGTACTCCAAAGGTCATTTATGTGTTGGTGTTTATAAAAGTACCACATTATCAATATGCTATTATAACCAAGTTTTTGAGAACACTTTTAAAGCTATTCTCTTTCATTTCCCTTTCAGAAGCTAGCAAACCCAATTTGCTTCAACTAGTACAGCTGTGAGCTTGGCTTCTCCAAATCACTCCTTTCCAAAAACAAAACAAAAAAGTGTCTGAATTCCGCCAACTTTGTCTTCGGTTCAATTCGACTCAAAAAATAAGGGTATGGAGGAATACTCCAAACTGCTCAATCATCATGTCACCAAAGGGATTATTATGAAAGAAGTTGATGAGGAAAAGAGGCTAGAACTGAGACTTGGTCCTCCAAGTACAAATCATGGAGCCAAAAGAGGATTCCTAGACACATTTGAAGCCAAAACAGGAGACAGAAACTGGTTGGCATCTAAGTCTAAGGTTGCAGAGCTGCAGTGTCATGAAAAAAGCCATGTTCTTCTGATCCTCCTAATACAGATCTCTCAATCAGCTCTCACAAAAGGTATCCTTCACTTCTAACAAGGCAATCTCTTTGTGTCTGTAATACTTCCAATGAACTAATTTTACGGATATGTTCCCTTGGTTAGACGTTAACCTGATAAGAACTTATACTATACATGATCCTAGCTAAAAACCCGAGAAAGGTATATAGTAATTTTACGGATATGTTCCCTTGGTTAGACGTTAACCTGATAAGAACTTATACTATACATGATCCTAGCTAAAAACCCGAGAAAGGTATATAGTAAGCTCTTAATTCGTTATAGAGCTACATTCTTTTAACTGTTTCGGCTCAAGACTAGCAATTCTATTACTAAAATAGCGTAGACTTCAACTAGGATAGCTAGCAACTACGAGCTGTTATATTCACGGTTTCCACAAGAGATATCTTTCGTGTTGTTAATCAACTTTTAATCAACACTCAGAGTTCTTCTCCAACTAATGACAAAGTGGCCACCTTCCTCTAAATGAGAACTTTTTTTTTCCTCTGTTATTTTAAAAAAACTTAACCCTTGAAAACCAACAAAATCTAGCACGCGTGGTACTTTTTACCTTCTTATAATTAAGAAAGAAGTTAGGTATTTGAGCACCACTAATCAACAAATTAAGGACGGTCAATACCTTCTTAGAAGTAAGATGTTAGGTAATTAAGCACCACTAATTAACAAATTAAATGACAGCGGCCTAGTTGTCGTTCCCTTCTGGAAAGTGTCTGACGGAGAGGTATGTTACAGGGTTAAACTTGCCCCAGGCTGTGTTCTATGAATATATGCACATTTTGCTAGAGTGAAAATGTAAATTAGACCTGAAAATCTTACTCTGATAATTGCAGGAGTGGGCAGCCGCGGGTCGTTGGCTGGCCTCCAGTCCAATCCTTCAGAAAGAATCTTGCAACTAGCAGCTTTCAAAAAATGGCATCAGAACCATCAACCAAATTTCCAAAAGAGGAAAGTGGTGGAAAAACCAAAGATCTAGGAAGCAGTTTATATGTGAAGATTAACATGGATGGAATCCCAATTGGAAGAAAAATTGATCTCAAGGCCTACGATAACTATGAAAAACTTTCTATAGCAGTTGATGAACTCTTTCGAGGACTTCTGGCAGGTAATTCACACAAACAACTGTTATTTCTGATATACTTTCACTGTAATTATAGAATCCCTTTAGAAATACTGTATAAAAGCGGTATGACTACAAGTCGAGTCGGTCAAGTCAGGCATACCTCTTTAGGTTTATGTTAAAAAATCAAGTCCATCACGGCACGCCATCCTTTAGACTCTCTTGTATTTCGATGCATAAGCTACTCATCTAGTAAACTTTACTAGGTATTACTCCAAAGAAAAGGCCGATAAAATTGTAGACTGGGTCAAGAAATGACTTTCTATTTTTAAACTTGTTATCCAGCTCAAGGAGAAGAAAATGAAACCAAGAAAACGGAAGAGATTAAGGGATTATTGGATGGAAATGGAGAGTACACTCTTGTTTATGAGGATAGTGATGGAGACAGGATTCTTGTTGGGGATGTTCCCTGGAGGTAAGCAAAGCTTCACATTCCAGTTCTCAGTGTTTTTCATGTCCTTCTCACATTTTCCATAGGGAAAACTTTGACCCACTTTCCTTTACATCCAAAAGGACAAATGGGAAGAAGGCCAGGGGGTGAAGGGGAATTTTTGAAAGAAAAATATTTTAACTTTGACTTTCAATTAATGTATTATGATCGCTTAATTTGAATCTTAACCACATACACTACTTGAAGCTTATGTCATTTAATGGTAGTACTATGCATACCTTCCTAATCAGTTTTCTAACCCTAAACCTTCAATTTTGATATCATTCTCTCTTTGGCCATCATTGACTTATTCTAATGTACTTTGTGCAGGATGTTTATTTCTTCGGCAAAGAGGTTGCGCGTGTTGAAGAGATCAGAACTTTATTCTTTCCGTCGAGAGAACAAATGATATTTCATCCGTTTCCAGTCACATGAAACAAAGTTTAACGGATGCTCCCTAGCAAGTGAAGTGACCGACCCTTATAAGTTATTCGATGAAATCGTGCAGTGTGAATGACCAATGTCATAACTATCGCGTGTGTATCTAAATATTTAGTTGTGAAGATGTAGATATAGAATATACCAAGTGATGTTTGCCTAATGTTCACAAACTGTTAAGGCTTGGTCTAGCTTTTTTTTTTTTTAATCCTCCTAAGGGGGGCGTGGGAAAGAATCGAACCTAAAACCTCACATTTTGTGAAGCCCCATCTCTATCACTATGTCACCTCCTTAGTGGCACTTGGACTAGCTTAGCTTAGCTTTCCTAATTGAAAGATGTTGATTTCCTTTTCTTGCTAAAGGAATAAAATGTAACTTTGTAACATACTACATTCTTCTTTATTATACTCCGACTATTCTCAAATTAAGCATCTCTTTTCACCATTTTTTTTTTAAATAACAAAATCGGCTTTTATACCATTTTGGTAGCACCCCTCTTTGGTTTGTCCCAAAAGTAAAATAGTCTCATTTCTAAAATTAATTAACAAAATTAGTGTAATTTGACAAGTAAACATACAATCTTATATAACTTGTTGAGTAGGTCTACGGATCTTAATTTGTAAGATGGAACCTCATTTTCTTACCGCTCATTCCACCAACACACGATGAATTGAGTAAAGAAAATCCGACTTACAAATATATCCGTAAGACTGTCTTACTAAAGTTTTTGCCTAACTTGTTAAATGAGAATATTTCTTTGAGAATTATTCTTTGGAACAGATGGAGTATAATAAATGCTCATAATACTTACATTAGTATTGCAGGAAGGGGCAATGATAGGCTGAGGTGAATTTAGTAACTTCATACAAAATGATCGCTCATTTTGGGACAAGGACTTTTTAAGAAAAGGACACTCAATGCAGGAGGAAGGGAATAATGTTCAATGCTTTGAGATTTTAGCATCTTTATCAAAGCTCTTCAATTTAGGTCATATGATTTATGCAAAAACAACTACGCCAACTGAAACCTACAACTTAACTCCAGTAATCCTGAGTGATTTAAAAGTAAAAAAATAAAATTAAAAGTAATGATTTAAAAAAAAAAAAGCCCATGTCTCCAATGCAAATAACCATTGGCGAACTTATTTCCATAAGCATAACAGATGACACAACATGAATCCACATACCTTCTCTCAATAGTAGAGAGAGAGAGAGAGCCTAAATTCTTTCCCACTTGCTTCAATTGATATGACCTAAATTAAAGATTATCATCGTTGTCGTCCAACACTAATAAGGATAAGAAAAGATGGGACGGTTATACAAATGGATTCAATAAAACACTCGAGCAGTTACCTGACTTAGCCCTCTATCCAGGGATCTAGATAACCTATTCCAGGTCTAATTTCGCAATCATGCGTTTCACAAGTATGGAGGATCAGAGCAGGTGAGATGTACGACAGGAAAATCACGGAATAATAGCAGGACAAGAGCCCAAGCACAACACTGACATTGCTGTTAAAAAGGTGGTTAAGGCCTTAATTTCCTGAGCACAAATGTCAAGTTTGTATCGAGACCCTCGGTGCTATAGTAACTTGTGCATTCAATAACCCAAAACATCCATGCATTCTTTGGTTGCAGAAAAAGACAAGTAATTAGAGAGAAGAAACGGCAGTTCATAGCAGGTAAAATGCACACACCGGATGATATCATTAAAGAAGAAAACAATATACGTCCTTCATCGAGACTGATGTTACAAGGAGGAAGAGAAAAAAATGATATTAACGTCAATCTTTGAACATGAGATGGGGTGTTGACACTAGCCAATTTGATGATGGCTGTGCAAACCACTTCCATTTGGAATGAAACATGCTCCGAGAAATCATCAAAAGAAACAAAAAAGATCACCCAAAAACAGCAGATATATCTCACAGAATAAACCCAACGACGCTACACATGAATATATATGTTGCAGCTAGGAACGGGATGGGTACACATTGAATTAAGGCACGAACCCAATATCCTTGAAGTATTCATGCTCAAGAGCACTCCTGGCAGTAATTCTTCTGCTGGGATCCAAGCAGAGCATTTTCTGGAACAACATACAAGGAAATCAGAACAACAAAATTATAAGCTCAAAATCAGGGTATACTTTTTTTTGATAGGTAAGTGTGACCCCTTGTTGGTGTGGGGATTGGAAATCAAGGACCACCAGGTCTTTGCCTGAGGCTGAGTGCCCTTGCCATCTCTCCCATCCCTTGGGGTCAAATCAGTGTATTACTAATCAAACAAAATAATTTTTTTCATTTGATATACTCCCTCAGTTCTGCTGAGAAAGTCCATGATCGTAAGTGCATTTTAAGGATTCAAATGATTTTACATAACAACCTTTGCTTTGAAGGATTATAATAGGTTTCGAAAGTTGACGTTCAAGGTATATCTGGAAACTCACAAGGGGTAAGTTTGCTTCACTATCTCGGTGATTTTGTTTTTGTTTTTGTTTTTTTTTAACGAGAGAGAGAGAGAGAGAATCCAAAATCAACAAACCAAAGTCACTAAATCGCAATGGAGAACAGACCCAGAATCTATTAGCTTCAACACTAAACACAGTTCTTTGAGTAGAACGTACAAAATATCTTACTTATCATAATAGAAAGTAGGACTCTTTGAGTACTCATCAACTAATGAAAATCAATATATGGGTAAATCTGAACTTACACGAAGGAGATCAAGACCAGCTGAATCAAGATTTGTGACCATGGTCGCCAGGTCCTGCAATATAGATGATGAGACAATTAAATTCTTCAACATGTTATGTCTTGATTATTGCGGAAAGGCAGATCAAAGAAAACAATACTAACTACTAAGTGTTAAAACCAATCACCTTAGGAGGCCATTTTGGAAAGGCGGACTTAAAATCAGGCAGAGAAGTCACTCCGGGCCATGTATCCTCATTTGGTGTACCCATGATTCTTCAATGAGAGAAAGAACAACCATGTATGAATAAGAAAAAAACGAAAAAAAACAACGGTACACAAATGTAGCATGGCTCCTTTAGGGTTCTTGAAGAAATATTATTGGAGTCTTCATTAATCAGTTTTGACAATATTTTCCATATTCCAAATAGTCAAGTCCACTTAAAACTTAAAAGCATTTTAACGTACCTCCCCTGGGGATTAATTAATCTAGTACTAACAGCAGGGAGACAAGGGTTGGTAAACTAACCACCAGTCGTATACATATACTTCAATATACAATAATGTTAAGACATAAGGCTCCTACAATTAGGTAGAGAGAATGCCAAGAGTTTCAAATTATAAGAGAGCTGTAGCTATATATAAGGATCATTCCAACTTTAGACAAGAGCCCTTCAGATGATTGTTGGGGAAACTAACAAAAGTACTTTTGGCTAGGCCTTCAAATGATTATTGGGGAAAATAACGGAAGTACTTTGGCTTAACAAAATGCAACACCTGAAAATCTTGAACAATTCATCAATCTCAGAATCACCCGGAAACAATGGGCGCTGGTTCACCATCTCAGCAAATATGCATCCAACTGACCACACATCAACAGGGGTAGAATAATGGCGTGACCCAAGGAGTATTTCAGGTGCCCTGTACCATAGTGTCACCACCTGGATTAAGAAACAAGTAGAGCATTAATAAATCATCTAAAGAGGTTCTTCCCTAGAATCACTTGTGCAAACATGGAATCAGGAGTGCCAGTAAGTACAGAATTACGGTAAGTTTGTAAATTAGAGTAATATTTAAGAGTTAAGAATGTACAACACTTAACTAGTTCAGTTTGTGGTAAGTTTTGAAAATTATAATAAATTTAAGAGTTAAGAATGTAATACAAAACTGAACTAGTTCAGGTTGTGTACAACTTGAACTCACATCCTGGTGCCAAAGTGATAAAATGAAACCACAAATATGTATGTTTTACAGGAGATCCAAATTTCATTCAGTCTTTGCCAATTTATGACCTAACCTTTTTTGGGTGCAATATTCTTACATGCTGAGATAAAGATGGATATATATTACTGAGATAAATGGTGGCATGCTGCAAGATATTTAAAAAAAAAAGGGACCCCAACCCAAAAGAAAACTGATTGTAGAGAAGCCAAACTCAATAGAAACCATGGTCAACATTCTAAGAAAAATATCAAGAATTCACCTCATGTGTAAACGTCCTGACAGGAATACCAAACGCCCTGGCCAATCCAAAGTCTGCAAGCTTTAGTGCATTTGTACGCCGATCTATCAGTAAGTTTTGTGGCTTTAGATCTCTATGAAGAACTCTATGAGAATGGCAATAAGCAATGCCACGCAGTATTTGATACAAAAACATCTGCACATGGAAGGTAATCATGTATTAGGAATTGCAAGAGCCCATGAGCTTCGTGCCAACATTTGACAAATCAAGCCACATGCACACGTACACAATGCATTTACCCAATCAAGTAAGCACATTAGAGAAGATGAATGGAAGCAAAGGGCTTAACTATACTAGTATGATTATTTCTAGAAACTGAAGAATATTTTTGGTTTCAGTAGGAAGAGATTCCATTGGTAAATATATCAATATGAATATAGGGAGTCCAAGACTCTTCATCTGATCTCTAATAAAAATACAGTAACATGCTTATAAAACAGTTACAGTGAATCAAGACAATAACCAAACACTCTACAAGCACTTGCATATAAGGGAAGATCTCAAACTCATAAGGATCTCTTCAGTAAATAAGTCTAAGCACAATGTCACCAGGATCACAAGGGCAGAAGATAAACTCACTTTTATCAGACGAGGATCCTTTGCAAACTCCGGACATGAATCCATGTGTTTCTTCAGGTCCAAGTCCAGATATTCAAAAACCAGATATAATCGTTTCTCACTATGCACGACATCCTGTAACCTGTCAGCCAAAATCATAATGTTTAAGCAGGTACAATATGCAGTCGCTTCTCAATGTGCACAACAACCTGCAAACTGTCTACCCAGATAGTTATCATATAATTAAGCACATGCGACTCGCAATCTCTTCTCACTTTGCTCAACATCTATTGTCATTTCCAAAGCATTTTCAAGTTTCCTAATGCAAACAATAAAGAAAAAACAGTTACAATAATTAACTATTAAAAATATCAATGGTTACACAACAAGTGGAACATAAAATGAAGCATTTGAAATGTATCTCAACTAGTTTTTTTTAATGCATTGGCTGTCTATTTGAAATGTCATTCCTTTGCATCTACAATTGCAAACCACTACAATATATGTTCTGAATCACATGGACAAACAACATTTTCACCTTGCATTCAAGAATGGAAGTCAGCTAATTGTGGTGATGTGCAATATCAAGCTTTAAAAGTCTTAAGCGGGAGCAGCAAAACCCCAGGACAAAGCATCAGATAGAAGCACACAACCAATTAGTAGTAAGATATAATAATAAAAAAGAAAACTAAATTATTTCATTTCAAAAATAACTATTTCACTGTGGTCTGTCCCAAAATAAAGCTACTACATCTAACTCACTTGCAGGCAATGCACCAACCTAACATTTTTATAATGTAATCCACTTTAGCTACCTAAATGCAACACATACACAGGAGTAAGAACATCAAGCATGCAAAGTTTGGAAAACTGTAAGGCTACAGAGAGAAGCAAACAGGTGATCCTCTAGAAACAAATGCAGCGTCAACATCTAACTGCTTTTCTACAAAAGCTTTCAAACTTATCTATCAAGCAGTTACCATACCCAAGTAAATACTAGAAACACTATGGACCATATAATTTCCCTGACAGATGATGATGGAGAGGGTGCACATTCAGCTGGTCAGAAAAGTCTGTCAGACGAAGGGGTCAAATAGACACTGTGGCCTTCATCATTCAAAAAACTTGATAAAAAGGAACAGCACGTCTAAAGTGCTGATTGTAGGAATCAGGAGAGCCAGATATTATGGAAAGAAGTTCAATTGAGATTATCATTTCAGCTCCTTCAATCAACATTCTTCATATTTCTCAAACAAACTTACCATTTTCTAATTGATAGCATCAACCAGGGACCAAGAGAATCACATATATGTAAATGCTGACAGCAAAGAGCTTATCAATAACACACAAACAAATACATGAGTGCAGTAGCAAGACAATATACCTGACAATGTTACCATGCTGCATCTCTTTCAAAAGAGAAATCTCTCTAATAGCCGTGCTTGGCACTCCTTCATCTTCCTGCTCAAGACGGATCTTCTTCAAAGCAATAGTTTCATTGGTCACACGGTCACGAGCCTTGTAGACAACACCATATGTTCCTTCACCAATCTTCTCAACCTTCTCGTACTGCAATTGTGGAAAACATCACAATCTAGAGGCAGAGATATAAATTATACTCCAATGAGATAAAATTGTCTTTTACCTGATCCATCTAATCCACCACAAATGGACTCACTGATCCAGAAAGTATCTACAGCTGTGCAACAAGACAACAAAAGCCAATTTTAGGAAAATATTCATGTGTGAAACAACATATAGAGGCGAATAAAAACACATGCTAATATAAAGCACATAGAAGTACATAAACAGCTAGTAAAATGAGAGTTGATCAACCTAGCCAAAAAAACGGAAATACCCGCAGATTAAAACTTCATTGTTGCAAATTTAGAAATATCTAAGCGCTACTGTTGCAGTGACTTCTGACAGAATTCTAAACATTAGAAACTTTAATTTCCTCAATATCGACCAATGTCTCAATTCTCAAATGCAAATGTACCAAAACCAAGTAATCGTTTCAAACGTTTCGATACACACCGGCTCACCCATACATTAACGGCGATTCTGTTACAGTGACATCTAACAATTCGACCAGTTAGAAACTTTGCTTTCTCGAAACAGCACAATGTCTCAATCACTACAAATCGTAACCGAGTAATCGCTTTCAAACAAATGAACACGCAAACAAACATCAATGGTGATCAAAAACAGGAAACAATAGAATAATCAACACTCAATCCAAACATGGCCTCATCTACTTCAGTTTTAACTAACATTTCTAAGTGTGATATTAAAGTATTCGGTTCGGATTTTGGGGCTAACGATCAGCGGCAAAGGAAAAAAATGGCATTTAATTGATACGCGGATAATAAGTGACTCGGTGAAAAACGCCAAGTTTTAGAAACTCGGCCGAATCGCCGAGTCGACACCGCGAGTTCGATGAGAAATTAAAGCGAGAAATTGAACAAGGAGTGGAAAGACCTGCTAGGAGTGGAGTCAGTTCGTCAATGTGCTTCCGCGCGTTCGATTTATTTCGTGTTTGTTTTCATGTTCGAAGCAGCCTTGCTGAAAATGTGTAGATCTGAAAGCTTCTGGCGGCGGTTGATTCTCCGGCGGCCGCCTGTACCTTGACCTCCGGCTTTGGCTTCGGCTTCGACTTCTCTCTCTCTCTTGCACTCTGTCCGCGTATGTTTGTACCTATTTTTGCCCTCTCAATCTCTAATGTGCGTTTAGCAGAAAGATTTTTTTGTTCTCCCCTTTTTGCTCTTTTTGTAGACTTCTAGTTATTTCTCTTTTTCAATTATATGAAATCTATATTACAATAGTTTTTTTTTTTCCGCATGATTGCAGTAGACTAAAATGGCAAAAACTCGTGTATAACAGTTTTATATATATTTTTTATAAGACGGATCTTTTTATCGATTTACTATATATTGTTGGGTTGAGTTGTGAGAAATAGGATTCGGTCTTACAAATTAAAATGCGAGGTGTTACAGGAGACTTACTCGACTAAAACTGACTATTGATTTAGAATTAATAATCTTCTAAATTTTTTAAACTTTTAACGGTTAGTATTTACTCTTATATTTACATGTGTGAATGTATTTATTTTCCTCTTTCTCTCCCCATTCCCCATTACACAAATTTTTAATCAAAATACACATGATCTAATTATATACTAACATCGTGTCGTAGTTATGAGCACAAAGACATTGTAAATAACGAAAGGGCTTGGTTTCCTTTTTCTATTTAAGGACAAAAATTGTTTTAATGTATGTTCTCTCCTTAGTTACCTGTTTTATAATTTTACTCTCTCTATTGTTCCATCAAGTTTCTCTCTCTCTCTCTTACTTTTTTTCCAGTTTGTTATTGTTATAAAATGAAAATTATATTTTAAATTGAAGTCATTAAATCATCAAGTCGAACATTGATTGTGAGTCTTTATTTTAGATCGGTAAGTATGCTTGTTTGTTAAACACTGGACATAAAGTCGGTGGGTGCAATTTGAAATTTAATCCAATAAATTAGAAATCAATAATTACCTATTTCTAAAAATTTAATGGCTTCATCATACATCGATGTATTATGTATATAAAATATAAATCATGCTTTAAAAAGTAATTAATATTAAGAAATAAGGTTTCATTTAGAAATTTGCGAGTCATAATAAATAAATAATATGGAATAAAATATGATAAAAATGAGTTAGCCGAGTTGGTTTCAGTGAATCACTTAAGATTTCATATATGGTGCATTTGCTCGTTGGTTTGAAACTCACCGATGTTTTTTTTAAGTTTTATTGTCAGAGATTACGATTAATTAGAGTGTTACTTTTAGGTTTGGCGTGTGTCACTTTGAGAACAAAAGTGTGTCACTTTTGGATAATTGTTGTCTTAGGTCTGATTAAGTTTTTACTTAGTTACTTTAAATCAGAATGTCACTTTTAAACATAAAATGTGTCACTTTTAAGTTTTACGTGTGTCACTTTTAGCAAAAAAAATCACTTTTCATCTTTAAATTTTTATTCATAAGTGTCACGTTTAGTGTGTCACTTTTAGGTATTGATTGTGTCACTTTTAGGCATTAGGTGTGTCACTTTTGGTAAAACAACTCACTTTTATAATCATACAATGTGTATCAATAAGAGTGTCACTTTTAGGCTTGGAGTGTGTTACCTTTATGACTAAAGTGTGTCACTTTTTGGGCTAGTGATTTTAATAACAATAACCAATTGAACACTACTGAAATATATCTTCTCATTCATAGAAATGTATATAATCTCAAGTGTCAATCGTTAAAAACACAAAATCATAACTTTTTCAAGATAAAGTATACGTTTTTTACTCAAACTTACAAAATCGTTTTTTACTCAATACTTCTCTTAATTCTTTTTCTCATTCCCTTTGTAACAGAGCGAGCATGATCAAGGCATGTAGTAGATGAACTTTAAACACGAGATGATTCATTTTGGTCCGGTAAATTCTGTAAGGAAGAGTGCCACTTTTTAGTATTAAATGTGTCACTTTTAAGTATTAAGAGTGTTACTTTGTATTTTAATAAAAATTATAATAAATTTTCATTTATAGTGTCACTTTAACATTAAAATGTGTCACTTTTGTGTTTTTAATGTGTCACGTTTGGTTTTAAATGTGTCATTTAGCCTTTTGTCAAAGTCCGTTATGATTTGTCAAGTATCACAAGGCAATTGATGCTAACGGAGCTAACAAACATTGAAAGTGGAGGGGCACCGGAGCAAATAGAGGAAATGAGCATTAAAAATAAATTTTGTTGCTAGAGGGAGTCAAACCTTGGACTAGCTCAAGTTAAACCTTAAAGGTTCACCCATCACCAACTCATCCGACTAACTTTTGTGATTTATATTAACAAGTTTAGATATTAACCCGCGAATTTCTAAATGAGGCTCCGTCTTACGGATTAAGTCTTTGCCTTAAGAAATAAAGCAAACAAATTCACATATTATATCATTTTCATCCATTGCAATAAACTAAAGACTCTTGAATTATCTATTTTTTCGTAGTATTATAGGTATTCCTCTTGCACGTGACCTAGACTTCAACCTTCTTCCCATTCCTTCCATTCTTCAATTGGGCCAAAATTGTGACTAGAGATGTTAATCGGTCTATGGAAGTCCTGCTTAGAGTGTCCTGGCCATACCGATTCTTGCAACAAATGATTAAGTTTGTACGCTTTTTCAAACTTTCGAGTTACATTGCATGATGTATGAAGAACCCTTGAATAGACCCTAAACTGTGTCACTAAGCCGCAGAAGAATTTGTTGTTTTTAAAGGATTTTTATAAACAATGCATAAGCTCAGTATGTTTGGTAGCCTTTCGAACATTTTATATTTGTTTTCAAGAAGGCAACTAGTGAGATGGAAGCGAGTGTCATATTCTTGATAGTTACGGATTGCATGATGTATGAAGATTGAATAGACCCTATGTGTCACTAAGCCAGTAGAAGAAGTTCTTCGACTATTTTAATTTGAAGAAGGCTATAATGATAGTATTAGGGGTATATACATATAGTTATGCCTCTCTCTCTCTCTCTCTATGTATTGATTAGTAGTTTTAAAAACCTATAAATGAAATTGTATTTACTAATTATTAAAAAATACTAATTGGTATCATATATTTTACCATAACTATTTGTAATGACCACAACTAGAAGAGTTTGATTCTCCATAATTATAGATGAGGTTAATACCTCATATCATGTCTATATGTATCAAGTATATTTATTAGATAATGGCTAACAATAATCAATGCTAGAATTTGGAAGACATTCCATCTAAAAAGCCCTAAAATGAAACTTTAACAAAAGACCGCCAAGTGTCACAACATATGTCTTCATCACCAACTTTAAATACATACTAGGGTGGCAAATCGTTTATGTCGAATAGAATTTATAAGCTATTTGAATGAACAAATAACAGCAAGATGTCCACATAATTAATAAATCAAAAAAAAAAAGTAAGATCACACTGAATCATCAAACCGAAAATCCATGCGAATTTTGTAGATTTAATTTGTAAGCTATTTCGTAGTGGTTGTTTGTGGTGTTGGTGGAAAACGTTTAATCAAATTGGATAAAATCTATTTTAAATTGACCAAGTTTTGGTAGAATAATAAAAATTAAAAAACTTCTACCATGAGAATTGAGGAGTCCTAATCATATTAAACTTGTCTAAATCAAATGTGATAAAATCTTATCGTGCCTAAACAAAAAATGGTAAATAAAAAACTTTTACCATGAGAATTGATGAAACACGTTAAAATGATAAAATCTATCCAAGATAAAAAAATTTTACACGAAAATTTGGACTAATCAAGTGAAACATGACGATTTTGACACAAAAATGGTTTTTATAGGGAGTCAAAAATCTATTAGATTTTAAGCAAAAAAAAAAAACGATATATTTAGTACCATATGCATGGTTTTAATAATTTTTGTTTTATTTGCAAAACTTGTTTAAATAAGATGATTTTCTAATTGTAAAAATATTATAAAAATATATAATTTTGATTATTCATTAATACATATTTTGAAAAATTATCAATATAAAAATAGTATTAACAAGTAGTTTAAAAGTCATAAATTTTCAAATGAGAAAACTATGAAATAATCATGAAAATAGTTAAAAGTACGAAAAGAAAGAAAAATGAATAAAAAGAGAATTTCCTAAAAACCTTTTGTAAATTTTTAAAAATATATTTTAAAACATATATATTTTTTCAGTTATCGTGTCTTATCTTGTGCTTATCAAGCCACTCCACCCAGATAACAACTCATTTTTTATCGTGTCATCGTGTTGGTCCTATAACGCCCAAACCCGATAAGCCCCACAAACCCTATAATTTCGCGTTCGTGTTCGGTCAATCATTCGTACTGAAATTGCCACCCCTAATGTCACTGAGATATGTTAATTGTGATAAAATATATATGTATAAAAACTTCATCACCAACTTTAAATACATATATGTATGGATTTCGGTTTCATATTTTTTGTAAAAAAAAATAGAAATATAACTGCAATTGATAACCATTTTTATTTATGGAAACCCATAAATGCTTCTAATTTTTTTCCCAAATAACAAAAGAAAAAAATTGTTTCTCGCGGAAGAAATAATTCTCATCCAAAACATGGAAAGGCCAAGTTAAGGCTCCGTTTGTTTCACGGAAAATAATTTCTGAAAAACGTTTTCCTCATTTTCCGATGTTTGGTAACATTAGAAAAATACAGTCAACGTAAAAGGTTTTCCGAGTCAACGGAAAATGAAAGCTTTTTTTCCGAAAAATGACTTACGGATTCATTTTCCGTAAGTCATTTTCCAAATGTTCGGACACCCTCCGCTCCCTTTCACAATTGCACATATTTATTTACACACACAATATTTCACTTAACAAATAAATTGTTTAGAAATATAAATGAAAGTTTGTGCACACTCTTTATAAATTATAATTTTAATAAATGCTTACTACGTTCTAAAATTAGTGTCAACTATATTATTTAGGGACATCCTAACCATTGTCAATTTTATATTTTAAAACGTTTTTTTCATATCAATTATCAATTTTTTTATTTGTAATTGTGAGATTGAAAAAAAGATAGACATTAATTTGACACCATTAATGATAAATTGAGGGTTACTAAAGAAAAATTACTTAAAGTTCAACACTATTTTATATTCAATATGTGCAATAATATTAGAATATGTTTTTTTGTATTTATTCATATATAGTTTTCCGTAACATTTTCTAGGGACATCCTAAACATTGTCTAATTTCTATTTTAAAACGTTTTTTTTTTCATATCAATTATCAAAAAAATTATTTGTAATTGTGAGATTAAAAAAAGATGGACCTTATTAAAAAAAGATGATCCTTATTAATTTTATAGGGACATCCTAAACATTGTTCATTTTATATTTTCTATTTTTGTATTTATTCATAAATTATTTTTCGTAACATTTTCCGTGTGCTTGCCAAACACCCGTAAATGTTTTTTTGACATATTTTCAAAAGATTTACCAAACACCTTTTAAAATGAAATCTTTCGATTTTTCGGAAATCATTTTCCAGAAATCATTTTCTGGAAATGATTTTCCGTGAAACAAACGGAGCTTAAATGTGATTAAGCTTAGAACTTTGGCACAAAAGATTCCTATAATATATATATATATATACACACACACACATATACACACATTCTTAAATATACTATCCTTATTATGATTTTAAAAATATTCTTGCTTTTGGTTTGATCGTTCACATGATCATCTTAATAGAGTCGTCAAAATGGACCAGCGAGGCGGACAAACTTATCCAAAAAATAGTGTCCAAGTGCTGAAGCAGTGGAGCTGTTACTTATTACTTATTAGTCATTTGAGGAAGACAATTGCATCTTTGCCTTGGTGAATGAAAATTAAGAAATGCATTGCTAAATTTGTTTTGTTGGAAATTACTTGTGTTTATAATACAATAGTTTTTTTTAACATGGTGTTAAACGTACGTCAACTAAATCGTACATAAACAAAATAAAGAGAATAGAAAAATCTTAAATGATAAAATAAGAATAATAAGTTTATTAACAATTACAAATAAGTATATCACTATTCATTATAAATTCTAAAAAAATTCCTTATACACAATATTTGTTGTCTTATTAGTTGGTTTTTCATCTTTACTGCATATCAATATCTTCAAAACAAAATAATTTGTTACTCTAGAAACTATGGCATATAATTGCACATGGCTGAATATTGGTTTCTTCAAAAAGAGACATACATGCAATTATTAACTTTGACATTTGTTAATTGTCATTGTATATGATACCAATAATGAAAATTTTATTCTCTGGAACTTGAAAGACAGTCTTACATCAGATGGAGTTAATGACAATCTTATAATAACAACTTTTTCTCCAACATTACTTCATTTCAAAAAAAAATTTGTTTCAACAATGTGATCCCCAAAATTTATGATGAGTAGTTATGTTCCCACTACAACAAAACAAGGTTTTTACAACGTTTATTACACAACGTTTTTCTTCCAAATGTTGTCTTAGGATCTTTTTAATCAATCCTCTTTACGAATTGAATTTCATTCAATGAATGAGTGTTAATGACTAGATTTAATGAATTAACTTCTTTCAATGTTTAGTATTTGATTAGCTTTCTTTTATAATTGTTATATTATTTTTATTATACGATTCATTAAGACAAAATGTATATATTAATTGATTTAAATACTTTTCTTTTATTTTTTATTCACGCATTATATCTCTTCTTCTTATTTGTATGTTTGTATTTCATTCATTCTTTCATTTTTAGTTCATAAAATATTTTTTTAACCCTTAAAAGAAAAAAAAACCCTTATAATTTAAAACCAAAAAAACCATCTAGCTTTTAACATCAACAATAATTAAGAATCTTCCAATTTTTTAAAAAGACTTGGGATATGCAACTGAAATTAATTTCATTGGAAATTGGATTACATTTAGAGATAGTGACAAAACTGCATCTTTCTTTAAAAGTACAATGACAATTTTTGCTCAAAGAATTGTACATTGCAAAATGTAAAAATCCGTTAAAAGTACAGTGACAAAATTGTCATTTTTCCAATTTTCATTTGAAAAACATTTAGTTTAACTACATAACTTAAACAAAATAATAATTGAAGAACAGAGGGAGTAAAAAGGTCAAATTACTGAAATACTCAACACATGGTAAATTCTCTAGCTTTTTCTGAAGTCCATCTGTCCCAAGAGCGCAAGTGACGATTATTTAATTTTTGGCCTTAGAATAAAAGATAAAAACTTAGGAAAGATGATCTTACGAATATTTTTTGTTAGAAGGATCATCATAACTCGACTCAATGTGTGTTCATGAGCTGAGTTGTGAGAGAGAAACTCAGTCTTACGAAATAAAAAACCGTTGGACTGTCTCACAGGAAACCTACTCAAAATAAAAAGGTAAAAAGTTATTAAAAAAAAAAAAAAAAAGACCATCTTAGGTGTGTTTTATATAAGACAGACCCTTTTGACATGACCTACCGTGTGTTTGTGGATTGAGTTATGAGAGAGTGAGTTATCTCTTACAAATCAAGATTTATAAGAAGGTGTCACAAGAGATCCACTAAAATAAAATTATTTCAAAACAGTCCTTTGACTAGTTAAAAAACGATTAGTTTTCTGGAAAAAGAATATAGTACAGTATATGTATACACTTGTTCACCAAAGATTATATTTGTACGCTTAATTGGCCAAAAAAATGTTTAATTAATTATTTGGTCATTCGACTTGTTCTGAATTTTTTATTTGGTCCTAACATTTTGAAAAGAATTAGTCTGGTCCTACATATTGCGTTTTGTTATTAGATTCTTCCCTTTCACCGTCAACGTTTAAATTTTCGTCTAGTGCATTAACGGAAAGTCCAAAGTACCCCCAACTTTTGATTGGCAAAGTCCGAAGTACCCTTATCTTCATTTGTATGAAAAAGTCGATGCAATTGAATAAATTTATAAGCAAATAAATAAATTACCCCTTATGAAAATCACAATTCCAAAAAACTAAAGAGTATTCATTTAATAATGTATATTAAAGCAAATCAATCAAAATGGAACTTCTTAAGATCTCAATCTACTGCAGCATCAAAATAGCAATTGTCATTTTGAGATCTCAACCATGTCAATCGATGGAGAGACATCATTTTGACTTTGGAGTGGAGATTAGGTGAGTGCCACAACTTTTTGTTCATCAGCTCATTGCCTTATTCTTCTTCTCCAGACACGTGCATTCGCCATGGCACAATCAAACCAACACAAAACGATCTCTCACAAAACTGCCACAAGTGCGGTATATAAGCAATCCAAAAAAAAACCAAAATTCTAGAGAGAAATAATCGACACAAACTAGGCAAAACCTAGTTCAACGACGACAACAATAAACACTTAATTAAACTCATTTGGCAGATGAAATCACAAACGAGCATAGTCTGGAAAGAACCCTTAAGTCGAGCAGAAACTGAATAGGTATCTAGTCCAACGCCAGCATCAAAGGAGAACCTAGCAGCTAGAAAAAGAAATGAACTTGGAAAATTTTGGGGGTTAGGATTTAATAAAATTGTATTTTTTCGTCGTCTCTAATCAACAAAGAACAGACATTGACTCAACCCAATTTTGATTTCAAAGCTTACACATTTGACAAGGTTAATTCTCTGTGTTAGGAAAATTTTTCCATGTGGATTAGATAGTTGTTTCTTGAAGATTGATGATATTTTTCATATGAGGAAGACGTCGAAGAAGTTGGGGAAGACGCCCAAATGGATTTGGTTTTAGATAATTGTACTCTGAAATTGATAAGTTATGAGAAATCAAGGGAGTTTGTTGAGATGTTGAATCACGAAGCTAATGAGTAGATTTATGGGTTTGATCAAGTGGCAGAGAAAGAGAAGAGGAAGAACAACTGGCAGCGAGGACGATTGAAGGGAATAGGGGAAGGGTACTTTCGACATTTTCGAATAAAATTTGACGGAAATTGTAATGTTAACGGATAGATGGGGAATTTGACATAGAAATGCAACATGTAAGGGAAAAACTAATTTTTTTTGAAATGATAGGACCAAACAAAAAATTTGAAACAAGTCGAAGGACCAAATAATTAATAAAAAAAACTAACTAAATGAAGGGTGAGGATAACCACACCCTAATTCCCTATTTCTACACCCCATCTATCTCTACACCCCACTACTTTCTCACATCTCTCTCAACACCCCACCTATCTACTTCATTTTACCCTTTTTGATTCAACCCAATTAATAACTCATCAACCCAATTAATTACTAACCTACCCTTTTTTCTTAACAATTTGCAAACCCACCCCATCCCTTCCCAACTCTGTCGAATACAAGTAGAGCGCATAATAGAACAAAGACTCATTCTTCCTATTCTTCGATACATTGTGCACACTCCCTCTTCTTCGTACAGGATCAAGCGAACACACGATTAACAACAAAACAACAAGAACAACTCCATTGTATTGAAGCAACAACAACAATAATGTCTTCATGGATATATATAAAATTTTCATTCTCTTCTTATATTTGAATACTAGTTTTAGGTCAAATTTAAGTATCAACAACAATGTAGGATTATTTCATTCATAATTTCGGACTGCATTTGTTTTAAAATAGAAATAAAATTGAAAATTTGAATATAAGGCTCGGTTCAGACCTGGTTTGATGAACACCCTTAGTGGTGGTGTTCATCTCATGCTTAGTTGCATAGCCATCCATCCCATGATGGCCGAACACGCCCAAGCGTGTTCATCTCATGGTGGTCGAACACATGTAAAGGTGTTCATCTCATGTTGACCGAACACAAGCATATGTGTTCATGTCATACTGGTTGAACTTGCCTTGGCAGTTCATCACAGACTGACTTAAACTTAGCATGTGCACACTTTTCTTGCGTGATTTTGTTGTTTTAGATACTACAACCTAACTATTATTGTTTTTATTTGATGTTTACAGGAAAATTTGAGGAAAAATGTGTATAAAAGGAGAAGGCCAACGCATCGACTAGAAAAGAAATGTATTTTAATGTTATGACTTATAAAAAAATTGGTATATGAGGTTATGACTTGTAAAATATTTTCTATTTGCGGTTATGATGGCTTGTTAAACATTTATGTATCTTTTTAATGTTATGATGTTATGATTTTTTTTAATGTTATAATTTATTTTATAGTCAAGTTAAAAGCTTAAAAAATGAAGTTTTGCATTCTAAAGGTCAAAATGAGTAAACATATTTTGAATTAAAATACATGTTTACAAACATCATGTTGGACACTAAATTAAAATACATGCCTTTAATATAATACCATCAACTCTAGCCGAACCTATAAAGTTACTAATTGAAAGTTGTCTATTAATATAAAGTAACTAGTTTTATACCCGTGCGTTAAATGCACAAATAAAAGTCTTTTTAATTAAATAATATTCAAGCAAAACGAAGAAATAAATATCATTATTGAAAGTTTTATATAACATTTTACGTTGATTTGAGTCAATTTTTTTTTATTATTCTTCACTCTTACATTTGCATTATAGAAAAATACACATCATACTTACATTAAATGCAAGATTCATATATTCCCTTTTAATTTATTATATAAACAAAAATGTTAATTAAGAAAGTCAATTACATTTTGTGTAAAGTACTAATCATAAGTTGCAATGTATTAAATATCATTATTTTTTATGATATCTTTATTATTATATTTTTAAGTTATGAAAAATCAAACGTTTGAACAAAATATGAGGTATTATTTATTAAGTAAAAAAATAATATCATAAATTAGGAAAAAAAGATAAAACATGAATAATTGAATCTACTTAATAATAAAAATTAAAAGATGTAACAAACATAACAAAAAATTACATTGAGTAAGCGAGAGATATCTATTTTAACGTCTTTTTTTGTTTGAAATGGCAATAAGATTTGAACATTCTTCATAATTTGTTGAATCAACAATGAGTGAGATACTTGAACTTGTGAAAGGTGAGTAGATATAAAAATTGCTCTTCTCTGTATTGTGTACTTGTGTAGTAGCTGGAAAAATATATGTAATATTTTAAAAATATATAAAATAAAATATTTAATAAAATTTACTTTAAAATAGTATAATATATCGTCTCATTCGTTATATCAAATAAATGAAGAACTAATGTAGGATGCGAAACATTTTTATTAAAACCTCCAATGTTATATTGCTGGGAAACAACATTTTATGCAACACAATTTAAATAAAATTATTAAATTATAGAAATAAAAACAAAAAAATCATCCAGACATACTATTATTTTCAACTCGCGGACTAAATAATTCAAAAAACTTTAATACACCTCGTTCAAAAGACTTTAACAAAATTATTGATGAAGAATATTATTTTTTATGACTATTTCCAAAATAAGAAATAAAAAAACTTATTGAAAAACACTAAAATGCCTACTATTTATAAAGTTACAACAGTAAAATCCCAACTCTAGCCACATGCCAAGTAAATTGTCCATTTTAACCTATTATATATAAGCAATACACTACCTCAAAACCTATTATACCCGTACTATGCGAGGTTCGAATAATATTTTTGTTCGTTAAAACTATTTATAATAAGATTATATAACTATTTTAGTACTTCATCTGTTTTTAAATTATCGTTTTCTTTGATCCGACACACCGTTTAAGAAAAAATTAATTGATTGTATTATAATTTTTTTTATCCGTGTTATTTCATTTAAGGCCCTTAAACATGTGCTCATAATTAAAATAAATAGAAAATGTAAAAGTAAAGTGGTAAAAGTGAGTTTTTAAAAGAGAAAGTTTTGAAATAAGACAATAATTTTAAAACAGACGAAAAAAGAAAGGAAGATTTTAATTTGAAAATGGAGCGAGTAATAGTTATAAATTGAAAATATCCATATACAATAATGTATATGGAAAATACAAATTTTATACTAATTTAAGTGTTTCAACTTTCAATCAGTGTTCTAAAACTCCCCGCCTATCTCCGCCTAGGCGCTAGGCCCCTCTCTACCGCCGCGACTTTCTTAATCGCCGTCTAATAGATCAAGTCGACACCTATGCCAAACCTCGCCGACCTTAATTTATTTTTGTAACTTTGATTTTGTGGCATACGGTGACCGGAGAAGGAATGCGGCGAACTGGAGAAGGAAGGGGGAGTGGTAATGGTGAGGAAGAGAGGGAGGTAGAAAGAAAATAGCTTTGATTTTGTGGATATTCGGTGGGATGAGAAATAAGATAGATTAAATGGTTAAATCTAGGAGGAGAGAGATTAGAGGATGAAAAAATGAGGAGAGTCGGTCTGCCAGAGTGAGAAATAAGAAAAAAAAAAGAAAGGAAGAAAAAATGGTTGTCGGTCTGCCAGATAGATAGAAGAAAGAAAAATAAAAGGGCTGTTTCGAGACTCAGAATTTAGAATGATAAGAGATTATGGAAGGATATGTTAGATTGTGGGTTGTAGGGGCAGTAGGTAAATGGAGTAATATTTTTTTTTTAGTTTTAAACTTGGCTGGTTTATTGATTTGGAGTTGTTGAGAATTGATATTAATGGTAGGTTTGTATATTTTTTTTCATTTTAGAAATATAGACAAGTGTTTGATAAAATGACAAACATGAAAAAAAAAATTTTTTTTGTAGTCAATGTGTTTGATCTTTAATGTAAATTATCAAAAAATTTGTAGTTATACCTTAATTCTACGCCCCGCCTAAGCCCCGACTAGTCCCCTAGGCGCTAGGCGCTAGTGTGCCGCCTAGCGGCTTCTTAACGATTTTTAGAACCTTGCTTCCAATATATAGCTGGAAAGTCACATTTGAGTTTCATTTATGGTAAGTAATTTAGGCGGGAAAAATCACTGTTGTCATTATATGTATATGACGAACAATTCTGATCCCAGATCCACGGCACGGGTGCTAATGGGTAATCATCACGTAAAAAAACCTGCAAATGAAAGAAAAGATGATTGTATGCCCTTTAAACGAAATGGACAACCACATTTCTTTGATCTATGTTTTTTCTTGCTAGCCTTTGTTACTTTACTCGTACCATCATTTATTGGACCAATGACACTGTTCTTGGTAGGAAACGTGTTTGATTCCTGAAAATAAGGAAAAAATATGTTGAATTGCTGATTATGTACTGTTCGACAAGTATGTGATGAACAACTGTGTGTGTTCAGCCAAGCTGAGATGAACATCTGTGTGTGTGTTCGGTCAGGCTGAGATGAACAGATGTGTAGGTGTTCGGCCAAGGTGTGTTAAACACACTATAAGGTGTTCGACCAGTGCTGAACGAACAACCTTAATGATGTTCATCACACAAGAGCTGAATAGTCGAAATACCTAGCTTGAATTTTTTTTTTTTTTTGCAAAAAATCAAATTTTAATCGAATAAAGTGAAATGAATACTTACATTGTCTGACCACATGACTTATTTAAGCTCATTGTAAGGTTTTCTTTCACAATGTGATTATATTTATATTTAGTTTTGAGAGAATTTTGAAAAAAAATAGAGGAATAAGGAAGAATGAAATGCACCGTATACCGTAATGTTGTTATATATTTTTTGGGCTGAGGTGTAAATATAACATAATGAGGTATAGATAGTTTTATTTGTTTTTTAGTATAAGTGTATATTATAGTAATTTGAATAATGTATAGAGATTAATTTATGAGATATAATACCTAAAAAAGCGTATTAGGTCATTTCACTATATTTCTAAATTTATTTCAACTGAAGTTGTAGAAATATGATTTTTGGATGGCGTTATTCTTCCCTCCCATCCTAAATACCGTAAATCCAGTTAACTATCGGTAACAGTTTAGCAATAAAGCTTGTGTGGGCGGCTGGCACATGGTGGGAAGAGCCCCGACCCGAACGCGCTCTCTTTCTTTTTTCTCTTGTTGCTGTGAACTTGAGAATTACTCTCTCTCTCGACCCACGACAGTCTCTGGTATGTTCAAGAACCCTAATTTCTTTCCTTTTGTACTTACCACATGTATTATAACGCTTTCATCGATTTTGAACCAGGGTTTTCCATTCCTTTTATTTCTTTTATTCTTTTATATATTTATATTTATAATTATAAGGTATCGGTTTATAGATTGTTTGTTAATTTCTGTTTTGGCTGTTGATAAAGCTATTTGAAAGAACAGGAGTACTATGGGTTGTAGGAAATTTAGGTTTTCCGGGAAGATTTTGATTAATTAGCTTCGTAAGCTGAAGTTTTTCTTTAAATTTTAGGTTTTGGGAATTATAATCTTGTGTAGATATCAGGAATCATAGGAATGATAGGATTTTGACTTCCTTGTTACGATATTTGGAGAAATCCAGAAATATGCATTCGTTTTTTACATTGTGATGCATTGTAACGGAAGCCCTTCCAAAATTCATCAGCATAGAATGATGAGTATGTTCAAGCTTAAAATAACCGGGTAGTTCGGGTGCTCAACCTGGTTCGATTGTAATCTGAACCAAAACTGGCTCAAATTACTCTATCCGGATGATTTGAACCGTATGACTCAGGCTTGAATAACTTGACATGGCTCGATAGGAATATGTTACCCTGCCGAGATTGACAATTTGTAACTCATTATTCCCAAGCACGGAACATGGCCCAGAAAGTAATCACAAATCACCTCACATATTAGTTGGCACTGAATTCTAGTCTAATTATTTTTCTGCCATCCCTAACACTAGCTTCTTCTTCTTTATTTTTTGTTTGGCATTCCTGGCATGGCATCCCTATGAAATTTAAATCCAGATCTCAAATGTAGGAAATGTTATGGTTGTGTAAAATTTTTGTAATTACTATTAACTCACGGAAAAATTACTAACTGAAAAATGCTAAGGTGCTAGGATGCTTGATTTTTTTTTGTTAGATTCGTAATTACCATTAATTTTTAAATTTATCCTTTTCTTTTGCTTCCTAAATCACCAAAAGTTTATGCTAGCTGGTCCAATTCGGGTTATATTCTATGTTGCACGGACACAACAGGTTGGAGGCGAATTCCATGTTGGACACGGCCAGGACACAGCAGGTTGGAGGCGAATTCCGTGTCGGACACGGTGGATTCGGCCCAAAATACGTTTTGTGGCCGAATTTTGATTTTTGAAACTTCCGGACACGGACACGGGTGCGAGGCTTAGAGAGTTGGGATACGTACCTGGAAGTTGGACAAGGTTGGGGGTATATTTGTCGACTACTGATATTGTAATCGTCATTCCTCACTTCGTCAGTCCTCAGTCCCTCAAATCCCCTATCAAAACGAACCCTAGCCCCTTCAAATTCCTTGGTCGCCGACGCAGACCATCCACCGAAGCGACCTGCGTCAGTCGAATTCGACTGATCGTCGATCGACTCTTCGTCTTCTGAATTGGCCACAGCCAGGTATTCTTCATTTCTTCCTTCGAATTTGGACTCTTCTCTTTTTTCTGGGTTTCTCTTTTTTGAGTCTCTCTCCTCTCTCTTCGTCGTCTTCGATGTCAACGCTCAACAGAGTGGGTTTCTTAATTTTTATATATATATATATTTTTATGAAACTGTAGTTTGTTGAGTCAATTTGTATATATAATTTCCTTATATTTTGAATATTTACATTTTGGTTCTTTTATTTTGAATATTTACACATTACCCCCTGCACCCGTGTCCCATATTTTTTTTAAAAAATCACGTATCCCCGTGTCCCGTGTCCGTGTCCTGTGTCCGTGTATCAGTGTCCACGTATCCGTGTGTGTGCAACATAGGTTATATCTATTAAGTACGAAACATGTTTCTTCTAATCAACCAATATCTAATGGAGTTGTATGTAGGGTTCTAAGCCAAGATGTTTTGATTGCTGAAAGGTAAGTTTATCTGTGAGTGGTTGAGTATTAGATAAGGTTATCGTAGCAAGATGGTTTCATGAACTAATTACCGGATGGTAATCGGGGAACACATTCATTTTCATGATTATTAACTATTAGGCTGAAGCCCTAATTTCAACCCTCTTGTGATCCCATTCTTATTTTCTTTACTTTCCATACTTGGTGTGGCGTCTCGTTGCTTATACAGTAATGATAATTTATCAAGTTAAAAGGTAGGACTTGTTGAATGGATGAAAATGCCAATGTATTGCTAGCTAATTTACTTGATATTTTGTATTTTCTGGTTGGTTTATGATTTTGCACAAAATTATGACTCCTTAAACTCTGAAGGTGAAGTTAAAGTTTACTTCTTTCTTAACTAAATGGTTGCGCTTCTTGATTTTTTGTTTAGTGATGGAGCTCTTTATACATTGGAGCATGGAAAATGTGAATACATGTTAGGCCGTCTATTTGGCGGGTGTTCCTTTTGCCCTTGATGAAGGTCTAGTTCCTTGGCCTCGAGTGGGTTTTGAATAGCAATTAACTTCAATCTGTTGTGACAAAAGATACAAGGAGGTCCAAGAGCTATTTCCTCGAGGAATTTGTTTCATATGATGAAACATTTCTCTTAAGCATGTTGAATACGCTCGTATATAATTTAAGTGGCATCAAAATAAGTGAAGACTATTTTTGACATTATTTTGAATATGATCAACGAGAAGAAACAAATATCAGTAGGGTGTTTATGGCCTAAGCCTAAAATTAGAAAATATTAGATTTCAAATAGTGATCTAAGAATCAAGAAACATGAGGAATTAGGAATTTCTGATTTATCCTTTGGTGTATTTATTGGTTATTTCTTTGATAAGTAAAAGTAATATATAAAAGCGTCAGGTGACACGTCCTTTGTACACGTGAGTATACCAACTTAATTAAACTAATGTTAAGCCATGCACAAAATTTTCACAAGAATCAAGAACGAAGTGGGATTCTCTACACTCTCAGTGCACCAAAAAAGCAAGGTGTGCATCAGCGAATTCCTAAGAAAAACAATAGACCTCTCCTCATTATCAAACACCTTCGATTCCTTTCTCTCCAAATTACCCAACACACTCCCAAAGGAGCTACCTCCCAAGCACTATTTCTCCTTCTGCATAAAGAGACCAGCAACCAAGTAAATCTCTAATTGATCTTGGCATCATCATGTAAGCTTAAACAGATTCAGCAAAAAATTCCATAACTCCGTCGCCACCAGGCAGTGCAACAATAAATGATTTTTACTTTCTCCGTTCCTCTTACACACGAAGCACCAATTAACATGCACCACATGATGTTTCCTCAAGTTGTCCCCTGTAAGAATAGCTTCATTTGCCGCCTCCCACGCCAAAAAAAGCAACTCTTTTAGGGGCTTTGGATTTCCAAATAGTTCCTTATGGAAAATAGTTTCTGCCCCTGTTCACCAAAATGTCGTAATAGGATTTTACTGTGAAAGTTTTGTCTTTAGACCTCTGCCATAAGCACCTTATCTGCCATATTACCCCCAACCTTTTCTGAGAATACAAAAGTTCAAAGAATTGAACAACATACTTCATCTCCCAATCTTGCACATTTCTTTGAAAGGCAGGACTCCGTGCTATGTTATCATCCGTCCTTTGCATCATAGAACTAACCTGGCCTCTTTGTGAGCAGCTATTTCAAACAGGTTTGGAAAAGTTCTCCGCAACTCCTCGTCTCCGCACCATATGTGATTCCAGAATGTAACACAAGAACCGTCACCAACCTCAAGCTGAATTTGCCTTTGGAACACATCCACCTTTTCCTTTCTAAACCCCTACCCCATACGGATCAGAGATTGCCTTTGGAAGCCAAAAAGGTCACCTTCACCATGTTTAGTCACCACCATTTTTCTTCGTAAAGACTTCCTATCTCTTGCATATCTCCTTAACCACTTACCAAGCAGAGCCTCGTTGAACATTTGGAGATTTTTGATAACTAGTCCACCAACTCGCATACTGGTACACACTTTGTCCCAAGCCACTAAATGAAATTTTCTAGCTTCTACTTGATTCTCCCCGCAAGAAATCTCTTTCTAGCTTTTCTAGTTTCTTACGCTCTATGACTGGAAGAACAAAAATGGGCATAAAATATGTTGGAAGGCTAGACAAAGTATTTTTCATTCCCAGTGGGCGATGTTCAGGATGTTAACGCTTTGGCTTCTTTTTTCGGATGCAAGATTGCCTATCTTCCGTCCGTGTACCTTGGTTTGCCTATCGGAGCCACGTATAAGAACAAGAATGTATGGAACTCAGTGGTTGCTAGATTCGAACGTCATTTGGCGGGCTGGAAGAAGCAGTATTTGTCGAAAGGGGGGAGATTAGTGTTGGTGAAAAATACTCTCTCGAATTTGCCTACGTACTTTTTGTCACTTTTCGTAATCCCAGCTTCGGTTCGTAATAGATCAGAGAAGCTGGAAAGGGATTTTTTGTGGGATGGTTGGTCGTCAGTGCGGAAATTTCATCTTGTTAATTGGGACATAGTTTGCTATGATTTGGGGAAAGGGGGCTTAGGAGTGAAAAATCTCAAGTTGTTTAATGAAGCCCTGCTTGAGAAGTGGTTGTGGAGATTCTTGGTAGATAAGGTGGACTTATTGAGGAAAGTGGTGGAGAGTAAATATGGCTTAGGGAATCATTTGTGGTTTCCAGCAGAGGTCTCTGAAGTTTTTGGGGCAGGAGTATGGAAAGGTATTAGTAAAGGCTGGAATGCTTTTGGTAGGAATATTTCATTCGAGATTGGGTCGGGGGCGAAGGTGGAATTTTGGAAAGACTTATGGTGTGGAGACGAGGTGTTATCCAGATCATTTCCAGAGCTCTTCTCCTTGTCTAGGGAAAGGAATAGTTAGATCAGCTCGGTGCTCTCTTTAGAGGGAGGTCGAGTATCTTGGAACCCGACGTTTAGAAGAAGTTTTCAGGATTGGGAGATGGATTCGGTGTCTAGATTCTTTGAGCTCCTTTACACTCAAAAAGTTGGTGGTGAGTCTGATAGGGTGGTTTGGAGAGGGTCGAAGGACAGCAAATTCTCAGTGAAAGGTTATTGTGCCAAACTGTCAAATAGAGATCGGTCATCTTTTCCATGGAAGTCGGTGTGGAAGAAGGTAGCTCCAAGTCGCGTAACCTTTTTTGCTTGGGAAGTGGAGAACGAGGCTATTCTAACCGGGGATAACCTGAGGAAAAGAGGGATGATATATGTTAACAGATGCTTCTTGTGCAAGGAGAGTGAGGAGAGTGTAAATCACTTGGTTTTGCACTGCCTGGTGGTTGGGGAACTGTGGAACCTTTTGTTCCGCTTTGTTCAAAGTGGAGTGGGTACCGAGTCCCGGAGGCCTCCAAAGATTTGCTGTGGAGCTGGAGGTATTTTTGGCGTAGGAAGGAAATAAATCTTTTGTGGGAAGTTGCTCCGTTGGGGGTGTGGTGGACAATATGGAAGGAAAGAAATCGGAGAGCTTTTGATAACGAGGAAGGATCTATTTCAAATTTGAAGAGTGCTCTGCTTCATCTCCTGTTTGTGTGGTGTACAGGGGCTGGGCACTTACATTCTCCCCCGTCTTCCTCTTTTGTAGATTTTGTGCAGAACTTTCCTTTACGATAGTTAGTCTTTTGTCTTTTTTCTCCTTTGTATATAGGATGCGTCACCTGTTTTGACGCTCTGATATTTATACACATTTACCTTTATAAAAAAAAAATATTTTTCACCAGAATAAGTCTCTCCCCTTTAGACAAAAAATGTTTCTTCTAACCTGCCAAACGACGATCAAATCTCTCAATAACCGGGTTCCACATCGTTTTAATTTTAAGTTGAGCACCAATAGGCAAATCAAGGTAAGATGCACAAAGATGAGCAACCTTACACCCAAAAAAAGGAAGCCAGATATGCAAACCTTTCCACATTCCCAACCGGCGAAATTTCGCTTGTAAAAATATTAATCTTTAGACCTGACACCGCTTGGAAAAACAGCAAGGCTAACCGAAGATTAACCCAATTGGGAGGTCTCATCCTCGCAAAAAACCATAGTATCATAGTATCATCTGCAAAGGGAGGTGCGAAACCGTAACTTCCATATCTTTATGATAATTTGCGAAAGACTTCGTATTATTATTTTATTTTGAAAAGTTGTGCGAGAAAAAAATGATAGGGTGACCTTTCCGACCCACAAATCATGTTGGGTTGGTCTGGGTTCACATTTTCCTGACCCCATCACCTTGGTGGGTCAATCCACCCACCCCACCAAATTGCAGAGTTTCATGACCAGTGGGTTGATCCGCCCCATCAACCCACTTTGATAGCTCTACTTTGAACCAATCATCCCAATCCAAAAAGAAAGTAGAAACATGTCGATCCTTGAGCATTGTTGCGTGTTGTTGCTTCTAAACCACATAAATCTGCCTCCTGCTAGATTAAGATCCATTAGCCCCTTTTTATTAATAAGGCCATTGAACTCTGACATAGCACTAGAACAACCCTCGGAGCCTTTTCGCTTGTGAGAGAAGCGACTGACATTAAAATCTCCTCCTATACACCATGGAACATTCCATCTTTGCTTGACAACCGAAAGCTCCTCCCACAATTTCTTATGGACCTCCCTTGAGTAAGGGCCGTAGACTCCCAAAAATAGCCATACCTTGTCGTTTTCCACCATTTAAGTAAACAAGAGACTAAATGGCTCCCCACTCTTGCTCTCAATCCAATGAAGTGTCTGTCATCTGACATTACCAATATACCTCCTGCTGCTCCCAAGTGCTCCCATTCTGTCCACCTTCCCTCCCATAAACTGTTGATAACTGTTCGATCCATACTATCCATTTTGGCATCTTGAATACACACTAGATGCGGCCTCCATTTTAGTATATTGGTTATTTCTTATTTTAAAACTGGGAATTTATTAGTCTGATTCATATTATTAGGGTCAGAATCTTAACTTCCACATAAGTGGTTCTGCTTTTAATTGATACATATCAAATTAGTGAGAGGGGGGGTGGTGGTGTTCTCTTTGGTTGAGGGTGACTTCGCCCTTCCATTGAGTGCTGGATCTCAATCAGTGGTCTGTTTGAGTGCTAGAGCACTGGTCATGTTGCATCGTTTTCTAAGCATCACACCTCAGTCCTCACATCATAGATCATTCTCATTCTCGTGGTTTTGTTATCGTGATCATAGTCATAAAGATCTCGTAGTTGCCTCCATCACCCTCATCCATGAGAATCCTTGGCATCTTGTTGATAATTTTTCATTGGTGTTCTTTATCACTTTACATTGCCTTAGAGAATTGTTAAAGCATCCTAGTCCCTTGGACATTTTGCTATGATTCTCCTTCACCGCCGCCTCTTGCCGTCCCACATAGAGGTCACTAGAACCCTCAGTGAATGTAGTTCCATCATCCTTCAGTGTTGCCTTTGCAGCATATCAGTACAGGCTTTATGTCTAGAACTTTGTTTGATGCAAGCATGCTGATGAATCGCAATATACTTATTCCTCCACTGGGAGTTTGCTTGGTGCGGTTGTGGACTGACCTGTATTGTGCCAAGCCAACATTGGGGTGTACTCCTGCAGTTAAGGGTTTGTTTGGTCGTAAGTTAATGGATTTTGGACGCAATGAGAAAAGGTATGCTTATTTTGGATTTAGCTTTTGTTTTCAATTCTGTGGGTCCTTTGAACCAAAAAGAATTTGAGGATCTTTAACCATCAGTCATTGCCTCATCTTTTTCTTCTGAATTTGTATGGCTAATACCTTATACTGTTTCTTTTGGACTAAATGTTTTGTGGCAATTCTAGGGGTTGTCAACTTGTCATTACTTATTGAGCCACTTTATTTTTTTGTTTCCAGAGTTTGTAATTTTTCCTTTCTCCTTTTTCTTCCTTTTTTACGGTTTACTTTAACTTCCTAGTGGCCTATTTTACATTTATTTTCTCTATTAAATTTTTATTTTAATAAAAAAAGCCTTTGGTCCATTTTGTGTCACTTGACCTTGCAAGAGCTGATTCAAGTTCCCTAGGTGGATCAGATTAGAAGAGTATTACGGAAGAGATATTTATTTAACTGGGTAATTATAAATCAGGAACTCCTCTGCACTGCCATTTCAACTAATAGAATCCCAAAAATTAAGGTAAGTGAGAGAATGATTGGAAAGAAACTAATAATTTAATCTATTCCGCTGATGCACTTTTAGTTGTTTCCTATACCGCGTCAAGGGATTGTAGAAATGACATTTGTAGCCTTTATTCAGTATTTTGTTTTTCGGTCTTGTTTGTATTATCAGTGTTCACGTTATAGCTTCAAGCCTTCTACGCAAAGAATTTGTGTAATTGAAATCTAGATTTATATTGCCGAGACAGTTTATTCCTATTTTTAAGTCATAAGCTTGCTCTCTTGTTTCTTTGGAGTGTTATATCTGAATAGTTTTTAGGCCCTTCATTGACTATTGGATCTTTGGCCAGCTCAAGATCTGCTAACTTTTGATGATGATTGATTGGGATTTCTGAGATTGGAAACCACTAATTTCACCTATAGGTATTTTATGCTTAAACCGGGTTTGATTGGGAGTACAGTCTATATTCAAACTCTCAGTAGCATGGTATAGCTGTGCATCTCTTATAAATTCGAAGCGAGAGGTTAATTAAGATTTCAACCTCTAAGAGATGACTTAGAATTTTTCTAGCTAGGAGTTTCTTGCTACTCATATGGTTCGTTTTTCACTAATTAGCCCGAATCTATCTTCGAACTAAGTATCTTCGGTATTAATGTCATATACTGAATTACTGATAAATTACAGGCTAACATAACATTTATCTGCAAGTTAAGTTTATATACATATCTATATGTATGTATATTTTTTTAAATTTCACGAAATTATATTTTGTGATAATTGGAAAATCTAGTGTGTTTAAGTGATGACATCTTCATACCACTGGTACTATGTAAGTAAATTTGTAAATACAGCTGCATTTGAGATTTGATATTTCTGCTGGTGGTCTAAGTCTAACTGATATTGAGATGTTGTGCTTATTACAGGATATGTAGGTAACTATCAATAAACAACATTTTCATATTATTTGGAGATGCTTTGAAGACCACAGTGACAGCTTGGTTTCATTGTAGACAAAACACTTGCTGATTATCTTTCATCTTCCTGCATTTTTGTTTTCTGTGATCCATGGGAACCCCTGAGACCTCTCGTGAACCGTGCCCGGACCGTATACTTGATGATGTTGGTGGAGCTTTTGGCATGGGTGCTGTTGGCGGAGCTGCTTTCCACTTCTTGAAAGGCATTTATAATTCCCCTAAAGGTGAGCGTCTGATCGGAGGCTCTCAAGCAGTGCGCATGAATGCTCCACGTGTTGGTGGTAGTTTTGCTGTCTGGGGCGGTCTATTCTCCACCTTTGATTGCACAATGGTCTATGTCCGTCAGAAAGAAGATCCATGGAATTCAATCATAGCCGGTGCCGCTACTGGAGGTTTTCTCCAGATGCGTCAGGGTCTGGGCCCTGCCTCGAGATCCGCCTTATTTGGCGGGGTGTTACTTGCTATGATTGAAGGAGCTGGAATCATGTTGAATAAACTTATGAGTGCACCACAGAATTTACCTCCAATGGAAGATTCATCAGCACCCAACATGGCTGGTGTGCCAGGATTTCCAATGGGTCAACTTCCTGGTCAATCTACGGTCAACATGGAGAGTTTGGGATCTTCGCCTGCGTCATCAGATTCTACTTCATCTTCATGGTTTGGAGGTGTTTTTGGTGGTGGGAAGAAGCAGGAGAATGAACCGAGCAGTGGAAGCAAGACACAGGTTTTGGAGAGCTTTGATGCTCCTAGCCCACCGTCATTCGAGTACAAATGAGATGGGAAGGTAGCAACCTTATGATGTGGTTGGTGATAATCTTTATTCAAATCATGTATTAACCATGAGTAGGACGACATGATCCATCGCTTATGATTCAGAAACTAAATTTTGGAATAAATATGTTATATGTGTGATGGAGTAGTAGATATTGGAATGTTTCTGCTAATTCTTATGGCTCCAATTGACATGCATCGTGATGATTGGTTTACATATATGGGCACTTGAGCCACGGGTGGGCTACAAATGAAAATGAACTGAACCAACCTTGTAGTTGTTGAACCTTGTCATGATTTGTTCCATTAAAATTATTACTTGTAGGGCTAGTGTACGGAGCCAAAGCGGCATTTTTGCTGCAAGTTGAGTGAGAATCTGCAATATTTGTGTTGCATGTAAAGTAATTTCAAATGGGTAATGTTTGAGCTATTCTTATTTTGCGCTAAAATATGAGTACTTTGTGATGTGGTACACTCTCATTGGCTGGAGTGCTGGGACCCACAAAATGTCAAACCAATGAGAGCTTGCCACATCATAAAGTACCCATATTTTGATGCAAAATGAGAGTGACTTAGCATTGCCCATTTCAAATATAGTATCTCGATTCTCGCCTAACAGGGGTCACAATTACGTATTTTCAAAAAAGGGTTGAATTTGTCAACTGTTGGGTATTGGTATTGTTCATTTTGAAAATTCCATCAACTTCAGATTGCATGTCGTTTTTGAATCATATAATATGCACTTTTCTGTGTATTGTCGCAATCAGTCATTGATTTTGAATCATATAATAAGCAGCCATTTTTCTTGAATCATATAATAATATGCAATAAAAAATTTGTTCATATTTCTCTAGTGACAAAATCCTATTAAGGTTTTGTTTGAATTTCTTGGAAAAGTACAAAATATGAAGGTAAAAATTTATGTAAGACGGTTTTATGGATCCTAAATTTGTAAGTCAAAGGCACAAAAAATGATAAAAGGGTGGCTATTGGAGTGAGCAACCTATCAAAGAAGACCGCAGATTACCCATCAAAGAAACAAGTAAAAATCAGAAAGAAATGCATTAAAGTAGGATTCAAATGACCCAAACCCAGAACCATGTAAAAAAGTGCAGTTCAAAGCTCAAAGAGGCGGACATAACTTTAGACAAAAGGGGACACATGTCGTGTTGTGGAGTACGGAGCGCCAACTCATTAATGAATATTTTCATTAATTGCTTCGGTGCCCTTCTTCTTTCAATCGTGTGCGGTGTCCTCCCTTTTTCTAAACTTTGCTGTCGAAGTTTCTTTGTGTCCAGATTTGCATTTCAGTCCTAGATCAATTTAAAACTTTAATTAACTTCATTTTTAATGTAAAATGTCACTTTATGATCAAAAGTCACACATTTAAGGATAAAAATGACATTTTATAAGTGAAAAAAGGTAATAATTTTCATTAAATTGCAAGGTGGTACTTGTAAGACCAAAACTGACACTTTTAATGCTAAAAAATAACATATTTAATGTTAAAAAATGAATATTTCAAGGCCAACGGTGAAGATTATTATTTATAATGCAAAGTGACACTTTTAGGGACAAAAGTAATACATTTTATGCTAAAAAGTGATACTTTTAATACTAAAGTGACACTTTTAATGCAATAAAGTGTCACTTTAACGCCAAAAGAGATGGGTTTTCATTTATAATATAAAATAACATTTCAAAGCAAAAGTGACACATTTAAGGTCAAAAAGTGATATTTTTAAAGGAAGAAAAATGATAATTTTCAGTAAAGATGCAAAGTGACACTTCTAGACCAAAAGTAACATATTTTATGCTATAAAATAACACTTTTAATACTAAAAAGTAACACTATTTATTTATAAACGTGAGAGGTGTCGCTGTAATTTTCAAAAAATGAGGGATTGTGTTAAAATTTCTAAATTTTGACTCATTTAATATATATATATATATATATATATTACTCAAGTAAGAAAGGAAAGAAAATAAGTTAAATTGCTTTCCAGTATTGTGCAACGATATTTCATACTCCTATTTGTCATAAACATTTTTCTATAAGAAACACTATTTCACACATCACGTCCTACATTATTAGTAAAACTAGTTATTTAGTCTCTGCTCCACACGAATAGAATATGAGATATATATATATTTTTGTAATAATAATATAACTGAACTATCTGGCCCAAATAGGCCCAACTCATAAGCCATACGACGGGCCTGTGTTCGTCGATAGAGAAAGCGAGCATGGTCTCTATCTTCACCGAGCAAGACGTCAGCGAGCTGAGGCTCAACCAGCGAGCAGAGTTAAGTCGCGAGAATGAGTGGTTGTGCTCGCTAATTCAATAGATGTTACCAGTTGAGGACGGTTATGTCCGGGAAAGTCTCCTTTAGACCGTTGCGGTTAATGGGGGAGTTAATATGCCCACCATTTATGTCACGATCATTAGTAGGCAGTTATGAGCAGTTATGCTCTCCGATAACTATAAAAAGCCCCGGAAAATGAAGGGGAAATGTATGCAATTTAAACTCTCTAGCTGAAACTCTGCTAAAATATTCTCTCATTAGCTTTCTTGTGCTAATTCTCACGTCGGAGGGCCTTTGCAGGGAGTGCCCCTGCCTAGTTCACGGTTTGTTAATCTTATTGCAGATTTGGGCTTTGAGGGTATAAGATACGTTGAAAGCCAGGTATCTTGATTGGACCGATCCAGTGCATCTAGGGAGATTTTGGACGCATCAATAACTTTTAGACATTATAATTGAATTGTTAAAACTCTTCAATGGTTATACTAATTTAATTTCTTCTAATGTTACTAATTTTAAACTTTTTTTTACCTAAATACTTTTAAAATCAATATAATTTTCTAATTAACGTGAGATTCATATTCTCTATTGGTAATAAAAGTAGAAATATTTTATCTAAAGACTTTTAAAACTAATATCTAACTTGATAATAATAGTATAAGTCTTTTTATTAAAAAAATTAAAAAAATTATTCATTTTTAAATAATGTTGTTTTCTATTTCTATTGGTAATAAAAGTTTGTGTTTTATTTAAAGACTTTTAAAATCAACATCACTTTCTAACTATGTAGTATATATATATATTTATTGGTAATAATAGTATTTTCAAATCAACACCAATTTCTAACAAATGCCGGACTGAGAGCTCTAGCCGGGCTGCTCCTCAAATAGGTTGAGCCGGTCGGAGTAGTCATTCCAAACCTCCTTCTTTCGCCAAAACAAAGATCACCGCCGAGCAGACCGGAAGGAAGAGGCTTGCCGAGGAGCCCATCTCTGAGAGAAACACCCGATCTTGGGTAGAAACTAGCGACCAAGCCAGGATCTCGACCTCTTCCCATCGCTCCTCCACCCCCACGTGGCATAAGGATGGCTTCCAAATGCCTAAAACACGTGACGAGACTGACAAGCTCGACGAAGTCCTCGTCATCAAAAAGATTAACCTCCATAAGCGAGGTAACTATGCTACGTTCAGCAGGCAGGGGCTCCTCAAGAGGATAAACCACACATATATGGTTACGTCCAATGCAAAGACAATTGCAAGCGTTCTGATTGGGGAGGTCGACTTGTCTTTAAGCGAGGTAACCGAATGCTTTCCTTCTCCTTCTTTGGTACTTTTGATTATGTCGCCAATTTGCTGACCACATCTTTTGTTTAGGTGGTCACGAAAAGCTTTCTCTTATACGATCGGGTGATGGACAACTATGACCACACAAACACTTTGACCGTGGAGAAGAATAAGCTTGAATAGCAGGTGAACATGTCGCGAGCTGAGCTGAAGGCCAGCGAGGAGGCTTTTACTGCCAAAGTAACTGAGCTCTCCAAGGTCGAGCAGGAAAAGAAAGTTCTTGAATCTCACCTCGCCTTTTCCAAAAAAATTGAGGAGAATCGATTGAAGGAGATTGTCGAAGTGAAGGCTGCTGTGGCTGAGAGCGAGGAGAGGCTGCGCAAAGAGCTGTCCCAACCCATTAAGGAGCAGAGGTTGGCCATTATTGAGGGGTTCAAGAAGTCAAAGGACTTCGAGAAAATTTTTGACAAGGGGTGATTCCTTATTATAACCAGGGGATGAACCACATCCTACGCCAAGCACCCTCAGCGGGTTGGAGGTCATTACGCCAGCCCCGCTCTCTGCGTGGGGAACGACCTTTCCATTTGACCTTGCTACCCAGGAGGGCCGCTCACTGGTCCCTGATATTACGGATGAGCTTGCCCAAGAAGATGAGAAGATGAGCTTGCCTAGTTGAAGTCCTCCCGAGCTCGCGACCGACAATGTGGTTGATTTGATGACTGAAACATACATGGCCCGGGTTGCCGAGGAGGAAGCCATCGAGAAAACTGTGGTTGCTAGTGAGGGAGCAAAGGCTAGGACCGAGGAGGCTGGTGAGGAAGGAGTGACCACAGTCGCTGGAGATGTCTATCATTCGGCTTAGGGGCTAGAATTTTGTATTGGCCTGCATGCCATTTTCATTTCCTTCCTCGATTTTGTCTGCAAAGAAGACTTGTCTGTCCTCAGATGCTAGGCAAGTTAAGCAGAAACTCCGCAGAATTAAGCCAGAATGGTCAGTGAAAGTGAAAGTAGAAATCATGAAACAGCTACACGTCAAGTTTATTCGGGTAGTGGAGTACCCGATTTGGCTATCAAACATAGTGATTGTCCATAAACCTAATGGAAAGGTTTGGATCTGCGTAGACTTCCGCGATCTCGACAAGGCATCGCCCAAAGATGACTTCTCTCTACCCAACATTGATATTGTGGTAGATACTATGGCTTCTCACAAATTAAGATTCTTTGTAGACGGCATGCTAGGCTATAACCAAATCAAAATGGCAGCAGAGGACTAGGAAAAAACTTCATTCATCACCCCCTAGGGAACATATTGCTACACTGTCATCCCATTTGGATTAAAAAATGATGGGGCTACGTACCAAAGAGCTGCCACTACTCTTTTCCACGACATGATACATAAAGAAGTCGAAGTGTATGTGGACGATATGATTGTTCATTCTGACGATACAAATGACGCCCATGTCAACGATCTTCAAAAATTCTTCGAAATGTTAAGGAAACACCAGATGAAGCTCAACCCGACAAAATGTACATTCGGAGTTACCAAAGGCAAAGTCTTAGGGTTTATGGTAACTGAGCAGGGAATTGAAATAGAACCTGCTAAAGTGAAAGCCATCATAGACATGCTATAGCCAAATACTTCAATAGAGGTTAAGGGTTTCCTGGGTCGATTGCAATACATCAATCGCTTCATCAGGCAGCTGACATCTATGTGTGAGCCACTATTCAAGCTCCTGAAAAAGGACACTGACTGATATACCCGGCCCAAGTCGGGTCACGAGCAGGGCACGAGCTAGCATCACGTGCCAATCACGAACACAATGCATATGGGGCCCACATCCCAGCGAGCAAAATGATAGAAGCAGCGAGCACCGAGCAACGTAACTTTCATCCAAACCTGGTCGGGCAAAGGCCTTGCCTGTCCGACCAGGGGCCATGCCCGGACATCATACGTACTTAGCAAAGAAACCGCACTCATCTTGTCCAAACCTGGTCGAGCATCGCCTTGCCTCGCCTCGACTGTGGGCCGCTCGATCAACAACGAAGTTCTAAACAAGACATATTGAACACTCGGGCGGAGCCCTGCTCGCTCGGGCACACGTCAAACAGGAGGCACCGGCGGCTTGCTCTCCAAGACAAGTCAAAGGTTTCCATACTTGAGCAGGATACTTACCTTATCTGTTCCTACATCTACGCGGTCAGCCGCCCATCTTGCCTAAAATCAAGGGATTCTCTCCTTGATTGGATCGGTAACTAAGGAAACTGAATCCTAGACGGATTCAACCACCTGGGGCCTATAAATACCTCTCCATAATCATTAACAAGGTACGCATAATTTCTTGAGCCTCGATACTGCCTATTTGCTTTGAAGCTTAAACACGAGACTTACTCTCACGGAGGGGTTTCGCGAGGCCCTACCTCAGACTTCCACTCGTGTTGTTTGTGATCTTTACTGTGCTCAAGGAAGACGATTCAAAGCCCGATATCCTACCTAATTCAAGGACGGCCCAAGTCGTGTTTTTGCCACATCGCTTGGTTCAAGGTCCGGAACGAAGTTTTGACACTTCTCTTTCAATTTTTTCGGTAAAAACTCTAGAATTCTCTTTGTTGCAATGGCTGGAAAGGGTAGCAAGCGCCATGCCACCGTCAGCAACTAACAGGCTGGCAGCCACCAAGCTGGAAACAATAACCCCCCACCTTTGGTTGATCTGCCACCAAAGGCATCACAGGGGGTGCAAACTAGAAACCAAAGGGTGGCTGCTGGGCATGCAACTCACGGCGATGAGGTGCCATATGTGGAGGAGCACGTCTCCCAACGTGCGAGCCAGAGCCGTGCGAGCCAACGCGATGCTAGAATGGTTATAAATGAGAGGCGCGATGCGCGCTCACAAGACCTCAGGATGCAGCTCAACCGCCAGCGGGAGAATAGTCAGGGCAGCCACGTGAATCCATCCGGACAAAACCCCGACCAACAAGCTGCTGCTTTGCAAGTTCAGGCGGAATACTACAATAAGATGTATGCACTCAACCATCACCGCCGCCTGGGCCATGCCCCTGGCAAGCAGGCATGGTGGTGCTCGCTCTCACCACCCCAAGGCACTGCTGGCGATGGCCATGCCTCCCAACAGTTGCCCGATCCAAGCAGACGCATGCCCTCCGTTGTCCACATACCGTCTGAAAGGGTGGAGGCGATAAAGCGAGCAGATGACCAGGCTGAAAGTAGATACAGCCGTCAAAATCACTCACACCGGCATCATCATCGACAGGAGCCCCATGTTCGAGAGGAGAGCCATGGCCGCCGTAGGGCCCATGAGTGCGTAGAAGCTGACGCGCAACGGCCGAAGCACAAAGCTCGCGTCACACAGGAGGCCGGATCCTCTTACGAGCCCACCTTCTGCCCACATATGCGTGGCGACCATTCAGACCCCGCCCACTCTTCGAGGCTAACAGAGGACGCGGAGAAACGGTTGTCCTATAAAATGGAGGCCATGAAAAGGGACATGGCAAAGCAAATGGCTGGTCTAGCCGTGGCCAAGCCCGGCTATGGAGCCACTAAGCCGCTGGAGGGCAGCCCCTTCACTCCAGAGATTGAAAATATGCCACCCGCGCAAGGGGTCATCTTCCCACAGTTCAACAAATATTTCGGGAAGACGCGGGCAAGCGATTGGCTCAGATCATTCGAGGCACAAATCCGAATGGTCACAGATGTGGAGGCCCTGAAGATGCGGGCATTTGAGGGAGCTCTCCAGGGAAAGGCACAGGCCTGGTTGGGCAGAGTTCCCCGGGGATCGATCGATAGCTGGGCAACACTCAGAGCAAAATTCCTAGAGGAATTCGGCACTGCAGGCCCAACCCCCAAGAATCGTTTCGACCTTGCCAAGATCAAGCAAGGTGACAACGAGTCATACATCAGCTACTTGAAGAGATTCGAGGAGATGCTCGATCAAGTAACCACGACCAGTGACCCTGAAATTACTTTTTGCTATCTCAACAACATGAGGGCAGGGCCACTGAAGACAATGCTAGCAATGAACCCGGGGGCTTCCAAGGCAGAGCTGCTAGCAAATTCACATCTCTTTCTGCTCGACCGAGAGTGTCAAGGCTGATAAAACCAAGAATAAGGACAAGGCTCAGAGTAGCTCGGCCACGCCAGCTGACCAGAGCCCAGAGGGAAACTACCGCTCGAGCAAAGACAAGAAGAAAACCTCCAACCCCGGGCAAAGATTTAGAGAAGCTCAGTCCACCCCGCTTAACACGACGCGGGAAGAAATTATGTTCCAAGTGGGACGCTACGCTCGGTCCCCATATCCACTCGACCCTGAGCTCGCTTATACCCGGGACAACACAAAGTACTGTGATTACCACCATGGTACTGGCCACACCACTGAGGATTGTAATGTGTTGAAAAGGGAAATTCAAAAGCTGATCAATGCGGGCAAGCTAGACCGCTTCAAAAGGGATCAAGGCGCGGGGAACAATGCCAATAATGACCAGGGAAGACCCCAAGAGAAGAGGCGGCCGTGCCCTCGTGTTCGAGGGGTGATAAACATGATTCAAGAGGAGCTCCTATCCAACACACAGCTCGGGAAGCATATATATTCCCCGCCTGTGGCTGCCAACACTCCAAAGAATACAACCGCGTAGGAGCGAGCATCTGCTTTTCCCGCAATGCAATGAGCCGGGCGAGTACCCCTTTAGCCTCCGAGCAACCGCTGGTTATTTCTTGCTTAGTGAACAACTGGCAGGTTCACAGAGTATTGCTCGACACGGAGCGTGGACATCATGTACTACTCCCTCGGCTTCGGGATTGAGCCGCCACGCCATGCTCAAGTCAGACTGGGAAAGCTTGAAGGATTCACCAATCACCAAGTAGGCGTCTACCATCGAGCTAGAGGTATTCATGGGTGATGGTGCTCAAACTCGGATTGAGATGATCACGTTCTTAGTGATCGACCTGAAATCGGCATACAACTGCATTTTAGGTGCTCCAGCGATGGCCAAATTCCAGATGGTCACCTCCATTCCCCACCAGAAAGCTAAGTTCTACACTGAGAACGGAGTGGGGATCCTCAATAGCAAGCCCCGAGCAATGTGGGAGTATGTCCGGGAATCCAAATGAAGAAGTGTAAGATGATCGTGGACATTCCCCGACTGCATCGCAGAAGCTCCAAAATCGATCGTGGACCTTCCCTGACAACCGCAATGACTTCAAAACGCTCAGCTTCGCCTCATCAATAACATCGAGCTTGGAGAGACTTCTGAAGCGGCGGATCCCATGGAAATAGAGGTTCCCGGGCAAGCCCCGACATTAGTTTTCTCCAGGCGCAAGGCTAAGCGCCCGGAATCACAAGACATTGAGATGGACACTCTGCAAGTCCGGGACGAGCCTGATATTCAGCCAGAGGGCGAGCTGGAAGAGGTCGTTATCAATCCAAATTACCCCGAGCAAAAATCAAAATCGGAAGGCCATGCCTCCTCCTCTGAAGAATTGATTGAGCTGCGAAGAACAGCCTGATGCTTCGCCTCGATCTGCCGAGGACATAGGTATCGCTGAGAACATTGCCCGCCACGACCTCAATGTTGATCCCGCGCCCATCCAACAAATGCCAAGGCAATATTCTCCCGAGAAGAATGCAACTATCAAAGCAGAGGTCGATAAGCTCCTGAAGGCAGACATCATTGAGGAGATTCAATATCCGACCTGGCTGGCAAATGTGGTAATGGTCAAGAAGGCTAATGACAAATGGTGGATGTGCGTAGACTTCACCAGCCTCAACAAAGCCTGCCCGAAAGACTGTTACCCATTGCCTCGCATAGATGTGCTCGTTGACTCAATAGCCAGATTTGAAATGCTCAGTTTCCTGGATGCATACTCCGGATATCACCAGGTCAGAATGAACAAGCAAGATAAGGCGAAGACGCTCTCCCGGCACTGGGGCCTCTATTGTTACAAAATGATGCCCTTCGGGCTAAAAAATGCGGGGGCCACTTATCAACGCATGGTCAAATATTGCGACCTGGTCAAGGAAATCTTGAAAAATTTCAAGTTTTGGGAGATCATCAGAATTGATCGAGCAGACAACATGCGAGCAGACTACCTGTCCAAGATCGCTGAGGCATGCCTGGCACTACTAAATCCCTCGGTGATAATCGAGCACCTGGAAACCCCAGCCGTTGACAGACCAATCATTATGGACATTGAGCCAGCGGCCAGAAGCTGGATTGATGATTACAAGGACTACATCGAGCAGGGAGTTTTGCCCGCAGACAAGGTCAAAGCCACAACAGTTTGAAGCCAAGCCTGTCGTTACTCGGTAGTTGGGGGAATTTTGTACAAGCAATCTAAGGTCAGACCTATGCTTCGCTGTGTACCCCCAAAGCTAACCGAGGGCGTTCTGTATGAGGTACATGAAGGGGAGTGTGGCGGCCACCCGGGCACAAGAGCTCTGGCAGAAAGGGTCATGCGAGCAGGATATTACTAGATAACCCTAAGAAGGGATGCAGAGAAATATGTTCGCGAATGTGACAAATGCCAGAGATACGCGGACATACCAAGGCTTCCATCCACAATGCAAACCCCAGTCGTTGCGGCCTGGCCCTTCGACATGTGGGGAATCGATCTGATCGGCCCTTTTCCCCTTGCTCAAGGCAAGTACAAATACGCAGTGGTCACCATAGACTACTTTACCAAGTGGGTTGAAGCGAAACCCCTGGCCAAGATCTCAGAGGCCAACGTTATCAAGTTTGTCCACGATCAAGTATGGTGCCGATTCGGGCTCCCTTGAGCAATCATCTCCGACCATGGCACCCAGTTCTCGGACAAGTTTACCATAGAATGTGCTCGCCAAGGCCAAACATCAGAGCTTATCCACAAGGCAACAAAGCCGAGGCCGAAATAAGCACGCATGCTCTCAAAAGAAACCTCGAGGGACGAGCAGGAAAATGGGCAGAGGAGCTACCATTGGCCTTATGGGCGGTCAGAACCACTGTTCGGGGACCAACCGGGGAGACCCCGTTTGCGCTTACATATGGATCTGAAGCTATGATTCCGGTAGAGATGGCCTTGCCTAGCTACCGTGTTTCACATTACAACGAGCAAAATAATCAACTTGCTCGGGTCATATACCTAGACCTACTCGAAGAAAGGAGGTTGGATGCACGACTCAGAATGGTCAACTACAAACAGAGAGCAAAGGCTCACCATGACAAAAGGGTCCGAGGCAGAGCCTTCTCTATCGGGGACTTAGTACTTAGAAAGATTGAGGTAACAGGTCATCGGGCAGAATTGGGGAAGCTGTCTCCTAATTGGGAAGGTCCTTTCCGAGTTACTGGGATAATAAGAGAGGGCACTTACACACTCCAAACGCCAGAGGGAAAAGACCTGAAGCATCCTTGGCATGCAGACCACCTCAAAAAATATTACCCCTAAGTCAAGGAAACTAACGGGCAAGACCTCAGCCCTGTTGAGGGTCACTGATCATTTATCAATAAAAGGCAAGTTGTTGTCATATCTGTCTATTCAGAATTTTCAAATTGCTCAGTTAATTGTCATCTACAATTTTTCGAACTTGTTTGGTCCGCCGCTGGCGGCGACAGGCCATGCCCGGTCAACAATCCTCAAATTCCCTAGTATCGATGAACTTATCCTCTCTGTGGATGAGATGCAGCCATGCCCATGTTCACATACTAAGATGCTCGCCCTGCGCGATAGAGGCCATGCCTACAAGATAGCGGCTAACTACCTCGGGTTCCTACAGTGACCGAGCAACACTGTTGACCGTATATCTCCATACCCGGAGGATATACTAGCAACCGCTTCGAGCTACCCACGTCGAACAAGGGCCATGCCCGGTTGTTGGTCGCCATTGAGGCCGGGCCTTGCCGGCAATCTTCGAAGCTCGCCCAAGGCGATAGGGGCCCGGCCCATTTAAAGCCTTGGCCAGATCCAAGCAATCATACCCGGTGTTCGTTCGGGTAACATCTCAATTTAAATAATAACGCTTGCTTTATTACTCTTGTTGCTTTTAAGTAATTAAGCTTGAGTTCCTATACTCGATTGATTTTATGCTCGATTGTTTTCTAGAGGACACCAGTACTTGTATTAACATATGGCAGGTTGAATAAGCAAATAAGAAAACAATTATCGAGCAAGCAGCTAAATTGAAACAAATACAAGGAATATCGGTCAACGGGAAGCGATTTCATTTATGATAGTTTAATGTGGAATTACAAGAGGAAAATCAAAAACAGTGGCGCGCAGGCCAGATAAAATTCTAAGCTTGTCCAGGAGGAGGAGGAGGGGGAAGCTCTTTGGCACTGGCCCGATATTGCAGCTCGTACTGAATGTTCACTTTAGGCGACCTCATCCTCAAGAACTTTGGCACCGGATTCCGCTTTAATCTGCTCGCTCTCTTTCAAAGTCTCATCTTCAGATTCTAAAGCCTCGATCAGCGAGCAGACATTCACTTCGTCTACAGGCGGTGGAACCTAGGGTGCCTGCCCGGCGTCAGCGTCGCCCTTCGCCAATGTGGCCAGTTCATCTTCGGTGTAAGGAACCAGCGCGTGGAAGGGGCGAGCAACCTCAGCATAAGGGTCGAGCACGACCCATTTTGCCATCGTTTTCATCCCTACCCCGCCATGGCCAGCCATTATCCTTAGTATATGATTGGTGCCATAAGCGAAGTAAGGGAGGATGGCCGCGTCCACAGCATTCTCAAAATCCTTGGATTTCTTGTAGCTCTCCACTGCGGACTCTTCGGCCTTCTTCAGCTTTTGCACCAGCTCCTCGACGAGTTTCCCATCCTTGACGGCCTGCATCCTGACGGAACTTCTCTCTGCCTGCAAGAGATCCCTCTGCTTAGTGACCGCGGCCAGAGCGGTCTGACTTTTCTCAAGGTCGGCTTGATTCTTCTTCACCTGGCCCACCAACTCTGTTCTTTCGGTGGTTAGAGCACCGTTCCGGGCGACCAGATTTAAATTGCGTTCAAGCATCTCCGCTTCTTTCTTCTTGGCCGCCTCAGCATTAGCCTCCAGTTGGTCGGCCAGGCGGGCCACTCAAGCCTTTTCCTTTACAAGCTCTCGCGCCCTAGGTGGTCGACCTCGGCCTTCTGCGAGCTTCTTTTTCTTCATTATACCGATCATAGAGATTGGTACAAGTGGAAGCGATCTGCGAGCAAAAGACAAATAGTCAACACAGAAAACAAAGGAGAAAGAGAAAAACAAATCACTGATAAATACTTTACCTCGCTCAGGCAAAGCCCTACATTTTCGACCAGGACATGGCCGGCGGTGTCTCGGTCCAAGGCCAGGCCGTTGTGCATGGCCCTCTCGATGATACCCTTACCCACCAAACCTCCAGGGCTCCCACGGGCATGCAGATCAATACCCCCCAACAAAGGGGCATCCCCGGATATTTCTTTAACCAACGCCCGGGCAGCGCTGGTGGTAGCGGGCATCATGAAGCCTGGCCTCCTCCATGAAGCTTCCCTACTCTGAGGGGGGCGATAGAAATGGGGTCAGGACTTGAGCCCCGGCGGCGAACTTCCCGGACTAGAGGAGGGCTGAGGCTTTTCTTCCTCTTGCCCTTTGCTTTGGCATCCTTAGCGTGGGCACCAGGGGATGTTGGCGTGGCGGCCGGCGGCGTCATCGGCGATGACCACGGCCTCTCTTTTGCCCAGCCTCTTTCTGGGTGGTAGCAGCAATCTTAGGCGCCACAATCTTCTTGGCCGGACTTGCGGCCCTGCCCAAGTCCGGGGTTTTCTTGGCTGGTGAGCAGAACGGTACCTTGGGAAAGTCTACAGGTTTGTTGACCTTCAAGTCGGCTGCTCGCTGGTCAGCCTCTTTCTTCCGCTGCCTCAAGACTGCCAAGTTCTTCATTCCTGAGGCGAAGCAAAATAAAATGTGATTAAAAAAGAGATGAACAAAACAGAGGAAATATTGATGACTAGCAGACAACCATCATGGTCTTCATAAGCTGGCCGGCAGTCGGCACCCGGGCCTAGCCGTTGACACTCGACACATTCGCGTTTAAACACTTCGCCGTGGCAGTCGACCCCAATATGGATGAGGGCTCTCGGGCACATGGATCAGGAGGGGTTCCACCTCGGGGACCTCTGCCCGCATCACACCGGCCAAACACAAATGGCGCGGATTACAGACTAATTCCTTCCAGTCAATAAGAAATTGCTGGCCGACGCGTTTCTCATTCTCTTCAATCACGCCTACGGCGGCTTTCAACGCAGCTAATCGGGCAGTCTCTCCCGAGCTGAAATCTTGTTTGGAAGCCTTGGGGATTTTAATTTCGTTGGTTGCTGTGGGCATGAACGGCCAGCCGACCCGGGATTCAATAAACAGGACCCTCCACTCCCAAGACTCCACCTTCCCAGGGACTTCGGATAGCAGCCTCAAAAAATTGGAGTTCGCCCTCACTCCGATCCTCCCTCCCGTGCTCGGGGCAAAGATAAATAATTTCCGGAGCAAATACATGTCCGGCTCAAACCCTAGCAGCCTGCTCGCCATCGTGAAAGCCGTGATAGCACGGACAGTATTTAGCATCAAATCACACGGGACGGCCTTGGTCTCGTATAAGAAGTCCACCAAGAAAGGCTCTAGCAGGAGACGTAATCCAACGCGGAAGAAATCGGCAAAGAATAAGAGCTCGTTCCCCTGTTCGCGGGAAAGGTTGATCCTGGCGGGTACATCCATTTTGCTTGCCCGATAATAGGCGGGATCAACACCGAGGGACGCGAGCCACGCCGTCACCTTGTCTGCCGTGTCAAGAGTGGCCCAGTGAGCAGCATATCGGCTTTCATCTGCATTGACATACCAGTCGGGCTCTTCCTCTTCTTCCTCGACTACTTCGTCAATAGGGACCTCCACTTGAGAACCTCCAACCACAGCGAAGCAGCGAGCAATTGGAGCATTATCCTGGTCATCTATTTCCATCTCAGGAATGGCTTCCACCTGAGAGCGGCCAGTTTTCTTAAAACATCGGGCAAACGGCATGTCGTCTGCCTCATCGGCATCTGAAGCCTCTCCAGCCATATCGCCCTGCTCGGCCCTTACATACCCAGCCAAATCTCTAACAGGGGCTGCCTGCTGGTCGAGGCCTTGCCCGACAGCAAAGCCACCGGTCACACTATCTTCACCGGAGTCTTCCTCGCTGGAGGAGTCAGTTAAATCTACCATAGGGGCAGCTGCACGCCTTTGAACTGTAGGCCCGGCCACGGACCTGGCTCCTCGTCGTTCTCACCGCCAATGGAGGGAGACTTCTCGCTGCTTAGCGAGTCATTCTTCCTGCCATAGCTAAAGGCCTCACGGTCGTTCTCGGAAATTTCAGACATCTACAAAGAGATTGAGGAAGAAGGCTATCAGAATCCTGTTCGGGTAACTGGTAAAGAAAAAGGGGAAGAAATCCTAAGTCTAGGTCAACACAAGGGGCTCTGCCCGCCTAGCGAGTAAGATCATGGGTTCTATTCCTCGATCTCTACCTAAGGGCGGTCTTACCCTCTTAAACCCTAACAGAGACGTAAGGAGGTGAAGAGAGAAAATAAAAATCATCCCTAAACACAGGAAAACCAGAAACATAAAAAACAGATAAAAGGGCTCAGAGAGCTTACCCTTGGTTTCGATGAGGGATGTCTTCTGTAAACAACTGAAAGAAGAAGACAACTCTTCCAAAGTGAGCAACGCCTGGAACGATTGAGCGGCGGGGTTTGATCGGCTATAGTCACCAAAGTCTTGAAAGCTTCAGAAATCGGCAATGGAAGCTCACCATAATCTTTCTCTCTCTAGAAAACAAATTTGAAGACGATAAAAGAGAGAAGAGGAAGTAGGGTGTGCCTTTTATAGGCTGGCCTCTGAACAGTTTTGGGGGGAAAGCTCGGAGCCCGAAACGGCGCTTGGAGTCGGCGGCCCATCATCACAGAGCATTAAATGCAGCCCTTCGTGCTTCGTGCCCCGTCCAATCGTCTCAACTTCTGACGGCTCACGTGCTTTTTTCGCCCACGCGCCTGGCACGCCCTTGACAAAAAGCTTCCTTGGCACGCCTCAAGTCTTCCCCGCTGAATTCCTTGTCTTTTTGAAAATTCATAAGTGTTGAAGCCCGTGCGAATATCAGACTTGAACGCTCCCCGCTCCGAGTATGAATGCCCGCCAGACAGGGAGCTAGGGGCCACTGATATACCCGGCCCAAGTCGGGTCACAAGCAGGGCACGAGCTAGCATCACGTGCCAATCACGAACACAATGCATATGGGGCCCACAGCCCAGCGAGCAAAATGATAGAAGCAGCGAGCACCGAGCAACGTAACTTTCATCCAAACCTGGTCGGGCAAAGGCCTTGCCTGTCCGACCAGGGGCCATGCCCGGACATCATACGTACTTAGCAAAGAAACCAGACTCAGCTTGTCCAAACCTGGTTGAGCATTGGCCTTGCCTGCCCGACCAGGGGCCGTCTCTTGGATCAACAACGAGTTCAGAAACAGTACATATTGAACACTCGGGCGGAGCCCTGCTCGCCCGGGCACACGTCAAACATGAGGCATCGGCGGCTTGCTCTCCAAGACAAGCCTAAGGTTTCCATACTTGAGCAGGATACTTGCCTTATCTGTTCCTACATCTACGCGGTCAGCCGCCCATCTTGCCTAAAATCAAGGGATTCTCTCCTTGATTGGATCGGTAACTAAGGAAACTGAATCCTAGACGGATTCAACCACCTTGGGGGCCTATAAATACCTCTCCATAATCATTAACAAGGTACAGACACTTTCTTGAGCCTCGATACTCTGTCGATTTGCTTTCAAGCTTAAACACGAGACTTACTCTCACGCCGGAGGGGTTTCGCGAGGCCCTGCCTTGCACTTCCACTCATGTTTGTTTGTGATCTTTACAGGCTCAAGGAAGACGATTCAAAGCCCAGATATCCTACCTAATTCAAGGACGTCCCAAGCTGTGTTTTTGCCACATCACTGACCGAGTCTGGGATGAAGAATGCCAACTTGCCTTCAAAAAGTCAAAGACGACCTTGTTAGCCCGCCAGTGCTACCCCCCCTCATATTCACAAACCTCTCCTCCTGTACCTAACTATCACAGACACTGCAGTAAGGGCTACGCTCGCACAAGAAAAATAAGATTCCTACATTGAGAATGCCATTTATTTCATAAGTGTGAAGCTACAAGGGAGTGAGCTCAATTACTCAGCCTTAGAGAAAAGCTGTACTACTTTAGTCTGGGCAACACAAAGGCTCAAGACCTACCTGCAAGCTCGATCCATCAAAGTGATCTCCAGAATGGACCCAATAAAATACATCTTCGGAAAGCCATCACTCTCCAACCGGTTGGCTAAATGGCCATTCTTACTCAATGAATTTGACATCACATACGTCACACGCAAATCTATCAAAGGAAATGTGATAGTTGACCATCTAGCTGATTTACCTTTAGATTCAGAAGATGCTTCAGAACCAAGTTTTCCAGATGAGGGTGTCCTAGAAATTACAGATCATGACACCAAATGGCAGATGTTCTTTGATGGGGCTGCCAATAAACAAGGTTTCGGCATAGGAATCCTGCTAATTGATCTAGCAGATTCTCATACTCCTTTAGCAATAAGATTGGAGTTTGAATGTTCAAATATTACTGCCGAGTATAAAGCTTACATTGCCGATCTAGAAGAGGCTCTCCAAAGAGGAGCAAGAAAATTAGAAGTCTTTGGTGATTCCACCTTGATTATAAATCAGATCGATGGGAAATGGAAAACACAAGATCCCCGACTACAATTATATCATGCTCGATTGACAGCCTTAGCAAACGAATTTGATGATATCTCGAACCATTATTTACCGCGAGATAGAAACCAATTTGCCGATGCTTTAGCAACATTAGCTTCATTGGTCAAAGTCCCCACAGAGATCAACGTTCAGCCATTTGTAGTTGGGAAGAAAATAACTCCTGCCTACTGCTTCACAATTGATGCAAATCTTGAAAAAGACAATGAGCCCTAGTACTTAGACATTTGGAATTTACTCCAGAAAAGAGTATCCAACCAATTTAGACAAAAGAGAAAAGGTCTCCCTACGAAGGTGAGCATCGCAATTTGTGATCATCGGAGGTAGTCTATATAAAAGACATTACCAAGGGTTAAATCTGCTATGCGTTGATCAGGTCAAAGCAGAACGAGTCATGAACCAACTGCACAGTGGTACTTGTGGGCCACATATGAATGTACATATGCTTTCAAAGAAAATAATTCGACAAGGGTATTATTGGAGTACGCTAGAAACTGATTGCATTCGGTGAGTACGTCACTGTGACAAATGCCAGGGCTTCGCCAATTTGCAGCACGTTCCCCCGTATATACTGTATAACTCCACAGCTCCCTGGACCTTCTCAACATGGGGAATTGACATCATAGGTTAGGTTCACCCAAAAGGATCAAATGGCCATGAGTATGTCCTAGTAGCTATCGACTACTTCACAAAATGGGTAGAAGTTGCTTCCTACAAAGTGTTGAATGCCAAGAAAGTATCCGAATTTATCAAGACCAATATCATATATTGATACAGAGTGCCTTTTGAAATGATATTCGATAATGACACAACTTCGAGGGAGAAGTAAATCGACTACTCGATCAATTCAAAATGCAAAGACATAAGTCCTCCCCATACCGACCACATGCCAATGGTGCTGTCTAAGCAGCCAACAAAACTATATCATCCAAAAGATGGCTGAAACAGGAAGAGACTGGCCAGAAAAATTGCCGTTAGCACTCTGGGGCTATCGCACGTCAGTTCACACATCTACTGGGGCTATGCCGTATTCTTTAGCCTATGGCATGGAAGTAGTACTGCCCATTGAAATTGAGGTCCCATCATTGAGAGTCATGATGGAAGCAGATATAGACGAGGTTGACTGGTCAAACAAAGCTACGATGAGTTGGCCCTGTTAGATGAACGAAGACTATTAGCCTTATAGCATACTTGAGCATACCAAAAACGAATAGCTCAAGCATTCAACAAAAAAGTCAAAGGCCGTAGTATCAAAGTAGGAGGTTTGGTACTTCGAGAAAAACCCCCTAGTTATGTGGACAGTAGGGGAAAATGGAAGTCTCTGTAGATGGGACCTTACATCGTAAAACAGATACAGTCAGGAAGCGCAGTTTTCCTCACCAACCAGGATGGGGAAGATCTCGTTCAGCCCTTCAACATGGACAAGCTCAAGCGGTACTACGCATAGGTCTAGATGTCTTTAATTAACAAGTTATTGTCTCTCTCTTCAGATCGCTAGATTGAAAACCCAAAATGGTGGTCTAGGTAAAAGTTAGAGCACCCAAAAAAAGAATACGCAAGGAGAAATAAGGGCTCGCTAGATTAAAGGGCGGTCTAGGAAAAAGGTAGAGCACGACAAAAGAAAATTCATGAGAAGAAGAGAGAACAGTATTCGACATATAATCTATAGCAGACAAGTCTACAGCTTTCAACATATAACAGGTCATCAACAACAAAAACCTTCCCTTAGGAGAAGAACTACGTCGACCTGAGCCTTAGAAATGAGGAACGTAGGCAGCCTTCGGGTCCGGTCGAACATGTATGAAAGCATAAGGAAGATTTGTTATGTCAGAGAATGGTGTTACATCTCGTGCTTGACTAACAAAAAGAAAAACCACTACAAAGCTCATAATATAATAAATCAAAACATAAATATATAAAGTTCCATTTGTGCAAGGAATACGCGTCCTAGACATTTAGATAATCATTTTTACAAACCCCTATACTATTGCCAACACACCAATCACCCAAAACCCCACAAGACTCTTTCCCACAGTTCTGGAACGGTCCCTCAACGTCTGCGACGTCCAAGCCGAGACCATATACTCTTGTGAGGCGTAGAGGATGCCCCAACATCACCTGGATGAGAACCTTCTGAAGTTTCCTCGTCCTCATCATCAGCTTCCCCATTATCATGAATAGCAGGATTGCTTAGGCCAAGACCATCGCCACGTTAGGCATTACTTCGTCTGCCAGCATTACTTGGGCCCGCTCCATCATTCCGTTGGGCATTACTTCGCCGTCTTGCATTGCTTAATCGGGGAGGAGCATTGCTTGGTCATGCCTCATCAGGAGCACGCGCAATCTGGGCTCCAAGGCCGTATACCCGTTGAAATTCTTCTTGTAAGGCCTGAGGGACCACAAGACCATAAATTTCAAGGTCCTCGCCAATTTCCATGAGCCGGGTATCAATGCCACTTGTGACCCACCTGGACAAGATTCCCCCGAGCACACGTCTGATGATGCGGGAATGCTCCTCAGCAGCCAAGAGTATCCATGACAGATAATCATGTGACAGAAACATGTTCTCAGAAAAAGTATTGGCTGAGGCCCGCAAAGGATAATCTATTCCCCACATGTCCCAGATGAGAGAACCCACATTCCCCTCAATAAGCAACATGTCAATCAGAGGACGGTTCTCATTAGGAATAACCTGCTTTCTACCAAATTGACGGAGAATTTGGTAGGACAAATAGAATGTGGTCTGACGAAGACCAGCCACAATGACTTGAGCATAAGCCCCAGTGAACAAGTAAAAGTTTCGGATCCGCCAATGGCTTATGACCCAAACTATGTCAAGGGACCCGATACGTAGACACCCCAATTTCGTACTCCTGGTATGTAACATGGCATAAAATATCAAGACCTGCTAAAAGGCTAACAAATGTCAAAGTTACAGGGTTTAGATTGCAAAAAATGCAAAAGAAATGAAAGGATACATGAATAGTGAATTGCAATTTGCAGGGGCCAAAGTGCCAAAAATTGAAACAACAGAAGCCCTGGGAATTACCCAGGACCCCCTGGGCGCCGCTCCTAGCAATTTTGGGTGCCGCACCCACTTCCATTGTGGGTGGCACCCAACAGTTCCTTTGTACTGTAGCGTTCTGCCTCCAGTACAATTCTTTCAGCGTGTGGTACAAGCCGATGAAGAAAGAAAAATCTTAATGACGAAGGAATCTCCACTCCCACCTATAAATAAAGATGCCCGACTTCAGAATTGAGACACGAAATTTTTACACATTCTTTCACCGCGCAATGAGTGATCGCTCTCCCGAAAGAACGCTGAGAGATTTATTCCTCTAGCTCTGAAACTCTGTCAAATCTCCCCCAAACACAAAACCAATCGACCAAAGTGAAACCTAGTTACCCTGCTAGGATTCCGCCCTATTCCACTGATTCCAAAATTCCAAAAAGAGCAGTTGCCCTGCCCAAATCCAGACACCTAATCCATAAAAAACAAGCAGTTGCACTGCCCGATTTTCGCTGTCAGCAAACAAACAACATCAAAAAAGCAAGCAGTTGCTCCGCCTGAATCCCGAGGCCGAAAAGTAACTTTCGGAAGAAGTTACTCTGCTCGAATCCCCGCAACAGCAAAACAACAGCGAAAAAAAGACTCCCTCTCCCTGAAGGACAGAGCGAGCGCATCCTAAAATCTACTAGAAGCTAGTTGGTACGGGATAAGACCCCCACGCTTCAAGAGGTAGGCAATTTAAAGTTTTATTTATTAAAAAAAGGTGCTATTCAGGCCGACCCGATGTAATAAAAATAAGTAGTTATGCTACCCGAATTTCTTTAAGAAATATCACTAAAAAGAGCCATTATTAGGGCTAAAATTTTATAAATGTATTAGTAACTCCAAGAAGGAGGCTGTTGCAAGTTTGTAATAATATAGATATAGATATTTATATTTAAATGTTTTATTTCATCTGTTAAATAAATATAAAAAACATATTTTAGTCAAAAATCTATTTTGAGACCGAAAGGACGAGTTGGGTACCTAATCCCTTCTCACCTCGTAAATTAGCCTTCGAACCCTTTTGCAAATGTGGTTATCTGGGTTTTCTTTGTTTTTCCTTAAAATAAAGATGGCGACTCTATTGATCATATTTTGAGTCCACATTTAAGGCCGAGCGTATTCCACGCGCTTGAAAAGTTTTGAAACCACCCGCTTTTCATTAGCGGGGGAATCGGTCGAAAAAACAGGGGCACTCACAGTGGCGACTCAGCTGGGGACATTTTTATTTTAAAGAAAAATAAAATCGGAGGGCTAGACTCATTTAAAAAAACAAGTTTTCTTTTGTTTTTGGCTAAATATGCTTAATATTACATTTTTATATATCTGTATATATATTTGTGCAAATAACTGTGAAACTTGCAGTAGCTTCATTTTGGGTACCGTTGCGAGTATAAAAAAACAAAAAAAGAGAATAAAATAGAATTTTGGGCAGGAAAAAAAAACAAGGGACTTATTATTGCTTTATTTTGCTTTATCTTGCTATTATTATTCTGCTCTATTTATTTATTCCGCGCAAAATATGTAAGTATTCTTTTATTCTATCATATTATTTGCACATACATACATGTTTGCATTTTTTTTATTATCAAAAAAAAATCTTCTTTCCTTTAATAGCAATATGCTTGTTTTTTTTTTCTCTTTTATATTCATTTGACTTCTTGTATGTATATAATGTTCAATTCTAAAAAAAAATATTTTTTCAGAATAAAAAAAGCAAAATTCACGTGTTAAAAAAAAGTGTCACTCTTCCAAAATTTTAAAAAAAATCTCAACTCTTCTCAAACAAAAAAAAGTAAAAAGAAACTCATGTTTTCCAAGCAAAAAAATATCATTTTTCATTAAAGAAAAAATATAATAATAATTTCGTTTTTCAAAAAAAAAATGTTCAACAAAAAAAATTTAGATCAAAAAGAGCAAACACAAATTTATTCGTTTTTCAAAAAAAAAAAAAGACAATTTTAGTACGTTAAGCGGATCAAAAAGTTAAAAGGAAATTCAGAGGGGCCTAAATGATAAAAGGGAGAAAGATGAAAGGAGTAAAGTGGCAAAAAGCCAAAAGTGACTATGAACATGAATGTGGGCACGGCGCCCAAATTGACTTTGGGCTGCGCCCGCCCTTTTCCTACATGGCCGTTCCTATTTTTGAACACTTTTGTCCGATGTTGGGCTCATTTTATCGGTCGGGTCGCCCATTTTTACCGTTTGGTGCACCCATTTTTCCTGTTATTCCACCTTTCAAAAAAAAAAAAATCAATCAAAGAAAAAAAGTTTTCTTTCCTTTAATCCAGTGTTGTTTTTATACATATCAGGATCTTTGTAATTTTTTTTGTACCGTTAACAATTTTGCAGGGGTTGAAAAATAAAAAAAATTGATTATTATTATTTTACCCTCCTGAGAGGATTGTCCGAAGGTACGTAATCGTCACATTTCAAGGATCGCAAAAAAGAGAGGGGTTTTTTTCTAAAAAGAATCGTGTGTAATATTTAGTTCTCTTTTCCTTTCAAATATATATATATATATATATATATATATATATATATATATATATATATATATATATATATATATATATAATCATTTCTTTTCGCAAAAAAATGATCATTAAAAAAAGATTTCGTTCTCTCAAAGCAAGAAAAATAATCTCTATTCTTTCAAATTCAAAAAAAAAAAAAAGATTAGCAAAATGAAAATTTATCTGTCAGAATAGAACTACGATGACCTGAGCCTCAAATTGAGGAAGCAGCCTTCTGGTTCGATCAAATGCTTTAATATACTAAAAAAAGAGTTATTTTCTATGTGTTTTCTTTTGTTTCCCAAAACATGAAAAGACAGGAAATCTCCTCATCATTATACTCAATTGCCATCTCCAAATTCCTCTTCCCTCTTAACCTCTCATAAATACATCACTACTTGATAAGTGCATCGTTCACTCTTAATTTCAAAAAAAAATTCAGTAAGTCCTACTTCGAGATGTCAGAGTCTACCACTTCTAAAAAAAAGAATGAAAAAAAGAGAAAACATGAAGAAAAAAAAAGATCGATATGGAGCCAGTGAAGTAAGGAAAGCTAGGAAAGCCAAGAAGTCAAGAAAGCAGAAAAGTCTGGAAAGCCGGGAAATCCAGAAAAGCCAGGTGACTCAATGATCATAAGCAATAATTCAGGACTAGGGGCTTTCAAACCCAATGAGTGTCTCTTTTGCCCATATTGATGTCTACAACACATCCTTGCAAGAGTATGCTCACTAATTCATTTGGTCTTCGTTATTTCAAAAAGGCCAACTAAGTCCTCAGATGGAGCTTTCCAAAGGTATTTATCTATATTCGAGTTTGGTAAAAAAATTTCTTCTCCTATATTAGCTTGTCGAGTCTTCTTTTTGATCTTTGAGCACCACCTATTGGTGAAGTGTCAGCTAAAAAAAAAAAGACGAATCAACTCATGTAAAAACATGATAAAACAACACGGGTTGATAATGAGTCATTTCGAAATATGGATCCACAAACCATTAAAACGTGAGTTCGATAAAGCAACCTTTGGTCTTGGTGAATGGTCATCTTTGACCAATTGCGATCGAGCTGCTAAATGGCACACTAGGGGCTTCTAACCATATACCAAACCTCTTCCAAATACCTGAACACATACACTATATACCAAAGCCTAACAATCTCTAAGATCCAGCTTCCCAAAACTGGGGCTGCTCCACCCTTATATATATATCCACCAAGAGTGAACCTTCTTTTATCCCAAGAGAGAAAAGACATATATCTCTTCAAGCACTCTCTCAAATTGCTCCGAATGGTCAACAAAAAAAAAGGAAAAAAAGAAAGAAAGAGCAAGGTTGAAAATTCAAAAAAGAAAAAAAAGAAAAAGAGGAGGCCTATGCAAAAAAAAAAAAAAAAGGAGAAGAAGAAAAAGAAAAGAAGCCTCTTTTGAGCGATTTCCTCAAAATCTCTCTAGCAAAAAAAAAGAGGACAAATCACTCTTGAACAACCACATAACCCACAACCAAAGCCAAAAGCCAATCTCCCATTACCTACAACCAGGTCCAGGAGCCGACCTCCCATCCAAACCCACAAGCCGAAAAGGCCAGCCAATGATCGCTTATAATCGCCTTTCCGAAAATAATCAAATCCACAGCCCAAAATGTCTTTGAGCCAAAGGCCAATCAAATCCTCAACCCTAAAGCCAATCCATCCCAAATATTTAAACACTATACCCTAACCTAGTTGCTACCTATAGCTTTTTTTCAATCGGTTATAATGTGATCTGGATCCAAGACAGAACTTCTTGCTAAAGACATATAAAATTATTAAAATATAAACATTAAATAGGGTCCATGAAACTTATGATACTCGGCGATAAACTCTGGACTGTGACTCTCTTTTTATCCATTAAAGTCATCCTTTTTTCTTTGAGCATACGTATTTCTGTCTCCACAAAAGTCTCTCCAAATCGAGTCTTTCTGGGGCTGTCTCCAGTTAATCTTTTCAGGAACTTTCCCATCCCATTATATAAAATTTGGTTGATCAAATTCATCCCGTGGCTTCTTCCGCCAAATTCATTAGATACATAAAGGCTCATCATCTCCAGAAACAACTGTCCTTTCCATCTCCGCCTAAAAGAAACGAAGAAGCTACAAAGGCGTGATCCCTCAAGAAGAAGCGACTTATCTTCACATGCACTGAAAGACTGGCTCCTTATGACGTAAAGGCTCGCTAGGTTGAAAACCGAAATGGCGGCCTAGGCAAAAGTTAGAGCAACAAAGAAAAAAAAAGAGAAGATAAGAAAAAACAAAAAAAGTGGTCCCTCCGAAGCATCGATTAGTAGGATTCATTGATTTTGTGATTGAATTCCCTTCTTGATTGATGCACTAGTCAAAAGATTGAAAAGTAACCCAGCACTCCACTCACCTTCATTTCAAATATCGCCATCAACTCCTATATTCATAACCCTTCATAACCAAAAGTCGTATCGTAATCTCTCTTCTCACATCAGCATCCCTTGACCCGTCTTGTCTTAGCATGTTTAAGAAAACAATGGGCACACATCCATGTCATAAATTCATTTTTTTCGAAAAAAAAGAAGAAAAAAAAGGAAGAGTTTTTTCCATATGCATGTTATTTTAGCTTGCATTTTGTCATTGTATCACATATTTGGTTATCATATTCAGTTATCATATTCATATTGCATCATACTTTCATAGAAAAACTTTGGGTGTTATAATGAATATTACAACGTGACATGAACGAAAACTTTTGAACGTTGCAATGAATACTACAACATGGCTTTTAAATAAAAAAATTTAGGGCGTTGCAATTAATATTGCAATGTAATATTTGGAAAAATATTTTGGGGCATTGCAATGGATATTGCAATATGACTTTTTGAACAAAATCTTTTGACATTGCAATGGATATTGCAGTGTTACTCTTTGAACAAAACTTTGACATTGCAATGGATGTTGCAGTGTAACTCTTTGAAAAAATGTATATCTTTTGACATTACAATCGATATTGCAGTGTAACTCTTTGAAAAAAAAACCTTTTGATTCTACAATGGATATTATATTTTTTGAGAAAAAATGACATTGCTTTGACTTATTTTGCAATAAATATTACATTTTAAGTTTGCATTTAGTTTTCGCTTAACTGGTAATGGATATTGCATTTTAAGTTAATGTCTTTCTCAAGGTGATGCAATGAATATTGCATCAGATATTTGAATACACTTTCTCTGTTAGTGATGCAATGCATATTGCATCGGATTTCATGTTGGTTTTGTAGCATTGCAATAGATATTGTATCAGATATTTTGCAGGAGGTTTTATGGTGATGCAATGAATATTACATTTGTGTTAATTTTGTAATAATGCAATGGATATTGCATCGAATCTGGTAACAAATTTTGTGATAATGCAATGGATATTTCATCAGCATCTAATTTTTTGATAATGCGATGGATATCGCATCTAGCGTTGTGATGCAATGGATATTGCATCTGATTTTGTGATAACATAATGGATATTGCACATGATTTTGAAGTAATGTAATGGATATTGCATCTGATCTTGTTGTGATGCAATGGATATTGCATTTGATTTCGTGGTAATGCAATGAATATTGCATATGATTTTAAGGTAATGCAATGAATATTGTATCTTTAGCATTGTGGTGATGCAATCAATATTGCATCAAATTTGGCCTTAGGTTCCTGATGGATGTAATGGATATTACATCTGTTTCTGCATCTCGTCTCGCTATGGATAATGTAATGAATATTATATCTGAATTTGCTTTGGTCTCGCTCGATAATGCAATGGATATTGCATTTAGGTTTGTGATAATGCGATAGATATCGTATCTAGCGTTGCGATGCAAAGGATATTGTGTATGATTCTGTGATAATGCAATGGATATTGCATTTGGTGTTGTGATAATGCGATGTATATTGCATCTAGCATTGTGATGCAATGGATATTGCATCTGTTTCTATGATAATGCAATGGATATTGCATTCGGTGTTGTAATAATGCGATGGATATCGCATCTAGCGTTGTGATGCAATGGATATTGCATCTGTTTCTGTGATAATGCAATGAATATTACATTTGGTGTTGTGATAATACGATGGATATCGTATCTAGCGTTGTGATGCAATGGATATTGCATCTGATTTATGTGATAATGCAATGAATATTGCATTTGGTGTTGTGATAATGCGATGGATATCACATCTAGCTGTTGCGATGCAATGGATATTGCATCTGTTTCTGTGATAATGCAATGGATATTGCATTTGGTGTTGTGATAATGCGATGGATATCGCATCTAGCGTTGTGATGCAATGGATATTGCATCTGATTTTGCGGTAATGCAATGAATATTGCATTATGGTTTGTGGCGATGCAATTGATATTGCATCTGATTTTGCGATAATGCAATGGATATTACATTTGGGTTTGTGGCGATGCAATTGATATTGCATCTGATCTTTGCGGTGTAATGGATATTGTGTTTTGATGTGCGTAATTTTCACTAGGTTGTAATGGATATTGCAACTATCTTTCCGCATCATAGCTTGTTTATTTACTGAGGCCGAACTACGTTTGGTCTGATTCCTTTTATAAGAGACTAGTACTCTTGTCCGTGCCGATGGCACGACGTCAGTTTGTGAATTTATCAATAAATGAAGTAGATAATGTGGAAATAAATTAATATTTACTTATAATTTGTCTAAGTTAATTATGATAACAGTTAAAAAGAAAAAAAAACAAATATTTCAAATTATAAAACTTACGATTTTTTTACAAATTATTTGTATACGAAATTGCGGGCCAGAAAAAAATTAAATTGATTAATTTAATTACGATAACAATTAAAAAGAAAAAAATTAAAATAGAAATATTCAAAACTTAGACATAAATTAAATTGAGATTCAGTTTCAAAAAATAAATTGATTAAGTTAATTACGATAACAGTTAAAAAGAAAAAAAAACAAATATTTGAAATTACAAAACTTACGATTTTTTTGGCATAAAATTGATTAATTAATTAAAATATCGAAAAGAAAAGGGACGTGAGTTTGATGAAGGAAGGATTAGCGACCACCAATCGTGAATAGTGGGGGGAGTTGGGGAGAGAGAGGGGATAGTTGCTCAACCGCCGTTCACACATGTGAACTCGAGGATTGATAATGACCGTAGGATCTCAGTAAAGGAATCAATCTCAGCCCCTAAATAGCTTTAGTTAATTGCACATGTGCGACTATGAGCTGTATTGTATTATAGATACGTAGGTAGCTTATTTCGGTAGGTCCGACCATTAGAGCATTTAAATTGCATATTTGTTTAAAAACTACGATAACCTGCTATAACCTACTAAATATGTCTAGGGTATGTGAGATTTGGACTGCATCCTAAATTGTTGCATCATAAACTGCTGCATATTGCATTCCTCCCCATTATAATTTCCACGAAATTCGGGAGTCTATTTCTTATCAACGATATTCGTTTACTCAGTAAGCTTCGGGTTACCCATAAACTCCATCGTTGAGGGGTTCTGTAGACACCCCAATTTCGTACCCCTAGTATGTAACATGTCATAAAATATCAAGACATGTTAAAAGGCTAACAAATGTCAAAGTTACAGGGTTTAGATTGCAAAAAAATGTAAAAGAAATGGAATGATGCATGAATAGTGAATTGCAGGGGACAAAGTGCCAAAAATTGAAACAAGAGAAGCCTTGGGAATTACCCAGAACCCCCTGGGCGCTGCTCCTAGCAAGTTTGGGTGCTGCACCCACTTCCATTGTGGGTGGCACCCAACAGTTCCCCTGTACTATATCGTTCTGACTTCGGTATAATTCTCTCAGTGAGCGATACAAGCCGATGAAGAAAGAAAAATATTAATGACGAAGGAATCCCCACTCCCATATATAAATAAAGGTGCCTGGCTTTAGAATTGAGACACAAAATTTTTACACTCTTTCACCGCGCAGTGAGTGATCGCTCTCCCGAGAGAACGCCGAGATATTTACTCCTCTAGCTCCGAAGCTCTACCAAATCTCCCCCAAACACAAAACCAACCGGCCAAAGTGAAACCTAGTTACCCTGCTAGGATTCCGCCCTATTCCACCGATTCTAAAATTCCAAAAAGAGCAAATGCTATGCCTGAATCCAGACGTCAAATCTGCAAAAAACAAGCAGTTCCTCTGCCTGATTTTCGCCGTCAGCAAGCAAACAATAGCAAAAAGCAAGTAGTTGCTCTGCCCGGATCCCGAGCCGAAAAGCAACTTTCAGAAGCAATTACTCTGCCCGAATCCCCACAACAGTAAAACAACATCGAAAAAAAGACTCCCTCTCCCTGAAGGACAGAGCGACCTTAAATCTACTAGAAGCTAGTTGGTACGGGATAAGACCCCCACGCTTCAAGTGGTAGGTTATTTAAAGTTTTATTTATTAAAAAAAGGTTTTATTTAGGCCGGCCCGATGTAATAAAAATAAGCAGTTATGCTGCCCGAATTTCTATAGAAAATAGCACTAAAAAGAGCCGTTATTAGGACCAAAATTTTATAAATGTATCTGTAACTCCAAGAAGGAGGTTGTTGCAAGTTTGTAATAATATAGATATAGATATGTATATTTAAATGCTTTATTTCATCTGTTAAATAAATATAAAAAAACATATTTTAGCCAAAAATCTATTTTGAGATTGAAAGGGCGAGTTGGGTGCCTAATCCCTTCCCACCTCGTAAATTAACCTCCGAACCCTTTTGCAAATTTGGTTACATCTGGTTTTTCTTTGTTTTTCCTTAAAATAAAGATGACGATTCTGTTGATCATATTTTGAGTCCACATTTGAGGCCGAGCGTATTCCACGCGCTTGAAAGGTTTTGAAACCACCCGCTTTTCATTAGCGGGGGAATTGGTCGAAAAAACCGGGGCACTCACACAGTGGCGCTTAGTCACAAGGTTATTGCGGTAATGGCCGCGTGACTCATAACCCGCAGGTACATACATTCCTCCTACAAGCTCAGGAGACATGACTTGATTAAAATGTTCCTCCAGCCACATATGTATCAAAATGGTGCTGCCAGAGGGAAAAATCTCCTCACATGTAGCATAAGCATCCAGGCCAAATAAAGTGTTAGCCAAGATCATATGGATAATATTTACTCGGCGTTCCCGAGTTTGCAGCACCAAGTCAACCACCCGAGCATCAATAATTCCGGGTTGGCCCATCAGGAAATATCTCCCCAGCATACATAAGAAAAAAGCAGCCAACCTGCGCCGAGGATACACTGGCTCACCCTATAGTCAGAATAGATCGTGGGGAGGACGGTCAAGTCAAAGCTGACCCCATTGTAAAAACCCGGAGTTCCATCCCGACTTGAACCGAAAAGTTCCCTAATCGCCATAAAGGGACGTCTCCGCAAAGATGGAACATCGATTGGTACGATGGTCGACATGTCTACCATAGCATAGAATTCCTCAAATATAGGGCACATCTCGTTCAGAGAAAAGTTGAACATATGGCAGGGAACATACCAAAACCTAGATGTTGCCTTAGCATCTCCCAGTTTATATGGAAGCCCCGCCATGAGAGAACACAGCGAAAGCCATACACATGATTAAACCACTCTCTCACATCTTCTCGCAGAGAAAGTATCCAATAATTAAGGGAGTTCTCATATAGATCGATATCCAGAAAAGTGTTAATTGGCTCACCCATTTTGACAGGACATGATTTATATCTGGGTTGACAAGAAAATTGGAAAAAAGGCCCAAAGTGAGACAACTCTTGAACACAATCGGTCTACCGATATGGTTGCTTGGAAAAGGCCGAAACAACTCATGTTGGATTTGTTGAGAGGAGATGAATGAAAGTAGGTTTGAGTGAAGAGTGATGCTGCCTCAGCTTCTCTTTTATAGTGAAAAATCAAGGAAACAACCGACACCGAAACAGTGCATCAACAGGGCCAAACAGCAAAATCCGAAAAAGTCTTTTGGGCGCCCCCAGCCCCATCCATGGACGCCGTGCCCAAAAGGACCTAGGGCAGCGCCCATTTATGCCCTAGGTCACTCCCGAATTGATTCCCAATTTTCTTGGTATCCTCGTTTTGCCCCGGTTGCTCCCAATCTTCGCAATTTTTGGCCCCTGTTTGGCCACGGGATGTGTAGAATCTACGAGGCTAGGCGTAGCGTTCACAAACCTTCAGCATGAAACATATCAAGAACAGAGGGAGGCGACTGCAAATCATTTCCTTGCAAAGCATCGGCAACCCAATAAAAATCCGAAAGTGTATCCCATAAAACAAAAAATCATCATTCCTAAGTATAGTGTGTCTTTGTAATAGGTAAATGGTACATTTTCTTTTATTTATGCATCGCTAAAATAACAAATCAAATAATATGCGTCGTAGAATAAATTACATTGCATTAAATAAAGTTATAGTACAAGTAATTGCAATTAATAAATAAAATACAATAAGAAGGCTACTGGGCTCGTGTTGATCTGCTCCTCTCCAAGCCTCTGCCCATGACCCGAGGACCGGTTCCGCCAACCCTATTCTCTCGTCCTCTCACCCTGGTATGACCCGATCCGTCGGCTTCATCATCATCATCATCATCTTGGCGCCTGCCTCGGCTCACAGTATTATTGCCCCGACAAGAAAATTCATCTTTCGCCCTTTGCTACAGTTTGGCAAGGCCAAAAAAGCCTTTCACCACCTTGCGATAGGATGGGACATCCACCTGAGAGAGAAAGAGATATCAGTCCAAAAAAAATAATGGCAAGTTTGAGGGAAGCATAAATAAAAAGAAAGTATATACCGCGCGGGCTCTCTCAGGAATCTGATATGGCTTCGGGATATCGAGATCACGCAAAGCTTCCTCAATAGATATTCCCCCACGAGAGTATCGAACGGTGGAAAAATCCTAAGCAGGCACGAAGTAATTAGCCTGGGCATCAGGAACAAAAAGTGAAGGCCTAGGCCTATTTCTAACATCTGATGCACGTCTTGCAACCGGGATAGGATGAAGCACCGTCCTCAGAAGCTCAACATAAGGCATAACAGGAAAATCCTCGGGGGGGGGGGGACAATATACCTCACCAGGCACTGGTACCGGTTAGGCATAAAATCCGAAACGATCGCCCATGTTGGTGACGTTGGTGGTGTCACTGGGCCCACGGGGAAAAGATATGTTGCTTGTTTACCCGCTCGCCCATATATAAAGAGTTGTGCATGATCGACACCATCAGGATATGGTGACTGCTCATCTCCAAGGAAGTCAGATATAATTTAGTCAAGCCCCTCCAAGGAGAAAGACTCACCAAGTCTATGCGAGAGCTAGTAATCCCCTCTCGCACCATCTCTATGGGCAGCCTAGAGGTATCCCGGTCATCCTCTACCTGGTTAGCATTCAAATATTCTGCGAGGAAGGGCGGTGCATGAATTCATTCCCGAAGTGGACAAGGAGTGAAACCAAAGACTGAGTAGGCCCAGACCTACAAAGAAAGGAGGAGACAACAAACTCCAATAAATGATGCATATATTCTAGCAAATATCCAGAAGCAGAAATGATTAAATCAAATAAGTTACCTCCCAGGCTGGAGAAAAGCCATTAAGGTTGAGGGATTCATTGCGGCTGGAATGGTCCATTGAAGAATAAAGCTTGGCTAAGCCCGCCTGTCCCCAATCAAATTGAGACACCCGGTATAGATCCCGGAGACATCCCATAATAGATACCCACAAGGTGGTGGACGAATTTGCAAAAACATGCATCACAAAATCAATTAGTGTCAATTTCATAAACATGCATCGCAAAATTAAATAGCATCAATTTCATATTTTTCATATACCTTAAATTGTCAAATACATCATCCTTGTATAAATCATTTATGCATAAACACCAAAATTGAAACAACAGATATATATATACTCCAAGATTATCACAAAAAATCAAATAACCCAAGAAATTCAAAAAATTAAACCTAGTGAGTTTGAGAAATTGAAGACTTACAGCCAGATCAGGAAGATTAGCAGCGTGAATATGTTGATCTCGGTGGATATTGCCCCAATCATTGTCAGAATACTAGTATCTGAGAACATTTCGATTCAATGGAAGAATTTTCCGGCATCTTTGGCCCGATTCCGAGCCTACAGGAGTCTTTCCTTTCCTAGATCTTGAAGAGGAAGCCATTTTGTGAGTCGAACAATTGATTTGGTTGAGAAAAGTTGAGAAATGGTGAAGAAATGGAAGAGTTTTCTTCGTCAGTAACAATGGAGGAATAGAATTGGGTCTCCTGCATCTGCTTGCCCGTGATTGTTAAAGGGGAGGGGAAGTTTCCCTTTCCTCCCCTCCAGAGTTCATTTCAGTAACTAAAACCCTAAGTTTTCCCAAAATTACAAATTAGCCCCTGATGTCTTAACGGAAGTAACTGTCTTCAACAAGGTTAACAACCATCCATCCAATATCCAACAACTCAATAAGATCATCAGCAGAAAGCCATCCTGCAAGCGAAAACAGAATATATACAGTTATTATGTACTCCACCATCATATCCTGGGAGGGTTCGTCCCGAGGATATGATACAGTTGCAGTTGCTCCACCATCGTAACTTGGGAGGGTTCGTCCCCGGGATGCGATACACTTATCATGTGCTCCACCATCATATCTTGGGAGGGTTCGTTGTGGCGACCCAACCCGGATCCCAAGACGAAATCCCAAGGTCGTGCCGCCAAGGAGACAAATAACAACAAACAAGTAGCAAATAATGGGTAGGGCCATAACGGCGATACGCCAACAACTCAAAACATATGCGGAAGCGAAATAAATGAAACAATGGCGCCCGAGCTAACAAGCTCAAACTAAAAACAACCAAAGAGATAATTAATCTCTCGGTCCAAAAATTCGACTCCCGTGCCGCAACATTGGGCACGTAGGACTAAACTCCCTGTCATGCAATTCAAATATATAGCATAATATAAACCAAGTCATCGGCGAAGCTACGGCCGGAACCCAACATTACACTAAGTCTAAGACTCTAGTCTAACAACTCAATGGCTAACAACATGCCGGAGAACAAACATAATACTTTACTATCATGAAAGTATATTAAAACATGATCACCAAGTTTACCAAGCGCGACTAACACAAGTCGGCTACCAACGATATAAGTACTAACAACAAAATAGCATATGGAATCATAACCATAAATATACACCAAGCACGACTACTATCAGTCGGCTACCAAAAGAATAGGCTAAACAACAATTAAAAATATTACAAATCACAATTAGGTTTGCTACCCCAACATGAAGTTTACATAACTTCATCTTTCCCAAACGGCCTTACCAAAAAAGAAATAACTATCTAATGTAGCAACCTGCCAAAAGAATACTTCGTCAACGCAATCTTCTTGATTTACTTGGATCCGCTCGTGCGACTCGGATCTAGGGAAAAACAATCAACAAATAAAAGTAAGTCACAAAGACTTAGTAAGTTACTAACCATAACTTCCTATCATGGCATAATGCTCAATAATATTATACATCATGCTATCGTCATGAATTAACCTCATATAAAAATCATGTTATGGCATCCATGCTCAACATTAATAAAATATGTTATCATTGTAGCATAACATCTCACTAAAATTCATGTCAAGGCATATTAGGCTTAACAATAATGATTTATGCCTTTGGCATAATACAACATTCAAATAATGATCATGTGATAGCATTTATGCTTAACAACCTCAAACAACATGTTATCTATAAAGTATAACATTTATGAAACCAATACAACCATCATATCATATCCAAATCACAAAGCACATAGTTCACATAAGTACTTGTGAGACAATTCATATAAAAGAGATATGATACCATTACCAATTCTTCCGCGCGTGTCGCTCCTGCAAAAACACGTGCAAAACCTTTATGTGCCATCGATATCCCTCTCGTAGATATCGACGTCCCCGAGATAGTCTCCGCTCGAGTTCCATAGTTATCAAAGTCATGTGTATTACTACAACTGAGATAAACTACTTCCCCACCGTGGCCATCGATGGAGGGGTGTGTGCAAACCCGGCACGACGATCCATCGCGATCACGAATCTCACAATTCGTGAAGACGATGTATCGTCCCACCAAAGACCAATGCAATGCACTCACTCAAACCCAAGCACAAGTAAAACCCAAGCACAAGTAATATATACTCATATGCTCAAAACAAGTAGGTAAACACTCTACCATCAAACTAGTCATGCATTTCATCCACAACTAGCATAAATATCACAACAGAGAATCATATAAGCTCTCATAATCAAGTGTGCTTCACACACTTCAAAACTTCTTGGAGGCTCGACCTCCATGATTTCTACCCAAAATTCCGTAGGACTTAAGATTATAGTTCCTAGGATTCATACTAACCCAAAGGTTGACTCCGTTGAGTCCAATCTAAACTTTCCGAAAATTTAGGGAATAGAAGCATGGGCTTCAAAATCCACCCTATGTTCATAACTATCGCCAATAACCATAATCCCAAGTTCAATGAACTCATATAAACCCCACAAAATACTTAACAATGCAACTTAGAACAATTTGGCAATTTTGTGCATAAATTCATTTTTGACACCTTACCAATCATGTTCTCCAACTCATGATTAAATCATACAACATGGTTTAATATACTATACTAAACATGTAAAACATAGTAATCAACTTATAACCATAGTTAATAAGCCAAAAACATAATTAGGGCAAAATCCCCTTCCAAGTATCTTTGTCATTCAAGCTCAATACACATGAACAATTCATATAGCAAAGTTTAATAGACTATTTGGCATATGAATTTCATACAAATCAAGTCTCACATAGGTTCAACCAATCTCTAACAACAATTGGAAACCTAGGGTTCATGGCATCTCTACAAACCCTAGAAATTGCTTCCATTGACCTCACATAGCAAATATGATTGTTTCCCTAGGGTCAATGGAGCCAAAAGAAAAAGGAAGAGAGGTAGAAACTTACCCAATTTCAGCCCTCACAAATTGTAAATTCGAAACCTAGAGATGATGTCGTCTCCTCAACCTTCTCTTTCCAAGTTCACGGGTAGAATGGGGGAAGAAGGCCCCGATCAATGGTCTCCAAGGTCGACTCTTCAAGAGCCCTAGAATCGCCTTCTCTCAAGCTCTCTCTCAAGCTCTCTGTTGAGTTCTCGCAGAAGGCACAAGCTGAAGTCGTATCTGTTGTGGCCGACTTAGATAGAGAGTAGATCGGTTTTTAATTTAAGTGGGGGATTAATTCTCCTAATTAATCCACTAATCAACCTCTAAAACCTCTAATAGATGTTTAGGACAAGTCTTAGGCTAATAAGATAGGTTTAGGTTTAATTTAATTTGGGTTTGATTGGGTAAAAAATCGGGCAGTACGCAAAAGACTTGAAAAATCCCGTAACTGAGACCATCATGCGGTCGCTTGGTGGTGAGGTGATGCGAGCGCATCCCTCTGATATTCTCCTTCCGGCTTTTGCTTGCTTCCTTGCTCGGTCCCGGACTCTCCCGCATGCAAACTTGAGTCCTTCCAAGCCAAAAAGTGTCTACAATCCAACCTTAATAACCTCCAATCAATAACCAAAACAATCAAGCCTCAAACCTCAACCAAACAAGGCCAAGAACTCAGGCAAAACTCTCCCGAACGACAACCAAAAAAGTCAAACGAAGAAGGGTTAACGCTAGAATCAAACTAGCAACCAAACCGACAATGCAACAAGCATCTAACCAACAACTAAGGCATGTAAATGATGTTATGAATGCCTTCTAACAATTATCCATGTGTTAACAACATAAATCACAAACCCGAGACTCAACGCATCTCGTGAAGGAAAAATGCATACGTGCATCTCAAACGACGTAAACGAACATGCTATTGACTCCAAACATATGAGTGATCTAAATGAACAGGTTTATTATGATTATAAGTGTATGAGTTCATGCATAACACAAGCAAGCAACATTTTAGGGTTTTACATTCTCCCCTACTTTAAGGAATTTAGTCCCTAAATTCTTACCGTGGTCATCAAGCAAATGAGGATACTTCTCTCGCATCTCCAACTCGGTCTCCCAAGTTGCTTCCTCGATCTCATGATTCTTCCAAAGAACTTTCACCAATGGTATTCTCTTGCTCCTTAAAACTTGCTCTTTGGTGTCAAGTATCTTCACCGGTTGCTCAACATAAGACAAGTCTGGCTGAAATGTAATCTCTTCATACTCAAGAACATGGGAATCATCCTTAAGATATTTCCGAAGCATAGACACATGAAACACATTATGAATCTCCGACAAAGACGACGGTAAAGCCACCCTGTAAGCCAAACTTCCAATTCGCTCAAGAATCTCAAAGGGTCCAACGAACCTTGGTGATAATTTCCCTTTCTTCCCAAATCTCTTAGTACGCCTTCTCGGCGATACTTTAAGAAATACAAAGTCTCCAACCTGAAATTCCAAATCTCTCCTTCTATTATCCGCATAGCTTTTCTGTCGACTTTGAGCGGTGAGCAATCTATCCCGAATTAATTTCACACTCTCAACTGACTGCTGAACAATCTCTGAACCCCATAATTTTGCTTCTCCAACCTCATCCCAATAAATAGGAGATCTACACTTCCTCCCATAAAGAGCCTCATACGGTGCCATCCCGATGCTCGATTGGTAACTATTGTTGTACGCAAACTCCGCCAAAGGAAGGTGTGTATCCCAACTCCCTTTAAAATCAATCGTACAAGCCCGTAACATATCCTCAAGTATCTGAATTGTTCTCTCGGACTGTCCGTCTGACTGAGGGTGAAAAGTTGTGCTAAAATTCAACTTGGTCCCCATAGCTTCTTGCAAAGCTTGCCAAAATCTCGATGTAAATCTCGGATCGATGCGAAACAATACTAATCGAACCCCGTGCAATCTAATAATCTCCTGCACATACAATGCCGCTAATTGACTCAAGGAATAAGTCATAGCAATCGGAATAAAATGAGCCGACTTCGTGAGCCGATCAACAACAACCCAAACGACATCAAAACCTCTACGAGTACGCGGAAATCCCGAAACAAAATCCATCGTAACACGTTCCCATTTCCACTCTGGAATATCCAACGGCTGCAACAACCCCGCGGGTCTTTGATGTTCCGCCTTCACCTGCTGACAAGTGAGACACCTCGACACATAATCCGCTATTTGTCGCTTCATGCCATTCCACCAAAATTGTTTCTTCAAATCCCTATACATTTTCGTACTCCCCGGATGGATAGTATACTTTGCCTTGTGAGCTTCATCCAACACAAGTCGCTTCACATCATCAACTGAAGGAACACAAACTCTGCCCTTGAAAGTCAAAATCCCATCTTGGTTCATCGCGAACTCATTCTCCTTATTCTCACTCAAACCATCAATGATTTTTACCAACTCCGGATCTTTCTTCTGAGTCTCCTTAATCCTCTCCAATAAAACAGGAATAGCCCGCACGCTAGCAAATAATACTCCATGATTAATCTCGCTAGGATTCCATTCACGGACATCCTCCAACATCTTCCATTCACGCATCATCAAACACGATAAATGCACTTTTCTACTCAAAGCATCGGCAACCACGTTCGCCTTCCCCGGATGATAAAGTATCGTGCAATCGTGATCCTTCAACTTCTCCATCCATCTCCGCTGTCTCATGTTCAACTCCTTTTGTGAGAAGAGATATTTCAAACTCTTGTGATCCGTGAAAATCTCAAACTTCGAACCATACAAATAATGCTTCCACTTGTGCAAAGCAAATATGATCGCCGCTAACTCGAGATCATGCGTGGGATAATTCATCTCATACGGAGACAACTTCCTTGAAGCATAAGCAATCACTTTCCCATTCTGCATAAGCACACAACCCAATCAATTCGTCCCCGGGATATGATGTAGTTCTCGATTTCTCCACCATTGTATCTTGGGATTATCATGTGTTCCACCATCATATCTTGGGAGGGTTCGTCCCCGGGATATGATGCAGTTCCAGTTGCTCCACCATCGTATCTGGGGAGGGTTCGTCCCCGGGATGCGTTACAGTTATCATGTGTTCCACCATCACATCTTGGGAGGGTTCGTCCCCGGGATATGATACAGTTCCTGTGCTCCACCATCGTATCTTGGGAGGGCTCGTACCCGGGATGCGTTACAGTTATCATGTGCTCCACCATCGTATCTTGGGAGGGTTCATCCCCAGGATGCGATACAGTTATCATATGCTCCACCATCATATCTTAGAAGGGTTCGTCCCCGAGATATGACATAGTTCATGTGCTCCACCATGCTTATGACATGCCATAAAATATCAAGACCTGTCAAAAAGGACTAACGAATGTCAAGTTAAAGGGTTAAAAGTACAAAAGGACGGAATAATTAACAAACGGTGAATTGCAGGGGGTGAAATTGCCAAAAACAGAAGAAGAAATGAAGGTGGGAGCAGCCTATAGCCAAAATGGGCGTTGTGCCCATAATGACTATAGGCGGTGCCCATTTGTGGTGTAGGCAGCGCCCAGCTTTCTCCCATGCACTAAATGGCTTTTAGCACAACTCCTTCAGTGCACAGTACAAGCATTGAAGCACGAAAGATAATATCCGATGATCCTTCGCTGTTAAGGAAGCCCAACTCTCAGCCAATAAATACAGGGGTCGGCCAATGCCCAAACAACGAAGAATTTTACGGAGAGAAATTATACGAGTTACGCTGTGAGTTTTCATATCAAACCCCAAAGCTCTGTTAGGTTGTCGAAACCTCCCCTAAACACATAAACTCTCCGGCTAAAGTGAATCTTAGTTACCCAACTAGGTTTCCACCCTATTTCACCGGTTCAAAAATCCTAAAACAAGCAGTTGTCTTGCCCGAATCCAGACGTCAAATCCAGCCAAAGCAAGCTGTTGCTCTACCCGATTTCAGACTTGACAAAAATAATAATCAAGCAAAAGCAAACAGTTGTGCCGCCCGGATCCCAAGGCGAAAAGCAACCAAAAGGAGCAAGCTGCCCGAAATCCGACAACAACAACAACAGAATAATGGCTCCCTCTCCCCGAGGGACAAAGCGAGCACACCCTAACATTTACTAGAAAAGAGGTTTGGTACGGGATAAAGCCCACACGCTTCAAGAGGTAGGTACCTTAAAAGTTATTTATTATTTTGTCTATTAAAATAGTGCTATTCAAAATAATAATATATCACGAAATAAGTCGTTATAATGCTAAAATTTCGGATATAAATAGCTCTAAAATAAGTCGTTATTATGACCTAATTTTTATAAAATATTATCTGCAACTCTAAAATGAGGCTGCTGTAATTTTCTTTATCTCTTTTGTCGTGTATATATATATATATTAAATGATTTATTTAAGTTGTTAAATTTATAAAAAAAAAGTATATTTAGCCAAAAATCTATTTTGAATCCGAAAGGGCGAGTTGAGTGTCTAATCTCTTCCCAACTCGTAATTTAGTCTCCGAACCCTTACAAATCTGGTATATTTGGTTTTTATTTGTTTATCCTTAAAATAAAGATGTCGACTCTGTTATTTATATTTTGAGTCCACAATTGAGGCCGATCGTATTCTACGTGCTTCGAAATTTTGAAACCACCCCGCCTTTCAGTGGCGTGGATCCGATTAAAAACGGGGCACTCACAGAGTGAAAGACTTGGCCTCGCGAAACCACTCAGGTGTAAGAGTAAGTATCGTGTAAGACTCAAAAAGCAATTTGACAGAGGTTTGAGACTGTAAAGAGCGTGTATCTTGTTTAGGGTTTATGGAGGGGTATTTATAGGCCCCCATTGATATAGAATCCTTGTGAGATTCAATTCCATAGTTACCTAATAGGTTTAGGAGGAAAGTCCTAAATTATAGGCATGACAGGTGGCTGGCCGCGTGAATGTCAGAGTAGATACGGTAAGTGCTCTACTCGGATAAGGAAGCATTTGACCTGTCTTGGAGGGGAAGTCTCTGAGATTCCCTACTCGATGCTTTCCCGGGCGAGCATGGCTCTGCCCGACTGCATGGTACAAAGTTGGTGATGATAAGTCTGATTCCCAGGCATGGCCCCTTGGTCGAGCAGGCAAGACATGTGCTCGATTAAGCTTGGACGGGATATATTCATGATCTCTGCTCGGGAACCTCGCTAGCTCTCCCCGCTAGGCTCGTGGGTCTCATACTTACGAGCTCGTGACTGATATGTGGTGATCACTCGTACTTTGCTTGTGATCAAGTTTGGACCGGGTACATCAGATTAAACGATTATGTGCATGTCCTTAAAACAAGGGACAATTCTTTGACTTTCAATCTTAACTAATTCTCAGAACCTGTGGGATGTCTATTTTTAAGCTAATATTTTTAAGAAACGAGGGCACTAATAACTTTTCAAATTCCTTTTAGCATAATTGTGGACAGATTTGATGGTTATTTTGCTCGGTGCAATTTTGTCTTTGATCAGCTTTAACACTAAAATATTCTTTCTTTTCACACAAATAGTCTATTATTTCATTTTATGATATTTTACTTAAAGAGTTTATTTTCAAAAAGTCAAGGCATTAAAATATCATTTTATTACTAATGAACGATTAAAAGTGTCATTTTTTTTGAAAAAAATTGCTTTTAAACGAAAACTCTGTGCCCGAAACTAAGAGAGTACTAAAATATCATCCCTTCATTTTCACCAATTTTTAAATATTATTTTGAAAAAAGACAAAAAAAAAAAAAACATTATTATTGTATCAAGAAATATCAGGACTAGAAAAACATGATTATAAAAAACATTTAGCTATGCTCGGCGGCATCATATAAATTTATTTACTCTTATATAACGAAATTATTCTTTTTTGAAAATTCCAAACAAAATATTGATAAAACATGTTTCTTTCAAACGTTTAATGCTGGAATTTGAAATTTTCTATTTTTAAACAATTTACATTTTTTTTTGTAAACATGTACATTATTTAAAACTAGATCTTCGTGCCAGTGCCTAGACACGATGCCAATATATTTGATTTCGTCAATTGAAACGCCAACGTCTAAATAGAAGGTGCGATTTAAAAAAAATGTTACAGTTGAGGGGTACATTACTTCAAGTGGTAGTTGAGGGCGCTATTTGAACTCTACCCATAGTTGAGGGGAGGTTATTTGTAAAGAGTTATATGTAACTGACCTATGAACGTTTGATTTTGCGGCGGAATCAACCCCCATGATCAGATAGTCTCAGTCAATCAATTGAGTTCTATTGTGAGATTATATTAATATAAGGTTGATGTTTTGTAAATGGTAATTGTTTAGAAGATTAATTTCAAAGTGTGACTACTTATAATATTAATTATAAGGATGACTTTGTAACATGGTGAGAGAAAATAGAAAGAAAGTGCGATTTTAAAAAATATTACAATTGAGGGGTACATTACTTCAAGTGGTAGTTGATAGGTGCTATTCGAACTCAACCTATAGTTGAGGGGGATTATTTGTAAGGAGTTATATGTAACTGACATATAAATGTTTGATTTTGCAGCGGAATCAACCACCCATGGCCAGATAGTCTCAGTCAATCAATTGAGTTCTATTGTGAGATTATATTAATGTAAGGTTGATGTTTTGTAAGGGTAATGGTTTAGAAGATTAATATCAGGGTAATTGTAGGGTCCCTTCCCATGCCCCCCTTAGGCAAAAAAAAAATTTAATTGTAGGGGGTTGTTTTGTAACATGATGAGAGAAAATACAGAGTTAAAAGTGGATAACTACTCTCACATGTGAATGTGAGAGTGAATCCCAACCATTAAATTTTTAAAGATAATTTAATCTCAACCTCTAAATAACTTTTGTCAATTGCACATGTGTAACAATGAGTTCTATTGTAATATAGATTGACTCCTTCCTTCCAAGTTCCATCCAAACGAGTTAAGTGTCTTAGATAATTTATAATATCAATTAATAGATCAAAAGAAGGTAGTGTGTGGATCCGTGGCGCAATGGTAGCGCGTCTGACTCCAGATCAGAAGGTTGCGTGTTCGATTCACGTCGGGTTCAATTCCCTTCTTTTTGAAAATTATATTATATTTGACACTTGGTACTCGTCCAGTTTGTCCTGGTTTACATATATTTGCCACTTGGTACTCGTTTGTCTTACAGATTGAAATGTTGATTGAGATCAGCAAGTATGCAATCAAGATCCTTGTTGGGAGTGGGAGGCACTGGCCAAACTGAACAGCCATTTTTAGCAAAATTTCCATATGAAAAGCAATCAGACCTAGATACTGTGTTTCTCTGTATGAACTAGAAAATGGAAGGAAGATCATGTTGATTCACTCTGGGGTCCTTGTAATACTTGCACTTGACCGATGTAAAGACTATGAAAATGGTTAAATTCCTTTCATGGTGCTGAGGTGAAAAACTTATTCATATATGGTGCTGCATTTGTCTGTCATAAGTCGTAACCATTCTCTACTCAACACAACAGTTGTGACTTGCACCATCTGTGGCTGTGTTCATGTCGTAGGTCGTTGATCCTTTTCATCCCTAAACAACTCCTAATCGATTGTTTTGGTGATCATTTGAGTCTACTGAACTAGAAACAATTCCTAAGCATTAGCATGCGACTAAAAAGCTCAACAGCAAAGTAATTTATAGTCAAACTTCAGTGTTGGTTTTTAAGGATAAAATTGTGCATGCAGCATGCAGCTACCACAAAATTAATCCCATGGTAAGATTGCTTAGTATCATGACTTGTTTCACCAACAATAAGAGACATCTTTCTTCCAGTAAAATGCAAGTCCCCTCTTGTTCTTTGTTTGAAATCTGACGAGACTGCCAGGATTAGCTTATGCTGAGCAGTACAAGAACAAGAACTCTTTAGCTGATCTACCGAGCTTTGTTTGCAATTCCAATGACTTGTACTAACTACTAAGATCCCAAACAGGCACTGCAGTCTGCACACAAACAAATAAAAACAGAAAACCAATGGAAAATGGTAGGATAATCACACGCCAATCTCTCAAGGCACAAATAGACACAAATTAAGTGTAGCAATTGACTCCACTGCATTGTCAAGTCACTAAGCTCCTGAAGGCTACAACAGTCACAAAAACTACTTAAATGATGCTACCAAGCATTATTTGTACTTGAACTGCTGCAACTCTCAAAGTTAAGTTCTTTCCTGGGACTATTGCTGCTATCCATGTTAGGGACTAGTACACGACACCTACAAGTAACAAGGCTCATTCGGAATGCACAGATTCAACTTAAATATGCAATGGGATTTCACTTGTTTAAGACCACTTCCTGAAACATATAATATGTGGATCAAGTGAACCCAAGTATAATCCCCAAAATTTAGGGATACCTTGGACTGGTAATAAGCCATTACATGATTAATATGGCACCCACGAGAGGGCTACTTGAGAAACTGCAGTAAGTATATTTATCAATTAGAACCAGAGTGTAATCTACTAGTCCACAATTAATACAATGGAAAAATTACACTTAGAACCACTTCAAGCTGACAAGAGAACAACTTGCAAGTCACACGGGGTTCAGAGACTATTGTCTACTCATTCCTCCTCTGCCTCTGCAATTCAATCATCAGAACAGAACAAAAGACAATTAGGAAATATAATCATAAATTAAGAGGCAGATGTTGTATTAATGATCAGAGGATCTAATCTAGTAATATTTTCATGACAATGGACATTTTAACTGATGCAAAAAAATAATGGAACAAGTGTATTTTGGGTACTCGAATCTGCCGGCATGTTTTTTTTTTGATAAGTAAAGATAAAATTAAAAGCATCAAATCAGGTGATGCGGCCTCCGTACACTAGGAGTATACATCACCAAAATAATTAGCCAATATCAATATTATTTACAAAATCTACAAGAGAAAAGTTCAGACTGGAAGTAGAATGATTGGCCTCGGAGCACCAAAAATGAAGAGTACGAATCAAAGAATTCTTCAGTTCCGGGACAGACATTTCCTCATTGTGAAAAGCCCTATGATTTCTTTCCCTCCATATAGTCCAACACACTCCCAAAGAGGCTGTCTCCCAAATGCGATTTCTCCTATTCTTGTACCCCATGGACCAGCCCCTTATATGCTCAAGAATCGACCTTGGCATGACCCAAGTCACCTTAAACAAACCCAGCATGAAATTCCCAGATGAATAGCTTCATGAGTCGCTTCCCACATGAAGAAAGCCACTCTCTTTGGAGCTTGAGAATTCCATACTGTTTTCCAAGGGAAAGAAGTTCTATCACTATTTAGGAGCTTGAGGTAATGCGATCCGACTGAAAAAGCATGCCCCCTCGCTCCTTTCTAGACCACCTTATCTTCCAAGCTATCTATATTCTGCTCATGAAGTCTTCAAAAGTTGCGCCACTGAATCAATCTCCCAGTCATGAAAATTCCTTCTAAACGTGGGGTTCCAAATAGGTTTTCCATCCTCCATAGACAATACTGAATTAACTCTACAATCCTTATCCATGTAGACCTCGAATAAAATCTAGAACACCTCCCTCATTCTAAAATTTCCACACCATCTATCTCCCCAAAAACTAACGGTTGCCCTGCTACCGATTTCAAATGCAATGAATCTCTCAAAGGAGCTCCATCCTTTCCTAATGCCTCTCCACACCCAAAAGGAGAATTAACCTCATTTGGAAACCAACAGTGATCCCCTGCCCCATACTTACAAACCACCACCTGTCTCCAAATCCTTTTCCGTAAGATACCACCACAACCATTTCCCCAACAATGCCTCATTAACAAGTTTGAGATTTCTTACATTCAGACCTCCCTCTTGCATCCTGGAGCAAACTTTCTCCCAATTCACTAAATGAAACTTATGACCCTCCGACTCACCTTCCCACAAAAAGTCTCTTTCCAATTTCTCGATTCTTTGCCAGATTGTGGCAGGGATAACAAAAAGAGATAGAAAATAGGTCGGCAAATTAAAAAGAGTGTTCTTGATTAAGACCAACCTCCCCCCCCTTAGAGAGAAGTTGTCGCTTCCACCCTGCTAATCTCTGCTTCAAACGCTCAGGATTCCACAACGCTCTACTTTTAGACGGGGCATCAATGGGAAGGCCAAGATAAGAGGAAGGAAGATAGGCGGTCTTACACCCAAAGAACGACGCTACTGTACTGGAAGGCAAATAAAATCTTAATGACATTTAAAGCATACCATTTTCTAAAAAAGTAATCAATCTATATAGAAAAACACCAAAAGGGGCAAACACACGTACATGCGGAGTAGCCAGAAACAAAACAAAAGGAGCAAGAATACTAACTAAAACATGAAACCAATGAACAGTCCAAAAAGCATACCATGTATTGCTTCCATGTTATCTTCCTTATAGACACCAAGGGGCGAACCATGGACTGATAGAAGCATCTCACCATGCTTCGGAAGCCTTAGAGTTTTGGGTGTCATTCCAACAGACAACCTCTGGCTTGTCACCTGCAATTTTAGTTTTGGGATACACATATCAAACATTACAGAAACACACACGCACAGTCGCACACACAAGCAGCCATACATGATGGCACAACTACCATTAGTATAATACAGTAGTGATAATTAATAAAATGAGTATTATACATAAACATTCTACCTTTGACATTTATCTACTATTACTAACTTCCAATAGCATTCCCTGTGATTCATAAATAGTTAGTTTCTCCAGAAAATTCTGACACAAAGTTCAATGTTCTTATGGCTATAGGACCAGACCAACTAGAGACTTTAGAAAATAAAGCTATGTGGCAGGCAAGTGCCACTGAATTTTGCATTCCACTTTAAAAGTTATTCACTCTTTAGGATCCTTGAGTAGACTTGAAGCTGCAGCATTTTGTAGTGAGTCTATCGACTCTATCTACTTCAGCAACTAAAACATGAAGAAAAGCCAAGAAGATTATAAAGGAAAAGTTCCTAGTGGCATCTATGTAAAAGTAGCATTTTAAATAGCTAGGTAGTGTGATGGTTCTGTATTTGAAGTGATTGTCCCTTTGTCCAACTCATTCTATGTAGAAGACTATGCTTAAGTTTCTGGCAACTGTAACTCAAGTGAAATCCTAGAATACGCAAAAAAACAGAGTCTCAGCCAAAAAAAGCATACAAAAATCAACATGAGCAGCATACCCCAGGAGTTTGGAGAGAATCTTGCAAGCCAAGCATCTGCGTATCAGATTGCTCCTCCAACACCTAAAGCATGAGCAAATGAGAAGAGAACAAAGGAAAAGAAAGCTGCATTGAAGCAATTCTTCTAACATTGTGACTCTTAACAGAAATTATTTTCAAATGCAAAACCACATACAAAATCTCTGATCTGCAGATTATCAGCGCCATGGAGGCTTGCTTTCACTGCCACAATTAAAAAAAAAGGGTCAAGATGAATCTGCCAGTGACATTGGGGTCAGATATTCTATGCATCAAAAAATAATAATTTGTTTACCAGCTTCACTAGAATATTCAAAGCCACCTAAAGATGGCATCGCCGTGGAGCAGTAAGGGTAACCCATAGACATCCCATTGAAAATAGAAGTATGTATGTCACCAACACCCATGTTCATGGATAAATTACCATCTTTATCCTTCCATTGAACTTCATAATGTTCTTCTTTCTCACTTCTAACAATTGCCAGATTTGGCAGGTTTTTCGCAAAAAATTGCAGTACAGGAGTCTGCTGCTGTTCCTTGCTGTAATTGGATCGTAGCAAACGCAATCCAGTAAGTAAACGATCAATCTCCACATCACGAATGGTCCTGATTGCAGCACTTTGACGTTCAACTGTAAGCGTAAATCTAAAAGTACGTAAGACGGAAGAAAAACTTACAACTCCCACGTACCAAATAAAATTTCTATCTCCCTCCATCCCATAAAAAAAAGCCTCATATGAAAAGTCAAAGTTTTTAATGTTGTAGTTTTACATCTAAATGTGTAACACCCTAGGTTACTCAGTTACTCTTGCCTCTGACACGTTTGTTCTTGTGCATCTCATGTTTAACATACTTGCATTCAGTGTTTAAACCCATGTTTATAAGCTTCGCAGAGTTATATTGCGTGACTTGACGTTGGTTGGAAAGCTCGACTCAGTTGAGAGCTTGATTGATCGGTTTTGTGCTTAACCTTAATAGGTCTGCATCCCATGCTTAGAAATCATGTTAGCATGCTTTGATAATGTCATTTGCATAGCTTGGTTCATGAGTTAAATTGCTTTGGTTGTTCGTTTGGTTGCGTTGTTCGTCTTCGTACGAGTTGTTTCTGTGACCGTTTGAGTTCGTTTCGGGTTTGGTTTGAGTATAGAACTATCCTAGATTGATATGTTAGCCTTTGGGGTCAACCTAGGCTTAGTTTGGAGGGTTTTGGTTCAGATCATGACGTGCTCACGTTGGTCTTTTGAACCGATTGCGTTGGAGGAAGCAAAAATCAGACAATTCCCAGTAGTTGGCGCGATTGCGCCAACTGCTAGGACGCGACCGCGTCTCCTCAGCCACCATTGTTGACCAATTTCTGATCTTTGACTTTCCTAACCTAGTTTAATAAGTATAAACCTGTCCCAATGATCTAATTAAACCTATTTTAAGTCTAATTAAGTTGGGTTAGTATTGATTTGGTTTAGTTAGCCTAAATGGGGTTCACTAGTGCTTAAACCTTGATTAATGTTGACCAATAGAACTGTGCTACCACATTAAATCCACCAATGAGACTTTGCCACCTTGAGGCATCACTTTTGCTGGATATTGAAAGTCTGTGGGACTCGTTTCTTCTCCATTATTCATCTAAGTTCAACAATGGGGAGAGAGAGAAGAACGTGCGGTAGTGTGTCGTGTGTTTTCGAGTTTCCCTGAGATCTGGCCACTCGATCGGAGACCGTAAAAGTGACAGGCTACAATAGTGGAACAACCTAAGAGCCTCTGATCGTATTTTCGTCGGTTTGATTTCGGTTGAGGGTAAGTTACTAAACCCCCTTTTTTGAATACTTAGAGCAAACATAGTATGCTAGTTCATAAAGATCATGATTGAGCATGCTAAGAATGGTAAATCAACCTTCATAAGATGTTAAAACATGTTTTAAATTCATGTGAGTGATGTTGGTTGATAAGGTCATGATTGGTTACCTTGATGGAAGGTTTTACCATTTACATGTGGAGTTGATTATGTAGGAACCGATGTATGGATCATTTGGTTGTGAGGCTTAGATTTGGTCGTGTATTTGGGGTAGGTCGATGGTTTGGCTAAGAACTTGAGACTTGGGATTCTGGTATAGTTGCGAGTAGCAACGAGTTTAATCTAAACTATGAAACATGGTAAAATGACTCAACGGAGTTGATTAGAGAATGTCTAAACTATGATAAGTCCTAGGCTAAATTCCTACAGCGTTTGAGACTCGTTCAGTCACATTTATGAGGTCCCGAATAATTTCGATAAGTGTACACTGACACTTAACCTTTAGAGACTTCGATTGTAATCGTAGTGTGGCGCATAGCTAATTTAGTAAGCGGGATGACCAAACTCTTCGTAGTCCGTGAATTCATTGAATAGGCTAATCAACTTGTTCGGTCACGTTGAGGTTGTTGTTGTTGTTATTTTCCCGAGTTCGTTGACTCGAGGGTTTCAATTGGGTTCCGGCAGTGGTTTAGCCGATGACTTGTTTTACTTTCGGCACTTTTGCAGCCGTTGGCTGTTAGTTGTGCGAACATGTTGTTATTGCAGGTGCACCATAGACTTGTATTTCTGTTATAGGCTAGGTTGATACACGGACCTTGGGATTCCGTGTTGGGGTCCGGATTGGGGCGTTACAAAATGACTTTTAAGCTGCACTAATATAACATCTTTATAAAAAAAATACTTTTTGTATGACATGCAGAGCTTTACACATTCTTTAAGAGCAAGCAAAAATTTGGAATCTAACGGATATGTACTCTTAAACATAGAAAGATAAACCCATCTGGAAACTAGGACTCACTTTTTGGGATGGAGGTCGTAATAAAGAAAGATCTAATATTAGCATCAGGCATCAGCGTAAAAAAGTACTATGTGTATGTACCGTCCTGGTCAGTAAATGCATTTTCTTTATTGTCTACTGGAGGCTCCTTTGGATTAGCATCACATACGTTACTTGGAGGAGATGAGGCAGGTTGTTTGATATTCTTTTTGACCCTTCGTTTTGCCATTGTAACATAAAATTTCCTTGCGGCACTGAATACGGGAGGATATGATATGCAGATGACCAAAAGAGCTGTTTGAATCTGTCAATTTTCACAAGTGTGCGGAAATCAAATTCTATAAGCTTCATGAAAAATAATATGCAACTTATTACAATGTGAAAAAAAGAAAAAAGGTTGAGTAATGTAGCAGTCACCAGATCAGGCTAGTCAAACTGGTAATGGAATCCTGAAGGCCCACATCAAGATAAGCATGCTTTGAATAAGACACAAGAACACTGGTGGAAATGTTGAAAAAAGCGAGCGCTTCTTGCGCCTGAGCGCAAGGGGGCGAGGGTTGGTCGACTGTTTTGGTCGATTCCAGGCGGCGAGCGACTTTCGTCGATTTTCAGCGACTGTCGCGACTTTTGACTTCGAAAAAGTCCACCAAAAAGCGATGGAGGCGCTCAGTCGAACAGTGGACTAGGGTTTGGGGTTTTTTTAACAAAATGACATAGTAGCATAGTATACGGGGTATAAAAAACCCCTAACGGGCCTAACCTGACGAAGACGAAGCGTACTGCTACGATTTCGACGAAGAGTCGAACAGTCGAAGACACGAAGACGACTGACCTGATCACCTGACGGCTGACGAAGACTTCGAAGACGACTCACGACGACTGACGACTCCTTCCAGGTTTCTTCTGTTCCTCGTCTTCTGTTCGACTTCCTCTGTTCCTCGTCTTCTGTTCTTCTTCTTCAATTTCTTCTTCTTCCTTTTGTCTTCTTCAGTTCTGTGCGTATTGTGATGATATGATAGTATGTTACTCAGTTAATTATGTTCGTCTTCTTCTGTTTGACTTTGCGTATTGTGATGTTCAGAAGACAGAAGTTACTGACTTATCTTTAACAATTTATGAATTTATGAATTTATGAATTTAATAATTTATGAATTTAATAATTTGTTTTGAGTTTTTCACTTTCACAGTTCACTGTTTACACTTTCTTTTATTAAAAAAATTATTATCTTCAATTTTTTTTTGGATACTGAATGCTAATTTTGTTTGAGCTGATGCTGTGTCTTAAAAAAAAAAATATTATCTTCAGTTTTTTTTTTCTTCACTTTTTAGACTTTATGTTTCTTTAAAAAAGTATTATCTTTCTGTTTTTTCAATTTTCACTTTCACACTTTACGTTTCTTAAAATAATTATTATCGAATAAGTAGTCTCTGTAGTGTTTGCTATTTTTTTCCCCACAATTCTTATATTTTTTATGACTAGAAATGTCAATTCCGACCTCGAGTAGTAGTGGTCGAAGTCGAAACGATCCGACTTGGAAATACTTGACATTGGATGATCCAAGAAACACCAACAATAGGACTTATATTTTTTGTGGCCAACGGTACTCCGGAGGGGTTTTTAGGGCCAAGCAACACATTGTTGGTGGAAATAGAAATGTGAAGGCTTGTGAGAAAGTGTCGGCTGAGGTGGTGGATGAAATTAGGAATTTTTTGGGCATGAAAAAGAGAACGAAGGAGCAAATGGTTATGGATCAAATTCAACGATCTCGAATTGATAGTTATAGAAGTGGTGAATCTGATAATGATGTTGAAATTGATAGTGAAAGTCAAGAAATCTCGATGAGGACAAAGCAAAACAAAAGGGGGCTGATGGATATGTTTGTAAATCGCAGCGAGAAAGCAAATGCCAAAAATATGAAACAACAAAAGGATCAAAATGAGGAGGCATTGAAAGAATTGGATAATCGAGCATGGTCGGCTATTGCTAAATGGTTATATGATTCAAGGATTGCTTTCAATACATTGAATTATCCTAGTTTTCAAGAGATGCTTGATGCGATTGCAAACCGTGGTCCGGGGATAAAAGCTTCAAGTACATATCAAGTGAGAGTTCCTTTACTTAAGCAAGAGATAGAAAAGGTTAATCAATCCATGGAAGACCACAGAGAGGAATGGAGGAAATATGGTTGTTCCATTATGTCGGATGGGTGGAAAGATAGGAGAGAACGCACGTTAGTGAATTTCCTTGTCAATTGCCGCAAAGGAAGTATGTTTGTGGAATCAGTTGATGCTTCCGACTATAGCAAGACGGGGGAGAAGATTTGTGAGTTACTTAGTAAATTTGTGGAGAAAGTTGGGCCTAAGAATGTGGTTCAAGTGACTACGGATAATGCTTCGAATATGAAGTTGGCGGGTAAGAATTACTAGTATTCTTCTTTGCTTTCTTTTTTTTCTTGTTGAAGTGATTATTCTTGCTTAGTTGCTATCTTTTTTTCCTTTCCATTCTTTCGTAGGGATGATGTTGGAGGCAAAGTATCCACATCTATTTTGGACACCATGTGCGGCACATTGCTTGGACTTGATGTTGGAAGATTTGTTTGAGATACCAAATATCAAGTCAATCTTTACAAGAGCTATCAAGTTAAATATATACATCTACAGTCGCCCGAGGTTAGTGAATATGATGAGGAAATTCACTAATATGGAGCTTGTGAGGCCGACAACAACTCGTTTTGCCACAGCCTTCCTCACTCTTCCAAGGATTAAATTAGTGAAGAAAGGTTTAAGGGCAATGTTCCAATCAGATGAGTGGAGACAGAGCAAATGGGAGAAAGAGCAAAAAGGTAGAAATACATCGAGGATTGTTATGGATTTCAGATTTTGGGTGGGGACAAATGATGCTTTGAAGGTTGTCGGTCCTCTTGTCAAGGTTCTAAGACTTGTTGATGGTGAGAAGCAAGCTTCGATGGGATATCTCTACGAGGCTATGGATAGAACAAAGGAGACAATAGCAAAGAATTTTGGTAACGTTGAGGAGAAATATATGCAATATTATAAAATCATTGATCGAAGATGGGAGGATCAACTTCATCGGCCTTTACATGCAGGAGGTTACTACTTGAATCCTAAGTTTTACTACGAAATCGGACATTGAGAAGGATGTAGAGGTCACGAATGGACTCTTTAAATGTATTGGTAGATTAGTCCCAGACCCTGATATTCAAGATAAAATCACCGATGAATTGAGTGCTTATAGGAGTGCAAATGGCCGACTTGGGATGCCAATGGCTAAAAGTCAAAGAGAAACAAAATTGTCAGGTACTACCCAGTACTTTTAAGTTTAAATACTATATTAGTATTAATATTAATGAGTAATGACTAATGAGTATAAATTTTGTCATAACTGAGTGGTGGGTCAATTATGGTACTGAGACTCCAAATTTACAAGATTTTGCCATCAAGATTCTTAGTCTCACTTGTAGCGCATCTGGATGCGAGAGGAATTTGAGTGTGTTCGAACACGTAAGTACTAATTACTAAATAGTAATTACTATAGTATAAGATTTAGTTAGTTACTAGTTTCTTAAAAAAATAAAAACGATTATTATGCTTATTCATTAAAAATGGTGCATTAATTTGACAGATTCATAGCAAGAAAAGGAATAGATTGACTCAAGCTAGATTAAATGATTTGGTCTTTGTGAAGTATAATAGAGCCTTGAGACGGAGATTTGATCTTCGAGATACTATTGATCCTATCATCTTGGATGAAGTTGATGATGACAGCGAGTGGATTGCCGGTGAAGATGATGACGTAACCGAAGATGATGACATGTTTGATGATGACCTCACTTGGGAGCAAATTAGTAAAGTTAGTGGAGCTCAGGATCATTTATATTCGACGAGAACTCACGTAGTTTCTTCGAGTGGTGACCGAGGTGGACCAAGTGGTGGACGTGTTGATCGACGACCACCTCTACCAAGTGGAGGTGCTAGTGGTTCAAGACAAAGGCCAAGGACTGGTGGACAGATTCGGATTGACACTTCACGTACCCACCATCTTGTTGATGAAGATGATACAGACTTTGAGCCAATCAATCTTGTGAATGAGGATTATGAAGATTATGAAAATGATGATGAGATAGATGATGAGGATTTTTAGCTTGCTGTTGTTGTTAGTTGTTAATTATTACATTTCATGACTTTAGTTCTCTTTTGCATGTCTTTATTTTCATTTGCTTTAATGACTTTTTATTTTCTTGTTTGAAATTTAAGTTAAGTTCATCGCATGTTTTGGAATTTCAACTATGAATGATGATATTTGTGTTATTAATATTATATTATTATGTTGTTAACTTAGTTTCATCACTCATGACATGTTTTATTGAGATTTGTTAAGTTATATAACTTATATATATATATATATATATATATTAATTTTTCCGTAATATGTGTTCCGTGAGCGATTTTTTGCGCTTTTTTTGCGCCTCGCTTCTCGCCTCAAATTTTGACCTCTCGCCCGCTTCTCGCCTTCCGCATTTTTCAACTCAATTAACTGGAAAGTACTTAAAAAGAAACAGGGTGGAGGGAGGAAGCAAGGCTTCGGGTTGCTTATAACAGTTGTCAATTTCGGATGTTACATGTCATGGCATATATGCAATAGAAGTAGTTGAAGTAGCATGATGAAGTTGTATCATTACTAACAGGGAAAAAGAAAAAAAGTGGAGCGCAGTGAAGCTGTCAAAGTGGGAAGACTAGTTTGACTAAAGAAGGCAGCCAACAATACCAGGTAAAGTGATGTTACACTCACATCAGACATTTACAACAACTTATATAGAAAATGACATGGTCCAAGCATGCTTCAGCCTTTATTTCTTCTCTTTTCTTTTTTTTAAAGTTTCACACAAAAACAAGTTGGTCATAAGGTGTCACTGCCACCTCAGGTTCTATACACAGATCCGTTGGTTCTTGTTGCGGACCTATCATTCCTACTAATTAAGGAGAAATTATTGCTGATGCTAGAATCCTTACCATCTGAACAAGGACTTGGTTACTGATCAGCTAGACCTAGACCAGGACCTGTCTACTTCATTGTGAATGCATTGCTGAATTACGTTTTGGAAAATCTCAGGCTCAAACCTCAACAAGCTGGGATCAGAGTAATAGCAGTCAGCTGAACTACTTCATACAACCATATGATTCATATTCTACAAAATATAATTGCAAGAGGTATGAAGTTTACATAAGCATGAAATGCTCCACTTGATACCACAATGTTATTCACGAGCCTGAATAAATGGTAAATACCACAATGCTCTAGAAAAGTACTTCCAAGAAACGCTAATCATATGACATTGACACCTTGAATTTTAATTTTCACACAAGTTAGCAAAGACGTGATTCTCCAAAGACAACTTCTTATCTTTGCACAAAATATTCTTCTCATACATAAATAACTTCTGATCCAACCAAACTAAGCATCAATCAGTAACTTACATGTAATTTGAAAAGGTATTGGAGTTGCTTAACAAAAGAAAAATCATTTCAGGATTATCCTTTCTACTTGGATAATTTATATTTTCACATGTGCACAAAAATGTCTGGAACCTTGCATTTCAACATGGTTAATATTCAAATGCCACCCAAAAGTGTTTGTTAAGATCATATCAAGATAACAAGTTTATCCCAACCAAAACCACATGACAGAACCAAGACATTCATGCTTGACCTGAGAGAACTCATTCGTGAGGGAGAAATTCTAAAAGATTATTTGGAAATTCAGAACAAGTACATGGGTTCACGTCATCACCTACAAAGTCAAGAAGTTATGTCTCAGTCACAAGAAACCCACATTGTAAATGGATGTCAAGAAAAGCTAGAGAAGTCAAAATAGATCATACAAGATCTCTAATAAAATGAAAATAGAATCAAAAAATAAATAAGAGGTCCTATTTCCTCTTTCATACAAAAGTGTTACGACAAATGGGAATCAAATAAGTACAAAACAAAAATGCGTCCACAAGTAAGAGGATAAACATTACCAATTTAAACTTCACAAACTATTACTATCACATCAAGTGTTTTCCAACAGTGGCACACTGACAACACAGAGACTCACAAAATAAGTAAGATAGTTGATTATCCCCATTAACATTCATCAAAAACAAAAGCCAACACATAGTTAACTAATTAACTAAAAATAGAAGGAACCCATGTTGTATAACTGGGATAGATCCATGAAACACGATGATGAGATATAATAATAGGTTACATAAAATGTGGCTCCCTGATTTCAAAATTACAGGTGCTTCAAGTAATTGAAAAAAAGAAAAAAATTGAGAGCTTACCGAGCTAGCTTGCTGACAATCAGCTAAAAATTCGTAGCAGTGGTTAGAATTCCCAAATTAACAGTTGTTTCTCAAATTGAAGATCCCAATGGAGCCCTTTGAGTTCCCAAATGAGACATAATAAAGAAATAGAAAACCAAAATGTTGAAGCAAAAACTCATCTTCCAACTAAAATAAATGAAAGGAAAAGAACAAGGGTACATAATCAAACAGAAGGGGAGGAGTGGTTTCGATTTGGGATATCGAGGATTAGGGTTTCAAATAGGTTTTCTCATGAGAAGATACAAAAACACATAAATAGAGATGGTGATGGAGAACACTGAAACTGACCTTAGTAAAGAAAAACGACGACTTTGGTGTTCCTTATCGTCAATGCTCGTCCCTTCCCAATCCTCGATTAGCCCTCGGCTTCAAGATTCATCTCATTTTAGCACCAAGATTTGAGAGGGTTCAGATTTGAATTGTCAGATATAATTTGATGGCCAAATTACTTTTTACCCCCCCAAAGTATCCAACAAATCCCAGTTTACCACCCAAACTAAGGTTTGTCCCATTTTAGAATTCAATGTTGCCATTTGTCCCATTTAACCCTCTCCCGTCTGTTTCTGTTTGAATGAAGTCGTTAAATTGCACGTGGAAGACCACGTGCAGGGTATTGTCGTATTTTCTCATCTGCCTTAAAGCCGTTAAATTGATTGTTTTCTTTCTCAGGTAATTCTTGTCTCATTTCTTTCTCTTTCTCTTCTTCCCTTCTATTTTCCACAGCGCAAAGCATCTTTCAATATCCCAGGTAAGGTCGATATTAATGGCGGATGTTTTGTGCTATTGTGGTGATAGCAGTCTGTTGACAACATCATGGACCAGAAAATATCTTGGGCGCAGGTTCCATGGCTGCCCAAACTATGCTTCTGTAAGTGGTTTTTTTTTTTTCAAATTTCAATTTTTGATTTGTAAACCCTAAACATTGATTTTCATGGCTACTCAAACGCTAATTCTGTCCAGAATGGAGGATGTCGTTACTTTGCCTGGCATGATCCGCCAATGTGCCCTAGATCTACTTTTGTGATTCCAGGTCTACTACAAGCTCTGAATCACCACCAAAAAGAGATAAAGCAACTCAAGTGCAATAGAGAGCGAAAATTTGTAATTGTTGTTGTTATTCTGGTGTTGTTGTTGTGGCTTGTTGTTTGAAGGAACTTGACCTCAATGGCTTTTAATTTGTAATGGTTTATGAAGAATGTTGTTATTTAGCTACTTTTTTTGTCATTAGGTTAATGGGGAAATGTCTATGCAACCTACAATGTATGTTTTGTTTGTGTAAAATACTGAATATTTATGCAATGACAATGCTCTGTTTTGCTCTGTAATTTGCACATGATAGTTTGAACATTTAGTAGTACCAAACAATGCTGTTTTGTGTTTTGGTACCACTGAATGTTGTTACATTCTTTTTAACCTAGTTTTGATCTGACTGTGCTTTTGTACATATAATCCCCATATAAGTCCCACAAGGTTTACAATGTCCAAACTCATGACAATCACACTTGGATGTGTTTACAATTGTCAGAGAAACTTCATAAAAGTTGGAGATCAATTCATGACAAGCACAGTTGTATAAACTTCATAAAAGTTGTATAAATTCATAAAAGCTATATATCATAGACTTGGAAGTGTTTACAAAAGTGTTTACAAAAGGTCACTTGGTGTCCTCAACTACCAACTACTCATTAGAGTTATAAATGCAGTTTACAAAACCAATTGTGCAAAATACCCAGTTAATCACCCTGTTTACAAATTAGTTGGTCCTTTACAAAAGGCCACTTAGGTTCACATTTCACCAACTTTGCAAAAGAACTGTAAATACAAATTACAATGTTCAAACCATCATGTGCAAAATTAAACTTTCTAGCAAACTTCAAATACTTCAAGCATCCTCCACTACATCACCTTATGTATGGGCCTTTTTTCCCTTCAAATTTGCTACAAATTCAGACCTTCTCAAAGTAGAATCTTGGGATAAAGAAGTACCAGTGAGTAAAGGTCCTCTATGAACCTGAAACAATAATTGTATATACATTTGTTCAGATTTTAGTATGCATTCAATAGTGCATTCAATAAAACTTTAATTTTTTTTAGATACTCACTCTTTTGGAGAAATGATTGTCTGGGGTTCTCATTGCCTGCTTTTTTGTTATCCCTGAAATTTTGTTAGGACTTGGTGTCCTAACTGGTTGAGCATCACTATGTGAAACAAATAACCCTGGTCCTCTGTCAACCTGAAATAATTGCATATCACAACATTTGTTAAGATAATTGTATGCATTCAATAAAACTTGAATTTTTTGATACTCACTCTTTTGGAGAAAAGATTGTGTGGGGTTCTCATTGCCTGTTGTTTTGTTATCCCTGGAATTCTCTGAGGACTTTCATTGATGGCTATTTCCTCTTGGGGCAAGACATTGTTCCATAACAAGTTTCCTTTCTTTTTAACCTATGAGATAATAATTAGTTTCAAATGGAAAGCAAAACTTAAACAAAATAGGCTTAATCAATTTGTATCCAAAACACTTACAAAAGATCTTCTTATTCTCTTTGGTTTACCATTCAAAGAAATCCCTGCACTTGAAGCCTTCTTAACCTGCAAATGAATTGTATAAGGTAAATTGTTTGTACTTAAATAAATGAATTGGAAAGTTAATTAAATTCTGATTACCACTTACAGTTTCATTCTCAGTGGTTGTTCTTGTATCTGGTGCTGGTTTCTGGGGACAAGTTCTAGCATTGTGATACTCTTCACCACAGATTTCACACCTTACGGTGTCCTGATACCTCCTAAGTTTGTTGGGCTTACCTTTGCTCTCATCCAACTGCTATATTCTTCTTCTTTTGGTCCTGCCAGGCATTTGTCCAATTGACTTTGGAGGGTGTATTTGTAGATTGGTTTTGGGCCACATGTCAAAACCCCTTATTGGAAACACCATGTGCTCATAAGACTTCATGTAGGTCTCATTCTTGTACCAGCGGGCCACATAATGCTCAGAATCAAGTTGGTTGTGATTTAAAGCAAAAATTGCATGTGGACAAGGGATACCTGACAGTTGCCACTTTCTACAAGAGCATATTTTACTATTCAGATCCACATCATACTGATCCCCATATATCCCTCTCACCTGGTACTTTCTTATCCCAGCCCATACACAAATGGAACCCATGTGATTCCTTTTTGTTCTTGTCCAACTTCTCAATTATCCTTGGACATAATAACCCTGGATGGTCCCTCATTTTTTCCATACATTTCTGCAACCTTGACATCATGTACATCCTAATCCACTCAAGAAAATCTAAGATAGGCTTACACCTTGCTTTCAGAATGTAAGAATTAAAAGTTTCACATAAATTATTTAGTAGCATATCACAACATTGGTAGTGCAGAGAAAAAATGCCCTACTCCGATTCGGTGTTTTCCCCGGCCAACCACCAATCATAAGCCAATGCATTCTGTTGCTTCAATTTTTTCCATCTCAATGTTGAACTTCTGATATATGAGGCTTTAACACATGTATACAACTGTTTTGTCAAAGCATTACCCCTAAATTTCAGTTTGAAATTGATGTTTGACACAAAATATGATTTCTGCATTAGGGACAAGGGCCTCCAGACTAGGAACAAGGCCCTTTTGCTTGTCAGAGATGAATGTCCAGTGGTATGAATTGACACAACCTATATCCACCAACAACAATTCCAAAAACCAACTCCAAGAGTCTTTGTTTTACCCCTCAACAACTACATATGCCAATGGACACATACCATTATTAGCATCAACCCCCACAGCTGAAAGTATCATCCCCCTGACTGGTCCCTTTAGAAAGCAATCATCCAACCCAATAACTTTTCTACAACCTTCTAAGAATCCCCTTTTCAAGCCCCCAAGGCATACATATATTCTCTTAAACAAAAGGCTTCTCATTCTCATGCTCACAAACTATTTCAACACTTGTTCATGGATTTGACCTAATTAATTTTTCCTTATAGTCCCACAAAGCCCCATACTGCTGTTCAAGAGTAAGTTTAGCATTCTGCCTTGCAAACTATAAGGCTCTGTAAGCACTGCTCCTAGACATCTGAATCTCAAGCTCTTTCCCAACAATATTAAAGAATGACTCAGATGGCCAAGTAGGGTTCAACTTGTATCTGTCAGTGTATTTATTACCAACCCACTTAGAGTTTACACATTGCACCTTCACCACCCTACTACATTTATGATTGTCCACAAATGTCCTAATTCTAAAGGTATTCTTTTCCCCACCTAGTTGTGAACCATAAATATACCAAGGACAACCCTCCTTACATTTGGCACTCACCTTCACTCTATCATTCTTCACAAATTTGATAACTCCTTACAACATTCCCAATTTTGACTGCATAACTCCTTACAACATTTTATAATTTCCTCCATCTATGTAAATAAATTCCATCTCCCAACCTCTATCTTCAATTCTTTGCGACCATCTAGGGTTTTAACCCAACAACTTCTCCATCTTTCCCGACGAAACCCCATGGTAGGGACCTCTATCTCTTACTTTCATATCCCATCTTTCTCTCTTGCTCCCCGGTTTGCTCAATCTCTCTCCATCTTTATCCATCTTCTTCATCCACAAACCTCCCATCTCACTCTTTCATCTCACGCCTCAAATCACTTCCACACCCACCATGTGGCCGAGCACCACACCCAACTCATTCGCCCAAATCCTCGTTCACCCGCCATGAGGGCTCGGTTACTTCTCTCCGGTTGGCTCTGTTCTCCCGATCGCCTTTCGATCGTACTCCGACAAGGTATTCTTAAGATGCCGACTTCGTCTTCTTGTCATGTATTCTGACCGATGAAACTCTGATTATACGATAACATAGTTACGCACATTGGAAATGTGTGTGTGTGTGTTTGTGAATAACAAGAGATCTGCAACCAAGGATTTTGGACTCCCCTTATCCAGTTGATCATGGAGTCAATAACAAGAGAACTATTTGTAATTGTAGATCGGATCCTGTCTCTGCTCCAAAAACATTACTAGAACCGGATCGATACATATGCGAGATCTGCAACCAAGATTTCATTTCAAGAGACCAGAACCTCTGGATGCACCGGCGATGGTGGGTATAGCCTCGGGGAAAAATAAAAATGACATAGATGGAAGATTGAACCCAGATCAGAAAATTTTGGGTATTTTCGAACATAAACCCAGATCTGTAACCAAGGATTTCAAAGAGACTAGAACCTACAGATGCACCGGCGATGGTGGGTATAGCCCAGATCAGGAAAAATCTGGAAAACCCAGATCTGAAATTTAGATATGAGTTTTGATTTGATTTTAGATCTCGGTTTCAATTTGATTTTAGGCAAAACCTATATCTGAAAAAATTGTAGAAGAACACCAGATCTGGAAATCAAAATGCCAAAGGAATCGAAGAAGATGATGACGAAGAAGACGAGGGCAAAATAGGTATTTTATATAAATTAACGTCCAAACTTAACGTCCATCCAAAAAAGGGATAAGACCTCGAAATTTTGGCGTCTCGGTGGCCTAATTGCAACCTTTTTGAAAAATAAATTGTGTTTTGCATTATGATCTCAAATTCCATTCCCAACTCAAACTTAGGGTTTTTCATGTCTGTTATTGGGTTGAATCTCTTGAACTTAGGAGTAGGTTTCCTGCCCACTACTTTTCTAGGGCCCTCTTCCTCAAAATCTGAACCATCAAGGCTTCCAAACTCATCAGAATTATCATGATCTCCTTCTGGTTTTGGGTTAACATCAAAGTCATCTAGGCCATCCAGAAAATCAAAGTCATCATTTGTTACCTTTCTCTTTCCTTTGTCTTGTACTACCTTTCCCTTTCCTTTGTCTTGTGCTACCTTAGACTTTCCAGTTTCTTGTGTTTCTTGTGTTACATTTTCATCCTTATCCTTATCCTTACTCTCATTAAGGATCCACTCTTCATCATCAACTTCTACATCATTATCCCCATATACACTATCACTATATAATGAGCTATTGTCATCCTCCCTATCTTCCCCCTCACAATCAAGATCTACAACATTAACGCTCTCATTGTCTTTTCTAACATCCTGATAGTCCTCACTATGCTTACAATATACGTCAACTATCCTATTGTTAGGATCAATACCTTTCTATCATATCCGTCAGTGCCTTTTCAGTTGACATTAACATTAATCCCCTATCCATTTCATTACCATGTAAGAGATAATAGAAGCTGCAATAGTCATTATACCCTAATGTCTTGTAAAACTTATTAAGCACTGTCATTGACATTCTATCTTTATCTATTCTTGTCACTGTTTCTACTTCACCACCTAAATAGACAGTTTTAGGATGGTAAACAAACTCACCCCCATGATGAATTCTAGCAGCAAACCAATCTTCACTTGGATTTTACAAAGCACATAAACAAAGGAGAGAAACAGAAAAAAAATACATTAAATTACAATGTCTCAACACTTTACATTCAAACATTGTATAGGTCAACAGAGGCACAATGAGGGGGACCATTTTCACATAAACCCAACACATTCCCATTATCTGACAATGGGGGGACATTTTCACTTTAACCAAAGTTGCAACAATATTAAAACAAATAATATGCTTTTTTTTTTCATACAAATAACACAAATTAATCAGTAAACAACAATTTAACTGACATGCATATACAAATAAGGCCAAATCAGTCATGCATATTCTTTATTCATGCAGTTGGTCAAACGACCAAACACACACACACAAAGAATAAATGAAATTAAAAAACTTACAATCAAATGCATGAGGATCTTCGTCTTCTACGATTCTCTGAGATTGCGATGGACCCTCGATAGGTCTCGCCATTGTTTCCTTCAATCAATTTCAACACTTGATCTATCGAACCCTAACCCCAATTCGCATTTAACGAATAAACCCTAACCCTATTTTATGTTTTCTTCTCACAATCCTTCACAATCGCTCACAATCGTTCTCACGAATAAACCCTAACCTAAAGACTGGTTTCCCCCTTTTTTCTTACCTGAGAAAGAAAACAATCAACCATAGTTGGGTTTCGTCGCCTGAGATGCAGTGACTTTAGTTAAGGCATGTGAGAAAATACGACAATACCTTGCACGTGGTCTTCCACGTGCGATTTAACGACTTTATTCAAACGGAAACAAACGGGAGGGGGTTAAATGGGACAAATGGCAACCTTGAATGCTAAAATGGGACAAACCTTTGTTTAGGTGGTAAACTGGGATTTGATGGATACTTTGGGGGGTAATAAGTAATTTGGCCTAATTTGATGTAGCTTTAACAACGTTGGATTGGTCAAATACCCGGCGGCTAAACATATATAGCTTTGACCAATTAAAGGATCGGTACAAATGGATCTAACAAAACGGCCCTCGGTAGGCCTGTCAATGGATTGGATTTTAATCCGAATCCGATCCGAAATTTCATATATGTAATTTGTATAATGGTCCAATAACCCGAATTCGAATCCGAATCCGATAATTTATTTTTTAACGGATTGTATATGGATTTAGCTATATTCGATCCGTTAAGGATCCGATCCGATCCGATCCGAAAATAATATATTTTTTATTATACATATACATAGTATAAACAATTATATATGTATGTTGTCTTTTGATCTTCCTCCATTTCATATTCTAATTGTTTTTTATTCATATATTTATATTTCGGATCGGATCGAATATTTAATCGGATATGTTAACTGATATCAGATTCGGATATGGATTGACATGTACTTGATCCATCGGATTATCGAATCGGATCGGATCCGTGATATAGGGTTTTGGATCGGATTCAGATTTACCTATATCTGATACATATCCGATCCATTGACAGGCCTAGCCCCTGGGATATGTCGTGGTCGACCTTGATCGTCAAGTGGTCAATTAGTCGGCCGTGAGTAAATTTTGATTGACAATTTTTTAAATTACATATATACTGATTCATTAGTGAATTTATCTAATAAACCATTCGATGACCACGAAAGGCTGAGAAAAAAATACGTATATGCACAAGTGAAACTGAAAAAATACTTGGTTCATTTCATTTTGGTATAACAAAACCTTGTCGACCTAGACCCCTCTCAACGACGATCATCGATTTCAATTTAATTTCAATTCAAAGTCCAGGAGCTCTCAATTCTACGAAACCCTTAACTCGTTGGTGATCATCACTTTAGAACCAGGTAAACCTCACATTGCTTTTTCGCTTAAGGTTTTAGTGTTGTACTTATGGTCGATCATTTTAGTCGACCCACACTTTTAAAACATTTGAAATGAACACGATGACTTGAAATAAACATGAACACTTGTTTATATTGAATTGTATTGTTATGTTCATGTTCATGTTTATTAGTTTGTCATGTAGTTACTTTGTTAAGGTAAAAATGATTTTATTTTCTCTTTAATGCATATGGTTTATCAATAAATCATGTCAGTAAACCATGTGTAATTTCATATGATCACTTGAAATAAACATGAACACTTGTCCAAAATTGAATTGTATTGCTATATTCATATTTCTATTTACCAGTTTGCCATGTAGTTGCTTTGTTAAGGCAAAAACAATTTTATTTTCTCTTCAATGCATCTGGTTTATCAATAAACCATGTCAGTAAATCATGTACTTGAGTTTTTGTTTATATTGAGAAAACCATTTGTTTTATAATCTGGTTTATGAATCAACCATGTCAGTAAACCATGTATAATTTCATATAATCACTTGAATCAACCATGGAAGTAAACCTTGTTTTAATAGTCGTATATTATTTTTTTAATATTTAATTTATATTTCTATTACAAATGACATATATTATTTCACGTGATGACTGGTACAAATCTAAGGTTACTACCAAATGCAATTTGTTAATGTTAGATGAGGTATATAACACATTAGATCGTGCACACAAAACCCTATTTAGGAAATCAACTTTTGATTAACTGTATAGGATGAGAAAAAATATGAATAAGAACAATGTGCTGATTCATGTGTTGACACTTTTTAGGATTGAGTCACCTAGAAACAATAAAAATAAAATATGGTTATGTATAGATGGTAAAAAAGTTAGATTTTCCTTTTCGGACTACACCTTAATCACAGGTTTAAAATCAAGATTATTGGAACGTTATGTCCCTGAAATCTCTACTACCAAGGCATTAGTGGAGAAATATTCATGATTGAGGGGTGCATCACCTAATACTGGTATTGATGTGGGTGTTTTGAGTATAGTTGAGAACTTTGATTTGTTCAATAAATATCCATGGGGAACGAAGTCATATACCCACATGCTCAATTCAGTGATGAAGATGACTAGTTCTGGTGCTAAAAATTCTGTATGCAACGGCTTTCCGTTGGTATTACTGGTAACAACTTCATTTTAATTATATGGTTAGCTGATTTTATATTGAATAGTTAGCATATTTTTTCAATTTGATATGTTTCTAATATGTAACATTTTATGTAACGCCCCGAGTCCGAAAGTCTGATCCGTTACGCGTAGCCCACTGAACACACAATACCTTGGATCATCAAGTCCACCACAAGCCAACCCAAAAGTCTATGGATGATGTTGGTGCCTAGAGGTAGTGTGTGACCACCTTATAAATCACACACAAGTCCCACATCTACCTGATGTGGGATTGGGGGTATTACAACAAGTAATTTCCCCATTTTATTATTAATTTCATCCATTAACAAGAGAGAGAGAGAGAGAGATACAAAGAGAGACATAGAAAGAGATATTGGCGGTTTGAAAAACATAGCCTCCTGGAAATTGACGATTTCGTTCATCAATAATTCCCCCCCTTTTTTAAATCATTGGAAATTAGTGGTGGATATTTAGTCTTTTTACATTTTTAGAGAGAGATTTCAGTCTTTTCGATCAACGAGTTCCGTTAACTGCATCCACTTCCTACATCATATTGACATTTTTTTATAAAGTAGAGTTATCAAACTGTGAAAAGTAAGGTGAGCTGAGCATACTTTTTGCAATAATAGAGTGACCAAATTGAATATTAAGTCTTATTTTTTATGCTTACTTTAATTATGGGTCAGATATATATGTGCTTTAAAGAAAACTATATATTATATCAATATTAATAATCAAGTTAATTGTTTTTTCCTTAATCTAAGAATTTTGAGACCAAAGAACTAGAAATCTAAAATGAATTTACATTCAAGGTTTGGACCTTTTTTAAGTGCATCTTTTCTAGGGAGGGCAAGTAATTATTAATAGATGTAGTATAGTTTAAAGGTGACACTTCTTCCAAAATTTTAAATTAAAACAAGTAATTATTAATAGTGTTCTAAAACTCTCCGCCTAGCTCCGTCTAGGCGCTAGGCGTCTCTCCATCGCCGCGACTTTTTTAGTTGTCGCCTAATCGACTAAGTCAGCGCCTACGCCAAATCCCGCTGACCTTAATTTATTTTTGTAGCTTTGATTTTGTGGTATGCAGTGATTGGAGAAGGAAGGGGGGCAGGACTAGAAAAGGAAGAGGGAGTGGTAATGGTGATGAAGAGAGGGAGGTAGAAAGAAAAGGGGTTTGATTTTGTGGATATTCGGTAGGCGAAGAGAGAGATAGATTAAAAGATTAGATCTAGGAGGAAAGAGATTGTAGGATGAAAAAATGAGGAGAGTCGGTCTATCGGAGAGAGAGAGAGAGAAGAAAAAAAAGAAAGGAAGAAAAGTGGGTTGTCGATCTGCCAGATAGAGAGAAAAAAGAAGAAAAAAAAGATGAAGAAGAAGGGAGCTGTTTCCGGACTCAGACTTTAGAATGAGGAGGGACTAGGGAAGATAGGTTAGACTATGAGTTGTAGGTAAGCCTGTCAATGGATCAGATTTTGATCTGAATCCAATCTGAATCCGATGTTATTTTTATGATATGGATTTAGTTTTTAAATATGATTACCCGATTTTGATCTGAATTCGAAAATCCGAAAGCTTAACAAATCGGATATGAATTAAGGTGTTTCGATCAAGGTTCTAAAAATTGTTAAGCGACCGCTAGATGACACATTAGCACCTAGTGCCTAGGGGACTAATCGGGGCGTAATCGGGGCCTAGGCGGAGCCTAGAATTAAGGCATAATTACCATTTTTTGATAATTTGCATCAAATATCAAACACATTGACTACAAATTTATTTATTTTTTTATGTTTGTCATTTTATCAAACACTTGTCTATATTTGTAAAATAAACAAAAATATACAAACCTATCATTAATCTCAATTCTCAACAACCCCAAAGCAATAAACCAGTCAAGTTTAGAACTAAAAACAAATTTTTTTTTTACTTCACCTACCTACTACCCCTACAACCCATAGTCTAACATATCCTCCCTAATCCCTTCTCATTCTAAATTCTGAGTCTCGAGACATCCCTCTTCTACTTTATCTTTTTTCTTCTTTTTTCTTCTATCTATTTGGTAGACCGGCAACCTTTTTTTCTTCCTTTTTTTTCTTCTATCTCTCTCTCTCCGGCAGACCGACTCTCCTCATTTTTTCATCCTCCAATCTCTTTCCTTCTAAATCTAACCCTTTAATATATCCCCTCTCTCATCCCTCCAAATATCCACAAAATCAAGCCTCTTTTCTTTCTACCTCTCTCTCTGTCTCACCATTACCACTCCCCCTTCCATCTTCAATTCGCCCCTCCTTCCTTCTCCGGTCACCGCATGCCACAAAATCAAAGCTACAAATATAAATTAAGGTCGGCGAGGTTTGGTGTAGGCGTCGACTTGGTCGATTAGGCGGCGACTAAGAAAGTCACGGCGGTAGAGAGGGGTCTAGCGCCTAGGCGGAGCTAGGCGGGGAGTTTTAGAACACTGGTTTCGATCCGTTAACGACAAGATCGATCTGATATAAAAAATATATTAATATTATACATATAAAAGATACTAACAATGTGTTTTTAGTAATTAATCATTACTAATTTTACTAAATATAATTTTTTCGACAAACTTGAAGATCTTACTAACATTATTATTCATGTTTGTGTAAGTTAAAAACATGAATTTTTAATTTTATTCAACCTTTGGTTAAGAAAAAAATACCTCAATATTAATTTTATTTAGTACTTTAATTAGGGACAAGTAAAATCCAAATCTGATCCGAATCCGAAAATTTAGGATATGGATCGAGCTTTTGAATATCCGAAAGATAATCCGATCCAATCCAAGTTCGATAATTTCTTAACAAATCGGATAATGGATTTGACTGATATGATCCGAATCCGATCTATTGACAGACCTAGTTGTAGGGACAGTAGATAGGTGGAGAAATATTTTTTTGTTTTTAGTTCTAAACTTGGATGGTTTATTACTTTGGGGTTGTTGGGAATTGAGATTAGTGGTAGGTTTGTATATTTATGTTCATTTTACAAATATAGACAAGTGTTTGATTAAATGACAAATAAAAAAATTTGTAGTAAATGTGTTTGATCTTTGATGTAAATTATCAAAAAAAAATGGTAATTATGCCTTAATTCTAGGTCCCGATTACGCCCCGACTAGTCCCTAGGCGCTAGTGTGCCGCCTAGCGGTCGCCTAACGATTTTTAGAACCTCGATTATTAATAGATGTATAGTTTAAAGGCAACACGTCTTCCAAAATTATACTCCATCCGTCCCAAAATTATCGTCTGTGTTGACTTGGTACACAGTTTAAGAAAATACATTTGAATGAATTATTAATATTGAAATAGTGTATGATTTCTTTTAAAACTCATGAATATGTGACCCAAAATTAAAGTAAGAATAAAAAGTAAGGATAAAGTGAAAAAAATGATGTCTTAGAAAAAAACTTTTAAAGAAGACAATTATTTTGGAACAGACGAAAAATGAAAACAATATAATAATTTTAGGACGTAGGGAGTAAAATAAAACAAGTACGGTAATTATTATTTATTAATAGATGTATAGCTTAAAAGCAACACGTCTTCCAAGTTTTTTTTAGAAAATTATTCAAATAACTATCATTGTACTATTCGTAGGTAACCGATTTGACCAACTACATTATAATATCTTAAAATATGACCAATGTATTCAGTAATTGAGGCAATGTGGCCCTTACCGTCAACGCCTCATTCAATTTTGTAACTAACTTGTTGATGTAGATTAACGGAGGGACAGTACGAAGGGTTTTTCGTCTCTCAATTGTATCCCTTTCTTCCCCAAACATTTTTCCTTCAATTCCACATTTCTAGGTGCAATTGAATGATAAAAATACTCTTCATATAGTCCCTTCGTTAATCCACATTAATATGCTTGTTACAAAATTGAATGGATCATTGATGGCAAAGACCACAACGTACCCAATTATTGAGTACATTGGTCACATGTGAATATTATAATGTGATTAGTCAAATCGGTTACCCACGAATAATACGATAGCTATTTTTGAATAATTTTCCCAAGTCTTTTCATTAAAACAAACGAACTTTCATATTTAGAAACTACATTTTTATTATTTAACCTTTTATTTTTCTTCTACTTTAATTATGAGTCACATGTATATGTATATTTTTTAAAAATTACACATTATATCAATATTATTAATTATGTCAATTATTATTTTTAATCTGTATGACGGGTCAAACATGACCATAATTTTGGAATAGAATGCTTAGAAATCTAGAATGAAATTACATTCAAGAACAATTATTAATAGATTAGCTTCAAGGTAGCACATCTTCCATGTTTTTCCATCAAAACAGAAGCACTTTCAAACTATATTTTTACTATTTTATCCTTACTTTTTCTTGTTACTTTAATCATGAGCATTGAGCAATATATATGCACATGTTTTTTAAAGAATACTAGACATTATACCAATATAAATAATCAAGTTAAATATTTTTTTTCATCCATGTGTTTGGTAAAAAAAGACAATAATTTTAAAACAAAAGGAGTATAAATCTAAAATGAATTTACATTCAAGGCATGGACCTTTTTATAATGAAGGGCATCTTTTATAGGGAGGGAAGTAATTATTAAGTGTAATGTAATGTTTACCACTATTGTTACAATTTACCTTAAAAAGGATATAGTTGACTTTTTAATTTTCTTTTACAAGGAGTTGTAACACTAATGTTAAACCTAGCATTTTTGAATTATTAATATATGTATAGTTTCAAAGGAGCAGGTCTTCCAAGTTTTTTCATCAAAACATACCGACTTTCACGTTTGGACAAGAAGCAATGTTACGCTAGATAATTCGAAAGAGGATGACGTGACAGGTAAGATCTATATCAAATAGTATATTACGACAAGAACCACTAACCAAAACCCTAAGAGGTGATCCGATGGTAGAACGGTAGCTTCACAAAGCGTGAAACCTAACGTTCAATCCTTTTTGTGCCCTCTCAAGGCCAAAATTCACACGCATGCACACACACACCTCCCCTTCACTGAGAATGAAAGACTACTTAACCCAATCACAAAATATATAAGTTTCTTCTACATCATAATAACAGCAAATTAGAAACAAAAACAATAATATGTACACATATACATGTACAAATCCCAACTTCAGGGGATAAAGTATGATTTAGCTGCAGAACATAGGGCTGAGGCTTTAGTTGTGAACCAACCTTTAGTTCTTCAGCTATGCAAGGTGCTCTGCTCACACTCAAAGATCCATTTCCTGACAGTAGCTCCTCACCTGCATCACCCTGCAAGGAACCCGTTGCCATTGGCTCTCACTACCTCCCAAACTTCCAGTATCTCACTTCCATCTGCAACAATTTCAAACCCAAAATCTTCAAACTGTGAAACTCACCTCATAAGTGAGATTTTGAATCCCAGAATCTGCTCCAACAACATTTCCTGCATTTTCTGCCCCAACTGTCTGCTTACATGGTCTGATTGGCCGTCCATCCTCAACTAAACTCTCTGTCCGTTCCTTCAATTCTAAAATTCCAATGGTGCTCTCACTTAGACCTGCCTGCAATGTTTCTACAGCCATATCACAGATTGAATCAGACTGAACAGATGGGCCAACCCCTGAGGGGACTTCTTTTAAAGGTCTATCAAGGTGCATTTCTTTATTAGGTTCCGGAATGTTAGACGCATCTAAATATTTTCGCTCATACAACTGACCAGGTATAAGACTACCAATTTCATCCATTTGTGCATTATCTCCTCCAGTCCCTTTACTTTTCTCCAATAGGCAGAAAACTGGAGAATCATATGCATTCATTTCTGGGCTTATAGAGGACCGCTTCTCTGGTTTGCTGGAGCTCACATCAACTGTTTCAGCATCTTGTTTCCTCTTGAGCTGCCTTTCTGTAGATGGAGACCTGAAGCCTTCACCATCTCCTTCGGGAACTTTGGCAGAATGCTGGGGTGTGTGCCTCAACACTCGTGGACGTTTATACCCTTCCGGAAAAATATATGTAGGGATTTGCTTCCTTCGAACATGAGAGACATAGATATCCATCCCCCGTTTCCATAGAGTGTACATGTTTACCTCTTGCTTAAACTCCTCAACAGTTCGGCGTATATCAAATTGCTGTCCTTCTTGAACTTTGACTCCCTGCTGCCTTTGTAGGCCCATGAAGAAAGCACAATGTGGACATGGCTTGGAGGAGTCCACATACTCATTTGGATAAGGATGGCACTGTAACATACCATATGTATCCCGTTCTATCTGCAAAACACAAAAAAGAAAGGATAAATAAGAATGAAAATATTCTAATACTCTATTTAGTAAGTTCACAGTTTAAGGCTTGTTCATTTAGCCTTCTCACAACGCTATTTATAGTTTCAGATTTTATTTGAAAGGCAAAATAATAATAATTAGTTAATCATTTAATGACATTGTTTTCAAAACCAATAATAATTAGCATCGACCCACAACACCAACTTTTTTTCTGAAAATGAAAACAAATTAAAATAATTAGTGTACATTCCCCAAAAAGTCAACTACTCAATTTGGATATCCATTAAGCAATCGGATATTCTAAATTTACGCTGAATAGAAATACAAGATTGTAGTTCCCATAGTATACATGAAAAAACTGTAGATGTTTCCTGTAATTGATTGGTGAAATCTGAAACTGTTAACTTTTAAAAGAAAACAATTTACACTGGAACTAACGCTGTCGAAAGTAAGTTGTTTTGGTCCTTTTGGATAACAGACCTTTAACGTAAGTTGTCTAAGCCGAGACTCCACCCAGCCTCTCCAAACTAGCAAATCATCATTATTTGCTGCAATAACATCCACCTGCAGGAAGTTTTTATACGCCTCAAAAAAGAGATATGGTTCAAACAGAGCACTCCAATGAGCCTTGTTCAAGTCAATCTCCTGAATAAGCATATGAGAAACAAAAGGCAATGGCATCAGTCATCAATTGAAGACATCAAGAAATGCAGACAAGGCAACAAGGAAGTTCTAAAGACGGCACAACCTCACAGACTTTGTAGCCAAAATGGAACTGGTCCACCATAACACGAAGGGTACTTGTTGAGACGTTGTAACTGGAGTTCATGCAGGGATAAGCTGGTGTGATGATTGGCATAAGATGGAATCTATCCCGACAGTTTTTCCTTGGATCCCATACAGAAAACCCAAGATCATCTCCTTCAATTGGGCATAGCATCACAGGATTCGGCCAACGCCACTGTGTATAAACTCTAAAGAACCGGGAAACCAGCATACTAGGGATTGCATTGGGATAAAGCTGGCATACCTGAGCAACTAAAAGAGCCCAATTTACGCCGCCAAGAAATCCAGTAACCTAATGAAAGGAAGAAAAAATTAAAGCCTAAATTTAAAGCAAAATAACATTGGGGAAAGAGCCAATTGAGAAGAAAGAATAGATTGTGTCTTACATTTGAATAAACACCACGCCTTCTAGCCCAAAACTTCAAACATCTAAGGGTTGTGCAGAAGTGCTACAATTTTAAGAAGATTAATAATGGTCCAATCAATAAAGTCATCACCAGACGAGAATAACGATTCATCATATTCACCTCTACATTTGGAACAAGTTTAAGAATTTGATCTGCAACCCTACATCCATTAAGACTTCGTACAGTTTGCTCATCACTGTTGAACAGCACGGAATTATGACAGATATCCAAGTCCTGCCACATGTTAGTATCACAACAATAAAAACACCCAACTTATTTGAGCAAACACAAGATGTATACCTTCTACGACTAACTATTCAACCACGGCAAAGTCGCAAATCCAAAGCAACGTCAGTTGTCAAGAACATCAGAGGAACATGTTTTAAGATGCTCCAACTAACTGACAACATACATCCTATCAGACTGACACATTAAATGGATATATCAGAAGTAATGTATCATGCCAAATGTGATAACAAAGTCTTAGGGAGTTGCATTGCAAAACCTAATCTAGCTTCTTTCATGTTCATCCAACACTTGATTTTCCTAGTTCTGCATATTCCTCCAAGTAGCATTTAAAGCTATCTCACTAATATGCATGCAACGTCCTAAAATGTTGCCTCACCTATATGCATACAAGTTCTAAGACACCAACTAACCGACTACATATATCAGAAGTAATGTATCAGAAATAAGGTTTTGCACTAAATGTGATATTGAACTCTTACAAAGTTGCATTGTATAACCTACTCAAGCTTCCTTCATGCTTACCCAACATATACTTAGAATAGTACTTTATATTCCTCCCAGTAGATGTTAATGTTATCTCACTTATATGCATACAAATTCCCCCAAAGAAACAGAACTTGATTGAACTTTAGGCCCAAGTATAATTCTATCTCAATTAAACAGAATACACCCCAAAACGAACAGAAACGAATTCCCGAGCAGAACACCAAAAAAAATTATAGTAGCATAGCTTCCAGTAGAAATTTTGTTACCCAAAGGGAAAGATGAAAAGGACTAGGGAAAATAAGTAAACGGAACAAGGGAAAGAATAGAAACTTGGAATGACTGTCTCATCACTTACTTCTGGAACAACAAAAAGCGATATACAAGCATATAGAAGATCAATAGATATTCCATGGAATTTGAACTTCATTACTGGGACATGAGCGTCTGAAACTGGTTGGAGTTCAATAACTTCTTCCATCTCAGCCAAAATATCATGCAAAATAATAAAGAAATCTTCCTGAGCCAAAAACGTAAAGAAAGTCTCAAACACAATTTTGACAGATTCTCCTTGATACAAAAAATATTCAGCCAACTTTGTAATTTACCTCTCGGTTCACATAAGATGGTCCAATGCACAAGGTATCCATGTCGGCTCCAGGACCATGAACCTGTAAATTAAATGCTTCTTTACTCCAACCTTTGAGGTATAACGAATTAAGAAGAGTAAATATTATTTTTGTATACATCTAGTGTACTAAGGACGCATCACTTGCTTTGACGCACATATTTATACACTAACCTTATCAAAATATATTTTTCTTTATTTTTGCTTAGTTGCTATTACTAATAAATTAATAATATTCAATTAAGTCAACTTTTTTTAATTTTACTGAGCATGAAAAGGAGAAACTATATAAAAATTTTGGACTTTAAAAATTCTAGGGGGGGGGGGCACAGTAAATTTTTTTCCAAAAATAACCAAATTCAATAACTCATACATCAAAGTAGTGATATTATTTCAAAAGGCCGTAGGGACCATGGCCACTTTTGCCCCTAATGTGGCTCCGCCACTGCCTTTACTCCATGTCTACACCCAAATATTATAAACTTGGTTTGTTCTAGCAAGTTTGAGATGAAAGCTACTAATTATGATTGTCTTAGTGATTCTCAAAATGTGAAAATGATACCTCACAATGTTTAAACTCTAAAATGACTGTACTTGATCCCTATTTAATTAATACCTACGAATCAAACTACATTGAAACGCCAAACAAAAGAAGTACTCTGAAGCATGATAACAATTTCACATATTGCACCAGATTTATGTGAGGTATGACTGTATAAGCATAATCACAATTTCACATCCTCCAGATTAATGTGGAGCATCATAAATGTGGAAATATTTAAATATATAATTGAACTCTTTTTTTGATAAGTAAATAATTGAACTTTCTCAATATCAAGCCAACCACAAGTAATTGGGACAAAGACTGGGTTTGAAACCTCAAGCAACAACCAATTTACTCCGAAGCTCAAAATTTATCATGAACTATTGTTATGCCAACCTACTTTTACTACTCTTTTCTCATACTGGACTACAACTCTTCGCCTTAAATGCATCATATTGCACCAGTTCAAAAGCCAATTGCAAGTTGTTGTAAAAGCACGTATATAATGAAAAATAGTTTACCTCCAGGCACAATTGCATGCTTGAATACAAGCTAAAGTTGAAGAATCTTCACTCCTGAATTTGATATAACTACGAAGTACTCTCTATGCTCCAAAATAAGTACCCCCTATTTCATTTTGGGACGTTCCAAACTGAGTGCCAGTTTTCCATTTTTAGAAAGATTCTTTAAGAAAATTGTCTATCATGCCCTTATTACTTGTGAGATGAAAAAGAAGAGGGACACAGAGTCAACTTCTTTCTTAAAACTATGTAAAATCAATAGGGGACACTTATTTTGGGGGCGGAGGGAGTACATGATTGGCGTACAACTATTCATTAACTCAAATATTCATAGGAGAACGTACGAAAGATCTGACTTACCCCTAGCCGATAAGACCCAAAAGTACGTACGACAGCATTCGCATCCTCCACCATTTTATCTGTATAACCTTTCTGGCGGGTTAACTGCTTTACCCAGTATTTCACAATCTACAATAGGAACACTTTAGAATTTGGACAAGAAAGAAGGAAAAAAAAAGAAACTGAAACGAATTATGAAATATACTTCACACAATGCTACTCTGGGTTAGCAGAAGAAAATGTGAAGTGTGTTGAACAATAACCATCAATTGTCAAAACTGCATATATAGCCATAATACTATAGTGAAGCAAGCCAATAACAGAAATGAGACGTACGTTTATCAAACTTAGCAAAGAAAAATTCATCCTAGTGACAACAGCTGAACAGCAGCACAATATTTTCCTCCTCTGTTTAACTAGTCAATGCATCCTTTGTCATAGTCCAAACAAAGAAGGAGATTAACACAGAATGCATGAGGAAGACTAGAGGACTGCTAGTCCAATTGTTATGGATATTTTGTGTTATTATTAAGAGATAAACAGGTTGTAATTAGTTGCTAGGGATATTTTAATCCACTAGCTTATTAGGATATTTTTGGTACTTTGAATTATCTAGCAGAGTCCTAGCAAAATTAGGGTTTTGGTTAGACTACAAATGATTATAATTGACTATTATCCCGAGAAGCTTTCTGTTTTTGAGGACCGAGGGTATTGCAGAATCCCTTGCGTGGATGAAGCACCCAGAAAATTTCTTGGCGCAAATTCATCATTAAGCTTGCATTGCTCACATCAATTTCTGGCCTGATTTTGAATAAAAGCTCTCACCAAGAACATAATGAAAGTCGAATTTGTTTCCGATGGCAGTGATTTGTAATTTAATTTCCCAGAAACTATGGTCCAAAGAGGAAGATGAAGATAGCTGAACTAAGTAAAGGTAACTATGGTGGCAGCGAATTCACAAAATCAACTATGGTGCGAGGTACTTACCGAAAAAAAAAAAACTGCCAAGGGTACTGCAATCAATTTATTTTATTTTATAAGGTACTATGATCGTTGTAGGGAAATCATGGTGCAGTTCAGAACAAACTCCAAATATGGACATTCATAATGTAGCTTGAAGTTCTCCAATCAATCTATGTCAATTAGGTTTCTACGATATTCTCTTTAATCACTAGTCTCTTCAAATTGGGGTCATTAGGTGTATGCCTACACTATCCTTCTTTGTTAAATAGTCCTTTAAGGTGCCGAAGAGCATGTAATCTCAAGATTATACCGTTCCTCTACTGTTTAGTTCTTAGAGAAGAGGGGAGCGAGAGGGTTTGGAACTCTCATCTTAGAGAAGATTAAAATTCACAACTATCTCTTTCCCCTTCCTCCCTATATTCTTTTTTTTTTTGATAGGTAAATGTGACCCCTTGTTGGTACGGGGATTGGAACCAAGGACCTCAAGGTTATTGCTCGAGTGCCCCTGCCATCTCTCCCACCCCTTGGGGTCAATCCTCTCTATATTCAAGTCTAAGAATCCTCAACTTTAGCTTTATCTTATACAAGACTCGATATTTCCTGACCCATTTCACTATGATCAAGCCCAAAGGGAGTCATCTTCCTGCATCTGGAAAAATAAATAAATAAAATAAAAAACAAAGTGTCCACGCACTTCTCCTTTATCTTTATGCCAACAAATATTTGTGTGATCTTCATCAAAAGAATCTTTGTAGGTCACATGAAAGTTGCAGATCCCTGAACTAGGAGTCAATATTAACATGTTTGCCAGTTCTTGAATACCTTTTTTTATATAAATGAAAATGTATATATAAACTAGGTCAAAACAGGTGACGCATCCTATGTATACTAGATGTATACGGTATACCATCAATTAGAGATAGTGAAACTATACAAAAACTCTACAAAAGAATTGGACACTCTCGATGAGTACTCAGCAGGGCCTATCTCCAAAGAGCTCCAATGGAACAAGGATTGAAGCAAGGAATCCTTCATCGCCGATATGGAACCTTCCACTCCATCAAAGACCCTTCCATTTCTTGAATACTTTTAATTGTAGGAGATGGAAGTCATGAGTTTTAATGAATCTAGAGAGAATCATACTACACCCAATTTTTTTTCTTTTCACTTCATTTGTGGCTTTTAAACTATCTAGTTTAGATGTAGTTCCAGCCATGAGCTCTAATTTAGTAGAACCTGTTTTAGCCCCAATATTGGACCCATGGTGAACTTCCCTGACCAGTAGTATCAAACTGAGATCAAAGTGGCCAAGCTCTGATTGTACCCTATTGAACTCGTTTTATGGTAACCCAAACACCCCCCCAAGACCAATATGTCCTGACCTGTTTCACTATGATCAGACCCAAAGGGCCATTTTTTCTGCATTTGAAAAAAGATTTTAACTCCAAAGGCATGTAGAGAAGTGTTCCAGCACTTATCCAAAAAAAAAAATAGTGTCCTGGCACTTGTCCAACATCACTAAGCTCACAAGATATTTGTGATCTTCATCAAGGTGAAGCTAATCTAATAGAACCATTCAACTTCTCCAATCTTATTCCAAGCGAAGGGTGCGGATCCCTGAACAAGGAGTAAATGTAAGCACATGCCAAACCCAGTGATCTTCTTCCAATCAATATCAAACTTGGGAAAAGCAATGCAATATGCATCATAAGAAAAGATGCAGCCAAAAGGCATCCACTCTCTTTTTTGCAAAATGCGCATACCAGACTTTTCAAAATCCAAACAAGCAATACTTCTTGAGATGCCCCAGTCAGAAAATGTGAGCCTCAAGGCACCATATATAAAGTCTAGCAAGTCTACAGAGTGAAATCAGGATATTGGTAACCTTAGTAGAAGTGCAAGTGAATGGGTTAACATCAAAGCAGTTTGATGTGAAAACATAAACTTAAGTAACAGGACAACCGAACCCTTCGATATAATATTGACATCCCAACTAAATAGGCTAAAAAATAACCATACGATAAAAGCAAACTTCATATCAACTTTCTGTGAATTACTTGTCTAACAAGAACAGTACACTAAAACCAAACATCAATTACAATGGAATCCAAAAACATAGAAAATCAACTCTAATATAAATTCTAGTTATATAAACATTAAATTAACCAGGCATCTAATATATGATAAGTCACCCAAAAGAAAATGTAATCCCTCTAGTTCTGTTGTTCACACAAAAACAAGCAAACAAGGCAATTACCTCATCAATACGCCGAAGAACCTCTTCTCTCCTTGATGTTTCTTCCTCGCTCTCATACAACCCCGAATTTATCAACAACTTCAACCAATCAACAATATCATAATCATTACAAATTAAAATCAAGAAAATGACTTATTCCCTCCATCACAAGAAAGAGCCTTAGTTGGACTTAGTAAAGTTAATGTGACCATTTTCAGACAGAAAATCGTATATACATTGCAGAAATTGTAAAACTTCCAATTTAAAAATCTATTTTATACATTTCACAGAATTTGTAAATTTTAATCCCTAAAAAACAAATAAATTAATGCATGCCCAAAAAAAAAGTTTGGAGAAGTGTAAAATAGGACTCCTTTTCAGGATCGGAGATATTATTGATTTGAGTTCCGTGGATTTACATATAAAAGACCCAAAGGCAATAAGAGTTTTGTTATATAATTTGTCTCATATACGCAAGCATAGCTCGAATCAATGTTGTGAAAGAAACCTTTAGTTATGCTACAGAAATATGTTCTTGCTGTGTTATCAAAGAGGAGGATTCTTCAGTTTTTCCCTCCATTTTTCATTTAATAGTAAAACAACCAATATAGATATAGATACCTTTTCCAATTGAGAATTTCTAATAAGATCTGCCTCAGTGGGCCCAGCAAGTGATATTGGGTTTGTCACACCATAGCTCTTCACAGCCGCTGACGGTTGCCGCTGCTGTGGTGGTGGTGAATTTATTACACTCTCGGAACCATCCATTTCTCAGTACTGCAACAACAACTCTAATTGAATCATACAAATTTTACCCACACAGACACAAAAAGAACAACCAATGAAACAAATCAACCTTATACAAACGTCAATAAATTCAAGATATGATTGATTGAAATGAGAAAATACATTGTAAAACCCTAACCTATTTCTGGAGGCATGATACTAGGCATATATATAAATATGTATCTAATAGTATGTACATAAACAGATAAATGGATCTACGGTAGATTCTAAAGAGAGGGAATTTGCAAGACCTGAGTGACGGCGGCGCGTGTAAATTCATTGACTGGTTTGAAATTTCCCGGCGGTTTTGTGGCTTAAGGGAGTGTTTGGGAAGAAAAAAATTTGGTACAAATAATTAGTCCCTTCCAGCCGATACGCGCTTAGTGGCGACTGGAGAGAGTGTTTGGGAATGGGAACTGAAGTGAAAACCTCAAAAGCGTTTATTATTAGATACTCATTGGACCGCCCTATTTCTCCTTAAATCATTTTTACATTATTATAACTAGTTTTTCCACTGGTCCTTAAACACAGAAACATATACTCCCTCCGTCCCATAATAATCGTCCTGATTGATTTGGCGCACAGTTTAAGAAAAAACAATTGATTTGATTATTTATATTAGTTTAATGTATAGTTTTCTTTAAAGGCCACATAATTAAAGTAGAGTGAAAAAATAAGGATAAAGTGATAAAAGTGATGTTCTAAATAAGTTCAAATTATTTTAAAAAAGGAAAGGAGGATGATAATTTAGGGACGGAGGGAGTATTTTTTTCAATTAAACTATATAAAAACAAAATAAAGAATAAAAATAATAGTAAAAGAATGAATTAAAGGAAATTGTATAAATAGAAATATATAATTGTAAGATTATCCATTGTAGATTTTAAAAAATTCTTCTATACAATATTTGTTATTTTATTTGTTCGCTTATCATCTATATCGCATATCAATATTTCCAGAATAATTTTTTACCCTTGAAACTATGACATAGAGTTGTTCATGACTTCCATTGATTTCTTCAATAAAAGTCTTATAAACGATAGTGATTGACGTTGACTCTTTTTAATTGTTATTGCTTACGATACAATGAGAATTTCTTTCTATGAAACTTGAAAGACAACGTGATATTTGATGGAATCAATGAAATTTTTAGGATAAAAACTAATTAAATAAGTATTAATTTTTGTATAACGTATTATTCATGATTTGCAATGCATTAAAAATATACCTATTTTAAAATTTAAATTTTTAGTTGTTAATAATCATAGTTTAGAGCAAAAAATACATAAGGTGAGATTATTTACTAAATAATTAATATCATCAATATAAAAAATGATATGAATAAGACGTATAATACAAATTTTAAAATGTAACAAAAAAAAAGAAGTTACATTAAGAAAAGACAATACATTTTCTTGTTTAGAATAACATAAACAAAATGATTTGAACCATTTTCATGATTTCTAGAACAAACACTTGGTAAAATACTTGGGCCTGTAAATGAAAAATAAAAATAAATAAATAAAAATTGATGTTTCATGTACTCCGTACTGGTGGTTCGCTTAAAGAATATTTATTATTGTAAATATATAAATACAAAAATTATTAAAATTTACTTTAAAAATAGTATAATATCATATCATTTGTGATATCCAATAATGGAGGAATTTAAGTCAGATTGACATATTTTTAACATAACCTCAAACATAATTAAGACTATTGAATTAAAAAAGAAAAATAAACACTAAATAAAGCACAAAATAACAATATTATTTTCACATGTCCTATATTGTAATATACCCAAAATTTAAATAAAAAATATTAATTATATCAATTAGTGTTGTATTTTTTTTGGTTGACCTTAATATATTTTTGCGCCTATTTTTAGTTATATGAGAAATTTCGAGATGGGTTACAATAGTACTTTGTTTGTTTGCGCTTTAGCCCAAAGTTGAGTTTCAATAATGGAATGAATAATAAACTCTTTTATGATTTGATCCATTGGTCTAGTAGTCTGAGTTAAATAATGATAACAATAAAAATTGAAGTGATAATAATGATAATTAGAATTTAAAAAAAAGAAGAAGAAGACATGAAGGAGAAATGAAGATTCTGCCTCTTCCATAAAGATTAGGGGAAGCTAGGCATTCTCAGAGTCAATATAGTGAGAGAGAGGCAGCGGTGGTGGAGATTAGTGGAGACAATTGTGAAGCAAAGCTAATTAAGTTGAGGTACGTAATGCAGCGTCGTGTTTTAAATTGGTACTTTTGTAGAAGGGGACTTGGGTTGGAAGAAAAAAATGGAGAGGAAAGTTGCACTGTTAAGGAAAAAAAATTAATTAAATATATAAAAATGACATGTTTTCAAGACAACAATTTATAACTAACAAAAATAAATTGTATGTTTTCAAGACAACAATTAAATAACTAATAGATTAGCAATTTTAAAAAGAGTAATGGATTTGTGTTTCCAATGCTTATGTTCCTAATGCATGTCATCTACTTATTGTTAATAAATATAAGTTTTCATTTTCGATAACATGTTTTTGGCGAAAAATTTCCTTTTTTAGACACACACACACACACACACACACATATATATATATATATATATATATATATATATATATATATTTTGTCAGATTTTTTTTCTTCGTATTTTAATGAATTACATTTTTTTTGTAGTAAGATATTAAAAGAAATGAGATAATTGCAGAAAAAAAAACTGGATTATTTCATGTTTTGCAAAATTAACCATGTGTATTGATTTTCACCCTATTGAACCTCCACCTATTTTCATTTTTGCAATTAAAATTTTTCACCAAAGAGGTGTTAATTTCTTAAACGAAAAGATAAGTTGGCTGCCAACAAGGTAGCTCACATGGACCTGGGCGGCAATAAGAATCTATTTCCACCTTTTCTCTTGCAAATATTCTTTTGTTTTGCAAAATGAACCTCAGACCAAACTAGGATTTATTTCTCGCCTTTTCTCTTATAAATAAAACCTTGTGCATTGTTTTGTTTTCCAAGATGAACCTTTGACCAAACCAGGTTACGCATGTGAGATTCACGTGATCAATTGAAATTAATTTCCTAAATCTAATCAAATTACTGAGTGTGATTTCTTGTAAGAGATTGTGAGAGCAATATCTAGGTTTTTTCTCAACACCACAAAATTCATCATTCCCACTTGGAGATTATAGTGAATTGTGAAGAATAGTCAGTGCAATTCACTAAGGTTGTTCAATGAGTATCAAGCCCCTAACTATGGTAAGTAAACTAACCATAGAATCTTATTTTACCTTTTTGTTGAGTTAGGGTTATAATCCGTGTGTAATCATTACACCATGGTTTAATATAATGACTTTGTGGTGTTTGATTTCGTATATAAGAAATGAATTTGGTGTTTGATTTCATATAAAAGAGATATTATACCGTTACCATTCCTTTCCGTCGTGTCGTTCCTGCAAAAACACGTACAAACCTTTATGTGTCCTCGATATCCCTTTTGTGGATATCGACGTCCCCGAGACAATCCCCGCTCGAGTTCCATAGTTATCAAAGTCATGTGTATTACTACAACTAAGATGAACTACTTCCCCACCGTGACCATCGATGGAGGGGTGTGTGCAACCCGGCACGGCGATCCATCGCGATCACGAATCCCACAATTCGTGAAGACGATGCATCGTCCCGCCAAAGACTCAACAAACCGACTCCAGCTGGACTAAAAACCCAAGCACAAGTAATATATACTCATATGCTAAAAAACAAGTAGGCACATACTCTACCATCAAACTAGTCATGCATTTCATTCACAACTAGCATAAAATTCAAATTAGAGAATGATATTAGCTCTCATAATCAAGTGTCCTTCATACACTTCTAAAATTCTTGAAGGCTTAACCTCCATCAATTCTACCCCAAATTCCGTAGGACTTAAGATTTTAGTTCCTTAAATTCATACTAACCCAAAGGTTGACTCCATTGAGTCCAATCTACACTTTCCAAAAATTAGGAAATAGAAGCATGGGCTACAATACCCTCTTATGTTCATGACTATCATCAATAACCATAATCCCAAGTTCATTAAACCCACATATATAAAACACTTAAATAGGCAACATATGGCAAAATCACATTTTTATGCATAAACCCATTTAGGTCACTTCACCAATCATGCTCTAAAAAACATGAATAAATCACATAGAATGAATTAATATGTTACTCTACACATGAAAATCATACTAATCAAGGTTTCAAGCATGTCCATCCAACCAAAATCAACATTTAGGCATATACCCATTCAAGTCACCTCACCAATCATGCTCTCAATACATGAATAAATCACTTAGCATGGATTAATATACTATACTACACATGAATAACATGCTAATCAAGGTCTCAAGTAGGTTCATCCAAGCAAAATCATCATTTAGACATTTAGGGTTCATAGCATCTCTAAAAAGCCCTAGAATGCACCCATTGACCTCACATAGCACAAATATTGTTTTCCCTAGGGTCAATGTGGCAAAAAGAAAGAGGAAGAGATGTAGTAACTTACCTCAAATCAGCCCCTCTAAGCCACAAATTCGGAATTCCAATCGGTGGGATTTGTTCTCCTCAAGCTCCTCTTCAAATCTATGGTGTGGATTGTGAAATGGAGGTCTCTAGCTATGGCCTCCAAGGATGGGCTCTCAAGAACCCTAGAAGACTCCCTCTCAAGCTCTCCAAGAAGCTCCCCACGTTTTTTTAGAAGTGATCGATAGGCAGAAAATGAAAGCTTAAGTGAAGTGTTTGTGGTTTATAAGGGTTAGAAAGTAAGTGGGTGATGTGTTTACTAATGTGGGTGTTTCCCTTTAATTAACCACCTCTAATCCCTTCAAAAATACAATTAGATGGTTAGGATATAACTTAAGTTAGTTAGGAATGTTTAGGAGTGGGTTAGGTTGGGTTTGGGTAGGGATAGGATAGGCAAATGGGTGAAACACTTCAAAAATCCTGTAACAGGGACAGTAGGCCATGCGCTCGCATGGGGTAAGGTCAAAGCGATCGCATGGTCCTGGATTTCACCATTTCATTCTTTGTTGCTTCCTTGCTCGGCCTCGGACTCTCCCCCCTTGCAACCTCAAGTCCTCCAAAGCCAAAAAGGCCTAGAATTCAACCTTAAAAGACTACAATCTATAACCAAGGCATCCAAGGTTCAAACCTCAATCAAACATGGTCAAGAACTCACAAAGAACACTCCCGAACGACGGCCGAAAAGGTCAAGCGAAGAAGGTTAACAACTAGAAGCAAACTAGCAACCAACCGTCGATGCAACAAGATTTCAATCAACATCTAAATCATGTTAATGATGCTATGAATGACCTCTAACATTTATCCATATGCTTTCAACATAAATCATAAACCCAAGTTTCAAAGCATATCGTGTAGGAAAGATGCATACAAGCATAGAAAACGATGTCAACGAACATGCTATTGAATCTAAGCATGTGAATGAGCTAAGTTAACATGTTTATGATGAATATGAATGTATGAAATCATGCATAAAACAAGCAAGCAATATTCTAGGGTTTTACAGTTACACAACATTCTGTTAAGTGGGGGATACTAATAAGATATACCAAAAGTGAGAACGATAGGGAACTGAGGGTAGTGTGTAAGGATGGATGTGATTGGATGATTTAAATATCCAAGGTTCAAGGCAAGAATCAGTTTCAAGTGAGAACATACAATCCAGTCTACAAATGTTATAGGCCTTTCTATAATACAAATATTAGAGCAAACTATATTGCTAACAAATATTTGGAGAAATCTAGATCCAATCCTCATATGCCATTACAAACATTGCAAGCTGATGTTTTGACTGAGCACCAGGCAAAAGTTTCAATATATAACAGAGTTTGTAGATCCTGGTTGACTGAGCACCAAGCATACATTGGTCCGAGGTTCATTTTGCAAAATTAAAGAATGTACAAAGTTTTATTTGCAAGGAAAAGGTAGGAAATAGGGTGAAAATTAATACATTTGGTTAATTTTGCAAATCGTGAAATAGTCCATAGTTTTTTTTTTTGCAATTATCTCTAAAAGAAATTTCCTAACAAGTATTTACTTAGAACTTGTTATGAATTTTTTAATGGCCCGCAAGCTGTTTAGACACCACTAATAGACAACTCCATCGGAACCTCTTTTCTCTTGTTTTGGTGTATTTTTCACGCTAAAACCATTCCAACTGGATCCCTTTCTCTTGCACCAAAGTGGAGTGATTAATAGCGTTGCTCCAAATTTGGGGTAATACTATTTATCAACATCAAATTTGGTGTTGATGGGATCCACGTGTTTTTAATAAAAAATTAGTTTTTAAATCAAAAAATTATTTGTAATTATTAATAATATGATATTATTAATTTAAAACTATTTAAAAATAATTAATAACTAATAATAGGTATTATATATAATTAATAAATATTAATAATATGATTTATTTTAATTATTAAAAAAATATAAATTCAATAATTTATTATTAATTGGTCTATTATATAAATTATTTTAAAAAACACAATCGCATATTTAAAAGGGTTAGTAATTAAAATAAATTACTAATGTATACAAATATTATTAATTACATAAATAATATTATAAACATAAAATTATTAAATATAATGAAATTAATCATTGTGTTTTTTTTATAATTACTATTTAAAAGGTTAATAAAAATGAAAATAAAAGATGCTAAGAAATATGCATTTTAGTGTAAGATTTGATGTGAAGGGTTGGAGTTGCGCGCAATAGTAGATGGTGCGGAAATTGCACCATTTTGCTACTAAAAATACCTTGAATTTGATGTTTTTGGTTGGAGATGCTCTTCCTACTAAATCAAAGGAAAAAAAATATTACCTTCAATATTTTGAAAACAACTCCCAATTTATTGGTCATGTATATTAGTATAGATTCCAATTTTCATTAATAAATTTTTTAATAAATATCGCCCAAGCATTATTAACAACTTACTCTCCTTAAAAAAGTACTTCTATTAAGCGAAGGTAGAGAAATTTCCACAAAATTCAATCAAACAAATTGTCCACGTAAATTGGACCCTAACAAGGTTGGTCGAAACCCCCTTGAAACAGCTCCCCTTCAACACAAACAATCTACCCAAGCTAGTACCTTGGCTGAGAATTCAAAGAATCCACAAACAGCCCACACCTAATTAAAGATTCAAAGTAAAACAAACAAGATAGAATCTTCACGATCCACGATCCGATCCCTGATAGTTTAGACAGCTCCACAATCTGAGTCCAGTTAGTTCGAACAACTAGGAGTCTAGGACCGACCGAGATCTCTTCCAATAGCCCACAATTGGACACGATAACACAAACAAAAATAAAGATAAAATGTGATTCACAAGTTAGGCTTCACTCACCCAACGTAAAAAATCCGTTGATTAATTCCTTTAGGCTTCACTCACATAAGAAGAAGAATTCGGTCAAGAAGAACAAGCCTTGTTCTTTAGGGTTTTTTTTTTCGAAAACTAAAATCCATTTTATTTCACGAAAGTAAATGCCTTATAAAGGCTACAAGAAGTAAACCCTAATTTAACGTACCTAATTAAAAAGAAATCCTATTGTTCTAGGAAAGTAAAAAAGTCTAAATGAATAGTTCTAGTTACAAAACCAGATTAACTAAATAGGAAACTAATTAAAGAAAACATTGAACTAAAAAAAGGAAACACAAGATCTTTCATGCGCGCAAAGTAAACAACAAGACTAGCCCTTATGGAGTGCACCACTTTCCTTTAGCCTTGCATGATCATCCTCGTGGGTCGTAGACCACCCTTTTGTGAACTCTCGAGCCTCGAGCCTCGACCCTTAAGCCCCTTCCTACCGTGGCCCATGTTGGTCATTACTCCCATACAACCGTTCTCCTCTAAATCTTGGCCGAGCCCAAGATTTGCAACCCGAACCATGTGACCACGTTCTCCTTAGCCACCTCTAATCTAGCATGCCTTCTACTATCTAGGAGTCCATAACCATCTCGAGCCCACATAGTATTATTACTCCAGCCCGTGCCCTCCTTTCCTCCCTCTTCCAGCTCGATGTTATCCCCCCTATCAACTTCCCTTTGGCTAAGAGTGCAACCTTCATTGACTATCCCCAACTCCGCTTCCCCTACTAAGATGTTGGCTACCCTATTCGTATCAAACCCTTCTTCTTTAAAAAATATTGACCTCAATCCTTGGCCCAATCTATTTTTTACCCCGGTTGAGCCTTCATACTCGAACAAACCCTTTTCCCTTGATTTACCATCCCAATCAATCATATTTCTGCTCCATGGTCATTTGTATTTCATCACTCCAATCTAAATCACAACCTAAAGTCCTAGCCTTGTCCATAGCCAACCTTAACAAGGCTTTAGCCGTATATGTTATCCCTCCATGTGTGTCTTCCATAACACCCTTATGCTTAATGAACGAAGTAAAATAGTCAAGAAACTCGGTCCACCCTATCACCTCTTCTTTACTTAATATCATAGGCTGAATGAACTCAACTCCAAACCTTGTGTAGAGAAATTTGTGGACTAGAAAAAAACTTGGAATTGTTTTTGTCTAAACTTTGTCTTCATTGACTTGTGTTCGTTGCCTCTCTTGCGTGCTTACTATTAACACGTAACCTTTGCATGTATTACAGTTGTAAGCCAATTCCTCTATGTACTCTCATAGTCATCCATGTACAGCAGTAGTTTTCTTTCACTAGGACTGTCCTATATATGTAAACCAAATATCAATACACAAGATACGGTTTTCATAACTCATTCTCAGCATCCTGTTATATGGTATCAGAGCTTATCGTTCCTTTTTGAACGTATTGTGTGATCCGGCCATGGCAAACTCAAGTGCAACCACCGCCATCATCCACCTCAATGCCCCAACCAACTTACCCATTCAACTCACTCAAAACAATTTTGTTGTTTGGCGTCGTCAATTAACTTCCACCCTCATTGGTTATGACCTACTTGGTTTCATCGATGGTACCATTCCCAAACCTGCTGAGTATCTTGATGCTGAGAGGAAGAAACCAAATCTAGACTATATCCCTTGGTTTCGACAAGATCAAATCATAATCAGCACTATGCTAGGGAGCTGTTCAGCCACTATTCAACCTCACATTTCTTCAGTTACCACTGCACAAGAAGTGTGGCAAAGGCTCAACACGCTATATGCCAACAAGTCGCGCACCCGGGTCATCTCCCTCAAACATCGTCTCATAAAAAATCCCAAAGGTACGCGAGGTATGCTCAATTTTCTGCAGGATATGCGACAAATTGGTGATGATTTAGCTCTTGCTAATAGTCCTATTGATGATGATGACCTTGTTCTTCACACTCTATCCAATTTGGGTGATGAATTCAAGGAAAACACAGCTGCCATCCGTGCTCGCGAATCACCCATTTCATTCGATGAACTTCATGACAAGCTGATTGATTTTGACTCTCAGTTGCACAAGACTAACAAGGATGATCAAATCATTCTTCCATCTGCCAACCACACACAAGGCCGTGATCAAAATCCTTCCCACAAGGTTAATGACAAATCCTCACCCAACTCCAGCAACTTTCGGAGTAGCTCGCAATCTAAGTTCTCTGCCACACCACAATCTTCCAACCGCAACCGTAGTGTGTGGCAACCTCAGCAGTCTCATTCCAGGCCCAGTTATGACTCCTCCGCGTATTGTAATTGCTGTTCTATCTCTGGTCATCACACTAAGGAATGTCGTAAACTAGCCCGGTTTCTCCGCGACAATGAAATCCAACCTCAAGCTCATCACACAACAGCTTTGTGGCTCCTCGACACCGGAGCATCCCATCATGTCACAGCTAGTCCACAAAATCTACAAACCTTTTCAGACTATGGCGGTCCGGAAGAAATTGTTCTGGGTGATGGTACATGTCTTCCCATTACATAAACTGGTCATGCATCTATTTCTTTCAATAATCACAATTTTCTTTTAAATAATGCCTATTGTGTTCCTTCCTTACAAAAGAACTTAATTTCTGTTGCTAAATTCTGCAAGACTAATGCTGTGTCCGTGGAATTTTTTCCCACTTCTTTTTTGGTGAAGGATCTTTGCACGGGGGCGCATCTTCTGCAAGGGGAAAATCAGAATGATCTCTATAGTCTGTCATCATAGAATGTTGCTCTCTTAAATGTTACAGTCGCTCAATCCGTCAATAAATAGCACTCTCGCCTTGGTCATCCTTCCCCCAGTATTCTGCACCAAGCCCTTCGTAGTTCAGGCATTAGTTCCTCCTCTAGACCAGCTAATTTTCATTGTAATTCCTGCCAGTGCAATAAAAGTCATAAGCTCCCATTTGGTCCTACTTCTCTCACTAGCAATCAACCGTTACAACTGATATACACTGATGTTTGGGGCCATGCTGAATTATCTATTGACAGGTTTCGATATTATGTAATATTTATTGATCACTACTCTTTTTACACATGGCTTTACCCAATCAAAAAAAAAACCTGATGTTGTTCTTATTTTTGATCAGTTTAAACGACTAGTGGAAAAACAGTTCAACACACCCATTCTTACCGTGTATTCTGACAATGGGGGCGAATACGAATCCTTAAACAGTTTACTAAACTCTTATGGTATATCTCATCTCACCACACCTCCGTATATACTCCTGAACACAATGGCCTTTCGGAGCGTAAACATCGCCATCTCATTGAAACGGCCCTCACCTTACTTCACCAAGCATTTCTCCCGCTTTCCTTCTGGTCCTATGCTGTGCAAGCAGCAGCGTATCTCATCAACCGTCTTCCCACTCCTACCCTCGCCAATAAATGTCCTTTAGAAACTCTATGTCATAGACATCCAAATTACACACGTTTTAAAATTTTTGGTTGTTTATGTTACCCTTGGACTCATCCCTACACCACATCTAAACTTCAACCGAAATCTATACCGTGCATCTTTGTTGGCTACTCCACATCTCAATCCGCATACAAGTGCTATGACCCGGCTTCAAAAAAACTTTTTATCTCGCGTCATGTAACATTTGTTGAGACTAACTTTCCTATGAAACAGGTTGTGGGCTCTCATTGTGATTTCTCTTCGTGGTTTGATGCTCCTCGGATGAATCCTTCACCGCCGGTCAAAATTCCGGTCCCTACCTTCGTCGTACCACCTTCCCCTGCTCCACAGGCACAACCATTTCGTCCACTGCCTCCCACATCTGTTACATATGTTCCTTCTATTACATCGCCCTCCAATCCACCCACCTCCCCAACATCTACCATCCCTCCACCTGTACAACCTGCCTTAACCGATAATTCCCATGTCCAGTCCCCTCATTTACCCACTACCCCTCCTTCCCCACCACTCCCTCGCCAAAGAAAGCCAAACCCCAAGTATTTCAATCCACATATGGTCAACATCACCACAACTCATCCTTTACCCTCCCAGCTTGAACCAACCTGTTCCTCACAGGCACTTAAATCTCCAGAATGGCGTAAGGCAATGTCAGATGAATTTAATGCCCTTCTCCACAATCACACCTGGGATTTGGTTCCTGCCGACTTCTGCATAATAATACTGGGTTGTCATTGGATATTTCAGATCAAACGAAATTCTGATGGTAGTGTTCACAGGTTCAAGGCTCGGCTCGTTGCGAAAGGCTATCATCAGCGTCTTGGGTTAGACTATTCTGATACTTTCAGTCCTGTCACCAAACTTGTCACCATCCGCATGCTTCTGTGCATTGCCCTTGCTAAAAATTGGCCAGTTCGCCAACTTGACATCAACAACGCTTTTTTAAATGACTCTCTTCAAAAGGAAGTTTACATGCTCCAACCTCCGGGCTTTGTCAATCCTCAATTTCCCGATCACATATGTCGCCTTCGCAAAGCTATATATGGCCTTAAACAAGCCCCACGGGCGTGGTACCTTGCACTCAAGAACTTCCTTCTTACATTTGGTTTCAAAAATACCGTCTCTGATGCATCGCTGTTTGTCTACAACTCGGCTGGGACCATTCTCTACCTCATTGTCTATGTTGATGACATCCTTTTAACCGGTAACAATCCGTCCTTGGTTAATCAGTTTGTCTCTCAACTTCACAGCAAATTTGCTCTCAAAGACCTTGGTAGCTTACATCATTTTCTTGGGGTCGAAGTCATATCAACATCGGATGGTCTATTTCTTTCTCAGCATGCTCACATACGTGACATCCTAACGAACCACCATATGGACGGTGCTAAGGAAGTGACGACTCCAATGCAGTCCACCTCGCTCATTGGCGACTCTCCCAAGGTTGATCCCACTCCATATCGAAAAATAATTGGTGCATTACAGTACCTAGCTATTACTCATCCCGATATTGCCTATGCTACAAACACTTTGTCCCAATATATGCACAATCCCTCGGAGACACAATGGCAGGCTCTCAAACGGTTGCTCCGTTATCTCAAAGGCACAATTCATTATGGACTGTTTTTTCGTCGCAACCAGCCCCTTGATCTTCGAGCCTTTAGTGACTCCGATTGGGGTGGTGCTTCTGAGAATGGCCGGTCGACATCTGGCTATATAATATATCTGGGCTCCAATCCCATTTCATGGAAGTCATCTCGTCAGAAATCTGTCTCTCGCTCCTCGATAGAGGCAGAATACAAGGCTGTCGCTCACACCACATCGGAGGTCGTTTGGATCAAGCATTTGCTTATGGAACTTGGTGTTATCATCTCTCAACCTCCATCCCTATACTGTGATAATATTAGGGCCACATATCTATGTGCTAATCCGGTATTTCACAGTCGCATGAAACACATTGCCATAGATTATCACTTTGTTCGTGAGCTAATCGCAAATAAAGTCCTTTAAGTTCGTCACATCAGCACCAAAGATCAACTGGCCGACACCTTAACTAAAGCTCTTGGTCGTCAGTTGTTCCTCACAGCTCGGACCAAGATCGGCATCACCAATGGTTCAACCATCTTGGGGGGGCGTATTAACACGTAACCTTTGCATGTATTACAGTTGTAATCCAATTCCTCTCTGTACTCTCATAGTCATCCATGTACAGCAGTAGTTTTCTTTCACTAGGACTGTTCTACTTTGTCCTATATATGTAAACCAAATATCAATACACAAGATACGGTTTTCATAACTCATTCTTAGCATCCTGTTATACTTACAACCTCAAGCTCACCACCACCTTTCCACTTCGCCCCACACTTGATTATTCCCAAGGAAACAACCCCATAATTTCTGTTTTTCAAGTCATCCCCGCGCTCTATGTTTCTCCACCTCTCAACAAACAAATTCACCCTTTGAGTCAGATTGATAGGTGAACCTTTTGGAACCATTGTTGACGGCTTAATTTTGAATTCTTTTCCATCTTCCATGTCTCGTTTTTGTTGCTTCCCTTGCCTTATAGGAGCCCCAACCCTGTGGTCATCTTTCATAAGTAACATGGCAGCTTGTAAGAACGCATCCCATTTTATTACTTCTTCGTCAGATAGCAGTAAGAGTTGATTTGGGTTCAACCCACAATCTTCATTAGATACAGCCCCAACTTCCTTGGCTAAATCAGACATGAACCTGATTCTTTTTCCCTTGTCCTTCAACTCAACTCTCCAAGGTGGTTTAAATCCGTAAGAGATCCATCTTGATGAAGCACCACGTTTTCCATTCCCAGTCACTCAAATTACAACAAAAATCTGTCCATGCATGAAAATTAGAATTGTAATACAACACACCTTTAACTCCGAATTCAAAATCCTCGATGTTATAGGATTTGGAACTTCAAAGTTAATCAGACCGATGTACTCGTGCATTACCTTCGATTTCTCGTGAGCCGCTTTCAATTTTTCTTCTTCATCTTCATGAATAATTCGTTCCTCTTCAAAAAAATTTCTCCTCAATTCTTTTCGTTTCAATTTTCTTCTCTTCCAAATTCTGAACAGATTGTGCCAAGGCCGGACCTTCCTTACCCTTGCTAGATGGTTTCAACCTAAATTTTCTCCCATCTTTCTTCACAATGTACGTATTCTCTCTCCCATCATGCGTTACCGACCTATCATACTACCATGGGCGTCCCAACAGGATGTGGCACGTGACAATGGGTAACACTTCACACAAAATGTCCTCTTTATAATTGCCTATCGAGAAAGAAACTAGAGTTTGATACGTTGCCTCAATCTCGGCGTCGTTACGGAGCCAATATAATTTGTACGGAGAAGGATGCGTCGTGGTTGGAATTTTCAGCCTTTTAATGAGCGTGGTGGAGACTACGTTGACGCAGCTACCTCCATTTACTATTAGGTTACAAACTCTTTCCTGCACAAAGCACCTCGTATGAAAAACCCGATCACGTTGTTCTTCGTTCTCCATGATCGCTTCACGAAATATAATTCGCGAAGGCCTTTGCCCTGCTACCACTTGATGCAAATTATTCCACCCCGAACAAACAAACTGTCCATGCAAATTGAACCCTAACAAGGCTGGCTGAAACCCCCATGAAAAAGCTCCTCTTCAAAACAAACAATCTACCCAAACTAGTACCTTGGTCGAGAATTCAAAGAATCCACAAACAGCCCACACCCCATTAAAGATTCACAGTAAAACGAACAAAAAGATAGAATCTTCACTGTCCACGATCCGATCCTAGATAAGTTCAGACAACTCCACAATCTGAGTCCAGTTAGTTCGAACAACTAGGACTGGCCGAGATCTCTTCCAATAGCCCAAAATTGAACACAATAACACAAACAAAAATAAGGATAAATTCGAACTCACCAGTTAGGCTTCACACACCCAACGTAAAAAAATCCATTGATGAATTCCTTTAGAGGCTTTACTCACCTAAGAAGAACAAATCGGTAGGGGTGTGCACGGGCCCTAAGCCCGCGGGCATTGGCAATGCCCAGTATGGGCCCATCAAGCAGCGGGCATTAGATTTAAAAGCCCAGTACTATTGATCAGCCCACGGGCATTAGTGGACGGGCTTCAGACGGGCATTAGACGGGCACGGGCTTCAGCCCATTTGTTTATGTTTTTAAATAATTTTACTGTTTTCTCATTCAAACTTTGGGTCTCAGCTTTCAACCCATTAATTCATTGCTATGAACTTTTTTTTTTCAAACTATTATACTTGCAAATTTGAAATAAAACACAGTTGAAGTGAAAGAAAAGAAAGAGAATCAACTAAGTTAAAATATAAATTCAGTATGTAGTAAACAGATTCATATAATTACTAGACATTACCGATGTCAAATTTTAATCTTGTATGTGATGAGATTGAGAATAGAATATCAATAGATGTATAGATGATTGAGTAATTAATTATTAAAATAATAGGGTTTGACTTTTAGGTTTTTATTTTTAGCAATAGCTTTATTAGTTGAAATGTATTATACTATTACTATATTTATAGATTATAATTTATAACTTCTAATATATAAATATAGTAATAGTATAATACACATAAATTAAATATATATGATTTGATCAAAGATCTATAATTAAAAAAATTAAAAAAGTTATCATAGAAGAGGACGGGCCGGGCCGGGCATAACGGGCAGGGAGCAGCTGAAAGCCCAGTAGAGCCCGAGACCACGGGCATTTGACTCATCTAAAGCCCAGTACAATATAGTGCCCATGGGCACGGGCTCCATGGGCCGGGCTTTAACGGGCTTGATGGGCATTGACGGGCTCTGCTCACCCCTACAAATCGGTCAAGAAGAACAAGCCTCGTTCTTTAGGGGGTTTTCTTTCGAAAACAAAAATCCATTTTATTTCACGAAAGTAAATGCCTTATAAAGGCTACAAGAAGTAAACCCTAATTTAACTTACCTAATTAAAAATAAATCCTATCATTCTAGGAAAGTAAAAAGCCTAAACTAATAGTTCTAGTTATAAAAATGGGATTAACTAAATAGGAAACTAATTAAAGAAAACAACTAACTAAAAAAAAGAAATACAAGATCTGTCTTGCATGCAAAGTAAAAAACAAGACTAGCCCCTGTGGAGTGCATCCCCTTCCCTTAGCCTTGCATGGTCATCCTCTTGGGTTGTAGACCACGCTCTTGTGAACTCTCGAGCCTCAATTCTTAAACCCCTTCCTGTCGTGGCCCATGTTGGTCATTACTCCCATACAATTGTTCTCCTCCAAGTCTTGGCCGAGCCCAAGCTTTGCAACCCCGAACCATGTGACCATGTTCTCCTTAGCCACCTCCAATCCAGCCTATCTTCTACTACCTGGAAGTCCATAACCGTCTCGAGCTCACATAGTATTATTACTTTAGCACATGCCCTCGTTTCCTCCCTCTTCCAGCTCGGTGTTACCCCCTATCAATTTCCTTTTGGCTAAGAGCACAACCTTCATTGATATCCTCGGCTCTGCTTCCCCTACTAAGATGTTGGCCACCCTATTCGTATCACACGGATATACAACTCAATTAAACGCAACTACCTTTAGTTCTAATAACTTTGGGTTGGCGTGATGAATGTCTTTCTGTCAAATCATCACACAAGCACACTATACACTTTTTTACTTAACATATATATTCAATTTAATATTTGACTGTGTCATATATGTCCAACGTTTTGTACCAAATCCATCGAGAGCTATGAGTTCAAAACCTACCTTAGTCAAACCATTTGATCACTACACTAACCCTTTAATTGATCACATCTTTATGACTACCATTATGACTATCATAGCACCTCCTAAGTCTGTCATTGTTGGGCCTCCGCTCCATATCTCATTAGTGATCTACTCTATAATCTCAATCACTTTTCAAGCATAATTAGAATGTCATTTTACACTAATTTGTGTCAATAATTTGCGTTTAGATGCACATGTTAGCTTGTATAATCACCATTTGGGTTATAACTAGAAAGTCGTAACCTAATTAGACATATGGATCATATTTGGAAAATTAAATTGTAAGCATTCACTATCGTATTTAACAAATGCATGTCCATTGAATTGTTTCCTATCAGAATATACAAAATTTATACCTAGGTATGTATATCTAGTGCTTCTTTTGTGAAATAGTTAGATTTCACAATCGAGTTTGGATTTCTAGAGCAAAGTTTTGAACGAAGATCATCTCTTTCAAAGTATAGATTTGATTTGCTTGTAGGTAGCCAATGACGCATATGATATATTGAAATCAAGAAAGCTCATCAACTATTACATCAAAATCAGAGAATATCAACCCAAAATGTAGAGTTTCGCAAGATAAAAATACTCTTACATGTTGAAATCACATGTAGTAGGATTATCGGCCTTTTCTCTCTCCTTTTCTTCTCCTTCAAGTTTGAAGTGCACTCAATGTGGTACTTTATGTATGCATATGCTAGCATTTATGCTCTTCCATGCCCAAGAAGATGTAATTTATAGAACGAGAAAGCTCTTGGAGATTGACACCTTTAAAGGGATGTGTCAGTAAGAGGAAGAAGTACTCATGCACACAGACACCTATCACCATGTTATGTTACTAAAAAAGAAAAAAAAGGAAAAACATGATCGACACACGTTGTGATGACCAGTGAGTGTTTAACTTTGAGAATATCTATCTCCAATTCAGTTTAGTCACTATCTCTGTAATCTAACTCTCCCATCCACGGTAAATCCAACCCTTTATCCTTGTCGATAGCTGATCTACATCACTGGCAAGGTAAGCCACCCAGCCACACAAGTTTATGTTGGAAAAAATAGGTGTAATCTGAAAATGGTAAGAATACAAATACAGAAAAACAAATACACAAAATAATGTGCGCAAAATTTGAGGTGAGGCAAGAGTTTAACACTTTTCCCATAAAACAAAATTTCCTTCTATTCAGTGTTTACGATCTACAACAATCGTCCCCAAGATACCACGACTTTCTAAACTTAAAATCGCAGCACAACGATTAAAAGGTGTTCCAGCGAACTAATAGTATACCCAAGGCATTCTTCTTGACAAGAACGAGAGAGCACTACAAACTCTAGAATGTTAGTATGCAGGTTGTAGTGGAGTGAACGAGAATGCCAAAATGGGGGGTCTATATATAGTCTTAAAATAGGCAGGGGTGTCTCTTGCCAAAGATCATGGGTCAGGTCCGATTGATTCTGGGCCGCTAGAGCGTGGTTGCGGATCAAGTGCACAGCCGCATGAAGCATATGATCGATCCCAACGGTAACCACCAATTGAACCGTGGCTTGCACACACCGGATCCATCACCCGACCAGATGCACTTGTTCGTGCGCAGGATGAATCGGATCGCCACTGAGCCGTAGCCGCTTGAGTCGCACCTGACCAGTCGAACCATCAACTTGGTTGAGCTTGACAATACTTAAGGGCTCCTCAACTCCTAGCAATGATTCGTATGTGCAAAGTGCGTAGTGTGCCTATAATGCACCAAATGTGACCTACACGACTACGTGAAGATTCACACCATCTTCGCAGTTGCTACACCACCATTACGATGTACCTTGGAACACATGATTGCATTCATAATAAAGTGTTCTCTAGCACTTTAACTTTACAATGTGGGATATGGTTTTCCATATACCTATCTGCTCTTCAACTATAATTTCAAGTTGCTCACTTTGCGCATTAATTTTTCACTCACCCAACATTGGTTTTAAGTAAATAAATACATTATTCGTATATACTCAAAATATAGATTAATAAATTTCAACTTGCTTTTAATTCCAATTAATGGAACTTAGGTCAACATTTCATCAAAGATTGGTTGTCATTGATTTTTGCCACCAATTTCCAACAATTAAATACACTTCAATCTATTACCAACAATTTACTACCGTACTCATCATCTTCACATGTCAAAAGTTTACATTCCAAAGTAGAGTTATCAACTATTTTACATATTTGGTGCAATGATACAAAGATACAAAGCTACCATAAAAAAATAATTAGCGGGAAAGGTGATATACTTTGTGAGTAGATGCATATGTTATTTAATACAAGTTGATGAAATATGAAGACAAGATAATAGCAAACAAGCTAGAGACAAGTTGGAGTAAATGTGTGTGAGTGTGTATGTGTGTGCATTGAATTTAAGAGAGATTTACTATAATCAATAGACTTGCTTTAACTTAAAACAACATATTAAAGTGTGTTTAAGGGTAAACTTATATAAGTAATCATTAAATATTTGTCGCTAAAAAAGAATAGAAAGTACTCCAACAAACAAGTAAAAAAAGCTATTAGAGCATGAACAATGGTAGATCTTGGAGGGTGCTTAAGGAAAGCACAGCAAACAATGGGGATCTTTGAGGGAGTTTATTTGGGAAAAAATAGTTTGGGGAGCTTCTTAAGCTTCGGAAGCTTAACAATTATACAACCAATAAAACGGTACCATTTTGGCTTATTATTTTTGTTGCCTTGAAATTTTTGGGAAGAAGTTGAATGCCCCAATTCTTGATGCTTTGATCATTCGCATTTCCACCTTGGCGCTTTTTGAGTCGTACTTGCATTATTTTCTTGGACTCAATTTTGAGATTACTACATTCATAGTTGAGGATATGTTTGTGATTCATATGCTAGCATCACCTCATTCATGATGGATAATGCCCAAGTTGTTTATTGAAATATTTTTATATTTAGCTCTAGTGATGGTTGTGTATGCCTATGTGTATCATATTATGTGTCTAGATGTCGAGAGTTATGTTTTGATGATTAAAAGCTTGGCTTGAGCATGTGTGCATGATAAGAACATGATATATGCCATGGTTGACTCATTTGTGCCATATTGACTTACCCGTTATCAAATTAAATTCCTAGTGACCCCTTTTGTGCTTTAATGAAAGAATGATGTATGCAAGAGGATACAATGACCCTCATTCGCCTTTATTTATATCACCCACATTGACTTTTGCCATGAGCCTATACACTTGCCAACCCTTTGAGAGAGCACTTTGAAAGAAAGACTATAGCACGGATAAACCAGAATAAAAAAAATGGAACAAACTTTTTTGAAATGATCTGGTCAATGAAGCTTACAATGAAGAGTTCATTGAAGATTTCATTGAGATAAACGTGCAGCAGAATAAAACAAAACAGTAGTAAAAAACAAAACTAAACACAAGAGATTAACCTTTGATCAATAAGTAAATCACTTATTGATCGTGCCTCATGGAAAAAAAATATTCCACTAGTAAAATATATGTTTAAGTTCATTACAACTCAAAAGACTAACAAAGTGAAATTTATGAAAAACTCTATAGATAGCAGATATAGCTTTTAAGAATCACAACACCCAACCAAACAAACTAATGTTTGGGTCGGCCCAACCGTTTTGGAGGCCTAAAGCGAACTATAGAATGAAACCTTTTTAAAGTAAATAATAATTTATTATTAAAATTATTATATTTTTATTTAAAGTTTATCTTTTGTGCTTTTTGAGATGCAAAATCATTTATTAAATTATTGTATTCGATTTCACTTAACAATTCTTTTTCAATAGAAAATAAAGCTAGTCTACTTAATTTTTGTTGAGACATTGTCGATCTTAGATAAGATTTTATTAATTTTAGCTTATAAAAACTTCTTTTTGCCGAAACAACAATTACTGGAATTGTTAGCATTATTCTATAAGTGATCTCCGCATTTGGAAAAGAATCAACCCTTAATATATAATTAAGTATGTCATTTGGTATATCATTCTTCACTTGTATAATTTCTCGTAAAATTTTTAGTTCCATAAATAGATTTAATCCCTCAATATCAGAGTTGTCATTATGTTTTAATGAATTTTCAAGGTTAAGACAATTTTCTTTTAAATTTTCATTATTCAATGACCTTAATTTCTCAATGTTAAATAAAAAACCAAAAATATCTTGATACATTTTAAATTGTTTAAATCTACTTTGAAAAAATATTTTGAGTTGATAATTATTTTTATAATTTTTGTTTTAATTTCATATACTAGCAACTTTATCAATTTATTTAGTTTAGGAAACCTAGTACTAATAGTAATAGTAAAATAAAAATAAAAATTGAGGCCTCCTATTTGCTGAGGCCTAAAGCCCTTATTTACCCAACTTCCCCTTTGGGCCAGCCCTGATTAATGTAATCTATGTATTTAAAACATGGTAGCGTTGGGTGAAAACAACAAGAACTATATTGGACTGAGATGAATGAAATCTCGATGAAAGCACATTTGGTAGTTCATTCACCAGTTAGCAACAACCTTCTTAATCTCTCTTTCTATATGATAATTATGTGTATGATCATTTCTCAGTAAACCTCACAGCTTCCGGGGCTATGTCCTCTCTTATGTATACTTGCACCCGTGACCTAGAAACATTGTAGAATAAGAAAACCACTTACCATAAATGATTAGTAGGTTAGTGCAATAAAGTAGGACAAAATCTTATCAAATATAAACTTACCAAATAAAAAAGATTCCTTACTAATTATGAATGAATCAGCTGTGTCATATTGCACAAGACAAGCGACACATTCAAACGTGTTAACTAAGAACACAAAACCGAACTAATTTAATAATTCATAAACCCTAAAAACCAATTAAAATAAAATCTCCAAAATAACCTTTCTATAAAAGGTGTAACAATAATAATTAATCAAAGTAAATACCAAGAAAGACAAAACAAATAATTAATTAAAATAAAACAATTAGATAACTCAATAACTTAAATAATCAATATCCAACAATCTCCCCCTTTTTACCTTTCTGGAAAAAAGCAAAATAAACAAAATAATCAGCAATTAAAAATAGCAAACAACTCCCCCTAAATTAAGCATTCTAATTAAGGTCTAGACTACGCCTCAAAAGGATAAAGACGCCGAGAAACACTGGGACACAAATTAGCAATAATAGGAACATGATCAACTCCCCCATAATCAACACTCCGAGTTATATATGTTGAGCATTCCCCAATTCTGAGCAGCTTCAGCCATATCAACAACATCTTCAGCAGAACCATCGTCATCTTCATTATCACTTGTATCTTTGGCTTTGGCTTTGCCCTTACACTTGAAACAATTATGACACACACTCCCATAAGAGTTACATCACTTAGGTGCTCTCCCTAAATTTCTAGGCAGCAGCTCAACATCTCCCCCTTTGATTTTTCCATAAAGAAGTAACTCATTGTAGATCTCACGCGTCTTGCGAAGGAAGCGAAGATAATCGATAACAGAATCATACTAATCCAAAACGTGGAAAAGTTGCACATCTATATTTGCCATACGCTCATGAAGGAACGAGGTATTGACACAAAACGGGGCAGGAAGGACACAATCTCTAGTAACGGGTTTAGAAAAGAATGAAATCTTAGATGAAGGTACATTCAGCCTAAAAGGTCCAGACATATGGACAAAACAACAACCATGTTCACAGTCAATAGGAGGGATACAAAATACATGATCATTCTGGGAAGGTACCTCAGAATGCAAGGGGCAACAGCAACCATGCATGGTTGACATGATAAGACACAAAAGAAACGATATAGGGAAGGAGTAACTCTCAAACAAGGGAGACAAAAATATAAAAAAATTAATGAGAGTCAGAGTATATATAGGAGACAAACTATAATTAGGGTTACAAAAGAACCATAAATCCGTAAGGATTAGGAAGTTTAAAAACCTAAGGAACGGGTATACTTAAAAATGAAAGAAATAAAACCATTGACCTAATTAACTAAGGATTAACAAATTCTATAAGGCCACGGATACACCTAGCATACCACACTTCTTACACGCGGATAAATCATGAAAGATTTAACAAAATCCTATTTAAATTATGTAATTTAGCCCATTTTCCAAAATAAATCAAACATTGAAAATCTAATAAATAGAATTTCATACGTGAGTAAACATAGATACTTCATCTCAAGGAGCACACATAATTACCAAGGATGCATGTCCTAATTGATGACTAAAAGATATGAAAATGTATAACCAAAAATATATGAGAGAGTGAGAGAACTATTGTATTTCCAATGAATTCATCAATGTCACCTCATTGAACACTACATCATCAAAACATTTGAAATTGAAAATATGTTTCCAAAAAATCGTTATAACCATTAATGGATGGTTAGTTCATCCTTGAAGATGAACTGAACAACGGGATGAAGGAATACATGAATTGATCTTCAAAACCGTAATTACAATGACTAAACTACGTAATACAAACTAAAATCTATGCTAGAGCTGTTTCCTAACATTTTCTAGACGTCCTTTGGCTTTGGCTACCGCCCTTTATTTATACCAGAGTGTTGTAGGGGAATAGGAAGTTCAATCCAGGTGAAAAACCCCGTAAAATTGGTTCTGGGGACCTTGCGGCCGCATTGGGATTTTACCTTGCGTCGCAAGGGTCTTGGACGGGCTATCCTTCTTTCTGTCTACCTTGCGAAGGCAAGGTCTTTTGGCCTTGCGGCTGCAAGGTTACCAGTTTGTTATTTTTGCGTCTTTCCCAGTGTTGCACTTTGCACCCTTCCTTGAAATCTTCACTAAAGCTTCATAAATCCCATAAGTTCACCTAAAACCCTGAAACTCACAATAGAGCTCAAAAACACATATCAGTAGCCAAAAGCCTCGTGGAATTGCTTATTCTAAGTCATAAAAGTACCCGATAAAGACGTATAAAATACGTCTATCAAATACCCCCAAACTTAGACTTTGCTCGTCCACGAGTAAACAATACTTATAAATACAAAATTAAGCATACAAAAATTAAGAAAATCTTTTTGGAGGGTGACACTATTTACACTCCTCTAGAAACCCACAAACTCAAGGAGACTTGAACGAGCGACTTGACTATGCAGATAAATACAAAAACTAATAAATACAAAAGCAGGTAAAAAAAATTACTTTAAAAACAATAAATACAAAAAAATAAAACGAAAATCTTTTTGGTTTCAACCTCAAGTCATAAAAGCATGGCATATCGAAGTTGTCTCAGTAAGATGCTCACCACATATGTGTAGACTATATCACAGAACAAACTGACTTATACTCAAGTTGTTACTGGTCTTAATTTCTCTGTGTGTGTGTGATAACCAGTCATGGAGAATATCTTAACTAAAACAGTTTTATTAAGCTAAGCACAACATTCATTCTAAAAATCAGGATTTAAATAAAACCAATGCAACATAGAGTATGAGATCTACCATCCAAACCCGGTCTATTACAGAAAGAGAGATCACCAAGGATTTCAAAAACTTATACATCCATCCCATGCACTTTCTATGTTATGACATACAATGCTCTCCTGCCCCAATTACTTGCAATAGCTAAGATTATGCTAACACAGTGAGCTCGCGAATAATATGAATATATGATGATGGGATCAATTTACATGTATTACAATCAAATCAACAAACACAAGCATTGGCAAGAAGATCAATAGGTCTTTAATAGCTTGTAATGTAAGGCCTTGGTGTAGGGGGATATGATGGAAAGGGAATATAATTCAAAGTGAGAGAGCAAGACTACCCTTTACCCCTAATACTTCCAAGCAAAATGAAGTTTTTCCCAATTAGGCTAGGACTGCAAAGACCACAAGTGGGGAATTTTCCCCCAAACTTGTTTTGTACAATATATCAAGCTAAAAATATCTAGTATTCTATTTTCAGAAGAACTTTTCTATCATATTTTTCTCTTGAAAGCTATGCTTTCATTTGAATCTTCTTGCACTCTTCTTCTTCCGTTTCATTTTTTCGTCGATTTCTTCTTTCTTCTTCCTTTTTTTATAACATCGACGGGGAAGAAGAAGTTTTCGGAAAGTTTTTCTAGTCTAAAAATTGGTCCCTTAAAATTAATTTCCCACCCACATCCTACTCTCTCAAAGGGTAGGCTGGAGTGTATAGGCTTTAGGGTTACGTTAATGTGGGTTAAAGAAACGAAGTCGAATGGGGGTTCAATGTGTGCTTAGCACACTCCATTCTTTTTAATAAAGCTCAAAGGGGACACTAGAGATATTTTTAGTAAAGGTCGGGAAATATTTAGGCTCAAACGATCCAAAGATGACCTATATCATATCTTAATGCCAAAATACTCATGCAGGTTTTAAGAAAGTAAAACACATAAAATATCATATCCATTATGAAAATTATGGAATTGAAAATTTAGCATTACTGGATTTCACATAAGCATTCGCTAGAACAGATGGTAGGGACAATCGAGACTAACACGCAAACACGGTTTGAAAGTGTGCTTGAGATATATTAGCAGGAAAAATCCAAGGGATCTAACTTATCATGCAAATGACCCTAAGTTACAATTAAATGCAACAATCGTGTTAGGGCGGCTATTCATCATATTCTTGTGCATATTTTGTTGCTAAAATGAAATGTGTGCTATAAACTTTATAAAAATGTTCAAATCAATCCATAATCATGACTAGTGTAAGTGCACAGAGATTTGGAGAAAATCAAGAATTTTGCAGAATCAAGTAAATTCCAGAATGATCTACGGAAAAGTTATGTGGTTCATTGCATTAACTCATCATTGACTGAAGTGACCACTCCAGGACTCGAGGATGAAAATTTTGAATTAAAACAATTTTTTTTAATTTTTGAAAATTTTTATAAAAAGAAATTGGAGATGGGCGATGACGATGACTCTTTTGATGGATCCCCGAGGGAACCAAATATTATAGTATTCTGGTCAAGGCAACATCTCCAAAAATAAGAAAATATAAAAAGCAAGAAAATAGAGTGAGGAGAAGAGACGATAGAGGGACAAAATTTTTTCCCTCACCCTAAAAACGTAGCCCAACTCCATTCTTTCTTAGGCTGGGACTTGCAAAGGCCCTGGGCTTAGAATTCCCCCCCCCCCCCAAACTTAAATTTTATTTTGTCCTCAAAATTGAGGAATATCCTATGAGAGGGTTGATGGAGGAGAAATATCAAAAGGAAATAGCTGGCCCGCCTAACGAAAAAGAAAGAAACTTGGGCTTCGACTTATGGTGAGTCGGGAGGAAATAACGAAGGAGGATGAAACTCGGGGATCGTGCCAGGTGGCATCCCATAATATGTGGATACATTGTGCCCCACCTGGTTGACCCAACCAAACAATTGAGTCTGGTCGGTAGGCAATTGCGCCAACTGCTGACTAATCATCTCATTTTGTAGTATGAGCTCCTCCTGCCTATTGAAGATATTATCCAAGGGATCCTCCTCCTCTGGAAGGTCCTCACGTGGGCCTCTCTTACGTGGCTGGTGAGGGTGCACAAACAGAAGCGCCCTAGTGATGTCGGGGACTGCCTGAACTCTTTCCGCATCTGGAGTCCAAACGACTCCGGTCCCACTACACAGGGTAATCAAACTCGGGAACGCGAATCGCGAGTTTGTCGTACCTCTAATAAGGGTCTGAACTTGGGCGTTGATCAGACGCCCAACATCGACAGACCCACCGGTTAAGATGGTGTAGATCAAAATGGCCTTATGCCAAGACACTGTGTGCTGGTGGCTAGAAGGCATAAGGCGGTTACAGATAAATTTGAACACATCCTTGGCCGTGTTCGTGTGATGGGTATCGTCCATGGTGTGGGGGCCAAACGGTGGACCTTGATGGTAGGTCCACACCGCGTCAGGTGTTGCAATTTTCGCATTTAACACCGGGAGAGGGACATAATTGGCGATGTGGATACTGTACTGGTCAGTACCACTCGCAAAGTTGGGAGTGCCGAAATAACCGTTAATGCTATGAGACGAAAAATCGACATTCCTACCCCTAACATCAGTAACATCTAGCACCTTACCAGAAATAGAAATTTTCCCGTTGGCATAGAATTCGCGGACTGTGGGTGCCCCAGATTTCTCACGCGCCCCGCGCACCCTTGGATAAGGGTGCGCGGCGTACGGAACGGACACCACACTTTCCATTCCACCCTTCATTGTCTAGGGGAAGATGAAATTAAAAATGTGGAAAATGTGCTGTCAAGAAGCGCGTTGAATACGCCTCGGTCACTTTAGTGATTTTTGGTCCATTATGGGAGCTTTGGGTTTTCTGTATCAGGTTATCCCTTTTTTAGGGGATAACATGATACATGAAAGCATCACCTTTTCATTCACATTCTCCCTTGTTTAAGGGAAAATGGAAAGTGTAAGAAAGGATGTTGCGGGCCCCACTATGGATTTTGCGAAAATTACCTTAAGGCCTATTTCGGATCACTATGAGTGCTTTGAGTTTTCTATATCAAGTTATCCCTTGTTTAGAGGATACCAGGATACAGGAATACATCACCCTTTCATTCTCATTCTCCCTTGTCTAGAGGAAAACAAAAAATTGCAAGAAAGGATGTTGCGAGGCCTCACTGTGATCCAAAATGTTTTGACAGATTCGCCATCTTTATTTTAAAGAGAAAACAAAGAAAAAACTAAAAATAAAACCAGAGAATGCAAAAAACTGGTTCGGAGGCTGAGTTACGAGTTGGGAAGATGCTAAGCACCCAACTCGCTCTTTCGGTCTCAAAAACAGTTTTCGGCTAAAGTATGCTTTTTGTTATATTTATCTAGCAAATAAATAAAGCATTAAAAGAAAGAAAAGAAGACAAATATATCCATGTCTACATTATTTACGGACTCGCAGCTGCCTCTTTCCAATAATTACAAATACACTTAAAAATATTTGGCCATAATAATGACTCTTTTTAATGCTATTTTCTAAATAAATCTGGGCAGCAAAATGACTTATATTTTTACATTGGGACGGATGGAAAATAGCTTTTTATAAAATAACGCCCTCAAAGGCTCACCTTTTAGAGTGTGGTGTGCTCGCTCTGTCCTTCCGTGAGAGGAAGTCTTTTTTGCTGATGCTGCTGCTGCGGTTCGGGAAGGGTGACTGTTTCCGAAGGTTGTTTCTGGGCACCGTCAAACGGGCGGAACAACTGCTTGTGTTTTTGCTGCTGCTTGCTTGCTGCTGGCGGAAATCGGGTAGAACAACTGATTGTTTCTGGCGGATTTGGCTTTTACTCGGGCAGAGTAACTGCTCTTTTAGAGATTTTTGGACCGGGGGAATAGGGTGGAAACCTAGCTGGGGGACTAAGGCTCACTTTGACCGGTTGGTTTTGAGTTTGGAGGAGTTTTGGCAGAGCTTCGAGGCTTTATAGGAGGGGGCGCTCACTATCTCACGATCGCTCTCTATTTCTTTGGCGTAACAACGCTGAAAGTGAGATGAATTCTCTTTCTTCTCTGATCACTGAAAGTGAACCCGCTGCTTCTTATTAATAGGCTGAGAGAGGGACACCGTCGGCATTTCAGAATTTTACTATGTGCTTCACCAGCTTGTACCGCGTGCTTGAGAATTTGTGCAATGCATTAACTTTGGAGGCACTGTAGTACATCTGGGCGCCGCGCCAGTAGGCTGATGTGACAGCGCCAATGCTTCAAACTTTAGCCTCTTTTTGGCACTTAGGCCCCTGCATTTCACTGTTTTACACATCCTGCTTTGTCTTTTGCATTTTTAAACCATGTAACTTGACATTTGTTAAGTTTTAACATATCTTGATATTGCATGTCAATGTTACCTACCAGGGGTACGAAATTGGGATGTTTACAGAGCCCCTCAACGATGGAGTCTACGGGTAACCCGCAGCTTACTGAGTAGACGAACATCGTTGATAAGAAATAGACTCTCCAATTTCGTGCTATTTATAATGGGGGAGGAATGCAACATGTAGCAGTTATAATGCAACATTTATAATGCCAACCAAAACCCACATATCCTAGACATATTTAGTCGGTTATAGCAAGTTATCGTAGTTTTTAAGCAGATATGCAAATTAAGTGCTTTAATGGTCGGACCTACCGAGGTAGGCTGCCTACATATCCTTTAATAAAAGGAATCAGACCAAATATAGTTCGGCCAAAAGCCGAAACAAGCATGCTGCGATGGTCGTGCCTACCGAAATAGGTTGCCTACGTATCCTTATCAAAGGAATCAGACCAAACGTAGTTCCCCAATGCAAACAATCAACGCTGGGTGGGATGCCAAGGTCAAACAACCTGTCCTCAGGACAGGGTCCTTCGTCGAAACACGATAGCCTCTCTCTATTGCCCGGGGTTGCAGCCCCTTCGTAAGAAAGGCAAAACACAAATCACATCAAATGTCGTATCCTCAAAGGGTTGAAACCCTTTGCCGATCATGACGGCGGAATGCATCGTCTCCTAAGGACAGGGCCCTTCGTCAGAGAACGATAGCCTTTCCCTCTGACCCGGGGTTGCAGCCCCTTCAGGGAAAGTTCCTAACACAAATCATATCAAATGTCGTATCCATAAAGGGTCGAAACCCTTTGCCGAACACGACGGCAGAATGCATCGTCTCCTTAGGACAAGGTCTTTCGTCAGAGAACGATAGCCTTTCCCTCTAACCCGGGGTTGCAGCCCCTTTAGGGAAAGTTCCGAACACAAAATGGGTTGATCATTCCCCTTGGGGTTACGCCCCGCGAGGAGATGATCCTATGCTACTCCTATAAACCAGGAAAGCATCGCATCCTCAGGAACTAAGTCCTTTGTTGAATGCGATGGTGGAACACATCATGCATGCAAAAGGTAAAATACTTTACCTTTTCTTACCATTGCCTTGCCTTTGCTACTTCTGCTGCATTTGCTACATTTGCTACATTTGCTGCATTTTTCTGCATTTGTTGCATTTTCTGATTTTGCAGCATTTGCTAACTCATGCTGGGGATTTCTTTTCTTTTGCTGCACTTCCAGCTTTTGCTCAGAATTTTCCTTTTTGCTGCATTTCGGCTTTTGCTGGAAAATTCTTCTTTTCGCCGCATTTCCGGCTTTTGCTGGAAAATTCTACTTTGTTGATGCATATATATATATATTTTCCATGCTTGCTCATTGCCTCTTTCTTTTCCTGCTTTTTGCACACATATATATCTTTTGCTCTTGCATTTCTTCTTTTCATGCCTACATTTTTTTTGCTTTTTTTTATGCTTTGCATTTTTTTATTGCATGCCCCTTTTTTCTTTTCTGCTTACTCATTTTTTCTATTGCATGCTTTGCATTTATTTTCTTCTTTTTCTTTTGCATGCTTTGCATTTATTTTTTTCTTCAATTTTCTACAGAATCTCACCTTAGATGCCGATTTTTCTGGCTTTTCTGCTTATTTGGCGGCTGATCTACTGAGCATATGGGTTTTACTTTGCTTTTGGATAGATGACCGTCAATTTTTGTTAACAAAGCTAACTTTGTTAACTTTCCGTTAAGCTTCAGGGGTCATTTTGCGACTTTGGAAATCTGAGGACTTTAAGTGCCAAACTTTCAAACTTTGGAGGGGGAAAAAGGAAAAATTCCCTTTTCCACCCTTAATAGGCGACGGGGAGCAGGGAGAGTGAAGCTACTGCTTCACTTCTTATTCTTCTTTCCTTTTCTGCGACATTGTTGCTGCTCTGCACCTTTCTCTTTCATTTTCTCTCATTTTCTTAATTTTCTTTCGCCAATTTGCGTGTTTTTCTTAGCAGATGGCTTCTTCTTCGCGATCACGGAAAGGAAAAGCTCCAATGCATCCGGATTCAGGTGAAAGGAGGAAAATCTTCCAAATTCTGCTGTAAATTTCTCATTTCTAAACCCATTTGGATGATTTCTTAGATCTGCTAGATTTTCACGCTGCTTTGGCTTTTGGAGCATTCCTGACCTTGCTTATAATGCTTTTGCATGCATTATATATGCTAGAATGATGCAATTTGGCAATTTATTCATGAAATTCATGCAATTTATTTATGCGATGCATAATTTAACTAGTTGGCATTATTGACTTCGCGATGCATGCCTTATATTATTAATGCAATTTGGCTACATGATGCATGTTTTAGGCTGAAAAATATTTTTACATAATGCATGCCTATGAAATAGACTTTTTTGGAATATGATGCATTTTTTTCGGGTATATTTTCGGACACATTTTTGGATGCATGCAAAATATAACATGAATATTTGATGCGATAAAATTCATTTTTATGCATGCCTATGTTGCGGAGACATAATAAATGTCCTGAAAATATTTTTCTTTTCAGGATTTGCAACATTTTATTTTTATTTTCGCGAATGCTAAAATGCAGTTATTTAGATAATAAATGCAAATGATAAATGGCTAATGCATGCATATATCACTTTATTGGATGCAAATGCGATATAGAAAATTTATGGGATGCCTTTTAGTATTATGCATGGGCATTTTTTCATTATGCGCAAGAAAATGTAAAAATGTGTTCTATATTTTTCAAATGCAAAACATACATTTTCTATTTTTTTGGATAAACACACATTTTTTTATATATTATTATGCCGAAATGCCAAAATGTATTTTTGAATGCAGAAAGATGCATTTTTATTTTTATTTTTATTTTTATGCGATGTATGCAACATGCTTATATTTAATAATGTGCGAAGGGAAATAATAAAAAGATAGTAAATTTACCTTTTCCTTTTCTTTACTATTTTTTTTTTTAGATGTGCAAGCCCCTGATCCGCATTCGTGCCAGCTACGCTAACGTTTCTGACATTTATTGCTTAATGCCCGAGGCGGCACATGTTTTAGTTGAGGGCTCGGGGTTTAGCACGTTTTTGTGGGCTTTGGGTCCCTTTCACAGCTTCTTTCCCATCTTCGAGGTTCTGAGGAACTATTGGTGGGATACTACCCACAACTTTCACTTCAGCTGGGGGGAGGCGACCATGACCCCCTGTGATTTTGCCGCGATTACAGGCATTCCTACCAGATCGGTAGGATCTTGGAGCCTGATTACACCTTCCGTCACCACCATGACGTGGTGGAAGATCTCCTGGGCTTTGAGCCTGAATATAAATCGGCTGATGAGATCTATATTGGTAGCGTGCAGAAATGGCTTCTAGAGAATGCCGGGAGGGTTCCGGAGAATGATAGCGAGGCCGTAGCTCGCGTTGCTAGAGCGTTTTTATTCTTTTTTCTTGGCACATCTCTTTTTGCCAACTCGTCCACTACTCTGAGGGTTTCTATCTTGGCATGCCTGAGGGATTTTGATCACATTGTCGATTATGACTAGGGGCAGGCAGGCCTGGCCGAGCTGTACGCCTCGATGGATAGGGCTAGCCGCAATGACTCGCCGACTCTTAATGGATTTGCTCCGGCGTGGGAGGTATCTTTTATTTTCTTGCCTTTGTTTTTTTTTACAACATATTTTTCTTTTTGCTGATTATATTTTTTTTCTCTTGTTTTTTTTTTTGCAGGTTTGGACTTACTCATTTTTCCATTTCACACCGGGTCGGTTGCATTAATGTTTTCACGAGCCACCTTACTTGGCTGAGTTCGTGAATGATAACAGAATCCGGCCGGATAGGGATGGCGGCTGCTCGGACACAGAGAGGGTGCGGGAGCGGATTGCCAGCTCGAGTGCAGGCACCGTGCATTTCCTTCCCTAGAGGGGACTAGTGGGGCATTATGCTTTGACTTTGGAGATGAGCTAGTGCCGGATACTGATGGTATCCATCATGGTTGACTCGTTATACATGGGCGAGCGGGTCAACCGCCAGCACTCTTCACTTTTGACACCCCTAATAGTACCTCCTATGCCTCTCATTTGGGTAGTTACGTCAGACTTTTTGCCGAACAGGTATCAATACCTGTCGAGATTTCTCATGCCTTAGACTGATTTCCCAGCTATGGCATATGAGGACTTTCTGAGGATTATGCTGCATCCTCCCCCTCATGTTCTGTGGCAGCCAGCGTGCTTCAGATGCTTCTGATAGGCCGAGGCCTTCTTATCCAACTATTGATGCGCATCTGGAGTTTACTGGACCTGATGATGCTTTCTCCACCTTTCGATATCATCGAGACGGCATGATGGTGGAGGAAGTGCTCCCTGATGTAGACATCCCTGAAGAGTGCCAGGTCCTGGAGCAGACTCGCACGGTAGACACATTTCTTTTTGCTTTTTCATTTTTTTTCATCATTTCATTTTTTTATACATGTATTTTTTTTGGAGACTGATATATCTTTTTTTTTTGTTGTCTCACTCTTTTTTTTTTCTTTCAGGTTAACGTGTCTACGCATAAGAAGCCGTGGGTTTCTTCAAAGATTAATAAGCTTTATCAGAGGCTTATGGACGAGTTCTCCTACCGAGGGAATGACGTAGTGCGGCAGACCAGGTGCCGGGATAATGATGATGATGATGAAGCGGCTGCCAGATCAAGTCGCTCTCGGGTGAGAGGATGAGCATATAGGATTGGTGGAGAGGGCCCTCGGGTTATGGGTGGTAATCTTTACAGGAGCCAGTCTTCCCGTGCTCGTTAGCTTTAGCCACCTGCATATTTATTAGCCTTTTCCTTTTTTCTAGTACCGGATTCTGTACATATGTATATTATGCAATGCAATATAATTTTATATGATGCAAGAAATTAAAATGCAGACTAAATATTCATGCATAAAATAAAGCTAGACCATTATCTAGGGGTAATGGCATACTTTAGCTCAGAAATAGATTTTAGAAAAATACACCTCCGAAGTTCGAGCTGCTTTTCTGATAAATCTGCGGGAGGAAGAGGCCTCTTCTTTCCCGTGTGCTTGATCTTGCCCAATTCGTGAAGAAGGCTATTTTCATAGCTTCTGTATTTTCTTCGCGACATACGTAGCAGAAGTGGATCTGGCTTGAACCGAAAATACTGTGATACCGGAATAGTAGGCATGATCCCGCACCACCCATAATTGGCGCGGCGCCAGGAAGGGTTGTTGGCGGCGCCATGAGACTTTCCCTGCAATCCCTGCTCATGCTCATGCAACCGCTTGTACAATCGTGCTCGTAAATCGTCCTGCTTTCTTTTTCGATATAAATGGCGAACGAGGCAAATTAACTTTCATCGCCGCCGAGCTTTTTTTTTCCTCTGCTTAAGCTTTCGATCTCCCTTTTGCTCGCTCCTTCTTGTTATCGATAGATTTTTGTTTTTCTCCAAAATGGTCGCACTGCATCCATACATCTTTGGAAATGGAAATTTATGAGAATGCCCTCGATTTTTGGGTCCTCTCCTCGACGAGCGGAAATGAATGGACTGTTCGAGCATATCTACGGGTACATGTCTGTATCATGGCGACCCTTATCATCAATCGATATGATGCGGGAGCTTCTGGTTTTATTCGCCCAGACCATCTCTTTTAATTTTGGCATGAATGAGATGTGCCCCACTTTTGAAGAATTCCGCCATGGCGGGATGACCGCCGCTAGACCCATTGCCGTGTCTCCACCTTTTCCATGAGGTGTCCATATATGGCAATAAGGGAGCTCTTTTGGCACCACTCGCGCAGCCTACTCCAGCTTTTATAATGGAGTAAATTTTGATTCTTATGTTAGATTTATATCTGCTCGCTCATTACCCTAGTTTTATACTTTAGTGGCTAATCGGGTCGATCGATTAGCTGTAAATCGTATAGAACTTTGCCAAGTATAGTTTTTAATAGGACTTTACAGTGTTCGGCTGAAGACCTCTTCACAAGCTTCACCGAAGATCGCTCAAAGCTTACAAACGGCGACTCTTGTCCACTGTCTCTCATGACGTGTCCTATCCAAAGAATGACTCAATGGATTAATTCAAATTTATCTTCATCACTATTTCAATTTATCTAAGACATTCCCCGACACATCAAGTCCCGCCGAAGTAGCTTTCCGAAAAGGTGAAGACTTTTCGCAAACCGAACAAAGGAAAGGTGAAAGCGCATCGTCACCTATCGTCTCAGAATAACTCTCAAATCTCGACACCTAGATTGCCCAAGTCAGTAAGATCTCGTAAATAATTCCTGCTATAGATATCTCAGGAAGACGAAAATTCTCGATCGATGCCCTACGCATTTAATGCATTTTACCTACGTAGTCAAGCATGCCTTCATCATCTCTCCAATGCATCTTTTTAGTGCACCTCGCTTATAAATGCCGCATATCAAGACTGGAGATACAAACATTGAACACTTGAAGAATTGCTTGAAACTCTACACTCCAAGTCTTACTACTACAGCATTCAAGAGATCTTCAACAGATCTAGAAGTCCTCGTCAACAACAAGAAGCCGCAGATCAACATTTATTTCTATACTCTATGTCCGTTATTCATTCATTAACTATACTTCCGTCAGAGACACCCCAATTTTGTACCCCGTATGTGATATGACATAAAATATCAAGACTGCGGAAAACATTAACAAATGTCAAGGTCAAAGTGCAAAAGGACAAAGCAGATGCGCAAAGGACGAACTGCGCAGTGGACCAAAGTGTACAAAAGTGCATAGTTTGAAAATGGGTGTGGCCACCACTTAAATTGGGTGTGGCGCCCAATTTGGGTTGTTGCGCCCACTTTTGAAGCGCCGCGCCCATTTCTCACCTTCAATCGCCTAGTGCAACCGTCACGCTGTGCAAGCCGCTATTGCATGAAGAAGGAATTTTAATTCTTCTCTGTCCTCGCTCAACTTATAAATAGAGGCTCCTCGACTCTTCATTCAAAGACACCTTCGATAAAATTCTCCGCAAGTCGCATACTGGAGAAATAGAGAGCGATGTGAGATAGTGAGCGATCACCCTAAAAAGCCTCAAACCCCCGCCAAACCTCCTCCAAACACAAACCAACCAAGAGAAGTGAGCTTTACCCCCCTAGGTATCCACCCTTTTCCTCGGTCCAAAATCGTGGAAAGAGCGCTTGCTCCGCCCGATTTAAAAGGCCAAATCACCAAGTAAATGTCGTTATTCCGCCCGATTTCAAACTCTACCTCAAGCCAACAAACAACCAAACACAAACAAGCATTCGCCTAACTCAGGCCGAAAAGTAACTTCATAAGGCCACTCTACCCAAATTCAATTCACAACACACAACACACAACAAAAAAGACTCCCTCTCCCTAAAGGACGTGAGCGAGCACACCCTAGGCCGTCACAAGAAGTTTTTATTTTAAAGCTTTCATTTTGTAAAGTATTATTTCCAATCCAAACCAATGTAAATATATAAGGCCAGCTTGTGCTCGCCCTGATTTAGTTAGAAATAGTACTAAATGTAGTCGTATTATGGCCAAATATTTTCAAATATATCTCGTAATTATTTGTAAAGAGATAGTTGCAAGTCCAGAATAATGTAGACAAATGGATGTATTTGTAGGCGCTAATGCTTTATTTATCTCGTTAAATAAATATAACAAAAAGCATACTTTTAGCCAAAAACTCGCTTTTGAGATCGAAAGGAGCGAGTTGTGGTGCCTAGCACCTTCCCAACTCGTAACTTAGCCTCCGAACCCGCTTTTCATTATCTCGGTTTTCTTTTTTGGTTTTGCTTTATTTATTCCTTAAAATAAAGATGGCGACTCTAAAACATTTTGGATCCAGCTGGGCCTCGCAACATCTCTCCTTGCACTTTTCCTCGCTTTTCCCTAAAAAAGGGAGAATGAGAATGGAGAGGTGATGTATTCCTATGTCCCCGTATCCCCTAAACAAGGGATAACTTGACGAGAAAACCCAAAGCACCCATAGTGATCCGAGATAGGCCATAAGGCTATTTTCATAAAATCCATAAGTGTGCGGGGGCGTGGCAACATTCCTTCCTTGCACTTTCACGCTTCCCTAAAAAAAGGGAGAATGAGAATGAAAGGGTGATGCATTCCCATATCCCGTATCCCCTAAAAAAAGGGATAACTTGACGCTGGAAACCCAAAGCTCCCATATTGGATCAAAATCCACTAAAGGCAACCGAGGCGCATTCCAACGCGCTATTCGACAAAGACTCCTCTCGCATTTTTGATTTCGCCCTCCCTTAGACAAGGGAGGGTGGAACGAGCAGCAAGTGGATGTCACCGCATTCAGACGCACGCCGCACCCCTATCCAAGGGCGCGGGCGCGGAGCACGCGTGATCCCGAACCCACAAGGGCGACTCGGCTGGGAGATCGCTTTTATTTTAATAAAAAATGGACTAGACTCAAGAACCAAAACTTTTTTTCCTTTTTGTTTCGGCTAAAGTATGCTTGTTATATTAATTTAAATACTTGAATATTATGCCTTTAACATCCGTGTCTATATTTGTGGATATGATCCTCCATCTTGGCAGAAGCTTCATTTCAAACATCTGCTTTAATATATTTGAAAATATTCGTATTTTCAAAAAAAAAATTTTATAAAAAAAATAAAAGGGCCTAGGGCTTTATATGCATATTACGCGTATAATTTCCTGGCAAAGACAACAAAAGGGCTCTGGCTTTATTTTTAAAAAACCTTTCATTTTCTACTTTATATTATTTTATTCTCGCTTCATTTTCATTCTCGCAAAAATTATATACATATATGCATTCATTCTATTTTATTTTCGGGGATTAGGACTCATTTATAATAAATAGGAATAGATAGATTCTCCGCTTTTCTTTCTATTTCTTAATGGTATGCTTATACGCGCTAAACTAAAAAAAAATCCGAGAAAATCCACACTCAACAAGAAGACAGCTATATCTGCTTTTATTTTCTATTTCTATATCTGAAAAAAAACTTTTTTGCTTTTTAGATACCGCATCGCCACGTGCACATGCATATAAATATATATTCGAACTGCAACCCTACACCATGGCCACCTACCCCCGCCTAAGCCAACGTTAGGATCGCATATAGTTTTTCAGACACTTCAAAGATTGGACTGCTTTTTACTTACATTGTGGTCACCTACCAAAAGTCAAAAAAGTGCAAGTCAAAAAAAATGTGCGCAAGTCAAGAAAAAATTTGCGCAGTCGAAAAAAATACATCGGGCCGATGATTATTTTCAAATGCTCGACCTAGATCATTTCGAATGGTGGATCCCGAAAAGAGTATAGGCCCTTCGCTAGATCATCCGATCTCTGGAGTCAAAAAGGTGTGGAATACGTTGGTCCTATACTGAGAAAGAATCCACCTGCTCAGAAAAGTCCGAGATCACAAATTAAGTGTGCTTATCCCACAATTGTAGGAAAATAATAAATAATAAAATATACTAATAAAGGCACGCCAGACTCTAAGCCTGTAAAGCCTTCACCAAATTTTCCGATACCTCCAAACCCATTTTCCTCGTAAACCCGGCCTCATTTGGAAAGGCGTAGACAAGATCGCCGATTGGTACGAAACAAGTGCATAAATCGTAATGTATGGTATCGTAAACAGATTAGATAAGGGCGTAAATCAGCTCGTAGGGTACGATCCGCAAAGATGGCGCCAGAAGTGAATGCCCGCCATGTGGTACAGATATAGTGGGCTCGGTATGCTCCGACTCAAAGAATTCAAAGAAGTGGCTAGACCAAAATTTGGGTGCAACTACTGATTGTATAATGACTAATGAAGTGATGGCTAACTGCACAAAGCTTGAAATCTAGTGAGGTAAACTCTTCCCCCGTCAGCCTCAAGAAGCATCAACCTCACAAATGCCTCCAAATCCAAACCCTCAACCAAATACTAACCCACCAAACACTGCTGTCACCCCAAATCCTAACCCTCCACTAACTCCCTACTACCCAAATGTCAACCCTTACCCATCCTATCCTCCATATCCTATCCCCAAACACCAACATTCCCCGTAGTCCAAATGACCTCCCTTTTCCCATAACCAACCCATTCTAAAAACAAAGCCCACATATGGATCCCCAAAAGCTATAACCCGCCAGGCCAAGTTACTACCTACTTACCTTCCGATGATCCTGGCCTCCCAGCCGAAACCATCCAAAATCCACTAGCCTACATTGCCCATAATCCATATCCCGCCAATAACCCACCACCCCAAAACCCGTATCCCCGCCAATAATCCACCAACCCAAAATCTCTATCCAGCCGTAATCCCTATATTGCCCAAAAATCCATATCCAAACCAAAACCCAGATCCCGCTAATCACCCACCAGTCCAAAACCCATATCCAGCTCAAAATCCTTACCCAACTCAAAATCCCTATCCAACCCAAAATCCACCAGCTCACATTGCTCAAAACCCATATCCAGCCCATAATCCATACCCAGCCCAAAATCCAACCCAAAATCCATACCCACTGCATCCTTACTACACCACAAAATTTAAAATAACCCACCTTTCCCTAATCCCGCCAAAGATATACCTAAAACCAACTCCCCCACCACCAAAATGGAGGTCGACATGGAAAACCCGAAACCATGATGCTCAAACTTCAACAAAGGGAATTTTCTACGCGCTGGCATTACAACCTTCAGCTAGCATCGCCTTCAAAGTTCAAAATGCCCGACATAAAAGTTTGATGGACCGATGCCCTATATCCCATTTAAAATCCTATTCCACCGTACGCAATGGGGAGCTAGCTTTGAAGCTATGGCTTCCAATTTTCACCTCACCCTAGTAGGGGTCGCAAGCAATGGCCGATGTTGTCGACAAGAGCACTCAATACCCTGGACCTGATAGCCGAGGAATTCCTTGAAAGGTATAAAGACAACACTAGCCCGTAAAATAAAAGAGACCTCGAGTCATGCACCCAAAGGAGAAAGAAACATGTGCCGAATTTGGCAATGTGGAAACGAAAGTTGGCCTGCACTTTGACAGACTGATCCTACTGAGTCATGCCGGATGTTCATCAAAAACCTCCAAACCCATATACCGAACACATGCGCTGATCTCCCTTACAGCCAGCCTTTTAAAGAAGTAGTGAGATAGGGGTTCAGATTGATGAAGATATACTGACGGCAATTCAAAGTCAATTCACCCTCCAGCTTCTTTCCGATACTCTAAAGGAAAGACAACCGCATGTGCACCACCGTCAACATGGTAGAGATGCACGCCCACTTTTCCTACCCAAAACTATAGTGCTACTCCACGGTCCTATGGACCGCACATGTCCGTCAACTCGCCGAGGGAATAATGGCCCAAACAGAATTTCGAGGCCGCACTGGTCAACAATCTACTTTGACAGATTGCAAGCTCCTCGCCCGTGATATTACAGGACTAATGGCTCAGTGGAGTATCAGCCTTTGGAAAACTATAGGCCAAAACCCCTACCCGACACATGGAATCATGCCCAAGATTGAATACCATCGCCGCAGTTGGTCACCTCACCGACGATGCTTACAAACTCAAAAATGCTATCCAGATTTGATAGATGACAAGGTGATTGAAAACCTCCTCCCACCAAATACAACATAACCCTCTACCTCAAATCAACATGATCGAGGTTGATAAAAAATTCACTATGCCCAAGTTCGAAAATTCTAACCACCCATTACCATATATCCTCATTCCATCTCTCCATCTACATCCATAAAAAGAGCCTAGCTGCAATATGCTCTGGGACACTATCATGGGTAGCCAAAATACTTGCAACATCGAAAAGCCACTGGCTCCGTGGGGATGTTAGCCACCTTACTAGATCTGTGCCGAGCCTACCAACCAAACTTGAAAAAGGTGACCACTGTGCAAAGACCAAGAAATGACATCGGGCTAAGGAGGTGGAGGATACTTTTTAGCTCGATGAAGAAAACTCAGCCAACATTTCCATCTGGGCTTACTTTGGCTTCAAAACCCACCGAGATACATCAAGCTAAATCCTTAAGTCAGCACGCTCCCATTGAAACCTCCCCGAATGAGCTTACTCGATGATCTAAACATTCATTTTAGAAATGTCATAATGTTTATCGATCTAGATCCGCCTCAAGGAAGGGCCGACCACATTGATGCTCTTCATATCATCGCTGGGAATAATGGAAAAAAGGGTTCCCCGAGTTCCCGATAGAGAACGGGTCCTCTCTCGAATGTATGTCCCACAAAGACCTTAGCCAAATTGGGAACAAAAATATCGAACTCACTCTTCCTCACAGACAAGAAAGGCATACGACAACACCAATCGATTTGTCTCTGGTGGTCACTCCGATGTCGACTATCAGCCACTAACCATGCTAGTCGAATTCCAAGTTTCGACATACCAACCACTTTCACTGCTATCGGACGCCCTGATCCATGGGGTAAAGGGGTAGCTTCTTCATCGCACCAATGTCAAATTCATCCACGATGACCACATAGTAATTATTCTCGCCGACAAGATCGTGGAAAACAAGGAAAGCGAGGATATCCCAATCCCGAGATAGCATGAGGACACGTATCTTCCCCAAGCAGTTTTGAGGTTATCCCCAAGCCGCCGTCAATGCCCTTGAATGCAAAGCTCCCCGATGAGTTCGAGCTTCTCACCGCTAAGCCTCCGCACTGGTATACCACTACTTAACGCCCGCCTTGACTCCTCGCTAACCGTAGACCGCTCGATATACCATCCCCTTCATTCTCCTAGCCTTACTGATTGGTCATCTACCGATCCGCTCCCTAATAATGAGGATCTCAAACCCCTGTGTCCTCAATAATGTAATAAGCCCTGCGCTTTGCTATTAATGATAATATGAATGTCTTGCTTATTCCTTAGTTGCACCTATATTAAAAGATACATTAAATAATCATAATAACGAGTCATTTAATGAAATCGACCTTTAAGATAAAAAATATTTGTTGAGCTTGTAAAGTCAGCTGAGCAACAGAACAACATCACTCCAGCCAGCAGCCAGAAATTAAGACTTGTCAATCATCAACTGGGCCGAACAATCAAGTCAAAGAAATCAAAACGCAATACCCCGCAAGGCTCGAAAGGGCAAAGACTCATCGACCTCCTCAAAGAGTTCATAGATATCTTCGCTGGTCCTATGAAGATACGCCGGCTAGATCCAACTATAGTCGTGATCCCCATATATCCTGATGCTCGACCAATCAAGGCTCCATCGAATCAAACCGTAATGGTCACCGCAAGTCAAAGAAGAAATTATACTCCATGTCAACTTCATTCTGTAGTTGAATACCCGATCCGTCAGTCCAACATAGTGATCGCTCCCAAGCCCAACGGGAAGGTTCTGGATCACGACTTCCACGACCTCAACAAAGCGCCGCCCAAAGATGACTTCCCCGCTACCCAATATTGATATTGTGGTAGATGTCGCTTCTCGCCACAAAATCAGATCCTCTCGCCGACGGCATGCTCCTGCTACAATCAAATTAAAATGGCAGCTGTAAGACCAAGAGAAGACTTCATTCACCAATTGGGGTACCTATCGCTATACTGCCATGCCATTTGACTCAAGAATGCCGGCCATTTATCAAAGGGTCGCCATCACTCTTCCACGACATGATCCACAAGGAAATCAAGGTCTACGCGACGACATGATCAGACACCCAAATGACGCCAACAAATGTCATATCGTAGACCTCGAAAGTTCTTCAAAGGCAAGCAAGAAGCATCAAATGAAACTTAACCCCACCAAATGCACATTTGGGGTCACCAAAGGCAAAGTCCCGATTCTTAGTCACCGAGCAAGGCATCGAGATCGAGCCGACAAAGATCAAAGCTATTATATGCCGTAGACAAGTCAAAGGCCCTAGGCCGACTACGATATCGCCCGCCATCGACAATTAACAACCACATGGGCCCCTCTTCAAGCTCCTAAAGAAAAATATCGACCAAGTCCGGGACGAGAAATGCCAGCCTAGCAAATAAAAAGCCTACCACCAACCCCCGTGCTAGCTCCACCCCATACACATAAACCTCTCCTCATATATACTTAACCGTCATGACATCGCCAAG